>CM073429.1:53697594-54947594 GCA_037114965.1 Monochamus alternatus | reverse complement strand
TGCGGTACTCCTTGTTTAACATATTTAATATTTTACTGAATTTTAGTTAAGTTGGATTTAAGTATATTTAATACTTTATAGGAATGACACCTCTATTTGTAATATGATTTTTTCTGGATACGTTGCTTGCGCAGATTTATTTTAAATCTACCTCGAAATTCGTAATAGATAGATAATTTTAAAATTCTGTCAGATTTACACCTGACAGCTATAAACTTATATTTCCATTGTTTCTTGAATCGTACCTGAAAGCTTGATGCTATGGAAACGTGTTGAAACGTATAGAATGTGATAGAAGAGATAACTACAGGGTATAGAAGTTACCATAAACTGATGGTACCTAGTAATTACAGAAATCTATTTCAATGGTTAGCTATACAAAACTGTGCAGTTGTAATAACAATTTCAAATTAATCAGAATCAGATAAAAATTTACAAAATTATATACCTATATATCAAAAGCGATAACACTTTGTATATAGGTGTGTGAGGCCTAATATATTGTAAATGAGGTCAGCTTGAAAACTTTATATCTACCAAACACCCTGTATATTTTTGTTTTGTAATTTAGTCTTTCAAATTAATAAATAGTATTGAACAAAATAAATTCAATTTCAGAAGAATAAAATGCATCATTTTTACAGAAATAAAAGTTGCAGAGACAAACAAGAAATCTCTCCCATAGCTACGCTACTGAATAATTTTTTTAGTGGTAAACTTTCATCTAAAGATGCATTTTATGGATAAAAATGAAAACAAAATATTTATTTGTTTGTTAGCATCAACAATTTGTATGTTGATGTTTTTTAATTGTTTGACACATGCTGTGAATATCATAATAATATTAAAATGAATTCAGTTAATGAAAAAGTAATTTATGACAAACTATTGTGTTGCAGAGGTCTCTACAGGGTGTCAGGGTAAATGTGGGAAATCTCTTGGGTGCAGATAGAACATGAAAAAATAAGATGACAAGTTCCTATAAAACTTTTTCCTATAGGCTCTCTCTACGGAAATATGTGTCCATGAAGGACGCCGCTGGAAATCGGTTTTTCTTGAATAACTTTTAAAATACTTAAATATAATTTAATAATAATTTAATGTGATCGGCACTAGTAAGGACCTATTAAAATAGTATCGTTGAAACATATTTAGCTTTTTAGCGCCTAAATTTTTAACACCCTGTATGATTTAGGAATTTATCACCACCAAGATAACTTGTCATCTTACACATCGCTGACACATTGATCCTTTACTTCGTTATTAATTTAACGATTTTTGGATTTCGTGGTGAATTTAATTGTGAACTAATTCAAAATATGGAATACACGTGTATTGATGTATCTGATGTATAGTCTAGCATCTTGCGATGCTTTACAAGGCAGAAGGTTATATCACGACAGATTTCCTTATCATATGGTGGGCGATTCCAGTTAATAAGATAATACATATTATTGACTTTCTTCCGCGGTTAGAGGAAAATATTTCAATTGCTGTAGAAAACACTTTAACAACGAGCATTCGAAAATTATCAGTTTAATACATCGAAAACAGAGAGAGTGCATGAGGTTCTTCAAGAACAGCTGTTATGCCATTAGCAAAAAGTACATAAACTGATTTCTGAAAGTTTTCCTTGTAAAATGCAGTTTGCAAACTGGCTATTGGATCAGCAACGAAGTAATGTAAACTTCATTAGCACTAGTCTTATCACGGATGAAGCAAGGTTTACCAAAATACTACCATTAGTTCCAATCAATTAATATCTGGGCAGGATTTTTTTTATTGTACCACTCGTATTGCTCGAACGATTGAATGGATAATTTTATTTGGAGTTCCTTTAGAACGCTTTTCAAGATTTAATAGAACACTTACCACTTGAAACCCACTTTCATGCGTTGCTGTGTGGAACCACCTGAATAACGTCTATCCAAATAATTGGATAGGCCTAGAGGAGGACCTATTGCCTGGTCTCCTCGATCTCCCGACCTAACGCCGATGAATTTTTACTTGTGGGGACACTTCTAAAAATGGGTGTATTCCCCTCCGGTCGACACTTGGGTGGAACTTCTACAGAGAGTCACGTTTCATTATGAATTGATGAGGAACAATGTTGGTATATTGTGGCGAGGACAGCAGTCCTCAATTAGTCGTGCCCGTAAGACTTCACGGAGCACATGTTGAACCCTCTTATAAAGTTTTTTAATAATTTCATTAAGGTGCTTCTTGGGACACCACTGCGTGCTTTTAAATTTTGTATTTTTTTTGGAATAAACATCTTAAAATTAATGGCCCTTTTTATTAAAAGGAAAACATGAATTGGTTTATTACTCTTTTTCTCGTATACAATTCATTTTATACACAATAAACAAGAGTACCTGTTTTAGTCTAAGGTTTCTGCTACTCATATAGAGCGTTAAAAATTTAGTCATTAAGTTGTAAAGCTTAACTCGTTCTTGGTAAACTAAAAAAGCTAAATATGTTTCAAGAACACTATTTTAAGAGGTACTTACTAGTGTCCATAACATTAAATTTTTATTAAATTATATTAAGTAGGTACCTCGGTAGGTACTGTAAAAGTTATTCAAGAGAAACTGATTTCCAGCGACGTGTTCTAAGGACACACGTCTCCGTAGCCTGTAGGAAAAAATTGTATAGGAACATTTTCCCGGACACACTGTATATACATATTATTTTTATTATTGTTTTCAATAATACTGTCTCAGTAATTTTCATGTCATGTTTTAATTGGAATTATTATGTTTTATTTATATTCTGTTCGTAACACCATGCCTGATCAGTTCTTTCATTCTGAAGCACAGAAATTGAGCTACACAGAAAATAATTTATCTAAACTATACTACAAGCGTTACTCTGGTACCTGTTTCTATGTGACGTACCAAAACTAGTGCAACATTGATCATGTTGTCGATGTTGCCTAGGAAACTGCTGACTTTGACTGTTCGATAAACTATTTGCCTCTACCTTCTTACTGCACAAATTCCCGTCACTTTTCGAATTGGCTACTTCTTTATGATTTTTCTCGAATTTGGTCTCAAGTTTCTTGGCGTATTGGTACATGGATTTGCCGAATTCGTATTCTTTCTTTGGTTGTTGCACAGCAACCTCACCATGACTGTTCATTGCCATTGACTTGACCGTTGGAACAGGCTTTTCCTCGCTGCTAGTGTGATTGACATGATTGTCTATAGAGTTATTGAGTAAAATTGACGGAGCTGTCCTCAGAGGCTTATCTTGGGACACCAAACTGACTTCTTGTTTACAATTGGTCCTTGGAGGAGCCGTGGTACTCCTGTTTCTGAACTGGAAGGGGATGGCAATTGGACACATGCCGTAGGTTTCCTCGTTTCCTTCTAGAACCATTGATCCAAAGTAATCAGCTGGATCACATAAGGGATACACTGCACCAGCTGAGTTTGATCTCATTTCTGAAAAAAATAATACAAGTACAACAGAAACTATACAACATATAGTGTGCTATGCAAAGAAACTGCATTACAAGTATGTATAAAAGCAATGATGACAATAGAATTCGTTGCCAAATTCTTCAGCGAAAGTTTCTTTACTGCAGCGTGCTACAAGTTACAAATGTATAAAAAACTATTATCTCAGAAAAGTAAGAATATTGCCCTTGGCCAATACTAAAAAGTAATATAGCATATAGGAGAATAGAAATAATAAGATTTAGGAGGATAGAGAAGAGACTTATCTTAATACAAAAAATTATATAAATTGGTTCTGCGAATTTTATGGCTCTTGCTGTTATTTATTTATATATTTGGACATGGGTAATCTAAGGCAATTAAATGTCCAATAACAACATTACACAAAAAGATCGAAATTCGTGACAAGTATTTACATTAATCCTAAAAAACAGTGAGTATAAACAATTAACAGAATATAAGGAGAATCAACAGTATTGGTAAGTAATTTGCACAAAAAAATAACAGAAAAAAATATTCTCCTAGAAATTAGTTTTTTAACCGGTAGGGCGACAGTCTGATATGCGGTTCGTAATATAAATTTCTATTGAGTACATCAACAAATCTTTTCTGAACATTTTCAAATCTATGTATTTGTAATAGAAATAGCTACATAAAATACTATACTCCAATTTACTTCTAACTATACAAAATAATAATTAAAGAAGGGTTACTGAAATGCTTTGTATTTCATAATATAAAACAAAGAATTTTCATAGTTTTTTGTACTATTGAATTAAGATGTGTCTCAAAAGATAAATGACTATCTAAAATTATACCTAACCTAACCTTAACTTCACGAACAACTCTCAAAGTATGACCGCCAATGATGTAATTGTAAGCAATTTTAAGCTCTATTCTGGAAAATGTTATGCCATGGTATTTATTATTACCCATTAAAGAAAAGTTTATGAGATTTTGAATATTCATTTAATCTGGAAAGATTGTCTTCGAGTTTAACGCCGTTATCAACAGACTGAACATTCTTTAACAATTTAAGGTCATCAAATTTGAATTTGAATTTACCTCTCGAATTTGCCTTTTCAGGAGAATTTACTATACTTCTCCTTGCTACGTCTTGAAAAGTGATCGGTGAATAAACAACAGCTCGGCCTCCCTCTTTAGGTGGATTAGGATGGCTGGTTGACTGCTTAGGTTCCACCTTCCTTTCAATCTCCTTAGTAGGTAGAACTGAATTACCGATTCTTGGGACAGGAGCTCTGCATTCCTTAGCTTGTAACCAGTAAGTCTTCATAGTTCCTAGTAATTAAGTATATGCATAGGGGTTAGTAAAAATAGATTATATTATCTCTTTAAGCAGGACGCCCACTGAATCGGCACAGCCCGGCACAGCACGCCCAGCGCGGCCGGCAGATTTTGATATGCTTGTAATCAAATGGAGTAGCGCCCACTGAATCGGAGCCGCTCAGCTCGGCGCCGTACGCTCGGCTCGGCACCGCTTCGTATTCTCGATAGGGCAAAATGTGCCGATCTGTGTCATGCCGAAGCAATGGGCGGTGGCTGTAAAACTGCCGGCCGTGCTGTGCCGTGCTGCGCCGGGCTGCGCGGATTCAATGGGCGCCCTCCTTAAACTAGCAAAGGTTAACTAATGTTTAAATACAAATAGTAATTATTGTTATAGCAACCATCATTTTATTTCAGGCTACTTTGATTGAAATATGAAATAATATTTTTTAAATTATTGTTAAACAAGAACGAATCGAACCTTGTAGAACACCCTGCATAATAGAATTATCAAAGTTATTAAATTAATGAGACATTAATTTCTGCCTTTGAATGAATAAAAAAATAATGAAGTAAAGGCGTCATGTACGGAAAAAATTTTACTTCTCTCAGGGAGAAAATTATTTTTTTCTTCAAACTTATAAGTATTTGCTTCGGATAAATGCTCACGGTAGGCGCATGAGAAATAAGTTTAATTTGTGTACATAATAGTATTTTCTGAATGTATGTGTGGAAACTAGGTATAATATTGCAAACTTAGAAAACTACTTCAAAGTATAGATTTTAAAAGTTTATTTTGCTTTGAAGAGGAAAATAAGAAACGGTTTGCAGATAAGCTTTAGGCTACAATCATGATTTTATATATTTTTCATTAGGTATTAATAATGCTGTGCAAAAACTATTTTATTCTCTACTACTCTAAGAATTAATGTTCTGACACGCCTTGAATTGCACCCACTATGTCAACCCATAAATTATTTATAATTAGCTGATAATATTATTAATATATCTTGGATTCCAAAGAGAAATGGAACAAATTGGGCATATAACAAGGAGAAAGAACGATTACTAATTACAAAATTTTTGGTCGTTTAAAAAAAGGGGGATAATTATTATTTAGAAACGTGTATTTGCATTAACTTTTGTTTTTAAAAAGGAACATTTTCCTTTTCTCGTTTTATTTGCCCCTGAGCATTTGCTCCATTTTTATTTATAGACTGAATATTTGAAGCAAAGAATCGAAATATTGTTTGTTGCTATATATTAACGTCTTTAAAAATGTACCTATATTTTTAATTTATTTGTATTACTCCTTAAGCATGGTAACACTTTTTAGTTTAACAGCAATTCGTAAACTGCTATAAATGTGAATAAAAATACTTAAGGATAAATTACTAGTTAAACCTCTTAATACTGAAAACATTTCTTTAATAAATAAAATAAATGATTTCTTAGAACATTTTGTCACTACAGTAGAAAACATTTGATGTGTTTTGGTTAGTTGTACGTTTGGTTTCTCAATTTCTTCTACTGTCAAAGTTTACAGAAACATTTTAAAAATGCCCTGCTTGCGGTATGGTTTACTATAGTCTTGACATTATTTTAATACATTTGAAAATGATAAACAAATAATATTAAGATTAATTCGATTGGAAGGAAATTAAATCTAAAATAAAACGTAATCCGAATTATACAGCATGCACACATAATATAATGTATAGCCACATGCAAGAAAATTTTGTTCCTGCAATTTTGAGAAATACTTTTATCTTTAAGAACATAAAAGTTTATGTATGAGCGCTGGTTTGACATTAAAATAGGAATATACAGTATGTAATACTAAAAAGTTATGTTCAAAGTAAGCATATTTATGTTTATATTATACTAGGTGTGCTATTTTTGTGAGCCTTTAGAGGCGCGAAAGTAGGCATTCTCACGGCTAGGAGCGAAAATAGCTATTTATGATATACGTGTTAAAAGTAAGATTTTATTTTGTGAGTGAAGATGATAAAAAAACGAGCGTAGCGAACAAAATAAAATCACTTTTAACACGTATATCATGCACTATTTTTTCTACAAAACAATCGGAAGAACTTTAAACTCAATAAAAATAATAAATCAAAAAATACCACACAGATCGCAATGTTTATGAACCAAAATTTTCGTAGCAACCAGTGCTGTTGTTAGTTACGAAAAAAACGCAAAAATATTGACAGCATTTTCTCGTAATATTATAAGTATAATGAATAATCTCGATAATGAGCGTAATGAATCCATCCCTGCTGAAATCGAAGAAGCCGCCAGTCGAGCAACATTAGAATTATTGCCGGCGAAATCAAAGGAACAGTACGAAGTCGCTTATAGACGCTTTTCGGAATGGTGCAACATTAAAAAGGTCCCTGGGAAATGTAACGAAAGTGTTTTACTGGCATATTTTGAGGAAAAAGTCAAGATATGGAAATCGTCAACGCTGTGGTCAAATTATTCCATGATCAAAACTATATTAAAAATAAAGCAAGATCAAGATTTAAGCAAACATTATAAACTTATTGCTTTTTTAAAACGGAAGGGTGAAGGATTATCAAGGAAAAAAGTTAAAAGTTTTGACGAAGACGCATATCGACAAATTTCTCACAGAAGCAGAAGACGAAAAGTATCTGATGATGAAAGTCGCAGCAATAGTAGGTGTCTTCGGGGCGTGTCGCCGGGAGGAATTGTGTCAGATGACCATCGACAATATCGAATATTTGGACACTTCGGTTGTTGTGACCATACCAGATACTAAAACGAAAGTGCCTCGGACTTTCAGTGTTGTTGGTGAATTCTATTTAAACTTTTTTAGAAAGTATATGGCACTCCGGCCACCCAACGCTGACCATAGACGACTTTTTCTTAAATATATGAAGAATAAATGTGTGAAGAATCCAGTCGTAATTAACATGTTTGGTAAAATGCCTGCCGACATTGCAGAGTTCTTGAATCTACCAAATCCTCAACTCTACACCGGACACTGTTTTCGTCGTTCATCGGCGACATTGTTAGCAGATTCTGGTGCAAATCTCTTTATAAAATAAAACAGTATACAGCTCTTCGTCAAACTGCAATTAACCGAATTCGAGAATTGAAAGAATTTGCAGAACGTACTTTAAAAAATAATGAATTATTCAATCTAAAATGTTGTATGAAACTATTCAAGACATTTGCCAGGATTTTAAAACGCATCACAATAATTTATTAGCAATTTTATGCCTCCAAACCGATGCTGATTTAGATGTCGAGGAAACCGTTCGCTCTAAATTCGATTTAGACTGCTCTGAAGTAAAAACTATTTATCATAATCTCTTCCACAGTAATGAGGAACCTATTCAAACAAATCAAACTAATTCTGTCGCACGTAAGGTCAAGCTACCAGTTATTGAAATACCAAAATTTTCAGGCAATGTTTTATTTTTCAAAACCTACTTAGATACGTTTAACTCGCTGGTTCACTGTAATGACACCTTGTCTAATATAGAAAAATTTACATATTTAACATCAACCAAGATGCACCTTTAAGATTAGTTCAGTGTACTAGCTTAACTGGGGACAATTATCTCACTGCTTACAATTCCCTAGTCAATCGTTATAGTAATAGAAGATTAATTGCAAGTGCACATCCAAGTGCAATTGACAACGCTCTAAATATAATTGATTAAAAAAATTGCTACACTCTGCGTTTATTACTTGATACTTTTACAGAGAATCTTTCGGGTTTAAAAAATATGAAGTTCCCAGTTGCTGAGTGCGACTTTGTTTTATTTTATTTTTTCTCTAAGCATTTAGATGAAGAAACTCTCACGAGGTTTGAATTTGAACACGGATCGAATAATAATAATAATATACCGTCTTTCGAAACCTTGCAGAATTTTATACGGGCACGATGTAACGCTCTCTATGCTGTGCAATTTTCATCTCAGTATATCAATAAAACTTGGTCAAAAAACAAAAGTAAAGGTGTGTCTCAAGCTTTGCACGGTGCCGGCCGGTAAAAATTGGTATAAGAAACTAGTGCGCTTTTTCGCTTGTTAATAATTTTTCGCTCGGAAACCAGTACCAAGACAGTCCACTACGAAGAGAAAAATGATTGGAAAATTCCATCTACAAAAAAAAAAGGTAAGCCATTCCAACCTCTTCGTCAAAGAAATATTTTTTTTATTATTGCTTAAATTAGTGAGTTACGAAACAATATTGCTAAAAGAATGTTCATTCAACAAGATATAATTATATTTTTAATAAAAGCTCCAGATCAAAATATACTTATATAGTAATAAAATCTTATTCTTTATAAGACAATGTAATTATTTTAAGTGGTATCAATAATTGGAATCGTCGACTTGACGAACCAACGAAAATGACAATTGATAATGTGGTGGACAAAGGTGACATCATAATAATATATGTACCAGATACAAAAAATGATAAGCAAACTTTACTATTTGTAATTCTGAAAAAGAAAATTGACATGATTTCAATTCGCAAGACCTACTTTAATTTACGATCTAAAAATTTAAATTCCAAACGATTATTTATTAAATATAATAAAGGAAAATGCTCAGCTCAAAATCTATTCAATCACACAATTGGTACATTACCGTGCAAAATAGCTAGTTATTTAAATTTATTTAACAGCGAGGAATATACTGGTCATTGCCTCAGAAGAGCGTCAGTCACACTTCTTGATGACTCGGGGGCGGATATATTGGCTCTAAAAAAGACACGATGGATGGAAATCTACGAGTGTAGCAGAAGGCTACGTTAAAGATTCTCTTGAGAATAACATTTCTGTTTGCAAAAAATTTTATGCACTACATACAAACCGGGGGAAGAAAGCACATGAATGTACGATTTACTTATCAGAGAACCAGCTGAAGTTACAAACCATGATTCGTTTTCAACTAGTGTTTCAGAACAAGTTCAGTTATTGCATTTATTTAAACAGGCATTTTCTCTGATAATTCTACTATTCATAATCCTGTATTAATATTTCAAAGAACTAAATTCTTTCTGTAAATTAATTACTGTTATAAAAGTTTATTAATTTTTCTTGTACAGGCGAGAAAGCTTTATTCTTGTATTTCAACATTTTTGACCTTATGCTACTGAGGACGGCCCTGCAAACATAAATTTCTTCTACAAATACTTAAAATTGAAGTGTACATTGTCGCACCGCATTTACTTTGATGTTTAACAAGCTCATCCAAGAGTAACGAAGTTGAAAGTAACATAAAGCAAAATTTTCGAATAACGAGAACAAACACTTCTATACTTTACAATTAATAAATATTTTTTGATAATCTTTAAACGAGACGAAATTGGAAAGTAAAGAGAGACCGCCAGTAAAACTCTACTAATCAGATGAAATATTTAATAAAAATTCCAGAAGTATTTTCATTACTTCCAGATACAAGAAAATTCATCACTAAGTTTTCTGCTATCGCTTTCCTACTTAAGTGTTCTAGAAACAATTTGCCACTACAGTGATCGTTACAGGTTTAAAGAATAATCCTAATGTAAAGACGTAGACCATACCAACTAGACCCGAGTTTCAAAATAATAATTTCAAGTGACTAATTTATCGCACTTTGCGTATTTTGTGTCATCAACCTCTATCTTTTTCCTTCTGCGAGTTTCTAGTATTTTCCGTTTCGCAGTTATATATTTAATCAGAAGAAGAATTATCCTAATCAAACAGAAAAGCAATGCAACATTAATGCCCTATGCAATTACGTGAAATAAATGATTGATTTTCATAATGAATAACAGAGAAAAACGACGAAAAAATGAGAATACAAGAAGCAAACAATTAGGGAAAGAAGAACGAAATTAATGAAGAGCAAACTGTAAAGAAGAAAATGTGAACATTAAAAAGAGGGACAGGGAGAAAAGAAACAGATCAATTATTGAACGATAACAATAAAAGAGGAAAAGAAAGTTAAAGGGAGGAGAAAAGAAACGCAAAGAAGAAAAAAAATAAGAGAGAAATTTTCAGGAAAATGAAAAAGTGTTTTTAGATGAAATAATCATAAAAAAGCTATATTATTTAAAAGTACCATAATAAAAATATGTAAAATATATTGAATTCATAACGACAACGAAGTAACAGAAAATTAACGAAACTATGGAAATCGTCAGACATAATTTTATGTTAATTATTGTTTATCTCTGTTCATCAATCAGGTATTTATATTTATTTACTCCTAGTTTGACTTTTGTTAAAGATAACCCTAAATAAATAATAAAATTAAATTTTATAGTTTTGAACAGGTGTTTAGAAACAAAATGATCATGTACTACAATTATTACAAGCCGCCATGGCTAAAATGGATGTAATTTTTATTTACCATGGTCAGATATCATATTTGTTAGATTGGTTAGATTGAAATGGGGAGGAAAGACCCATAGCATAAAATATTCCAGGTCAGATTGATTAAACTTTACCCTTTGACTTTTAAACTCTTTATACGCTTTTTCTAATCTACACATTCTATATTTTATAAACATATTTTAATTAGTTAGAAAACAAACAACGGGAATATGGATAACATTAAATATATTGATTACTCAGAGATATTTCGAAGTGTAACATTTTAATCGTCAATTATGATTTTAAATTTCCATTAGATATTAACATTTGTAATTGACTTCTACACTTAGTTTATTCGTGAAACGAAAACCTGATTTTACACTAGGATACAGCGTTTACAGGAAACCCACATACACTGATAGTGTTTGAATGTTGAGTGTTGATTCCACCAGCCGACTTGGATTTGAGGAATACGAAAACCCAGACACACTATAGATCCAAAATGCAAATTGTCATACCTTGCTACAATATTATTATCATGTAAACTACAAATCGTAATTAATATTTTGTAAAAGTAAGAAAAATAGTCTTTCCCGAGAACAATTGCAGAAGCAAAATACTTTAAGGCCCTAGTGCATACAAAGCATCTTGTAAAAACGCGGTGAAGTATACATTAGATAAATAGAAAGGCACATTACTAAGAAATTGAAGAAATACAAGTATAACTTAAGAAATAACAATGAAAAGTCAGCAGATGCAGAACATAGAGCGCATACAAGGCATTTGATATATTTAGATAAACATTATTTAACAATATTTCGAATACTTTTATACGTTTACTAAAATATGTAAATTTCACATTTCCGAACAATATTTTAGTAAAGTTTGACTCAAATCACCTCATATTTCATACAGGATAACTCGAAGGTATAACACGGTTTTATACAGGACGATATTATCAGTGTTAGTATCGCATACAGTGCTCACACACACACGACAATCAGTCAATAATGTTTATGATCAATAATAAAATATGTATTCTGAAAAATCAGCGTCAAATTGATACTTTACTGCATTTTGTAATCGGTCTGTGTGAACACATGTACGAGTACTAATAATTCCCAAAAAAAACACGATTTGCAAATTTTAGCAATGAAGAAAAAGTATTAATAATTAACATAATAGCAAATTATAAAAGTACGGTGGAGAATAAAAAACCGATAATGTCTGTACAAGAAAAATGATAGCAGATGAATTTAACTCACTGTCGCCAAATAATATTCACAGAACAGTAGAATCATTAAAAAAGTTTTTTGAAAACAAAAAACAAGGAAGTCCGTTCTATTGGCGATACAGAATTATTACTAAAGATTAAAAATAAATGTATTTTTTTTTGTAACTTTATCAGTGATTCTTTTTAAGAGCTTACATATTACTTGAAAATTCAAGATCTTCTTCGATTAAGGTCAAAATGTGCAGCTGTTTCTTTATACAGCCGGTATCTTCTAAAAAAAGTTATCCATCGTATGGAAGTTATCACTTCTCTTGTACACTTTTCGAGGAAACCCATACTCTATTATTTTTAATATATCTAAATCATTATTAAATATATTATTTTCATCATAGTTCATTATTTTTTGTTTATTTTTCAGTGGAAAAATAATAAAACCAAATTATTAAATTAGGTTATGTAGAACCTTTAAGTATCGTTAAAAGAGATAAAGCCTAGAATTTCGAAGGCTTATATTTAAGAAGGTTTAAGACATTTTATGTCGGGTTTAGTAAACGGTGAAAGGCAAATTGTATTTTTAAGGTTCCTTAAAGCGTAAGCGTAGCTTAAAACAATCGGTGGAAATGGCCATAAGGCGGCTTTATTCGACACCTGTACCGACATCGATATTCTTGGTTATATTCGAAAATATGATAAATAAATGATAATCTACAACTCTAAATGATTTAACATAAAAGATTATTACAGTATAACAGTTTATATCGTTTTCATCTTTTCTGTTCAGTTAAAAACACTTATTATAATTAAAATTTATACTTCAATGAATTAAAAATATACGATTCATTCTACATTCCACTTTTTATACTTAAAAATACAAGTATTTTTCTTAATTAACAAAACACTTAAAACAATGATTCCACAAGAGATTAGAATTTTGCGGTGAGACTGAATTTGAACGTCTTTATGTTAATGATGTTTACTGCTACCTCAACATCCATAGCTATTGCCATTTAAAATATTTACCCGGTATCGAGAAGAACTGTTTACATAAAGTTTATATTAACTCTTAAACTGGGCCAGAGTTGACTTTATTTATATGCTTATTAAGGAACTTGAAAAACACGAAAGTCATAAATCCTGTTTTAGAATAGTACAGGGTGTTCTACAAGCTCTATGACAAACTTCTGCAGATGATAGCTGCGTTAATTTCAATTTTCTCTTATATGAATATAGGTGCGATTCGTTTTTGTTTAGAAGTGACAAGCATTTAAAAAATATATAATTTCATATTTTAATCAAAGTAGCCTGATAAATAAAAATGATGGTTGCTGTAACAACAATAATAATTAGTATTTTTGTTTAAACATTAGTTAACCTTTATTATCTAAATTAACAAATCTCAAAGCTATAAAAATTATTCAAAATGTCTATCCTCGGCTCACATCGGTAAACTAAAGATTCCATCACTCGACGGATGGGATTTGGATCATTTCTTATATGGTTAGTTGCATGCTGAATTCTTCCAAGTAACTGCTGACGGATACTGATTTCAACATGGTAGACAAGCTGCTTTATATGTCATAAATAAAAGTCTAAAAGATTTAGATCTGAAAAACGCGGTGGTCATGCTATTGAACTTTGTTGATCCATTTATTCGGAAAATGGTGATGGTACTCTTTGGTCTTTATTTAAACGATCATTTAAAACATGTACAGGCAGTAAATTATTGTTGAAAATGCTACCATAAACGTTGTAAATGAAAGGTTGTTCAAATCCTCTTGATCTAATTGTATGCAGTTTTTGTAATGGTAAGATATGTTCATTATAATTATTCTCAGATTCCAAACTCCAGGAATGGCAGAGAACATTAAGTTCGCAAGAGAGGATTTAAGGCATTCTTTGCCTTATGAAATGAAATGATTTGGAGAAAATGTATAACTGAAGATTGGAGAAATGCTATGAATGAAAATACTATAATGCTATGCATTATAAAATTTTAAATAGGAGATGCAACAGACTGCAGAAACTATGGAGGTATATCATTGCTAGATACATTGTAACTAATTATGGCAACGTTAATAAAACAGAGAATAGAACCTATAGCAGAACTACACATTGGGGAATATCAAGCAGAATTAGAAAAGAAAGATCAACAATTGATCTTCATGGTGAAGGAAATCCTTACTACATGCTATGAATATGAGATTAAAGTAATGGTCTTTTCGTGGAAAGCATATGAAAATCCAGAGTTCAGATGAAAGGATAGTAAATTGTAAGTAAACCTAATTGTGAGAAGAAAAGAGGAAGACCAAGGAAGCAATGGAGAGAGAGGCAGTGGCAATAGATCTGAACAAGAAAAATGTAAAGGACCGGAAAAGAAAGGCAAGAAACAGATTACAAATCAAAACTTGTAAAAAATAAGTACTGTTTATTTCTGAGTTATAGCCCAAAAATAATTTAATTTTTTTAATCTTGTATCTTCAAAACTGTTGGACATGAGTTTAAGGCAAGCCTGCTCCATTTTCTTTTGAATTCGGGTATATACGTTTAAGAACTAAATTGCTTTGCTGTATATCAATTGTGTTGTACTTTCATTAACAAAATAAAATAAGAAATTGGTATGGTGTCATCTGCATCGATCTCATCGAAGGTAAATTAAAACGTCGAAATAACAAGAAAAAAATCATGTTCAGGGGGTTTCCACAAACCTTTTCCTTTAATTTGGATTTCGCCCCGTTCCTTGACCCTGTAAGGCGATGGGAGCAATTCCTTGGTGGACTGTGATATATGTATCTTCATTGCTTCGCTAGTTGACTCCATCCTGGAAGCGGTGTTAACACTGTCTCCGAAAAGGCAATACCTTGGCATTTTTAATCCTACTATGCCAGCTACTACAGCGCCTGAATGTACGCCGACCCTGATGCGAAGATGTTGACCTGCGACAAAAAGTAACATGGACAAGATTTGCCAGATAAATTTTATTTTGAGGTAGCCTCAATTTTTTCCTAATCATCTACGCATTACAGATCGTGAAATGCGTACGTATTGAGGGAGCGGTTGATAATGCTATGAAGTAGGCAATCGATTAAGATCTTTTCTATTTATGTAACAAGTTAAAAACATAAATCTAACTTAATACTTTTCTCGGAATGTTTCATTTATTATCAATGAAAATCGCAAATGATAAAATTGTTTCGGCAAGTGTTAGTAAAATATACAGGGTGTTCGGAAATGATGAGCAAAAAATTCAGGGAATAATTTTAGACCGAAAATAAATGCTACCTCTATCTATAACATTTTTTCCAAAACTGGGTATTAACGGAGTTACAGGGTGTTAAAGTTAAATTTTATTTGCAGTTTTTTTGCAATATCTTTTGCCACACTCGTAATATTTTGACGAAATTTCGTATATGGGGGTTTTTCGGGATGAGGATTATAAATTTACTCACCGTTTTTTCGCATTTTAAGAGGGCGCCACATACGAGCCTTTATTTTGGTTTAAATTGTTCCAACTTTTTTGTTCTACACTATATGTAACTTTTGACTAAATATTTTTCTTCTCCCAATTTTTGACATAAAAAAGTATACTTTATTTGTTAAATAAATAAATAAATCTAACCGTTTTCGAGAAAAACGCTAAAATCACATTGCTTGCATGTGATGAATACGAAATCATTTTAATTTATTTTTTACATTAAACATAGCATGCTTTGAAAACAAGTGCTTAGTTGCCTTGGAACAAGTTTGTGGAGAATTAGTTTTGACAGATAGTAATTTTTGTGAAAATTTCACAATAGTATTTTTCAGCCAATTAAAGGTCTGTATTTTGTAGCGTTACTACAGCAACTAAGAAAATTTCCGGAAATTTTTCTCTTCCTTGGGGTAAGGAGCATGAAATAACACTGGGAATTTTTTGACATTTATAAATAAAATGACATTTATATTTAACTTCAAATTTATTCCATCATAATTTTATAAGTACAAATCATTTATAAATAATTATTTACCAAGTATGTACTTTTAGTAGTTTTAATTAAAGCGTCCAAATGTTGCTGAAATTCCTCAGCCACGTCTTCTTTTCTTAATGGGGAATAAACAAGCACACATTCACTAAAATTTATAAAATGTCTATGTTTCAAAAAATAAATGTAGTACTTTGAAACAATCTTATTCTGCTGTGATCCACGAAGAGCTCCATATTTCTTACACACCAGAAGCAAATGATTTTTAATAATCCCAAACAAGTTTGGCGAATAAATTTCTGGCCCGCATTCTTGTAATAAATACATTAAAAATTTTAGGTTCCGATGATACATTTTAATTTCACTAACTTTTTTGTAAAACTTGCATAAAACGTATTTCTTAAACCGCTCCATTTTTCAATTGTACAACACAACGATTTTAAAGAAAATGGTCAAAGAACGTCAAAAGTCACGATTACCTTGTTTGACATGGATTGCATGGCCTTCTTAATAATATATACATATGAATTTTATTGATATTACATAGTGCTTAAGGTTCTTTGTAAGAAAATATATTTTTACCAACTTTAGTAAAATGAGTATGTGGAAAACTGAGAGATTGATCTACTATTGACTTATTTTTTATTATTTTGCTTAACTAAAGTCGGTTAGTTGTATTTTATTTAACCTAATGTGATATGTATGTAAGTTACTTTGATTATATATACTGCTTCAAGTTTTTTTGCAATAAAATATATTTTTACCAACTTTAGTGCACTAAATTTTTAGAAAACTGAAAGATTGAACTACTATCAACTTATTTTTTATTATTTCTGTCTCTTCAAAACAATCAAAAAATTTTAATATCTTTATATTTTTGTCGATATTTTTTAACACTTCATTGTGAAATTTTCTTACCGAATACCACTCTAGCTTCAATTAAAAACTGGAATTTTTTTCTTGTACATGAATATTTTCTAATTTCGTCTTCGACTCGGGAAAATTTTCAAAATATTCGTGTGCTCGAAAAAATTTCCAGTAATAATTGAAGCTCTAGTGGTATTATAAGTGAAAATTTGTTGTTACACTGATGGTGATTAATGATAAACAATAAAAAAATAACGTCCTTAACAAATAAAGAATGGTTTACTGACAAAATCATAAGGTTAAAATACATAAGTTACTTGAACAATACAAATACAAATTAAACATTCAAGTCATTGGTTCAAAGTGACGTCCTTCCTTTTCAATGCATAAAAATTCCGACAAACTCTATGGAATATTCCTTCCTTTAGCTTAATTACCTCACAATTAGCAACAATTCTTTCTCTCAGTTCATCGACGCTATTCACAGGTGTCCTGTATACAAGCGTCTTCAGATAGCCCCAAAAAAAGAAATCAATTGGGTTTAAGTCAGGGAATATAGGGACCCACTGTACAAAACCACCTTTCAGGAAAAGTTTCATTTAAGAATTCTCTGGCCGATAAACTAAAATGCAGTGGCGCGCCATCTTGAAGCAACCGCATTGCATTTCTTAATTCGAGTGGTACATCTTTCACCATTGAGTCTGTGGAAAGAAATGTGGTCCAATTAAGTAGTCCCCTACAATACCGGCCCACACGTTGACGGAAAACTTATTTTGATAACCACGCTCTATTGATAAATTAGGATTCTCATCAGACCAAAAATGCTCATTGTGGAGGTTTATTAAGCCATCATAGCCAAATGCAGCTAACAATTACTATAAAAGAACTTGTACAAAATTACTATGTGTCAAAACTAATTCTCCACAAACTTGTTTCCCAGGAAACTAAGCGCTTGTTTACAAACATGCTATGTTTAATGTAGAAAATAAATTAAAATGATTTCGTATTTATCACATGCAATCAATGTTACTTTAGCGTTTTCCTCGAAAACGGTTAGATGTATCGAAACAAATAAAGTACACCTTTTTTATGTCAAAAGGTTAAGAGAACAAAAATATTCAGTAAAATTTCGCATAAAGTGTAGCACAAAGAAATTGGAACCATTCAAATCAAAATAAAGGTTCGTTTGTGGCGCCCTCTACACGCAAATTTATAATCCTCATCCCGAAAAACCCCCATATACGAAATTTCGTGAAAATATTATGAGTGTGGCAAAAGGTATTGCAAAAAAACTGTAAACAAAAATTTAACTTTAACACCCTGTAACTCCGTTAATAATCAGTTTTTGAGAAAATGTTATAGAAAGAGGTAGCATTTATTTTCGATCTAGAATAATCCCCTGATTTTTTTTGCTCATCATTTCCGGACACCCTGTATACAGATTATCACAATATTCCGTGTACACTGATAAAAATGATGGTAAATTGTCTTTCCCACCATATATTACCTACTGTAAAAAACGCAAATCGATACTGTACTACAAGAAACTCCAAGTAAAGTAGAATTACATCTTTTATGCCATATCACATATTTTTTATAAAAATACGGTAACGATGTTGTAAAGTTGTATTTTATACGTACTAAAATGCGGTTGTACTGCGAAAAAAATACATATTCACAAGTGCATGATGTAGTAACATTCTATAAATTTGTTTGTAT
This sequence comes from Monochamus alternatus, assembly GCA_037114965.1. Taxonomy (NCBI): domain Eukaryota; kingdom Metazoa; phylum Arthropoda; class Insecta; order Coleoptera; family Cerambycidae; genus Monochamus; species Monochamus alternatus. The sequence goes on along the minus strand of CM073429.1, from coordinate 54,928,727 downwards.
CAAATTGAAGAAACTTTCTAGTCTGGTAAATATGGTAATACCAACCAAAGTAAAATTCCCTAAGCAGATTTATTGTCGGCATTTTTCGTGTTTCTTTAATGAAAATTATAGAAGGCTGAGAAGAAAGGTTAAAAAGGTGAATGTGGAACGATTATCACAATCATTTTTGTGCCTACATTTTGTGAAACAAAACCCCACGTTAAACCTCTAGAGTATTTTCGCTTTCAGATTTAAGCTGTATTGTGCTAAATTCAAGAAAATTATGAATGGGGAAGTTGCATGAATTTTATATTGGTGTGAAATGTATTACAGGGCAATCTTTCAAACATATTGAAATGACAGAACATGTATCTGGCGGCAATAATCACATAATAATTAACATATTAACATTAATGAATTGCCATAGAAACTAAACATAACCACGTGGCCGAAAACGCGATATCATTGGAGCGACGTTACACGGCGTTCGATACACGTGCAGGTTATGGCTCTTGTTACATATATGTATAACTTTTTTTTTCTCTATATTACCTGTGTTTATTTTATATATATATTTAAGGTTTTTTTTACTAATCTTATATGTTATCCCCACCCATTAGTTAGCTTAGGCCGGGCGTGGTTTATACTAAACAAAATAAATAAAATAAAAAATAGATACTGTTTAGGTGAAGCCATAATTATTAGCAGTGATGTGGTGAAATTACAGTATTGTTAAACGTAACTTTTTTTTTATGCACTACAGATCCACGCACGACAATTAAGACGACAATGCTGTTAGGTAAGTACCAGATAGATTGTTTTACTTGATGTATTTATAAAATTATGTCATCTGATTTCACATTAAACTACTTGTTTTAATTTAAAAAATAATAAGTAAGAGTAATAAATAATGATATTTGACATTTATTCATTTTTTAAAAGTAATTTAATAAATTTTTATTGCTATTTACTACTGAGTTCATTTCTCCTTAAACATTAAAAAAAATCCTTATTTATTACTTTTGTTTATTGTTTCAAGAATAAAAGACGTAATTTAATGTAGTGGAATGGGAATAAAGCGCTGAAAACAAAAAATGAGAAAAAATGTAAGTTTGTTTTACCATTGATTTTCTAAACGTCCTGTATACATTTCGATTAAAATAATACATTCTTTCTCCTGCACGTGTTTGACAAACTCATGCAATTTTTCCATTGTAAAACGATTCGACAAGAAAATTGCGTCAAGAAACTTGAATAAGAAAATTCAATCAATAAAACTGTTGAACTGGAAAACGGGTTTTAGTCAAAAGCCTTACGAAGGTCTTACATCCTTACAAAGTTAACGTCTTACAAGAAGTATAGGTGCATGACAGAGAGAAGTGTACAGTTTTGTGACAAAATTTGAAATTTATTTGACAGAAAACCTAAGTAAAAGAATCTCATAATTTTCACTGACGAAGCAACTTATCGTTTAAACAGAATTGTGAATAGGCAAAATACTAGGTTTGGAAAATCCGAACTGGATACAAGAAAAGCGCAACGACCGGATCAACGAATGTTTATTGGGAATTTATTTTTCCAGTTTTCCCCCCAGCTCTAGAATTCATTTTTTCTAATCGTAATGGGCACGATATGTCTGCTGATGACATCTGATTTCCAACAGGATATCTCTCCACATTGTTCGCCTCGATGAGACAAAATTCCTTAATGCAGGTTCCAAATCGATGAATAAGCAAGATAGGGCCTCCTGAATGGCCACCACTCTCCCCTGACTTAGAAAGGGAAATGTGTGCGAACATACACCATCGAAAGATGAAAGATCGTATCGGAGAAGATATTACTTAAAAGTAGTTGATCAATTTGAACAACGAATTGACGACTATGATTAAAAAATTCCGTACGTACCTATAACTTTATATCACTGAATTGGCCTTTGTATTCTTTTTGATTATATGATATTATTTAGAATATCTCTGCATGTTATGCCTTACAACTATTCTTCTAAAAGAAAGGCAATACAGGGAATATGTGAATACCTTTATACACAGAATTTTGCGACACTCGTATAAATAATTATTGACTAGTTCGAGCATTATGTCAAAATTAAATACTTTTTCCTCCATACCTACCAGTAGAAGGGTCCTTGAGGTCCGTGATGGCGTCCACCATATCCAGTGCCATGTCGCACACCCTCTCCGCATGGTTACCTTCTTTCTCTGGGGCACCACTGACCACCATGTATGCATCCCCTATCGTCTCCACCTGGGCCCAGCAGCAGTGGAAATATTTTGTGTTGGTATTAAACCATAGGGTGCAAAATACACATAGGTGCAGTAATTATAAACACATTTCATAGACTTAACATTATAAGGTTAGTAGAACAGTTCAGACAGTTTCGGGTTGGAGAAATTGACAGATGTTAATAATTCCTAGTTATTCCTCAGGAGTTTTAGTAGCTGAAAATTTTTACTATAATTTTTGACTTTGGTTAAGGTTTTGTTTTTGGTATACCTACTGGAAATTATTTTATCTACAACTGCTTTATACGAGCCTCATTACAGAATTTCTTTAGCACTGTTTCAGTGTAACATATTACCCCACTAGTGAAATAAAAAAAATATATTACTGCTTAATGGTTATTTTTATTAAGAACCAACAAGTTTATCAATTTGGCAATTAATAGATAATTTAACATAAATTAAATTAAATTACTTGTTATAAATATTAAAAACACAACTTTGGCAATTCATAAGATTAATACCAGATGGATGCAGTTGGTCTCCATCTGTATTAAGAATGCTTAATTTTTTTTTGTAAGCAATTGAAGTAGCTTCAATGACGGCAATCTCTCCTCCAAGAACTTTTGTGCCGATTTTTTGTTGTTGTTGTTGTAGTTTTCAAGAGACAAATCAATATAGCCTCCACACACGGTGTTAGACTTTCAACCACCATTATAGTTAAAAGGTTTGCTTCTGTGTTGGCTAGAAGTGAAGTAGATGATCATTGAAAATAATGCCCTGTATATTGTTGAAGTTGTGATAAATTGAGAAAAATAGCAATCTTCTTTGACATTACACTAAAACTATTTATACCAACAGGAAATTTCATGCATTCACCACCTCTGTAACCAACAAAAAGCTTCCATGGTCGGCATGACTAGGATGCAGGGTAAGGTATTTTTGTATTACTTGGATCATATTCATATTGTTGACTCCCCCGGTAGTAATAAACAATTCTCGGAAAACTTTGGTTTTCGTATCCGGTATGAAGATATGAAAAATGTTTCCTTCATTTTTTACATTTTCTAACAACAAATTAGTTATCTCGTCCACTCTGTATGCACCTCCAAGTCCAATAATTAAGGCAACCTTAAATTATGCATTTATGAATTTCAAATAGCAAACATTTTCTTGTTCTTACCTTTGTTAGCAAGAATTCTATGTCATTAGCATCTTATAAAAATGTTGAAACATCCACTTTCGTCAATATTCTTGACCTTTTGGGTTTGTATCCCACTGATTGTTTTTCCATTAAAGCAATTAAATTGTTGAATTTACTGATGTCAACATTTTGCCGCATACAGATTGTAGACCGCAGCATAGAATAGACGATTTATACTTCTTGGATAATTCTTAAGAAAATGCTAATAATACCTTTTCTTTTGCTTCATATTTTATATTCTTAGATGCACACCAATCAGTGAGTCGCTTATAAAACTGTTCTTACTTGGTTCTCGATTTATCTGGTAAAAGTGAAGCTACTGCAGTTGCCGCAGCTTTTTCAATTTCAAAAGGCAAGTTTTCTGTTTCTGAATCACTCATTATTTCAATCAACACCAGTATTTTCACAAGAAAATGTAAAAACGAAAACTAGCAATGCCTTTGCTTCTTGATTTTGAATCAAAACTTACAAACTGGATCCGATTTTGGATTTTTCTCAATTTAAGGTAGTTGTAGATACATTTTTTTGCAGTTCTAGATAAAGTTATGGTACACGTGGGATAACGGGATTTCTTTATTACATTCATGAAATTAGACGACTCGGACTACGTAAATGTCTGACTCATGTATAATAATGCCTATATCTTACTTGTACTATAAATAACTATTGTCAACAGCTGTTAAATAATGACTATGATTTGATATTGTTACGAATATCAAAATTTATTAATGCATTTAGTGCGATAATGATATTATATCATCATTTAAAAACTCATTTATTAATTACATTGTGAATAAAATCTTTACTGGATAATTTAATACCAGATGCTGACATGCCTAACGATTTGCTTGAATGAGTGGAAATTATTTTTTGTGTGAGTGTGAACATAATTTTTAGATGTGATGAAATAGCTTTGGATGTTAAGGGAATATTCTCGCTTTCGTTTAGAATTTTCATAGCCGTTCGTTTCTTGCTTTCAGTGCATATTTCGATGTAGTCTTTAACGACAGAATTAGACTACCAGCCACCATGTCTTTTTATACTTACTCAAAAGATCTGCGCCACAATTAGATAAAAGAGAGGTTGAAGGTCATCGAAGGGAGTACCCAATATACGCATTTGGATTAAGCAAGAAATCGTGCAATCAGTTTTGGCATATTGTCAATAGTACTATTTACTAGCTTTGTAGCAAAGAAAGAAACGAACATGATCAGTTTATAATTCTTGATTTAGCGTATTTTTCAGTTCTATTAATTTAAGCCATCAATATTTCCAGATGCTACAAAAAAGTCTCTAGATACATTTGGTATTAGCACAGAATCTGTGGTATTAGGTATCATGAGGCATAGTCCTTTTCACATATTCTACAAGCAAATTTGTGAGTTCTACGATATAATCCCACCAATAGTCAACATAATAAATATTAGTCATAAAACTGCTTTTACTAAAAAATAATTTGTCATCATCATTCGCATTCATTAAAAATTTGCATATTTCATTCCTCGTTAATACATTTTTCAGGTTTTTAACCTTCTGATTTTCGCTTCTGGAATGCAATCAAATTTAAGTATTTTTTGAGATCGATATTCTTGAGTAAAATTTGTGTTTCTATCATTAAGTAATAACACAAAAGAGATAAAGACTTCTGTCTTTTGCTTAGTTTGTTGAACTATACTAATAATCCTTCCTCGTTGGTTATGTTAAATATCTTTTTCTCTCTACACCATTTTTCATAGCGACCAAATGCTTGTTCGTATATCTTTCGTCATTTCTCTGGCCGAGATTTGAAACAACACTAGAAGCTTCATTTTCAATATCTAATGGCAAATATTACTTGAACTCATATTTACATTTTCTCAATAATTTGGATAAATAATTCTATGGCAGCTATGTTTAAGCCCATTGCTACAGTAACTTCTTAATAGAGATTTTTTACTTTATGTCGTACTAGAATATACAGGGTGTCCCAAAATAGAAGGCCATACCATTAACCACATATTTGGACAAAAATAATGTGACTTTCCTTATGCCATTTTTATTTGGGCGTCCCTGTTTCAATATACAGGGTGTTAAGGTTACATTTAAAAAAAACTATTTTTGTTAATAATCTCATTGTTTTGTAAGATACACACTTGAAATTTTGCACGTACTTTTATATTATTCCGGCATACTTATTATATAATTTTGGTAAAAAAAATCGAAGGGCGAATGGAGGTAACTGAGGGATGCAGTACCCTTTATCCCCTCCAATTATTTCTAAGTACGCCTATGCAGCTTTTTCTTGAAATATCAAACGTAGAATTTTCTTATGATCATTTTATCTATTTTGCAATTTTTTGTTTAAATGCTCCGTTTTGAAGAACGAAAAACGAATTTGTAGTGCCCATAAATCTTTCATTCAATATAATTTTCAAGTGAAACTGAAATTTTGTGGATATACCTGTTACTACAATACCTTGGCAACTTAGCAATTGCAATTGCTAATTAACTTGGGCAAATGACTTTTAATTATAACCTTATAAAATAGTTGTATTAACGTGTTTTTTAAGGATATAATATAAGGAAATTAATAAAAAAATGTTTAGCCTCAAAATGCGCTTATTTATAAAAAAGTTTTATAGGTGTGTTTATTCTATAAAAATATTCCCTGTTTTATAAATATGTTGTAAAACAAAATTGTGGTTTGAGAAAACAAAATTATTGTATATTTTGCTTAATTAAATTCTAAACCTAACCTTAATTTTAGTACAATGTGTGGAATAAAATCGTTTTATTATAAGTGGCCATGTTTAAATGAATATTTGTTGGACTAGTGACTATCGCCATTATGTATAATTAGTTGAATGCCTTAAAATTATATGTAAAACGTGATTCTACTATTTTCGAAAGATTATTTTATAACAAGATCCTTAAATATAATTATACAATGATAATATAAATTAAAGAAAGCATAATTTTAATATTTTTTAAAATTTATTTTTTATAATTTTAAAGGAAATGTGTTCTATACTAAAGCGCATAATTTTTGTGTCACAAACATATCTATAGTTTATCAATAAAATTTGTGGCGCAATAAAATTGAAACACGAGGCTGTTGAAATGTTAATATTATAAGTATTAGGTATACCTATCAACCATTTACACAAATGATCGCCATTGAGTTTAGGCTATCCCATTTTTAATTATAAGCACAAATAATTATGAATCTGCATTATACACCAATCTTAAAATGATTTGGTTTTAATATTCTTCAGTAAAAAATATAATGTTTCTTTAAATAATACCAAAATACACACTACAAAACGTTTTTATAGTTGCTGTATAAAATTGTTTTAAGTGTTGTATACAATTTTTATAGAACTGTTACATTACCAAAGTGTTTTATAAAAGTGGGCCGTTTTCGATTCAATAAGTATCGTATAAAGGCATTTAATCACGTTATATGAATTTGAAGCTCCTATAAAATTTATTTTACTAGTTAGGGTATTTTAACTATAATTCAAATTACTCAAAAATAGTATGTTCTATCAAAAAATCCTAAAAGTTCTTTCGTTTTTAAAATTTATTCCTGATTAATGGCATTGTAAAAAGTTATTTGAGTCGAAAAATCAATACATTTCATACATCAATAAAGATGTATGACAAATAATTTTACCCAGTTAAAAAATATTCAGTGATACAATTCCGGAAATTTAAAATCATTAGGGGTTCAAAAAAGGTATTTCGTATAAAAATATTTGGAGCATTTTCGTTATTGTTTAGAGTGTAGTTGAAAATATTTCCATAATTATGTTTTCTGAATTTATCAGAACGAGCTATCTAATTTTGAAGATCACATTATTAATTTCTCGGAAATTTTGCAACTATGCAAAAGTATATCATTGCCATTAGCATGATATTATCTCTCCCGTTTTCTGCAGAAATGATAACATAACGAAATTATTGAGATATCTACTGATTTAATTTACGAGTGTACATAAATTATTTAGATGCGTGTTACAAATACAGTATTGGCTATTTCTAGATTCCATTGTTGGAAAAAATGTGGAAGACGTAAATATATGCAACGATGCCGTTCCACGACTGCAGTTTCGCTAGCAGCGTCTATTATTAGGAACTTACATTATCGGTTAACTCCTTTTTCTTTTATAATAACTGATTTTGTATGTTGCACGGTGTATATCCAATGAAGTAGACATTTTTTATAAGTAAGGTAAACTGTAGTCATTGGACAACATATCAAAAAGAAATTTAAAAATAATAAGCAAGAATAGAACCTTTCTCTATGTAGTAGACAGAACAAGTGAAGCAATTGCTTCTACCAGCATATACGTAAGTGAAAAAGATAAACACGTATGAAACCAGTAAGTTGTGTTATGCATTGCAAATTGAGCTAATGGCATTATTTACAAATAAGACCAGGATTCTTCAATCTGCACATGTATCTGTATTTCGCCTAATCAAGCTTATTTGGAAAAATAGTCAGATAATAGTGTCATCAACATTTAATTGAACGAAGATTGTCAACAATTTTTACGTTGTCGTTTCAAAATTTAATTTTTCAAATAATTTTAATTTATACGCGGATACCACTTACGGAATAAGCTCCACTTAAGCACTGATCAACGATATTAGAGTTTGAGGATTGTTCCCATTTAAAGTCGAAAGTATAGATTTTTCAAAATATCGAAGTGAAAGCGAACATAAAAAAGTAGGCACATCTGCCAAAATTATTGTAATCTCGACGAACAGTTTTCAACGATTCCCAGAGAAGTAAAAATCAGATTAATTGAAAGTGTGAATTAGGAATGAAGATTTCTGTGCACTGTATAAAATATAGAAGTTCCTTAAATAATAATAATAATAATAATAATGTATTTATTGCCCAACAGAAAATATTCCATTTAGAGGACAAAACAAATAGATTTATATAATATAAATCATACAGGAAATGACGGAAAAATTACAAATTAAGTATGTATAGTTGAAAAAAAAACAGAAACAAGAAAAATGATAATTAGAAAAATTAAAAAGAAAAACTACAACTAATATTGAAAATTATTGAAATAATCCGATGCAATTCTTAATAAGTCATTAATATTACAATGAAATATATCACACTGATCTGTTATTTTGTTATAATTATTAGCCATTAAATAAATACGAGATTTTAAAAGAACAGTGAATTCTCACGAGATCCAGGTCTCGGAACACGTATATTGAATAAATTGAGTAAAGCCTGAGAATCAACCATACCATTAAATAGCTTAAATAAAAAAAGTTAAACTAGTAATCACTCTTCTAGTATACAACGACTGCGTATGAAATCTTTGTAAAAGCTGGTGATCATATCCCCTCTCAGGATATTAATTGTCGATGCGAAAAGATAGGAGTTTGAAAAAGCATCGCTGTATTCTTTTTAAATGGTTACTGCAGATTTGATAGTAGGGGTACCAAATAAGGTTACAGTATTCGAGTTTTGAACGTACGAACGAATAATATAGACTTTTCAATGCACTTGCATCAGTGAAAGATTATGTACCCCTTATAACAAAGCCTAGGGTACTGTATGCAGATTTAATATTTGAATTAATATGACTAGAAAAAGATAATCTGCTATCAAACACTGCACCAAGCTCTTTAATCTCCTCGCAACATGTTAAAAGTGACATACCTATATTATAATCAAATATTAGTGGCTGATTTTTGAGAGAATACGTACATGTTTTGCATTTATTTATGTTAATAGGTAAATAATTATCAGTACACCAAGTATAAACATAATTTACAAGGTCTTGCAGAGATCTTGCAAGATCTTGAATCGTAGATGATATATTCAAGTACAATTTCAAGTCGTCGGCAAACAAAAGATGATTAGATTTTAAAGTTAAAGATAAATCATTTACGAATAAAATAAAAAGAAGTGGCCCCAGATTAGAGCCTTGATGCACTTCTGATGTCGCAATAAAAGTGTTCGACTTGAAACCGTTATAAGAAACGTACAGCTTTCGTTGATACAGGTAAGAATTAAACAGGTGGAGTAAGCTGTCACTAAAACCATAACGTTCCAACTTTCAAAGCAATATACTATGCCTTTCAAAAGCGTTTGAGAAGTCTGTGTAAACAACATAAACTTGTCCTTTGTCATCAACAGTTCGCCGTATACTGAGTAAATTCAGCCAAGTTAGATAATGTTGAACGGTTAGGAACAAAACCATGCTGATTTGTTGATATGTACGACTTAACATAATCAAATATTTGTTTGTACGGACTCATCTCAAAGACATATGCGATGTTAGACAATATTGCAATAGGACGATAACAATTCACATTTGCAGGATTACCACTTTTTAGAATTGGACACACCCTTGTCAGTTTCCACCTATCAGGAAACTCGCCTTTGGATAATGCAATATTGAATAAAGTAAGCAACGGAATGCACAGAACCCTTGAACAATCTTTTAATAGAAAACTAGGAATCTGATCGTTACCACATGACATTTTGTTTTTTAATTTATGAATTGTTAGAAGAACATCAAAATCCATAAATTGCTCTATGTTAATGCAAGATTGATAATAATCTAATGAAAGATTTGGATTCTGAACTTTCTCATCGGAAAAAACGCTAGCAAAAAATTTATAAAAGGCATCAACAATTTTATTGGGATCGTCAAATTTTTGATCATCGAAAAAAACATTTTTAGGTATACGCGTGTGTCCTTTCTTATTTTGAACAAACGGCCAAAACGTTTTAGAATCACTATTAATATTGGCTTGGATGTTAATAAGATAATTATTGTAAGCAAAAAACAGCTGATTTTTTATTAAGTGTCTCAAACGTTTAAACTCATTTAAACGAAAGTTGTTACGAGTAGTTTTAAACTTACTATGATGATAACCTTTAAATTTAATATTATTTATAATTTCAGTTGTATACCTCAGTTGTTGGTCGAATAAATTAAAGACATCCTATCACCGCATGCAGAGTTAATGTCAGTGAAGTTGTTTAGAAAATACCAATTTTTATGTAGAAGTGCATTGTAAAGGTCTATAAAATTCGCTCTTTTAAAATTATAAACCTTGTTATAACAATTAGTAGGAAAATTTGACGGAATTCTTAAAGCCGCTTGAACCTGTACAACCAATGCAGGATGGTGACTATCCTCAGGCATCACGAGCTGGCTTTCTCTAGAGACTTCACATGGCATATCAGAAATGCAAAGATCCAATGTAATTTTTATGTAGAAGTGCATTGTAAAGGTCTACAAAATTCGCTCTTTTAAAATTATAAACCTTGTTATAACAATTAGTAGGAAAATTTGACGGAATTCTTAAAGACGCTTGAACCTGTACAGCCAATTCAGGATGGTGACTATCTTCAGGCATCACGAGCTGGCTTTCTCTAGAGACTTCACATGGCATATCAGAAATGCAAAGATCCAATGTAATTTTTATGTAGAAGTGCATTGTAAAGGTCTACAAAATTCGCTCTTTTAAAATTATAAACTTTGTTATAACAATTAGTAGAAAAATTTGACGGAATTCTTAAAGACGCTTGAACCTGTACAGCCAATGCAGGATGGTGACTATCCTCAGGCATCACGAGCTGGCTTTCTCTAGAGACTTCACATGGCATATCAGAAATGCAAAGATCCAATGTAATTTTTATGTAGAAGTGCATTGTAAAGGTCTACAAAATTCGCTCTTTTAAAATTATAAACCTTGTTATAACAATTAGTAGGAAAATTTGACGGAATTCTTAAAGACGCTTGAACCTGTACAGCCAATGCAGGATGGTGACTCTCCTCAGGCATCACGAGCTGGCTTTCTCTAGAGACTTCACATGGCATATCCGAAATGCAAAGATCCAATATACGATCATTTAGATTGGTAACAGCGTTGAATTGCTGAAAACCGTTGTATTGAATAAATTCGGAAACTAATCCCGTTTTGAAATCATTTAAGTTAGCAGATATAAAATGAGTGGCATTAAAATCTCCTAAAATTAAAACATTTTTAGTATCTACAAGACTATATTCAAAAGATTCTAGAAATAGTTCAAGACTAATTGTTCAGAAAACAACACTAATTTATGTTATCACATCACTTACATATACATACCACGAAAAAAAATACATTACTCACAGCATCCTTATCTAATATAAATCCAGCTTTTAAAATAGTAAACCATTCGGCTCTTGGATTTTTAATTTTTAATTTCACCAAAAACACCAGAACGCAAGAGAAAGCGTGAAATTGAACGTTTTTTATTTGCAATAACATTGGAAAAATACAAAAAAATGCTTAAGAAAATAACTTAAAGAAGAAAAAACTATTAAAAAAATAAACGGGATGGAACCAGAAGAATAAATACAATAAAGAAAACTAAACCAAACTTTTGTAAATAACTGTTTGGGTGAGACATATATTGGAAAACAGATTTTGTATTGTCAGAGTTGTAAAAACCACTACCAAATTTTTTGTTCAAAATGAACTGTCAAATATTTAAATCAGTTTAGATGAAAATTTGCCGTTACTTAACAATAAGTGATAATATACTATTTTTAAGATATCAACAATATTTTAAGTGGAATTCCCTGAACTTTTTTTGCAAAAAAGAATAAATACACTTATGCACATAAAAACATTGTATATTTTTATGTCTGTGACGCACACTCCAGTTCCATTGTTTAGTGATAGAATATGATGAATGGCAGACCTGAATTCGCTTTTCAATTAAGGACAGATATTTTTTAAGTAGAGGTAATTAGTACAAAGGACAGAAGGTGCGCCTTTTGATAAAGATATCTACATCGAGTGCAAATTTCTCAAACAGGTTAATTTATCAGTGACGAAATATATGTAAGTATTTTTATTAATACATTCATGCTGATATGTTTCCAGTTTCAGATAAATATCTATTAAAATTAAATAATAAGATGACTTTAAATAGTACGATACATTGTACATACTATTTCTTCTGACATCGCAATGAATTTCAGTGCAAATTATTTTCTTTTTATTACAGCGTAACTATTTTAGATTGCAGTTTAATTAGACATATGTGAAATCATTACCTAAACCGTTACTGTTTATTTACTGCTGTGATAGACGTCGGAAGCTTATCTAATAATTTCTATCGTAAACAATAGGAATATTTTTTTCCTGGTTTGATCAAACAACGCAGTGAATAAGATAATAAATCAAGTATCTGTAACAAGCTATAAGAAATAAGTAATCAAGGAACACGTTTTTTAATAAGTTTCTAACAAATAGGACATGCACAGGAGTTTAGTCCTGAAAATGGAGGCTCAACTTTGAGTACTACGTTATTGCTTCATGTGGTAAACTACATATATACGGTGATTCACAACTTATCCAAAAAAAAAATTCTGTCAATATCGTAATAGTTATTTATGTAATAAGGATCATAAAGACTATCATTATGGCACAAGCCGTGAATGTTATTGGGCGAGGCGCAGCCTGATTTGGAAGAAATGACGCGGAATATGGGGACTCCCTTTTGCCGGAAAAATCACGGAGTGTATATGAAATAGCGTTTAATCGGTACGAAGAATGGTGTTATACTAAGAAAATCAAGAATATCATCCATGAAAAAGTATTGTTGGCTTACTTTGAATGCGTATCTAAGGAAAGAAAACCATCTTCTCTCTGGTCGTATTATTCAATGATAAGAAGTAGTTTATTAACAAGAAAAAGCGACGCTATTAGTAAATACCTGCAGCTGGTTGCATTATTAAAACGTAAATCAGAAGGTTATAAACCAAAAAAATTTAAAATTTTTACTAAACAAGATGTCACAAAGTTTTTAACGGAAGCATCAGATGATACATGTTTATTTAAAAAAGTTTGCTATGATAATTGGACTAAGTGGAGCATGCAGAAGAGAGGAACTGACAAATCTGCTTGTTGAAAATGTGATAGATGAAGGATCCGTTTTTAGAATTACTATATCGAATACAAAAACAAAGGTAATGCGAGAATTTTTTGTAACATCGGGGAATATCCCAGGATTGAATATGGTAGAACTTGTCAGACAATATGTGAAAATACGACTTTGCTACACAAACCTTCGACGTTTTTTTGTCACTTATAAAAATAAGAAATGCACGAAACAACCCGTTGGTATTCACACCTTTGGTAAAATGCCAAAAGTTATTGCCACTTTTTCTAAATTACCTGAACCTGAAGAATATACCGGACATTGTTTGCGGCGATCATCTGCTTCATTTTTGGCCGATTCTGGAGCTGACCTGTGTACCGTGAAACACCATGGCGGATGGAAAAGCAATACTGTTGCCGAAGGTTATATCGAAAATTTGAAAGAGCAAAGAAAGAAAAAGAAAAAAATATCAGAAGCAATTTTTGGTGCCAATAACCAAACAGTTTACCAAAAAGCATCAACTACTGATACTAATATCGCAAATTGTAGTAATTGCTCTTTTACTATTTATAATAAATAGTTTTGTACATAGTTATACATTTTGAATAAACTTTTTTTATCTCTCCATCACATGTTTTTCATATATATGATACTAAGTACCATAATGAGCTTCCTTATGGCATCAAAATTGAGTGACATAACGTTGTCATTATGACATGCCATCGCATAAAGACATTTTTGTAATATCCTAATAGTTTCTGAGAAAAAAATGAAGTTATATTATTGTCAATCTTTACATCGACGGGTTACTGTAGTCGTGTAGAGCAACTCGGAGTTGATGGATAGGTATAGTTTTAATTTATGATGAAGTTAGGCAAAATGCATGACCAGCTTTTCCTCTGTATGTATAACGATTTGCCGGTGAACATGTGTCAAATGCAGTTACTTTTACTGCGGTAGTGCAACGCGGGAGTGACAAGGGAAATTTTCAACTGAAGAGATGGAGGGATGGAGGTCCAGGGCGTACACGGCGTATTATAGCAGCTGAGCCATTTTAGAGATTGTTGAAGAGATTCCCCAAATAAGTACTAAACAAATTACTCAACAAGTACAAGGAATGTCCCAATCAACAGTGGCTCAATTATATCCGCATCCTTGGACAGTGTGTCCCAGCATTAAATCAAGGTTTTATCTCTTACGAATTAGATTTTGTGAATGGTAACTGCTACAAAATGCTCAAAATTCCGAATTTATTGCAGACGTGTTAGTTACAGATGAAGCTACTTTCATACGGTATAAGAGGTATACCATTCATAATATTCATGTTTTAGATTTGAAAATTTGCACGGGCTTTACCAGAATCATTTCCAACAACGCTTTTCCTTAAATGTTTGGACAGGGATTGTCGAGGATCGTTTGATTGGACCATTCACATTATCAAATCGAATGGATGGATGGGGTTCAGTATTTTTGAAATGATCTGTCTCGACTTCTAGAAGATGTGCTTTCAGCTGTCCGATTCCGAATGCGGTTCTTGTACGATGGTGCTCTCCTCATTTTCGACAATATTTTCGGTTCCTTACCTTCAGGGGTAGTTCAAGGGGTACGATAAATTGGACGAAGGGGACCGGTACCATGGCCGCCACGATCGACTAAAATCCTTTAGCCTACTTTTTGCGGGATATTTCAAAAATGAAGTGTATCGCACCGAAGGACACTATGATTTCCGCGAACGTATCATAACTTATGAGTTGTTCGTAGAAAGGAGGTAAGATAAGACTTACCCAAATGTGTTTACACGGTGGACAAAATTTTGAACAGTTGTTATAACATCATGTATTATTTTATTTTATTAATTAATAATAACAATAACAGCAAAAGCAGTTAAATTTGCATATATAAAATAGATGTAATAAAATTTTATTTCCTTGGGACATTCTTTAAATTTTGTATCCGTTCATTTTTTATTACACGCCGTGTTATTCGCCGACTGATTGCATTGCCTTGCGCAATGTCAGGCTTTACAGTGGACCAATTTCCAGTGCTGTGCAGAAGTGTATTTTTAAAGAATTTTAAAATTTCCTTTTTGATTTTTTTTTACAAAACTGCATTTGTTAGAGTCTACTGTACATTCAAAAATTGGTTTTGAATTAGTTCTGAATCACTCTGTATAGTTTTATTCAACTTTACGTTAAATATGTCCTTTATGTAGATATCACTTGTTTGATCATTAGTTTAAATTTGTATGTTATTTTCGCGGTACAACTGTGTCAACTGGAATACGCATGCCGGAGAACGAAGAAGCTAAAAATGGCAAAAAGAAGTAGTCCGCTTTACCACGTTTTTTTTTTTAAAAATACACTACGCTCGCTTAAGAACATTTGTAAGGTTTCGATTATTACCGCGCTTGTTAACGCATATTACATATTATTTTTTACTGTGTCCGTTTTCCCTGTGATGGCTAAAAGGTGACTTTGTTAGAAGTGCGAGAGGGCAATATCGTCTACAAGACCGATCGACATAGATTGTCTACATCCAAGTTCAAAGGTAAGTCGCTTTTCTTTGTGGAAATAGTGCGTCTAATTAATTCGAGAACCATTTATTTTATTTTTTTTTAATACAGTCCATTTGTTCTCTTATCTTTCTCTTAAACACAATAACACAGAGACTTTAAACTGTCATTAAAAATATCACAATCCTTAGCAATTTTATTATACAAATTACACATTAAGTAAATAGGAGATTTAACTAGTATTAGTTCTAGGGGAATCACAGTAAAGCAAACTTTGTTGCCTCGTGTAACGACGTGGTATATGAAAGTAAACATTACTCAGTAGTTGGAGCAATCAACTCTGTTGTTTAAAAGATTATACAGAAAACGAATAAGAGATACGTTACGACGTAAAACCAATGTCTCTAATCCGAAACGATTCAATAGGTTAGTGTGATTACAATTTTTGATCTTTGAGTTATCGAACATCACTCTTACTGCTGAATTCAGACTACTTCAAATGCCATTAAATGGTTCTCTATGGTCATGAGCAACAAGCATTATTTTTTTATCAATTCTAAATTTGATCACATAATATTGCACGATTGATTACAGTGTATATTATCTCGGAAACATTTAAGAAAAAAAAATAGTTTTTTTGCAGAGATCAATAATTTAGAGCTATGTCCTATGGCCAAAAATATTTTTTATTGTTACACAAATATGGAGTCTTAAGGCAGCCATTGCAGAGATACAGAATGTCAAAAATTAAATAAAACCAGTTTTTAATTTTTCATTTCTAAACTGCTTCAGATAATTTAACCAAATGTAGGTATTTAGTATATCAGTGGGTACGAAAAAAAAATATCAGTTTTAGAAAGATACCAGGTGTGGGTATCATTGATCATTGTTTAATTGATTTATATTAACAAGTGCATTTTTATAATACTTAAAAAGAACTTGGAAGGCCATTTTTTATGTTGTAATAAAATTGATATATTGCATAATTACTCCTTATTTTGGTATTTCCAGTTAGTAACAACAATTTAGATCACTGAACTGTATAATAGTTATAGTGGTTGATGAGTATTTTTTAATTTAAATTTTGATTTAAGTCTGCTTTTACACATGACTAGGCAAAAATATTCTCAAAAAAAAAAAACATTGATTTTAAAATCTTTCCCCCAAGTGATGAAATACCTAAATTAACAGACAAAAAATTGAAACTGCATTGCAAATAGCATTAGATAATATTATTTATCTAATGATTAAGTTTTAGATTCGATAGTTGGTGGAGAATAACCCTAGAATCCCTTAGGGTTAAACTTATGCGGGAAAGGGCAACACATTGGAGAAAATGGACAGATACACAGCCTGAGCAAGACGTTTTTTTACCCTAGCCATCTGCTAAGCTATACAGTTAGTTGTCTATCGACTATTGATTGCATAGTAGACAAAAGTTTGACCATTTGAATAAGTTTACAGTTTTTAATGCGGAGGAAAGCAATATATACAGTATGCGCCAAAAGTATGGAATAAATTCAATAAAAACGAAACAATTATTTTTTGGGAAAAATCCTAGAACAGGTCGATTTTTAATTTAATAAATACATATTTTAGCGTAAAATGCGATTTTCAAATGTCATTTGTTTTCGAGTAATGACGTCATCGATTTTTTTTTAAATGGCAACACCATATTATTTTCCTTGATTCTGAAAGATCGTTTAATTTTCTATCAGATAGTACTATAATTTTGTCCTCTTACATAGGAAAGTTTTCGAGTAAATGCCGATTGAATGTTAGAAAACGTAAATTTTATCCATAAAAAAGTAACAATTCTGAGGTATGTAAAATAAAATACAATTGATTAAATTTTATACTTAAATTAAATGTTCGAATTGCCATCCACCAACTTCTTGGCAATGCACAAGTGTGTGAAGAAATTCTTCTTGCACATTATGAATGATTTCTGGGGTAACTCTAAGTATTTTGTCCCGAATGCGATTTTGAAGTTCTTCTAAATTACGTGGTTTATTAATGTACACTTTTGACTTCAAGTATCCCCATAAAAAATAGTTAAGAGGTGTAAGATCTGGCGATCTTGCAGGCCATTCTATCGGTCCGCGTCTGCCGATCCACCTCCCAGAAAAACAGTTGTCCAAAAAATCTCGTACAAGGCGCCTATAGTGCGGAGGTGCACCGTCTTGCTGAAACCATATGGTATCGTCAGTAATGTCAGGGTCATTATCGTTAGGAAAAATTACTGCAAGGACTGGAACAAGGTCATTTTCTAAAAACTCTAAATATCTTTGTCCTGTAAGGGTTCCTTAAAAGAAGAAAGGCCCTACTATTCTGTCGTCAACTATTCCAGTCCACACATTTAATTTCTGAGGGTGTTGGGTATGTGCCTCTGCCATCCAATGAGGATTTTCCCGACAATATCTGCAAGTTTGACGGTTTACTGTACCATTCAGACAAAATGTGGCCACATCTGAAAAAAGTATTTGCCGGTGTAAATTTCTATTTCCTTGACATAAATCCATTAGAATTTCGCAAAAGCGTAAGCGGCGATCGGGATCATCTTCATTGAGTTCCTGCACAAGTTGAATTTTGTAGGGATGATATTTTTCCTTCCTCAATATACGTAGCACTGTGCTCTGACTAGTGTCTTTGTTTAATGCAACCAAAAAGTGAAGAATTATGAGGATTATCCACCATACTTATCAAAATGTTCTGTTTCTGATTTTCATTAATGCTTGGACGTCCAGGTTTTGGAATATTTACAACATTGCCAGTTTCTCTAAATTTAGACTCTACCTTACTGACTGTTGATTGGCTGATAGGGTGATCTGGATATTTTTCATTAAATAAATCGCAAACTTCCTGCTGAGTTCTAGTCATATTCCCGCATCCGATAAGAATTAAAATTTCAATTCTTTGAGTAACAGTTAAATGTGCCATAATACTTTAAATTGAATAATAGTTTCTATGTCGCTTACAATACTTATTAGAAAGTCGGTGTGACAATGACACTTTGCAAAGATTTTCACCTACGTGATCCATAAAAGAACTATGGAATTCGAAAAACTAAACTTGATAACTTTTTTGCTTTATTTTTATTGATTTACGTTTTCTAACATTCAATCGTCATTTACTCGAAAACTTTCCTATGTAAGAGGGCAAAATTTTAGTACTGTCTGATAGAGAATTAAACAATCTTTCAGAATCAAGGAAAAAAATATGGTGTTGCCATTTAAAAAAAAATCGATGACGTCATTACTCGAAAACAAATGACATTTGAAAATCGCATTTTACGCTAAAATATGTATTTTTTAAATTAAAAATCGACCTCTTCGAGGATTTTTCCCAAAAAATAATTGATTTTTATTGAATTTATTCCATACTTTTGGCGCATACTGTATATTAAATATGTTGATTTTACGAATATTATAGAAGGTATGTAATTTCTTTACAACACTATACAGAGTGTAATAAAAAAGCAGGTCATTGACTGCCTATTTTTAACGACAAAATATAACATTTTAACCCTACTTACCTATATACCTTCCTTAAAAGATACAAGATGTTGTGGTTGAACTTTTAAAATTGTTTTTCAGCAATAACTTTGTCAATTTTCAATCAGTTTGAAATTTAATAAATGTTTTTTTATTGACTAAATCTTTAACCGTATTTATTGCGAATGCCGCGTAGAAAAACCAAAGTAGAAACTGGGGGGGAATGTTTTGCATTTCTCATTTATCGTACCATTAAATTTTATTTAAAATATTTTATCATTTTTCCTAAAACTCTTCTGTTTCGAAATAATAATTTTAAACGTCAGAGAAATAATATCCAAAGAAATGCTGAAAATAATAATTTGTAAACAATTTACCAAGGTTTTAAATGCCCTAACTGATATACAGAATGTTTCTGAACATAAGACTAACCAGATTTTTACGTAAACAAATATTTTTTTTTTACTTATGTAATTTTGTTTACTAAGAAAAATGTAAAGAGATTAGTTAAACACACTTGTACACTACAATTTAATTTAACATGTGAATATTCAAATGTTAATTCACTAATTCCATGTTTTAGATTACTAATGGCTCTACATATCTGCGTGCCAAAAAAAATGCATTAACAGACTTTTCTAATTATTAAAAATCTAATATTTTTTATCCAAAACAATTCAGCCGTATTTATAAGACGTTTTTTTCAGTTGATTAAGATTCTCCATCGATTCGGAATAAACATCGTCTTTCATAAACCTACACACTGAACTGAAATCAAATGGACCAAAGTTAGGGAAGTATGGTGGTCATGAATAGTTACGTGTCTTCCATCTATTAACTGGAAAAATGATTTATTAGTTAAACAGTAAATAATGTATAACAGTATTGTGAGTTGTGAGTTTTGTGAGTGGAGGTATACAAATGATGTTGAAAAATTTAGGCACAAAACATTAGATTTTCTCTAATTATAAAAGGCCTATGTATTGCTAAAAAAGGCCTATATAATGCTAAATCAGTCATCAGATATTTAAAATCTCGGTAAATTCTATTTACATTGTTTTTTGAGTGTTTATATAAAATATGAAATTTACAAATATTAAGTGCAACACAATTTTCTGTCGCTATCTTTTACCTTGTATGACTTTCAATAAAACAAAGTTATTACGAGAGGAAAGATATTTATCAAAAATTATAAAAAGTAAAAAAAAATAATCCAAATAAAATATTATGCTACGTTATTGAGAAAAATTGTCCACGGGTGTACGTAAAAAAATAGGAGGGGCTAAAACCCCCTTATCCTCAGTTTCTACGTTTGTTTTTTAGGCGTTGTTTACAATAATACTCTTGAGAATTTAACCACAAAGAGAATGTCTATTAAATTTCAAACTTATATGTGAAAAACTGTCAAAGTTGTTATGAAAAAATAATTTAAAAAGTTCAATTTCATCACCCTGTATCTATTAATGGAGACATTTTTGTATATATGTAAGTAGGTTTAAGTCATCATATTAAGCCGTCAAAAATGTGCAGTTAATGGGATGATTTAATTTTTTGTTTCGCCCTCTATAATATGCTTGACAAGTGTCTATTTTGTTACTAATATTTAAGTAAATTACTTTTTGCATTATGGATAATACTAATTATTGACTAGTTTTAAGAATTTCTTCTTTAACAAACCTAAATATCTGGTATCAGATTATTTAACTTGATTCGCTTAAGCATGCTCAACATTGAGATCTCAGAAAAGGTAACACAGATCAAATATTGTGGAGCTCTCAAATGATGTAATTTTTTTTTTTGTAATTTTTATAGCTCACTAGATTCCAGCTCAGCTTTTCAAACTGTTTAATTGACGTTGATGTAAAGGCATCAATAACGGTCTGGAATAAATGTTGTTAACGAGCCAACAAAGAAATATAGCTATAACTGACTACTGATTATTTTGTCATGCCTGTTATACACGAGACAAAATTAGTAAATCAGAAAAAATGCTCGAATGCACAATTTGGAGAATAACTATCAAAAGTATTGATATACAGGGTGTCCGGAAAGTAATTGAACTCAGCTTAAACATAGCTTCCTGTGATCAAATAGAACTGATTTAGATAAACTTAGCTTAGTTCAAAAGTGTCTCATTTAGAAGTTACAGGGCTTCAAAGAAAAAAAAAAATATCTTGTTAAGGGCAATTAATAAACGAAACAGCCAATCATGTTCAAATTTGTTACAGTTATGTTTTGGATAAGTACAAGCATTGTGAAGTAGTACGTAGTGCCGCATATCGTAGAGGGCGCTCTTGGCAGTTTATTTGCAATTAATTTTTATCGTATCTTTTTTGTTGGTCCTAATCTGATACGCTTGACTCAAAATTATGATGGAGAAACTAATTTTGTGTAGAAAAGCTATACTTGTTCCAAGTTGATAAAATGCACCGCTTTCGGTAAAAACGCATTTGAAAAGTTCCGTACATTAAAATAGAAATAAATTTATAATTCGATCAAGTTACCACTTGGCAATCTGACGTTGATATGCTTAAATTAGATAAAATTTGAGCCTGTCAGATTAATATTAATTATTGTACTGAGTTAGTAATTATCGTTGTGTAGTTGTGTAAAGTGTAAATGTAACATGTAAATTATTTGAAATTATTAGTATTATTTTGTCAAATTTTGAAAACATAGCTCGACATAAATAGTTTTCCAACACAAAACGGCAGATATGATTACTGTTTACTGTCAAAATCAATTTAATGGAGGAGCTACAGGAAGAAGGTACAGTTACATGGATAGCTTTTCTACGCAAAATTAATTTCTTCATCATGATTGCGTCAAGCGTATCAAAATAGGACTAACAAAAAAGATACGATAAAAATGAGTTACAAAAAAATTGCCAAGTGCGCCCCCTACGATATGCAGCATTATTGACTCCTTCACAATGCTTGTACTTATTTAAAACATAACTGTACCAAATTTCAACATGATTGGACGTTTTGTTTCTTATTTATGCCCATAACAAGAAAACAATTTATTTTGAAGCCCTGTAACTTTTAAATGAATCACTTTTGGACTAAGCTAAATTTATCTAAATCGGTTCTATTTGATCACGGGAAGCTATGTTCAAGCTGGGTCCCATTATTTTCCGGACAGCCTGTATATAGCACAGAGTTAACAAAAGTTGTTAATTTTCGGAAAATTTAACGGACTTGAAAAATATACAGAGTGAGGAAGTGGGAATTGAAATTTTATTTCATTGTTTCCGCAGATGGTCTTTATACGAGGGTCATATCAGAATTGTCCGGTCCCAGCTGAGCGCAAAATCGCTGTATCATGTAGAAGGAGTCACCTTAAGTTTAAAAGGTCCGATTTGCATCTGATAATGGAGTATACTGTAGCCAGTTTAATCCTAGTGCGACCATGTAAACACACTGGATATAGAGCGCAGTCATTTCCATGTCATGATTTATTACAATTATTTTAAAATCAGATTTTCGAGGCAATAGTGCTCAGATCGCTTGATTTCTGTTTTTGGTGATTCAAGTCCATTTTAAATAACAGTGATAAAAATGATGTAAATTTACTTAGTGTTCACATCATACATTAATGTAAAAAACACCAAATGCTTCGCAGGTAATATTTCTATAGCACCTAGTACATTTCATACATTAGAGATTCGCCTCCTGCCATTTCTGTTTCCCTATGGTTAAAGAAAAACTGCATGGAAAAAGATATGGCTCTTCTGATGAAACGGTTTCAGCCTTTTTCAATAAAATAGAGGCGATTTAAAAAGATGCGTAATTTTTTATTTAAATAAGTAGCGCAAATATAATAAAATTTTATTCATTGCAACGGAAGCTTCTTTGAAAAGCAATACAAATTTTAGGAAAAAGTTTTTTTCCAAAGACCGGAAACTTTTAGAGTAACCAGGTAGCAACTTGCTACAAAAAATGGACTCTGAATTCTTAAAAATAATGACAATACCTACTTAAATATAGGTGCAAAAATGCTTCATTTAATCCCTGTTATAAGCTAGATAATATGTTTAGATATACGAAGCCTGATATAAAAATGTTTTAAATTGAATGGAAAATCCAAAATTGTATGTGCTAGGCAATCTATTTATAAAATATAAATTTGGATTGTTACACATTTTTGGAGTATATTGTATATCCGAAAATATATTTAAATCGTTTGGCTGTAATCAAATTAACTTTAGAATGGTTAGGTTAGATTTCTAGTTTTAAGATTTTCAATGAATATTTGAAGTTGCATTCATTTCAGCTTGAAATTAATTAATGCTATAATAATAATTCAACTGTTTTTATTATCTTTATAAATTTGTTAAATACAGGGTGTCAGTCATAATGTCATTAATTTTAACCACGTATTCGGAAGGCCTAATAAAGGCAGAAAATCGAAAAATATTTTTTTTACTCGACCTTTAAAAAATAAACAAATCACCCTATAAAAATCAGTAACACGACGCTACTGGTGCGCTACGAGCTTTCTGATGACGCAACCATACGACAATCGAATGCGTGTTATTCAAATTTACCTCTATTTAGCACTTTCTGCATTTCCCGCATTTCTTTCCCCCCAAATTTGTAGATCATGCCACATTTGGAGGGGGGATGGAGTAAACAGTAGTTTGTTTATTTCGGTCTCAGGTATTCGTCGTAAATTCACAATGCCTAATTTTACAAATTGCGAATATGCGGAAATGATAGTGTTTTACGGAGAATGTTTACGAAATGCGAATTCCGCTGTTACGTTTTATTAATAAAGTGCTATGGACGCATGAGTGCAGTTTTAGTCGAACTGGCATTTTAAACAGGTTAGTAGGTACCATACTACTTAAAAAACAATAAATTTCTAGGCTAGATGTACATAGCTACAAAAAAATTCATATTTATTTGTAAAACGTAGTGAAAAGATAATATCAAAATTATCTACATTTGTTTTTATTAACAAATAAATCAATATTTAAGGCACATTCATTCATGTATCTAGATTAAAAAAATAGTTTTACTCTTTGTCGTTAAATAACGGTACAAAAATTAAGTAACTAGGTTATTGACCTAATAATACGGTAGATCAAGATTCACTCGATAACTTATGATCATCAGATCAGAAGTATGCCATTTCGGTCTTGGACAGTTTTCTGTCGACAACACGTTGGTTTTCTATTACTTAGTATTTAAACACAAAAGACTTTTTAGCTTCTCTCAATTTCCCCTTTGGGTATAGGTTTTTTATGTAATGTACGCAAATGGTTTATTACTCTGCTTATTATTAGATACGTTGGAGTTTTGTGATTTCAATGTAACTAAGCTAATTTCTCTGCAGTCATAACAGCTACATTTGCTCAGAGGAAAATCCACACGCTACTTGTCGGTTTAGCTTTCAGAGGCGATTTATTGTCAACGTATGGGCAGGAGTGTACGGGTATCGTTTGATTGTACTTTATTTTCTACCGGAAAACCTGAGTGGACCGCGTTACTTGCAATTTTTAATAGAATTATTTGATTATTATTATTTGATGTCATTGGATATTAACATTTTAAATTATTATTGGCTGAAGTTGAACTGAGCAACAAAAAATGATATTCTAAAATAGTCAGTACAACAGTTTATTTGTGATGTCTAAAACCTAGGTAGGTAGGTACTAGAAAAATATTTCAACTTGACAACATTGCATCAAGTCGACATCGAGTTGATCTGTGAGCTTTAAACGAACAAGGCTGATTACGCCTAAGTAGGGGTGTTTTGTGCAATTTTGGGGGTGGTTCAACCATTGCTACAAGTTTTAACCCCCATTTTCGCAATCAGCGCCCCAAAAAACATATACCCCTATTTAGAGGTGTTTTCTTGCAATTTTGGGGGTGGTTGGAACCATTCCTGAAAGTTTTAATCTCCATTTTCGTAATCAGCGCTCCAAAAAACATATAAGATGGCTAAATTTGCAAAACAACAAGTACAGTCGAAAAACACCCCTATTTAGGAGTGTTCCAAGAATTGCAGGTAGCTTTAACCCTCATTTTCGTAATCAGCGCCCCAAAATACGTAGGGGATAAGTGTCTCGTCAAGTCCGGCGTTTCCCGACCTTTTACTGCTGTTTTAAATGTACTGTGAGCGGTCAGTGACAGTCTGAAAAGGGGGTTTAAATAATGATTTGAACATATTTTTTTTTCGGCACTTAGATTTTTTTTTAATTGCGTATTCGCATTATACTCATTATCTCCTCTTATGACATTATGACTGTCTCACCCTGTATATTTTCAAGTCATGTTCAGTGTTAATTTCGGTACACCATAGCTTTTATGTGACATTAAAAATAAAAACCAAGAGTATTTAGGTTAGGCGATCGAGTGGCCCTATAGACCATTTTGGCTTATCCATTGTTCAGGAAACACATGATCCAAATGTTATCGCACTGAGTGTGGTGAGCACCATCGTGAAGAAACCACAAACCACATTTACTGAAAATCGTTGTTGAAGTTGTATTCGTCGAGTTACATGCGGATTTTCCAATACCCAATAATGCGTGTTGTGAAAATTGTGAATACCATTACGTGTGAAAATTGCTTCATCTGTAACTAATGTTCAAGGTAAAGTTTGGGTTTAAGTGGTGCTGATGTAACAACCACTTGACAAGATCTCTTGGAAGTAAGGTTTTATATCCGGAGCACGTGAAATGATCTAGTAAGTAAGTAGTGCCTTAAAATTCGTCAAACTGTGGATTGTGATATTCTAAATTGCACTGCAATTGTCCTAGTGCTTATGCCAGGCTGCTCCTCGACGGCATTTAAAATATCTTCCTCGAGACTAATTTGCCTAGGTCTAATGACTCCCTCATGTTGTCCACACCTAGGTCGCAAATTGCCAGTTGCTCGCTGAACCACACGTACAATTGGTTCGCGTCTCGGATTATATCTATGATGAAACCTTTGGGGATAAAGAAGAGCTGCAACCACTGAATTTTGATGTTTTCCCATATGCCAGTATCATGTCCATAAGTTCTTCATTTCAAAAATTATGCGTGAAAATAAACTCCAATAGGACCACACCGAGTCCTACATTTTACTTTCAAATGATGTATTGGAGTTTATACAGAGTGTCCCGAAATTAATGGGACACAGAGCCAAAGTAGAGTCCTTACATAAAAAATGCAATTAAGCCAAACTTACCTTGGTTCATTTGTGGCTAATAAAAAAGTTACAGAGCGTGAAAGCTCAAATTTTGAATTCGAAATTCTTAAAATTCATAGATAGTTTTCAAAGGGTTCTTGAAAATTTGTATTAGGGGGTTTTCTGGGACGATAAAAATGAATCCATACTTAATTTTTCTGTAGACTCTAGAGGGCGCTACGAAATGTACTCTTGGTGGATAAAAACTGGTTATAACATTTTTATCAGTATGTGTACAAAAGTTTTAATATAAAAATATTGTTCTCCTATTTATTTTTCACAAATAAGGTATACTTGTTTTATGTCGATAAGTTTAACCGTTTTCGATTTATTTGTTGTTTTTCTATTGGATGCAATAAAATAAAATAAAAGTTTTTAGTTACTTCCGTAAAACTGTCATAGTAAGCTTTGGTTATTTGAAAATAAATTGTACTATTGACAATTAGCTGATTGACAACTAACTTATGTTAAATAGTGTATTCCTTTAAGTTTTTGTATACAATTAATAATATCGCGTGAAATATGCCTCACCATAATTTATTTTCTAATGAAGAAATACAAGATATGGTATGTATTTATGCAAAAGAATATTTTAATGGACGTCGTGCATGTCGCAGGCATTTAGAAAGTTATCCAAATAGATTACAACCAAATCACAAATTATTTAAAAATCTTTATGACCGGTCGTCCTAAAAGACGAGATGCTGGCCGTCCAACAACTGTTACTCCAGAACAAGAGGAAGATATTTTGCTTCGTGTAAAAAAGAAGAAAATCCTGAAATAAGGTTACCACGAATGTCTGCAGCTGGTACCTAAATCATCTATTCATAGATTTATTCATAATGAAATACTGTACCCGTATCACTTTAGCCCAGTGCAGAATTTACGACCTGCAGATTTTCCACATAGGGAACAATTTTGTCTTCGATTCTTAGAACGGCACGATGATGATCCACATTGTTTAAGCAAGGTGCTGATTACAGACGAATCCAGATTTACTCGTCAGAAATAAACATGTTTGGGATAATGAAAACCGGCATGTATTAAGAGAACGTCATTTCCAACATTTGGTGTGGTATTGTTGGAAATCATGTGTTGGGCCCTGTTGAATTGCCATATAATCTGAATGGCCGTTCTTACTTACATTTCTTAGAACATGATTTTGAGGAACTTATTAATGCTTTACCATTAAATGTGAGACGCGATATGTTTTTTATGCAAGACGGTGCCCCTGCCCATTTTTCTGTACAAGTGCGAAAAAGAAACTATTTTAACGCACAATTTCGCCAACAGTGAATAGGTCGCGGCAGCATGTGCTCATGACCCGCAC
This sequence comes from Monochamus alternatus, assembly GCA_037114965.1. Taxonomy (NCBI): domain Eukaryota; kingdom Metazoa; phylum Arthropoda; class Insecta; order Coleoptera; family Cerambycidae; genus Monochamus; species Monochamus alternatus. Next base: position 54,900,886 of record CM073429.1, on the reverse strand, counting down.
GAAGCTCAGATTTAAACCTCATGGATTACAGTATTTGGGGTATTTTGAAATCAAAAGTTTACAGTGACCCTCTTAATACACGGTATGAGCTGTGGTAAGCAATTTTAAATGCTAGGCTTCATTAAGAAATGAAGAAACACTATTTAATATTAGACAATCATTTATCAAACGAATAAGATTGTGTACTAATGTAAACGGGGGTCATATTGAGAATTTAATGTAGCCACCTGAATGTAATTAAATTATTATTAAAAATAATCATTAGTTTTCTACGTAAGTAACTACAAACTTTTATTTTATTGCATCCAATAGAAAAACAAGAAATAAATCGAAAACCGTTAACTTTATCGACATAAAACAAATATACCTTATTTGTGAAAAATAGATAGCAACGCAATATTTTTCTATGAAAAGTTTCGTACACACACTGATAAAAGAGTTATAACCAGTTTTTATCAACCAAGTGTCCCAAAAAAACACCTAATACAAATTTTCAAAAGAATCCTTTTTTAAGAATTTCGAATTCAAAATTTGAACTTTAACGCCCTGTAACTTTTTTATTAGCCACAAATGGACGAAGATTATTTGGCTTAATCGCATTATTTTGATGTAAGGAATCTACTCTTGCTCTGTGTCCCATTAATTTCGGGACACCCTGTATAACGACTACAACATAAGTTTGCTATGACATGGTATTTATTCATTTTATGGTTTAGTTTCGCCAGAGTACGCACTCAAATGCATACTCTATTGCAACTACTAGGGTTGCTATCCGTCCTTATTTCGTAAGGGTATTTCTTACTACAGCTTCTGCGTCCTTTCTTTCTTACTTTTACTAGAAATGTCTTTGCTTGATGAACATTGTTAAGAACATATTAAAATTGAATAATTAGAACGCAAACGAAATAAGTAAACACAATGAGAATACAATGAGAAGAAATGAGGTTATAATCAATTGATGTAGTACCTAATCCCTATTCGGCAAAACAACTAGAAATGTCCTTGAGAGTATGAAAAGGTGTTAATTCAAGTATCTGAACTTATATTCTCATTTTTAAAGTTATAGTTAATTACAATGGGAAAATTTTAAAGAAAAAGTGAAAGACAACTAAAATTTACAGAAGATTTATTGTGTCAAGTCATTTTTAGCGCTTGTCTTGGTATTTAATTATTGCTGCGTACTTTTAAAGCCATATATGCGTACTTTTTGAGAACGTGTGTTCTTAAGAGTACGTATATTTGAAATTTAAAAAATCATTTTTTTTATTAATCTATAAAACCTATTGAGGGTTTTCTTGCTTAAGAATGGTCTAATATTAGTGTCATGTTAAGTGCAGATGTAAACATAAATAAATGTGGGTGTGAATAAATTTAAATAAACGTCAGTATCAGATATTAAAAAATGTATTACTCAAATCACCTCTGTCTTATTATACAAATTAAATTATGTTACACATAAAGGTTACAACACTAAATGACTAGGGTGCTTAAAATTTTATTACACAAAAAGCATACGGTGCCGTTCCATACAATACTCACTTTATATACTCTGTTTCTTTCAGTTAACTTGTCAAATATGGAATACATTCCATTGAGCATCGACACGACTTCCATAGGAGTGATTCTGCTGCAGATCTCTGTGAAAGTCACAACATCAGAGAACAAAATGGATACGCTGTCGAACATCTGGAAAATAGAACTTTAGGTTATTAAAAGTTTCAGCTTCAGTTCCTGTGCAATTTTACAAGTGACTGCACAATTAGGGGTTAAGATATACCCACATCCAAAGAGATCATTCATATTTTTAATATAGATTCTTGTTCACAGAGATAACTTTAAAACCAAACTGGCAGTTCTGATATTTACCGAAGTGCATCATTTGGAATTTGAAAGCATGTGGGCCACATGTATAAAATTATCACGCGATAATTGCCTTCATCTAGTATAGGAATAAAAGGTATAGGCATTGTCTTTTAGCATCTAGTAAAACATACAGGACATAAAGATAATAATTGAATGTCCAATTTTCGGGGTTCGTGACTTTTTAAATTAGTGAGGCAAGCAGACTGCTAGGACTGTTCCAAATACGAAATACAGAATTAACGTTTTTTAGAAACTTTTTTCTTAACCATTTTTATATAAATCAGTGAAAATACAATGAATAATTTAGGTATGAAACCAGAATCAGAATATCCATACTTGCCAATGTTGGAAAAGTGTGTTTATTTGTTGAATAATAATTAATAGTCGTTAGCATATTCTTCACGTTTTCTCGCTGTTTACAAATCCCGCCGACGTTAATGGTTTTCTTGGTGTAACATTTGTTTGTTAACAGTAATATATAGATATACATAACCAATATATTCTAATGTTACTGGATGTAATAAATAATTGATTAGATGATTAAAGTAGGCAGTTAGTGATTCTTATTGTTACTTATTACTTTTTAACTGAGGCACTGCCTCACCTGCCTAATCGTACTGACCGCCACTGCGTCTAATGTGTTTTTTGGTTCACCTTGTATATATCTATACTATTGCAAAACTATTAAGAGTTTTATGAAAATACAGGGATTGGCAAAAATATGGAATAAATTTATTTAAAAATCAGATTTTTTTTGAAGGTCTCTCGGACCCCTCAATCTTTATTTTAATTACGCATTTTTTAAAACCAGTTTTCATGTATACAGGGTGAAACAAAAAAAAATGATATTATGGTCAACTTTTTTAAAAGGAAACCCCCCTTTGTTGCATTTTTATTCAATTTGCCATGAAGCTCTGAGTATTTTTTATGTAACATACCGTATAACTATTTCTATTAAGTAAAAAAAACAAGCAATGCTACAAACCAAGAGTGTAATATGGAATATAGAGTGTTATTATTATAAATCGTATTCTTAATTTAAAAATATTGGTTCATTTCATTTTCGTACAACTTATTTTGTCTATGTGTTCAGAGAAATTTTTTTTCCTAAAAAATAATTTTCGCAGTTTGCTACGGCGATGATAGGTAAGTATTCCAATATAAAATATTCTAGAAAATTCGTTTAAGTGTCTTTCAAATTGTGGAAAAGTAACAAGGTATTACATTTGGAAAAAAAGTAATAAATTAGTCTCTATGTTGCCTAAGTAGGCAAAATTCAATTATGTTGCTGTATGTGCTAAAAATTTATTGATACCTCTATTCTTATATTATTTTCTTGCAATACCAAAGAAAGGAGGAGGGGGTGACATATTTTCGTCACCAACCTATCGGCAAATATTAAATTTACAAGCAATAAGAAATCCAGCTTTGATGAAATTAGAATGCTAACGAAAAAATTTTAAATATCACTTGAAATTCGGTGTTGGTTATTGAAAAATCCGGAAAGAAATACACCTATGTTGTTTTTATTCGTTTTCAGGTCCACTGCTAGTACCTGAAAAACATCAATGTATTATCCTGCTTACATACAGTGTGCTTTACTTCACAATTAGGTATCTACTGCCTACGTATTTTTATTTATTTATTGGCCGATTTTAATGTTTGTTAAATTGATTTTATGGAATCGTGTGGAAAAAATGACCTAATTATTTTATAATTCACAATTTTCTTTTCTAAAAAGAAACGAGTGTAACAAATTTTTAAAGAGAACTTTTCATAATTTTTTTTATAGAACTTTAAAATGTACAATTAAAAGAAATCACAAAACGCAGACATTATCATATAATAAAAACTACAAGTTTGCATTAAGTGAAGTAAAACTTAAATAATCATGTAGTGTAGATACACAGTGATTTTGCGAGTTGTTATGACGTGACCTCGATAACTGGTCGCTGCCAGAAGCAGAATTAAAGTACACACCCCTAGAATTAGCCGGGATTCTTTGACCTGTCCTGGTTGTTCTCGGGCTAGGCTCTGTGGAGGACAGACCCGCTATCGATATCTTTGGGCCCGCAGATATGTTTATTTCGGCTCCTATGGTTGGTATTACGGCTACAACGGTCGGAACCGTGAAATGTGAAGTTCATCGCTTTTTTATACTTAGTGCTGTCGGCATCTTCAGTGGTGACTCAGCGAACAGTCGTAATACCAACAATAGGAGCCGAAATCAATATATAAATATCTGACAGAGACAAGTTACCGAGGTCACGGCATAACAACCCGGAAAGTCACTTTGTATCAAATGATAGCACCGGCCGTGAAAGCCTAAAAAGTAAAAACCACTATGTAGTGTAGAATTATAAAGAAAACACCTACTACTTCAAGAGGAAAATAACGGATGTAAGTAAGCGTACTTAAAACAGTCTTATATAAATCCTTATAAATGCGTGATAGACTTCTAAAAGGGGGAAGATTGATGATTTTACATTTAAAGGTATTACAGTGCCATAGTACTATGTCAATCATCTTTAGTCGCTATAGAGACTGGAAAGCCTTATCAAATTAACTTTAGGTTAGAAAAACATTTTTTCATCTTTAACAAGCGTGTACGCTGTGTGGCAAAAAGTTTAATAAACATAAACGTTGCTACTAATTATATGGAATACTTCATTCTTCTAAGCAGTAATTGGAAGAATGAATAGTTACTTTACTAAATGAAGGTAAGACATTTTTTGTATGGAAACACATTAATAATTATTATAGCTAAAACACAGAACATATAAATCAGCTATTCCACTTAATTGTCGGCACTTTGAGCCTTTTTCATCTAAACTTAATGTCCTTGAACAGAAAAGTAGCACTCATGACCGCAATAAGCATATTTTGGAGGAAAGTGTATAAGATATGTAATGAGTATACAGGGTGATTCACAATTTATCCAAAAAAAATTGAGAGTAATGCTTTATGAAAAATCGCAAAATTTTTTTTTTATAATATTCTTATAGTTTCAGAGAGTTCTAATATTTTCAACTTTTACATTGCTGGGCTGCTGGGCTTTCGCGTTGTGTACTGAGCCCTCTTTCTCTACACGTACTACCAGGCGATTCCGAATACTGAATTCTGATTTTATTATTAACGGTTTTACATTTTTTTTCTCAGGTATGAAAAATGGCTTACGTGTAGGCATAGCAACTCGAAGTTGATCCTCGTTTTAATTTATGGTAAAGTAAGACAATGGCTTTAGCAACTTGTCGTCTGTACGCACAACGATTTCCCGGTAAGCATGTGCCAAATGCAGCTATTTTTACAGCGGTAGTGCGACCACTAACTTATGACTTATGACAAAACAGACAAGAACCAGAAAGATTTGTGTTAATTCGTAGAAACTGGGTAAGTTGGGCCTAAATGTATTTACACATGGGTGGACAAAATTCTGAACAGTTGTTATAACGTCAGGTATGTCAAATTATTTTATTATTTAAATCACAAAATAATTTTATTCATTAATAGTAACAATAGTGGTAAAAGCAATTGAATTTGCTGATATAAAATAGCGATTTAAAATTTTATTTAAATATTTCCTTGTGAAATTCTTTAAATTTTTTGTCCGTTCATTTTGTATTGCATTTTTCCGCCTCACCGACTGTTTTGCCTTGCGCAGCATCAGGATTTACAGTGGACCAGTTTCAGAACCGTACAGCAGTGTATTTTTAAAATATTGTCGAACTGCTCTTTTTGACTTTTTTTTACAAAATTGAGTCCTGTATGTTCAATTTTCTTTGTTTTGAATCACTTTGTATAATTTAACATTTAAGGCTGGTTTCGCAGTACCTGAATAAACTGTAACCCATTTTCTCCTTTATTTTCCGACAGAATAATTTCATTTTTTAACTATAGGTCTATTTAACAATTATCTATAACTTCCTCGCGTTAGAATTTTGATAATTTTAGAAATACAATAAAACAATAATTTTAGATTTTTGTTTCTCTTATAAGTGGAAATTCGGCCACGAGCAAGTTATACTTATAGATATATTTTTTTAATGATGTTCGACGTTTATCCCATTCCAATACGTACAAAAATAACTGAGAAAAATGGTTCAAAATTTTCCAATAATTTCATTAATTTGACTGATTACTAATGGATTACTGCTTATATTGTTACATACATTATAGCTAAGTTTAGTAATGGTAAGCATAACTTAAATAGTAATTAGTATATATAATTTATATTAACTTACTAATATATGTGTACATATCTATAGTATGATTTTCTGTTTCAATAATAATAATTATTATTATTACTTTTATCTTTTATCGCTGTAATTATTTAGATATTGCTAATGGTGCTGCACTTCTCTGGTTTTATAATAAGGTTAGTATGCAAAACAAAAAAAGTAGATACATCGCATTGCCATTTCCCGTGCCATATAAAAATTATATGAATACAGTACAATAATAATTACAATGTAAAAAGTTGAAATTAACGTTAACGTTCCTTATAACCCTACTGATGATTATTATTGACTTTGTAATTTTGTTGTTGAATCGTTTAAAACATGGGTAAAAAGCTTTGAAAACGAATAGACCTATTAATAAATAAATAAAATTAAAAGGTATTAAAATCCACAAGCTGAATAATGTGTTATAAAGAAGGAGAGCAGGGTATGCAATGACGTCACAATCGCGCTATGACAAATGCTGTTTATATCCAGTTCACCATGCTTATCTTCTATATTCTGGTGAGAGGATTCACTCTATAATCAGTTCTGCTGTACCTGATTTATCTGATTGAAGTACTAACTTACATACCTCACACGTATCGATAGGGTTTTCTCCCTTCCTCAACCTATCGGCGACCTGTTTTGGTATCATCTGGTACAGAAGCTCGTCAGTCCTCCTCATTTCTTCGTCTAGCTTCCTCATCGACTCCTCCAATTTCTTGCTTTTTTGTTGTTCCTGGTCTAAGGCCAATTTTAGTTCTACAGACTGTTGGGTCCCAGCCAACATGAGATCTCTAAAACGTCACAGAATTATTAACGGAAATGTAAAATATAAATAAGTTTAATGTTAGTTAAGTGTTTTTGTGGTAGTTACCGACTAAAGTCGTGCATAGAGAGGTCGTTGATGTATAGGCCGGAATTAATGAGAGAATTGAGATCGGGCATCACAGGGGTTCCTAAGTACATCATCATCTTCCAATTATCCATGTAAATCATCTGACCTAAAAAGTGCACGGATTTAGATGATAGTAAGCACGGAGGATATAATTAAAGATATTTTCAGCCATAAACACAAATCGTAATTACCGAAGGACTTCCAGGAAACAAATTGAATTATGTACAGTGTGTTCACGAATTACTGGGAGAAGAAAAACATTTTTCATAAAATTTAATAATCAATCCTCATGGATATGCTTGATTGTCAAAATAATATATAGATTTCGATATACAGGATGTTCAACAAATAAGAAAATATGTGTTGAAAATAAGTTTGTGTCCTTTGACTGAACGGCATTCCATTTAAATACTATAATCCCTAAACACACGCATATTACGAATTTCATATATTTTTGATATTGTTCTTGAAAATCTATGCTCTGAATAAAATTTATATGTGAAATGACGTATATAGTTTGTCAGGAATATATACTAAAAATTATTTGTTTGTTATTAAAATCTTTTCTGATATTAAGTTGTGTCTGTACTACATAAAGACAAAATCACGAAAAAATATTTGTATATATACCATTATTTGGATGGAAATGTTACATAAATTTTAAAAATCGAAAAATAATAGATTTTTCTTTAAAGAATATGTTTGTCTTTTAAAAAGACCGTAAGTTAGTGAAATAAAGTAAAATGGACTGTATGCAGACAAGAATCCCTTTAAAAATCACAGATAACAGAGTTATTTAGAAAAAATAACGACAAATATAAGGAAAGTCCTGTATATGTGTTTCCTAAGCTAATACAAATGATGCTCAATTTTTCTTTAAAATGGAATTTCAGAATTTTATCTAATAGATATTTAACAAAAAAAGATAGAAAATTATGGATTATTCCATCAAGGAAATAATTGATTGCCTTTATATATTGCAATTTTACATTTCTTGTATATTTCAAATACATTTAAACAAAGTTATGTTTTGGTTTACTTAAAATAAAAAAAATATATATTTATATTTATAACCTTAATTCTATTTCTTCTATTCTGTATTGTAATTTGCCAAAATTGAGAATTTTTCTTTATTAATGAGCTAATTATTGAAAGATAGTATATTATAAATTTAACAGAAAAAATCTCAATAATTAGAGTTCCTAGCATTTATTTCGATCCTTCATGGTTCTAAATAAGTTTTTTTCGAACACAAGTAATATATATATAGGTTTATTAAATTTAGTTTCTAATTTATATATGTATTGAAACTTTAATTTACATGCAGAAAACAAATTTTCCATTGATGAAATAAAATTTTAAGTATACATACGGTACTTATACGGTATAGAAATATAATAGAAATATATGCGCGTGCAAGAGAAGATATTTCAATGCGTTGTCAAACAGTTGTCTCGTCCATAACATTTACACATTCGGAATTAAGGTTTTGAATGAAATAATAACTAATGATTTAGGTATTTGTCAGTAAGCTGTATATGTCTAGTATTTAAAAAATATATTTGTATACATGTATTTGATTTTGTTAATTACAAATTCTCATACACAAGAATGCGCAGTGTGTATTCCTGTTTACAGATGGTGTGCTTGATTTTAACTCTGTAAAACCTGAAGATATTTGGTATTTTCCTGCATTAACATATAAATAGCACAGAAGAAACCAGTCAGAAGTCAAAAATATCAACGAGATGAATTATTCTTATGAGGTTTGCTACAGACTATGCGTCAATTCGCGATTTGTAATGTACGTTGTGTGATTTGTATGGAATTTGTGAATAGTGTGTAGGATCTTTTTCGTTGAAAACCCATTCATTAAAACCCTACACACTATACACGAATTCCATACAAATCACACATCGCGGATCACGAATTCAGGGATAGTATGCATAAGGAGTATAAGAATTTTCTAGAAAAAGGTCAAACAAAAAATGAAAGTGTTAAACAAAAAATCGATGATGGAAAAGAAAATAATAATAAAACAAAGTAAGTACAAGGAAAAAAACATAAGAAAAGAACCCATTCAAGCTAACATAGTAAATCCGATAAGAGAAATAAAGATGATTTTGTTCTGAATGTGAATAACAGTTCGAGGATCTACCAAATGAAGAAATCAATGTCATCAATTCCACAATGACTTAAACATATGGAAAGAGAATTTTTATATATTTTTAGGTATTAATAATATTGTGTGAAACTAACTACTCAGTGGACAAAAGCCCCAACGTGCGTTGAATTACACCCACAATATCTACCCATATATTCCTTATTATTAGCTTTTGTAACATTTTTTTACGGTTTTAGAAAGGTATTTTAAGCTAATATAAATCATGTTGGCAGTTGTGCACCCTTAGATGCTTAGGTTTACCAGTGCGGATTTGCAGTTTTTTTAGAGCAATTTTTTCTGTTTCGCTCAGCTTTTGTAAATTATTTGAAAATAATCTACTGTATGTACCTTTTCAAGCAAACTGTAAGTCATAATTTTTCAAATTCTGCCACTTATTTTAACAAATATTTTAGGTGCGTACTCTTGTATAACATTTCCCTACCTACAGGGTGTATTGTAATTTAACCTACGTTTCTCTTTTTAATACTCGAATATTCACAGACAGATCTGGGGCTACTGAAAGTGAGGCCATGCGTTAGAGTGAGAAAAGAATCAAAACTAATTGCCTCTACTCAAAATTGTCAATTTTCAAAAGCTTCAGTGCCAGTAATGCCAACTGCATCAATAAAAATACTAAATGAACGGCACATTAAATATTTCGATACAGTAGCACACGTAGCGATTCTGGACATACAGTGTGACCCATTTGTTTTGGGCTTAGTCTGTAAAATTTATTAATTGTGCGATTTAGCCCGAATTGTTTTTAATTATAGAGCTCGATAAATTGTACATTTTCAGCAAAAATAGCCTAGTTGATATAAAATCCAAGGGCTGCTATGCCAGTTTCTAGAAGCAAAATTTTAATAAATCATATTGGCGATTTTTTTTAGAAAAACTATTCTACAAAATCGTTATTACTTAAAATTTTCGATAAAATTTTGTACTGGTCCGTTTTGAGGAGCATTGAATCCAGATTTTTTCTAAAAATATCGCTGATATGATTTATTAATTTTGCTTCTAGGAACTGTCATAGTAGGCCTTGGATTTTACATCAATCAGGCCATGAAAATGTGCAGTTATTCAAGCTCTATAATAAAAAAAATTCGGGCTAAATCGCACAATTAATAAACTTTTTACAGACTGACCCCAAAACAAATGGGCCACACTGCATATGTCGATATTTTTTTTAACAAATTTGTTTGTCTATTGAAACGAATAATGCAGGTCTTTAAGATTGTTCTAAAACAAATAATTGCAATTTTTTATTATATTTGTGTAGCGGTATATCATAAATAATTTTGTCACATTTCTCTATTTACTTTTCTTAGTATTTTTTACAAACCATGAAACAAAATAAATATATTACTGTCACAAATTTTTAAGTTATATCTATATTATTTATCTATGAGCAAATTCGAACTGTAAAAATTTTACAGAATTTATTACAACTGCATCCTAGGTTAAAAAAATCAAATATGTTTAGATTAGAATTACCTTTGAGCCTTAAATTTCTGTCTTCAGACACCTCCATCTCGTCACTAAGTAGTAGACCACCTCTGCCATCAGATGGAGGTTTGTCGTTTAAAATTGGTTCCACAGTTACCAATTCAAAAATATTATTTGTCCGGTTCAAAATCTGAAACAAACTATTGTGATCTAAACAGAGGCATGTCCATATTGAAATATAATATTACATATCTTAAATCTGAATAACCCTTACCCTTAATAATTGACCAGTAGGTACTACAAATTTTAGAGGGGAAAAGCAAAAATAAATATTATTATTATATATTAATAAAGATAATAATGAGTAACCGGTTTTCATTTCTTTAGGAAAATTATAGAATATGTAAGCAGTAAAAGTAAGAACAAAAGAGTCGTAATACTTTTCACATATCAAGATGGGTAAGAAATAACAAAAAAAAGTAAAAAAGTATATTTAGGCAACCTTTAATTATCATTATTATTATTTAAGATACAAAATAAAGTTTCGAAAAAAAGTAGGGCTGTAATCCAACCCCTATAATAAGTTAATGGAAGCACAATGTCGTGCAGAAGTTGAAGGGTACAAGAAACAATAATTTACGTTTTAATGGAACGCTATGTGCATTGTTGAATTATTCTTTTTTTTTCTGACTTCAAAAATATGACATTCCTATCTTTAACCGTTTTCGAATTATTAAAGTAGTCTATGAAAACGGCATTTATTTAATCAAATCAATTGAAATTAAAATAAATACATATTTTGTAGTTTTCTTAATAATTTATTAATTTTCAATATTCAATAACTCGGAAACGATTCAAGGCAGGAATGTCATATGTCATATTATCAGAAAAAAAGAATAATTAAAAAAAATCAACATTTAAAAAAGCATAATATACCATAAGTAACGCCATCTACAAGTGACGTAATTAGAAACAGATTTGAATTTCTCGCCCCAAAAAAAACCGATCTCTTATTTGCAAATATCAGATATAAAATTTTAACTTTGACTTAATCGCATCATTTTGAAATCAGCAACCTGCCATTAAGCTCTGTTCTATTATTAATGAACCACTCTGTATAAGAGTTTATACAGATATTTTTTAATATGCATTATTTTCTTTATTTTCACGACCTATACTGCCATTTTGACGTAGAGTTATTATTCCTTATTTGGATGAAAATAATTTGAGGATGCGATAATCAAGGTAGACAAATACGATGCTATGTTTAAAACTTTTGAATTTGCTGACACTGTTGGTTACAAATGACATCCTGATATAAATGAGAATGTGAAGATGCTTGATTTGAATTAAATGGAAAAGGGGTGAGGAACTGGAAAATAGGTAGTATGTTGACAGGTGTAGGTGAAGGTCGTCTAAAGACTTTAATTGATTAGAATTGTAAACAGTTTTCAATTATTTCGGAATGTCTCATTGTTTAAAAGTTAAGGTATAAATTCACATTCAAGGTTTTTTAAATGTTCCATTCATGTCAGGGTGTTCCATTTAAGATTAAGATTATAGACAGTTGAATAACCTGATAAACCAGTAAACAGATTTATCACATCTAGTTGAGAAATTTCTCAATAATTGAAAAATGTGCAAATTTTATCATCTATTTCATGTTTACCTATGAAGTTTAATATAGCCAAATAAAAGTTTTATGTTTCACTTTTTATTCAGTTTTATTGTTTTATTAAACAGCATTAAAATTAACTATGGAGATATTTTTACTGACGTAACAGCCGTATAGCTGATATGTGAAAATACTGGAAAGTGCCGTGCAGAGGTGTAAAATTGTATTTGTAAGTTTAGAATTTTTTTTATAGGAAAGTTCTGAATTATCCTGCATAATAACACCCTGTATCTAAAAAATAAACGCAGATCATTATCAGAGAATATGTCTATTAATGTATTTAAAAGAAATTTGGTATCCTGATTTTTTTTTCACATGAGAAATTGAAATTTCCTCTTAATTTTGAAATATATTGTAGAAAGCGCCTCTTATGCCGTCTCTTTGAATTTTTATTGTTGACAAATTTATTGCTACACACTGTATCTTATTTTCTGATAGCAACATCACTTTTACATCAAAGGCCTTCTTAATGTCTCTAGGAATTGTCGTTTTCGAAATATTTTAAAAGAATTAGTGTACCACAGAAAAGTTTCCTATAATATTAAAAGCAAAATTGTAAACCTAAACATAACTGAACTGTACATTATAACCGTGAATTATTTTATTAAACTTTCAAATCTCCATATCTCAAATTTTTGGACATCCTATGTGGCTCGGGATGAAATTCTCCAGTTTTTCCTAATCAGTCACAGATATTTTTATTTATTCGGTTGAATACCGTTAGCATACATCCCTATATAAGTACGTTCGGTGAGCATATATGCAAACAATTTTAAGCTTCTCAATATTAGAAAAAATATTGTGACGAAATATTACGAATAAAAAACTCTGTAGAAACTTAAAAGTATCTAAATTTTAACACTAATTAAAGGACAAGTTAAGCATACACTAATTCCGAAAATGTTTTTCATGGTTTCTCTTTTATTTGCAGGACTACTTAGATAAAGCGCACCTGCAGTTTAAATTACATTAAGTCTTTTAAATGCAAATATCTCAAAACGGTCATTTCTCAGTAACATTAATAAGGTATACATTTTTATGTAAAAGTAATCGAAAAGAGATGTTGCTATCAGAAAATAAGATATAGTGTATAGCAAAAAATTTGTGAACTATAAAAATTCAAAGAGGAATCGTAAGTTCCAAGGCAAAATTATTATTTTAATTTTTCATGTCAAAAAATTTCGTAAGGTCGCCGTATTTCTCGCCGTAAAATGATAAATTTGTGGTGTTTGTACAATCTATAGTTATTTATGTTTTGTTTATCCATTTTTACTATTTATATTTTCCTCAAATAAAATAATAACTTTTAAAAAGCGTTTATAAGACACACATTATTTTGCTATTCTTACTCCATATTTTAACAATTATTTTCACATCCTTGACAGATTTTTGTACCTAAAAATTTGTTGGTTAAAGTGCTTTCTGTCGTTATATATTCGTTTTACTTCGGCATCTTTGAATATCTGCAGGTGGCATGAAATAACATTCTTGTTATTTTCTAAGCTCTATATTATTCAGTTTTTGTAAAAAACAGTATTTCAAGAATACGACACTCTTAAATACTTACTCTTAATTAGTTACTTCGAAGGTTAATAGAAAGAATTGAAAATAAAATTTTAGTTTTGACAATCTACAACCTCGGCTAGTAAGTTTGGCTAGATCATATTATTTATATTATATTTATCAAATCATATGTTACTCTCTGTAATTAATTATGGGACACTCTGTATAACATACATCGCAGGAGTTATTAATAAAATTTAATTGAATAAGAATACATGTGTCTTTTATAAAAAAGGTTTTTACCCAGTTTACTGTTTTTATATTTCTTTCTACATAAAGCTCCTTTTTATTACAAATATTTCATGGTTGAAACTTAAAAGTTTTTCGTTAAGGCAAAAAATTGCTATAAGAAATTTATTTCACATTCAGTTCCATGCAGTTGCGAGCTGTATTCGTCGGGTTCGTGTTAAAATTTTGTAATGTGCAGTGTTTTAAACATATGCTTTGTTTAAACAATTTCTGTGTCACTCATTTTGAAGTGAAATAATTTTCTAGTGGTAACAATCATAAGTAATTAGTAAATTTTAAATATTTTTTTAAGGTTTAAGGAATTAAATTTAGTATCTTGCAGTGCAGTGTTTTAAAAATATCCTTTGTTCAAATAATTATATAAAACAATAATTAGTGATATAACAGTACCTAATCACTATCAATTAGTAAGGTTTATATATTTTTTTAAGGGTTCATTGAACTTTTATTTTAAGACAAAAAATTGCCATAAAATATTTATTTCACATTCAGTTCTATGCAATTGCTCGCTGTATTCTATCGATCGTATTAAAATTTTGTGTTTGTGCAGTGTTATAAAAATATACTTTGTTTAAACAATTCTTGTGCCGCTCCATTTGGTGGCAATAAAGCAGTAACTAGTGAAATAACTTCCTGGCAGTGATCATCATCAAATAATGGGTAAGTTTTATATATTTTTAAAGGTTTTGTTGAACTTTTATTTTAAGAGAAAGAATTGCTATAAGAAATTTATTACACAATCACTTCCATGCACTTGTTTGCTGTATTCCTCACGTCTAGTATGCGTTAAGTTTGTGTTTGTGCTTTGTTTTAAAAATATCATTTGTTTAAACAATTTTTGTGTCTCTCATTTTGGAGGGAAATAACTTTATAGTACTATCAACCATTAATAATTAGTAAATTTTATACAGGGTGTTTTTAAACGAAGTAGCAAAAATGAGATCACAAATGCCTTAGATGAAAATAAATCGAATTATATTGTATACCTATATGCCAACTCGTATATTTTAAAGTATACAGGGTGTCAAAGTTAAAATTTTATTTTCGATATTTGTAAATAACTTCTTAAGAAATCCAAATATTTACATAAAATTTGTAAATCGGGGGTTTTTGCGGGGGAGACATTCAAATTTGTTTCTAATTTTGGTGTCACTAGTAGAGGGCGACACATCATGTTTCTTTTAAATGACAGAACTTTTTTGCAGCTTAGTATATCCATCTGACTATCGAAACAATCGATTCTCCTACCTGTTTTATTTGAAAAACGTATACCTTGCTGGACTCGGTAGGAGTAAGAATTTTTGAAATAATCTTATTTGAAATGCTCAGTGCACCGAGTAAAAACTGTTTGTTTTAGGTAAAGTGCCTTTTATGCTGAAAATACAGCAAAATTTAACTTGCAAAAGTTGTTCATAATAGTAAATTATCGAGCCCTTACAAATTTCAAGAACATCGGCGAGGTTTGATGCAACCATTTTTCAACAAATCACAAATATTTTATCAAAGCACTCCGATCTTTTTGAAATTTTGCACGTCTCCATAATTTACCGTTCCGAACAACTTTTTCAAGTAACATTTTGCTGTATTTTCAGGAGAAAAGGTATTTTACCTGAAACGATAACAGTTTTCATTCGGCGCACTGAATATTTCAAATTGGATTATCTCGAAAACTGTTACTCCTAATGACTTCAACAAAGTATGCCTTTTTCAGATATAACAGATAGGAGAATCGATTGTTTCAATAGCCAAATGGATACACTAAGCAAAAAAGTTCTGCCATTTAAAAGAAACATGATGTGTCATAAGTGCCTCTACTAGTGACGTCAAAATTTGAAACAAATTTGAATTTTTCGCCCGCAAAAACCCTTGATTTACAAATTTTATGTAAATATTTAAAATTTTTAAGAAGTTATTTACAAATATCGAAAATACAATTTTAACTTTGACACCCTGTATCTTTTTTATTATACGACTTGGGATATAAATATGTTAGGTTAAATCGATTTAATTTCACCTAAAGAATCTGTGGTCTATTATTTGCTACATCTGAAAACATCCTGTATATTTTTTTAGGATTTAATTAAACTTGAAATCTTTTAATTTATAACCAACCGGATTTGTTGAATAATTTCGGAATTAAATTTAGTATTTTAACCAAAAAACGTAGCTTGTTCTGTACAGGGCAGTTATTTCTACGACGCTCAGTATAGGAATCTCGGAAACGGCAATATTTAATAACGTTTTTGTGCCTTTCTATTTTCTAAAAAGAAACATGATATATTTTGTGTAGTTCCTGAAAAAATGCAATTTATTCTTCCTTTCACAACTTTTTTAAAGTAAATGTTATGAAATTTGGTACTCTTATATTATTCGACATAGGCTTTCCAACAGAGGTATAAAGTTCTAGATGCCCAAATTTTCAGTCAACTTTTAATTTTATATATAATATATATGAAAAGAGCAAAAAAACACGAATTCAGCCATGTATATAGACATATTTGAAAATTTCTTTCCAGCAAAAATTAATAGTATATATATTTTTTTAAATTCCAAGAAAATAATTAACCAGTTCTGTTATTTTACTTACCTTAATTGTAAATATAACTGTTACAAATGTAAGACAATTTATAAAAATCCGAAGAACGAAGTAAAATTAGCCTATGGATGGAGTGATTTTGTTAGGTATTAAATAATATACATTTGTTTATTATTTAAATAGTACATAACTTTTTAAACAATCATCATAACAAATTAATTGTTAATATATCAACTCAATTTCACTTTCTAGCTTACAAATTATTTAAAACTAGTCTGATAATCAAATTACCCTGAAATAGCATATATCTATCAACAATAACAAACAAATAATAATAATAATAATAATAAAATACATTTATTTACCAAAAAATTATAAAAGCATGTCGTAGTAGGTACATACATTTAATAATGAGATAAAAATGAGATAAATAAAAAAATAACAATATCAAAATTAAATATAATTCTTAAAACTAATTAATAATTACTTTCATAAAAATTGTACAGCCCAATTTATTCATGTTGAGAAAAATATTGTAAATTTTTCAAAAGATAAACTTTTTGAACTTTTAAACGACATAAGGGAAGTTGATCTGTTTATAAGTACATTTTTGTATGATTTCAAATAAAAATTTGTTATTTGTCAATCCTGATATTTGTTATTTTCTGGCAACTTGATTTTTAGGATGGTCCTCAGTGACTTATTATTTCTTATGGCAAGTTCATTTGATAGTTTGTAAATTATCAAGTGAAACATGAGTTTAAAGATTACAATTAATTTGTGATTGTTTAAAAAGTTACGTACTATTTAAATAATAAACAAATTGTTGTTATTAATTCAAACTATAATATTTAAAATCTAGTAGTCACCACACACTCATGGTCAATTTTACTAAGATTCTTGAATTTTTATAAATTGTTTTACATAACATTTGTTGCAGTAATATTTCCAGTTAAAATATGTAAAACCGGTTAATGATTTTTTTGGGATAGTAGCTTGTCTAAAAAAAATAAATTATTAATTTTTGGTAGAAAGGAATATTCAAATGTGTTCTATATGGCCGAATTCGTCTTTTTTGGTCTTTTCGGTGGTAAATATGAAATATCACGGCCATAAGAAATTCAAAAGCTTACTATGAACATTTTTGGTATATAAAGTTGTACTTCAGAGAAGTTATTAGCCCCCAAAATATTACAGGATGTGTACTGTATGACACAACTGAAATTGTATCAAATTTTATTTTTTATTTACCGAATTTAAACATAGTATTATTCTTCGTAGAATGTAATTTATTTCTTTTACATTAGTTAAATTTTAAAATACTTTATGATTTTCAAGGAAATCTGCATTAACTGAAACAATATTTTAACAGTGTTAGATAAAATATCAAAAAGTCAGTAGTTATTTTCTAATGAACACTGCTAAAAAATTTACAGATTATTTCAGACATTTAACTGAATAGTATAGAGCTTAGCAAATAACAGGAATGTTATTTCATGCCACCTGCGAATATTCAAAGGTACTGAAGGAAAATGAATTCATAACGACAGAAAGCGGTCTAACAAACAGATTTTTAGGTAGGGTAGGGTGGGGATCGTTGTGCCACTTTTTTCTTCGAGTATTGAAAAGAATATTATTTTTCATATTCTGTTAGTAACAAGTATTTCAATGGAACCTATGGACTTCTGACCTCATAATACGGATTAAAATGTTTGAAATAATATATCCATAATAAGTATAGAATAAGTTGCCCAATTTACCCCATTAACGGCGTAAGTTGGACCACCCTGTGGGGCATATTGGTCATTCAGTTAAAAACTGGCAAAGGAAACTATTTATTTATTTTAATACCTAAAACTGGCAAGAAACATATAATTTCTTAAAAAAAACTAAAATTTAAACTAAACTGTAAGTTCTATTCGTACATTTTTAGAAAATCATTGGCCACTCATGTGTCTTCAAAAGAAGTTTCCCTCCCAAGATTATTAGTAGTCTGGTATCTAATTGATAATTCAGCATTTCTTTTTAAGAAACCTGAGAGCCAGCCTTTACGTGTTATCTTGTTGTGATCCCATAAATTTGAAAATTTCATATCATACTTAATAGCACAGTGTTAGACAAGTACATGGATATTTTTTTGTAATGTACACATGTAGATTTCGCCAAATAGGTAACCTTTGAAGATTTTTCTTGATCATTATTAAAAAGTTTCATTGGCGCAACATATCCCATTGTAGGCTGTTCTTGATTATGCAGTTTCTGTATATACGTACTTTACAAGACTCATTCATGGAATTTCAAAATAATAATAATAATAAAGGACTTTATTTCTGTATAATTCAGTCTACAATTAACACACAGTAAATTAAGAACAAGAATTATAATTTTTGTGGATTAAACAGGAAATGCCGAAGGTCAGCTGGATGTGTGAAAACATCCTCTGATATTAATTTAAACTAAATAGATAAAAAAAATCAAAAGTGAATGGCACAGTGAATAAGTTACACCTACAGAAACAAAAAAAAAAAAAAATAATAACAAACTAAATATTAGCAGAAAAAAAATAATAAAAGAAGCAAGAATACAGACCTCAGGCAGCCCGTGCTAGCCTCATTTTAAAAGCTTTTTTAAAGTGTAAATCAGATTTGAATTTCAAGGTCTTAGGCATATCGGATATTAATATATCTAAATATATTTTTTTTGTATAAGTACTCAGGGGCTTGTGATTTTATTATTTTTAAATATTTGCAAGCAGCATGCAGTAGTCTCCTGTCAGACATATTTAGCCATTTAGCATCTTTTAATTTGTGCGAGATACTCTGTTCCCTCCTGATAGCAAATATCAGTCTAAGACATGCATTTTGAAGTGTTTGAATTCTTTGAGCATCCCTGTAATCGATACAAGGTCCATATATTACGTCACAAAAATTAAATCTCGACAAAACTAATGATTCACAAAGAAGGATTTTTACTTTTTTATTAATGTAATGTCTATAACTGTATATAATTTTTAAATCTCTCTCTTTTTTTGGTCCAAATACTAGTACATAAGTTTTTTTTTGAATTTATACTTAAACTATGTTTGCGACCATTCTACAATATTCAATAAATCATTATTTATGTCATGCAAGGCTGTATCATAATCTTGCGGTAAGAAAGAATTATAGATCTGTGTGTCATCAGCATATAAGTGAAATTTGCATTTACAAATTTCTTTTTCAATAGTCGAAGTATACAGCATAACAATCATAGGACCTATAATTTAACCCTGAGCAACACCTGACATTATTTAGATGTAGATGTAGATACGTTATCCCCTATTTTAACGCGCTGATATCTATTTTTAAAATAATTTCGGAAAAAATTAATAGAGAGTTTATCAAAACCAAGATACCCAAGCAACGCAAACAGAATATTAGAATTCAAGGTATCGAAGGCCTTAGAAAAGTCAATAAGTGTTAAGATTGTTACTTTTTTTCATCCACAGCTCTTAGAATATCGTCAGTGATGTTCATCAACGAAGTTTCGCAACTATGTTGAGGTCTAAAGCCCGACTGGAACTGTGAAATTATACTGTACTTATTTGCATACTCGCGAACTTGAACATCAACCACCTTCGACAATGTTGGTAAGACGCTTATAGGGCGCAGGTCTTTAAAATTTTGAGGATTACTACATTTGGGAACGGGGCTTACGAAATCTATCTTCCAACAATCAGGAAAAGTGCCCTGCAGGAGGCAAGTATTAACAATGTGTGTTCAATAAGGTATTATAAAAGCACACCAATATAACAACATTTTAATATTCAAACCATCTTGCTCTTGAGCATTCAATCAAAGCAAGCAAATCAATTTTTGTTTTTCCATTTTTTAGAACGGCATATACAGGTGCCCTTAATAGCTCTGGAGTAACAGCGGCCTGATTCATCGGCGGCGTGTTTGATTAGCTATTTTAGTTACCGAGATATATACATTGATTAACTTAACCCTATGCTCAAATATCCCTACTCTATCCTACAGAAATTTTTCAAAACACATATTTTAAAAATTTAACCATCGATGTAGATATTGTTATAACATAAACATACATAGTTCTTCATATAAGATCCTTACTTTTGTTTATAAAGTGGATAAACAGAACATCAAGAATTTTATTTTTGATGTTAGGTATGTTCTACATAGGTATTACATTCTTCGAGATTTCTGTACCTAAAAAAACATAATAAATTTGATAATCTTACAGCGACCTTATGCAGTTTTTCATGAAAAGTTTTTTAAAATTGAACAAACGCAAAAAAAGAAATTAAATTCTACGAAAGGTAATATCATTATTTTTAAATTCGGTCAATAGGAAAAAATGGTATAATTTTAGGGGTAAGTTACCTCAATGAACACCTTGTAGTGCTTCAATTAACTTTAACTCATATTCAAAGCTGAACAGTAACAAACATAAATCATGTGCCAAATTTGGTTTTTCCACGGCAAAGTGTCGCATAGATATTTTTTTTTTCGAAATTTAAGTGCTCAATTTGGGGTGCAACTTTGTATACAGGGTGTCTGTGAAAGGTTGGGAAATCTCGGAGCTGGAGATACTGGTGACCAAAAAAAAGTCGATTAAGCCTAATATGCCTTATCCAAATGTTCTGCCATTTAAAAGAAACATTCTGTGCCATAAGTGGCGCCCTCTACTAGTGACGTCAAAATTAGTTAAAAATTCTTATTTGCCGTGCCAAAAAACATAATTGTGCCAATTTTTTTTATACTCCGACAGGTTTCAGTTATTGAGATATTTCAAAATAAAATTTTAGCATTGAACGCCCTGTATTTTTGAAAAAAGTACAACATTCGGATAAGGCATATTTGGCTCAATCGACTTTTTTCGATCACCAGTATCTCCAGCTCCGAGATTTCCCAACCTTTCACAGACACCCTGCATAAGTAAGTTTGGTTAAATTAGAATATCTTGGACACTCCTACATGTACCTCCTCGATGTCTGTTCTTATGCCGGACACCCTGTATATGCTTAAAGGAGCACTAAATAAATGTACTACTGATTCAAAATTATTTTTCATTCAGTTTTGGACTGGTAGAAAGATGATAAAACCATATTATGTTAAATATACAGCTTACATTCAGCACAACAAATTTAAGCTTATAAAATATTTTATTCAACGAGCTTTAAGACCTGACTAGAACAAAAATATGTTGAACCCAGTTCAACTCGTATCTCTTAGTCTTTAGAGTGCCATCACTTTGTCTGTGTGAGTTTAAGTTGCTATGCATAAACAATTTGTTTATTTTGTCAACTCTAGTGGTAGGGTGGTTATTTGAATTTACTTTTCATAACTCTACCTCATCAGAATTTAAAATTTGACACAAACACATCAACATAAATGATACTTTAAAAAACTTTTGCATACGTGTTATTTTTATATTACGTTTTATACGAACATATCCACTTTAGTTTTACAGGAAAAAACTTTGAGGACACACAAATGTAACAATAACAAATTTTGGATTGAAATTTTATTCTCATAAAGTTAAATTATAGAAACTATGATTTAAAAGGTTTTCTACCTTTTCAGCTAATTAGTTCTGAGTAGATTTATTTGAATAAATTATTTTAAAATATATCCATTCTGAGCATACATACATTCTAAATATGACACACATTTCACCTTGGAGGTTATTCCTTTGATTCTATTATGTTAAATTGAAACTACTGCTTTTTCATATGTAATGTGTTCCAATTGCAACGAATATTACTTATATTTATTAATATATGTAAAGATACTTGGTACCTATTATAGACAAAATATGAATTAGTTGGTTTACGTCGACCATTGATGAAAATCGTGGCATTAAAATGGAGAATTTGACACAACCCAATATTTTGAAAATTTGATGAATATGACTTAATGAATAAGGTTATTTTTTAGAGAAATGTATCTTTCAATTTATGAAAAAGTTATTTTCGAGTTATCATTTTTTAAATTTAATTATCTAAGGAATTTGAATCAAAAAGTGTTAAATTTTCCTTTACGTCACTCATATCACGTTTCCGGTTACGTTCTATTTAAAATTGTATTTTGAAGAAACAAATTATTATATCTAGAGATATTTTAAATGTATATATTGTGTTATAAACACATAAACACATAAATTTGAAGAATAATACGTTATAATTAGATGTTTTTAGAATAAAGTGGAAATATTTCATATAGAAATAACATTAGAAATTAAAAGCCTTTATACAATTTAAATACTGACTCACTAGTGCCTTTTCAGGATTCAGTGCGTCCGAATAGTTTTAATTATTTCAAAATAATATGAGATACCAGTATTTATTTTTTTATATTAAAAGCACGATTGAAAATATTAGAATTGTAGTAACCAAGAAAAATTTGAAACAATAGTTTTCCTTTTATCGAATAACATGTCTTATAACATAAAACGATTACAATGTTACTTGTTATTACTCTCGAAATATATTTTTTAAGAATTTGTTTGGAAGAACCTATAATTTTAAAACTGAGAAGTAGACAAGAAAAGGTGTTTAATTTTCAATCCCATACAGGGTGGTTTGTCATGGCTCGAAATTGCCATCTCGAGAACTGTAAAATAGACAGGGTGGGTAAAATTAGGGAAAAGTTATGCGTTTTCTTGGCTTTTAAGATAAACCAAATAGATCTAAAATATCTGTTGCCTTAGCTGAAATGTTGTAAAAAAAAATAAAAATAGCGATTTTATATGGCAAATGCCATCTAGCATCATTATTTCTCAACAAAAGAGTTGAAATTTGTTACAGGGGGGATAAGAATATACGAAAAATCAATTTTCGTCAAATGAAAATTTCTAGGATAATCAGTTTCGGTTATACAACATTCAATTTTTTTTCTTATAGGCCCGATATTGAATTTTAGAAATGAAAGAGAGTAATGAAAGCTTATTGTGTATGCAAATCGTAAATAAATGTAGTACTGGTGCTTATATTTAATATTTTTATATTATGTATTATCGGTATAGATGAGGTGTACTTTTAATAAAACTTTGTGTGACCGGGTTGTACTAAATTGTAGCAGTTAGCTAAAATTTCATCCCCGACAATCCGTCTTTGTCTATGCCGCTTCAATTTTTCTGTCCATTTCTCTTATAAGTAAACAATATAAAAACAGCATTTTAAAACATGAGGCTACTTTAAGCATCATAACCGGGTTAAGAGGGTTTTCAGTAATTCAAATAAAATTATTCAATATTATTATCAAAATATTTATTTAAATGTAATGAATAGACTTTTATTCCACACAAAAATATATGTATTTTGAAAATTCAAATTATGGTGAGTAAATTTAGCGTTGTATAAATGTACAATAAAGAAAATAAAAAAGTAGGTATATTAAAATTCATCCTCTGAATATTCTGATGAATTATCTTCGTCTCTTAGATTGATAACAATAGGTTCCACAGTAATGTCAATTAAATTATCCAGTTCCCACATTTTCTCCTCTTCTTTTTGTACATGATGTATACATCTTTGCCAGTTATCTGCAGTTACTCGTTCCAAGGAATTTTTTAACAAAATTTTCTCGTCACTTAATTTAAACGTCGTATTATTTCGCGCTGCATCTCCTTTTACCTGCGCCCAGACTAATTCGATTGGGTTAAGTTCACAGTGATAAGGTGGTAACCGTAGTACCGTTATTTGGCGATTTATTGCCATTTCATAGATAACATATATTTTATGATCTTTATTAAGATTGACAAGTGTCAAAAGTTCCTTTTTCACCATATTTATTTCAAAAGAAATGTTTTTGCCGGATAACCATTGAATTATATTGGCTTTCCTCCAAGCAGTCGTAGACGTCCGCTCGGTCTGCCGTGAATGATAACTGGCATTATCCATGACAATTACAGACCCCGGAGGAATAAGATCCAACATCATTCTGTGTAAAATACTCTTCGAAAACATCTGCGTCCATATCTTCCTGATAGTCATTTGTATTTTTAGATTCAAATAAAAGTAAACCGCTATCTACAAAACCACTGGCACTACCTATATGTGTCACTATTAATCTTCGCCCTTTACCTGAAGGTGCCTTGAACCCTGTTGAAAGTCCATCCAAAAATGCTTGTCGAAAACGTTTTTATCTTTTATCTTGTTACAGTATATACCTACCTTATTGACCCTAGTTTCGTCTAGATAATAAATATTCCTCGCTTCGTCACGCAATTTTCTAATTGATCTTAAGTAGAATTTTCGCCAACAAATAATTTCATCTTTATCGATAAGAACTGACTTCCTGTTCTGCTTTTCCCAGCATAAATTCAACTCTCGTAAGACGGTCCATAATTTGCTTCTACTGATTTTTTTGGCAAATCGTTGTCCTCTGAAAGTTCACTTAAAATTTTGTTTAGCGTTGGTATTTCTTGTTTAAAATAAAATGAGTGTACTTTTCTGCCAACATTTTTGAAGAAATCATCTATAACGACTTTTGACCTCCCTGTAGATGATTTTGGGGGATTTACAGTATCTTGTTCATTTTTTGTTTCCTTTAAAAGTCTGTAGATAGTCGATTTTCCAAACCCTGTCATTTTGGAACACTTTTCCACAATGTCATCAACACTGTTGGTAGGATCCATTTAATAGAATAATCTTCTCATTCTGAGACAGCGCGCATCTTTTCACGCGTTTAACAGGTACGTAATCTGATAAGCCCGACATTTTACCCAAACAATATTATATCCACTGGCACAATAGTCACTAACCACAAGTCGAAATTTACTCAACTGCACTAGCACGTCTTCGTATATTTAGCTCTAAGACTGTATTGATCTGTCACAATAAACTGGCTCCTGCCCTATGATGTATCCAGTAAAATATAATGTACACCCATTACCTGTTAGCATTAGTGTTACCCGATAATTACCTGAAACGACATATTACCACGCCCATGGCCGGTTCTTATCTCGGGGTTTTATTACTCTCTTTCATTTCCAAACAGACTATAACAGTAACAGATGTAGAATGAAATTACGACCACTTTATTATGTAACAATAGTATTTTATTTGAAAAATAATCCATAAAATTTAAAAAATATTTAATTTAAATAGAAAATCTAGTTGTTCTCGACATAAAATCAACAAACATTTTGAAAGATTCGACATTTACTAACTTTGTTTTTATTTGTTGGGCGCCTTACTTCCCAGAAGTATTTAAATATTCTAAGGATTATTGCCAACGAACTATAAATTTCTTGGAAATCAAATCACACTATGCATGTGTTCAGGGTGGGCCAATACGTAAAACACTTACAGAAACAATTTTCACCATTCCGATGTTTCTCTGAGATCAAAAGAATCCCTTAAAAGTAGTTTTTTTACATGTCGCCCTGTATGTCAAAAACGAAGAGGTCTATGAAAGTTGTGATTACGGCATCTTAAGTTCGAAAAAGTTTCGAAAAAGTTGGGACACCCTGTACTGTAATTTTGCACTGAGTCACCTGTCTTCACCAAAATAACAAGTTCTTCATATTATTGAGACAGTGAATTTTTTATATAATTAAATAAAGTTCGAGATGACTGCACTTTTTAGGCAAACAGATAAACGCGTTTTATGTATTTTCGCACCCTTGTTATTCTCTAAAGTAACCATTAATGGATTTATGTAACGGACACTGCAAGGGGGAAGATTTTAGATGTGAGATTCGGGTGAGTTATCCGTTTCAGGCTGAAAACTTGTAGAATTTGTTGCAAAACTTTTTTATACGGTGACTAGGTACCTGCAATGCGCTCTACTGATAAGAAACGAAATTAAATTAAGTATAATCCTAAGCTTCTATAAATAGTGTTTTTTAGTATAAGCCTGTTATCAAAATTCGTAATATCAAGATTAATACACTTATTCCAACGCTAGCTGAGTTTCTCTATTCCGCGGATATATACTCGCGTCAAGAATTCAAACGTCTTACGTCACGGCTGACGTTACACATTTGTTTTTATTGTCAATGTAATTTTCGATATTTGGTCGCGTTGAAAACAATAATTTTTAGCAATTTAGTGCAACATACAGGCTGTATCACATAAGAGGGCCACTGCCATGTATCTCGCTTAATATGCGAGATACGTCAAAAATCTTTAATTGTTTTTTGTTGCATTTTTGAAGGTCTTTATGCTCGTAAAAACAAATTTGAGATCCATGGCCAACTTTATGAGTAATAACAAAAAAACCTATAAAGTGCCCAAACTTTAAGGCTGTCTAACTTTTTTATTTTAAGAGATAGAGAAAACTTATTGGTAATAAATTTTTATTGCAAAATTGCTACCTTCCACCGAATATAAACAGATTTTTGAAATATCGTATGTGGTTCGCTGCGCCCTCTAGGCGGATAAAAATTTTTTTTATTGAAGCAGACTATGGCCACAAGATATTGCCTGTTTTTTCGTCTTTAATGCAATATACTACATGTTGCCCTTATCTTTTGTATTTATTATATTTTTTTCAATTTTAGTTAAAAGAAAATGTACCTAAATATTTTCGTGTTGCTCAAGATAATGTAGAAACTGTTTGAAAGACGTCAACTGCAAAAAAATAATAAACAGAATGTACTTTTATATGCAAAATACAGATTTTCTTATAATATTATTTTATTGCTTTTCACATTAGAAGCAATTGGGCCTTTAAAATTATTTTGACACAGACAATATAATAAAATAATATTACAACAAAATCTGTATTTTGCATAAAAAAGTACAGTCTGTTTATTATTTTTTTGCAATTGGCGTTTTTAAAACAGGTTCTACATTATCTTGAGCAACACGAAAATATTTAGGTACATTTTCTTTTAACTAAAATTGAAAAAAATATAATAAATACAAAAGATAAGGGCAACATGTAGTATATTGCATGAAAGACGAAAAAAAAGGCAATTTTTTGTGGCCATAGCCTGCTTCAATAAAAATTTTTTTTATCCGCCTAGAGGGCGCAGCGAACCACATACGATATTTCAAAAATCTGTTTATATCAGGTGGAAGGTATCAACTTTGCAATAAAAATTTATTACCAATAAGTTTTCTCTATCTCTTAAAATAAAAAAGTTAGACAGCCTTAAAGTTTGGGCGCTTAATAGGTTTTTTTGTTATTACTCATAAAGTTGGCCATGGATCTCAAATTTGTTTTTACGAGCATAAAGGCCTCCAAAAATGCAACAAAAAATAATTAACGATTTTTGACGTGTCTCGCATATTAAGCGAGATACATGGGCGTGGCCCTCTTATGTGATACAGCCTGTATAATGTAAACTTATAGTGTAGCATATAGTTTTATTACTATCAGTTGCAGTTTCTTAAATATTTTGATGAAAATATAATGAATTATTCATTTGTTCGTATGACTTAAGTCGTCTGAATTTTTGTCGCGAGTATAGTAACATTTTATTGAAAGATAAATTTATTCTCGTATAAGGTTAAATATTTTTCATTAAAGAATAAAAATTATTTGAAATCAAGCAAACTAGTATAGTTAATATAAGATAAACTTTATGTTTGTTTAAAGAATGTTTTTTTATTTATTTAATTAATATGATATGAATTACTTGAGTTGACAGTTGTTATTCTCAAAATAATGTTGTTTTCTTTATCTGAAGTTTTATGTGACTGGAGCGAATTACTGCAAATAATTGAAATAATATTAAAAAATTTTGAATAAAGCAAATAATACATTGCATTAGGAAAAAATAAAATCTATATTATTATTAGTAAGTACTTATATATAGATTAGGTATTTTTCCTTGCAATTTTTTTAAATATCGCTATTAGATCTAATAATAATAATAATAATAATAATAATAATAATAATATATTGCCTTTATTTTCCAAAACAGTAAATCATATAAAAAACAAAGTAAATTACTGGCGCCGTTCGGTAAAATGCCGCTCTTCCACGTAACCAGCCTTATACTTAAACAAATAGTAGACTGACGAAATATATTCCTAACATATGTATTACTAAAAACTAACAATTCGTATTGAAGAAAGGTATTATTATATTAATGATTCGATGGGATCCAGGCCTTAACTCGTTTACGGAATATAAACATACTAGAAGCAGGCTTAATGTTATCTGGAATATTGTTATAAATTTTACAAGCATTGTAAGTAAGAGATCGCTCGAACAAAGCTGTACTATGTTTAGGTACAGAATACAAACCACGATGTCGAGTAGACATATCATGAATATCACAACCTCTAATCAACTTATTAAACAGATACCTGGGTAGACACATATTACTTATTTTATACACAAGACATGAAATGTGGTAAATAAATCTATTATCTAAATTTAGCCAATTAGAGCGCGGAAAAACGGAAGATAAATGATCAAATTTTCGCAAATTAAAGGAATATCTTATACAACTGTTTTGTATTTTTTGTAGAGTATATTTGTCATTACAAGTTAAGGCTGGCCAGTACACAATGTCACAGTAAGCTAAATGTGATAAAATTAATGCATCGCAAAGATGCAATTTTATAGTCTTATTTAAAAATTCCTTATACATATATAATATTTTCAATATGTTATATGACTTTTGAACCAAATTATTTACGTGATTAGTAAATCTCAAATTATTGTCAATCGTAAGTCCTAAATTTTTACAATTAACTGGCTTTAAAATTTAATCATTTATTTTTAAAGCAAAGTTAGGATCAACCATTAAACTTAGCTTGTTTTTACCGAAAATTAAAGGTTCTGTTTTCTTTTCATTTAATACCCCCAGAACGATATTCTTTAAATCCATGTTAATAAGATTAGCTGCAACTAAAGCATCTTCCCCAGTAAATGAAAAATAAAGCTGAGTATCTACAACGTACTGATAAATTCTGCAATAATTTAAGTATGTGTGAAAATCTGCAGTATAAATAGAGAAGAGTAATGGACCTAATATACTTCCCTGCGGTACATGTCTATACAACGAATATGTGTTACCAAGACAAACCCTTTGACCACGATTTCCAAGATAATTGGTAAACAAAGAAAGAGCATTATCGCTAACTCCAAAATATTTCAATTTCTTGACCAAAATGGAGTGGTTAATGGTGTCAAACGCTTTACTGAAATCTAACAAAATAAGACATGAGTTATTGTTATTATCTATTTCTCTAAAAATGTCATCGGTGACATCAAGTAAAGCCGTAGTGGTACTATGAAATTCTCGGAAACCCGACTGAAAATAAGGTAAAATATTGTTATCATTAATAATAACTGTTAATACTTTAGACTGTCAGTCTACTGTTACAAAACAAAGAATATATTCTTACGCAGTGAAGCGAAACATCTAGCGGCCATTCGTTACTGTCGTACCGGACTGAAAAACCATAGATACGAAGCATTCTACATAACAGTAGACATCACTGAAAGCTGTCGACCTCTATAGCGATTCTGCGAGAACGATATTTTGCAAGCATTAAATTCCAGGAAACAACTGTTCTGTGGACTATTGCCACGACCAGCATTGAATTGCACCTGGAAAACCTATAGCAAACAGATAGTCACTCGTCAGCAGCCCACTAGATAAAGACCGGTTTTGGGCGTATTAGTTCTCATCAGTATGCCGTATGTAAGGTAATCGACGAATAACCTTTTCGCTTTTCAGTTCGGCATGGAGTAGCAAATAATCGCTAGTTTTAGCGAAGAATAAACTATTCCATATCATTTAATAATATTTTATTCATATTGTAACAAAATATTATTCTTTAAGTTAATCTTTAATTTAGTGCCATTATAAGAAAGAAAAGCGTCGAATTCATAAAAGTATTTAGGGTACTTTTACTATGTATAATAACTTGGTTTTCTGTAGAATTAGCACAAACTAAAGATGTGTCATCGGCAAATAATGTCAGATTTTCTAAATTAACTATATTAGAAATGTCATTTACAAAAATAATAAACAATAAAGGTCCAAGTATTAATCCTTGAGGTACCCAATATTCTAAATTTAATTTATCAGATTTATAGTTATTTATCTCTACAATTTGACTCCTATTTGAAAGATATTTAGTTAACCAGTCATGAACCCTACCTCTTAAGTCATACATATACAGTTTGTCAAGCAACAACTCATGATTTACGAGATTAAATACCTTACTCAAATCTAGAAAAATACCAACACATCTATTTTTGGCATTTAAATTGTTACATAAACATATTAAGAAATTTAATATTGCAGATCTAGTTGAATTACCTTTTTGAAAACTAAATTGACTTGATGATATTATATTATGCTTTAAAAGAAACTCAACAATTTTATAAAAAATGACTCAATCTAGAATTTTAGATAGTATTGATAACAAAGAAATCGGCAGATAGTTATCAACTTTATTCACAGCTCTCTTCTTATATAAGGATGTAATGCCTTTAGTTAACCCCGGTTTACGCTGATTGAAATTATTTAACTTAATTTTTTTGGAGGGAAAATTTATGCTTATAGGTATAATACGATACAACGTCGACTATATGCATACTGACTGACGTAAAATCGAATAATGATAAATTTCATTCAAGCTACACATTCCGTACCGCCATTCAAGGGGGGCGTTTTTATGTGCATTTTTCAACGAATTTATAGGTGTTTCTTGTCGCAGTTAAAGAAAAATCTAAGCAAGTTAGAAAAAATATCTCTTCACTGTGCCAATCATACAAGTTTTCTCCAGGGTGTGACATATTTTATAGGCTGGTAAGTCATTAGGAAATGGGAAGAAAACCATGTTTTCGCCTCCTATGTTTCATTGTTACGTTTCAGAACTTTATAGGGCAATTATGCACTGAAAAAATCGTATGCGGTATTATAATCACTGTCACAACCGGCAGGATACTTTTTAAAAGACATTAACACTTGAACTGATATAAATTATTGAGTATTTATCACAGTAATTACAACAAGGCTAAAAGGTGCAATTCACGGTCTTTGCATAGGTAAATCTGTTTTCTAGCACGTTTCTTCACCAAAAATTAAAGGACGTGAATTAATTTCAGCATGTTTTAGTTGGGACACTATCGAAAAGATGCCGTTAGTTACGGTCTGTAGGGTATTGGCACTTGAGTATTTTTTTTATCCGTCAGGGTCGGACTAGCTTTTTAATGCTTATTATCAGTAGTAGTAGTACCTAGCAAATCACACACAAATTGTTATACAAAATTCAGAAAGTATCATTATTGATGTTGAACATTATGGAGGAGATAACAGCAAGTACAGTGTCATGCAAATCACAACGAAATAGTAATGTTTTTTTAATTACTATATTAAAAGAAATTTTTTGATAAAACCTCTAACAGGGGTCTAGTACAAGACAAATTAACGAAAAAACTACCTTAAAAATTTATGGAATTTAAACAAATTTTTTTATGGAACTTTTAACAAGGGTCTGTTGGTACACTAATTAACTAAAAAATACAGGGTGTTTAGAAATAACCGAACCAATCTCAAAAATCCCTAAAAATTGGGAAATTAGGTTTTTGAATAAACTTTTAACAAGGATCTGTTAGAACACTAATTAACGAAAAAATACAGGGTGTTTCGAAAAACCGAACCAATCTCTAAAATCCCTAAAAATTAAGAAATTTGACCAACATTTTTTATTAAACTTTTAACAAGTGTCTGTTAGAACACTAATTAACGAAAAAATACAGGGTGTTTAGAAAGAACCGAACGAATCTCTAAAATCCCTAAAAATTACGAAATTTGACCAAGGTTTTTGATTAAACTTTTAACAAGGATCTGTTAGAATACTAATTAACGAAAAAATACAGGGTGTTTAGAAAAACCGAACCAATCTCTAAAATCCCTGAAAATTACGAAATTTGACCAACATTTTTGATTAAACTTGTAACAAGGGTCTGTTAGACCACTAATTAACGAAAAAATACAGGGTGTTTAGAAAGAACCAAACCAATCTCTAAAATTCCTAAAAAATACGAAATTTGAGCAACATTTTTGAGTAAACATTTAACAAGGATCTATTAGAACACTAATTAACGAAAAAATACAGAGTGTTTAGAAAAACCGAACCAAACTCTAAAATCCCTAAAAATTACAAAATTTGACCAACATTTTTTATTAAACTTTTAACAAGTGTCTGTTAGAACACTAATTAACGAAAAAATACAGGGTGTTTAGAAAAACCGAACCAATCTCTAAAATCCCTGAAAATTACGAAATTTGACCAACATTTTTGATTAAACTTTTAACAAGGGTCTGTTAGACCACTAATTAACGAAAAAATACAGGGTGTTTAGAAAGAACCGAACCAATCTCTAAAATTCCTAAAAAATACGAAATTTGAGCAACATTTTTGAGTAAACTTTTAACAAGGATCTATTAGAACACTAATTAACGAAAAAATACAGAGTGTTTAGAAAAACCGAACCAAACTCTAAAACCCCTAAAAATTACAAAATTTGACCAACATTTTTTATTAAACTTTTAACAAGGGTCTGTTAGAACACTAATTAACAAAAAAATACAGGGTGTTTAGAAATAACCGAACCAATATTTAAAATCCCTCAATTATGAAATTTAATTAAACTTTTTGATGAAACTTATAACAAGGATCTGTTAGAACATTAATTTACGAAAAAATACAGAGTGTTTAAAAACCCAAATCAATTTCTAAAAACCCTCAAAATTTATGGGAATTAACCAAAATTATTGATGAAATTTTTGAGAAGGGTCTTTTAGAACACTAATTAACGAAAAAATACAGGGTGTTTAGAAGAAACCGAACCAATCTCTAAAATCCCACAAAAATTATGAAATTTAACCGAAATTTTTGATGAAATTTTTGACAAGGGTCTGTTAGAACACCAATTAACGAAAAAATACAGGGTGTTTAGAGAAAACCGAACCAATCTCTAAAATCCATAAAAATTACGAAATTTGATGGGGATTTTTGATTAAACTTTTAACAAGGGTCTGTTAGAACACTAATTAAGGAAAAAATATAGGGTGTTTAGAAAAACAAAACCAATATCTAAAATTCCTCAGTTTATTGAATTTAAACAATTTTTTTTAAAACTTAACAAAGATCTAGTAGAACACTAACGAAAAAAGTACAGATTGTTTGAAAAATCAAACGAATTTCTAAAAATTCTTAAATGTCAGGAATTAAAAAAAATGTTTGTCAAATTTCAGCATCAAATGAAGATAACCCGATTCAACATTTGCAATACAGGGTGTTAAAGTAACCAAACATGAAAAAACCACAAAATTGACAGAATTTTACATCTTTTTAAAATGAAATGCCAGCTACTTTTAAAAATTATTGTCAATAAAAGTCAACCAAGGTCGGGCAGCAACCTTGCTGTACCTTTCTAGTTAATATTATTTGATGAAAAATTGACGTAACTGAGCTTAATGTAATATAGGAATGTACGTTACTATTAGGACTAAAAATTAATCATTTATTTCATATTTTAAATTACACAGTATAATAAAGCTCTAAGCTAAAGCATGAAGTACATTATTTCCATCACTGTTGCCGTCTCGATGAGTTGTTGGCTCCAGAAACTGAATAGAGATCTTCGGTTTAGGGAGCGATTCATATTTATGGCTCGATACGCAGTGGATCGCGTCAATGTTATAATTAGGTGCGCCCGATGGATTTTAAAATTAAGTTAAATTTATTCAATAGTAATAATGGCATTTTATTTTTATGTTGGCAATTTTAAAGCAAACTAATTTCTGGCGGTTTGTTTACTATAATATCAGAATTTTAAAAAAGTAATTGAATATTAAATTTGCGCTAATTGTAACGGTACGAGTTTACCTATATGTATTGGATATTTTTTATACGTATGCATACCATATTTTTTTACAAACCTTCATGTAAATGAAATGAAAAAGACCAGTAGCGTACACACTTCATTCTTTTATAAAAAAAATATTGCGCTTTGTATGAAGCAGAAATCATATGATATTTAATAAGGAAACAAAGAATTTTCAATAAAATTGTGTATGAACACTAAGTAATTTTCACCTTACATTTTAGTGGTAACATTAAATCGATTAGCAACTGAACATTCAGGCAGCTAAATCAGAAATTTTATCATCACGTATCGTTGTTATTTGTCACAGTACCTTCTTATAATAGTAACAATTTAGCTCTAGTTATAGAACGACTTGGAACAATTATAAATTAATAGATTACGTTATTATTATGTTTTATCATTTTTTCCTATTCTGTCCATGAAAATCTTGAAGAAATAGGCAAATACTGTAAAAGTCAGTGCAACCTTATAAATATTTATCTAATTTAAAAGTCCCAAACGTTTTTTTTTTTACTGTTTTATTTCAATGTTACTTTATGACAATGAAGAATGTTTCGTACATAAATAAATGTCAAATAATGTGATGGTAATCGAATAACTATCTATATGAAAATCTATTAAAATAATTTCTTTTTTCAGGCGCACACTTATTAGCAATCTTGCGACTGCTTTGACCATCTAGTGCGTGTACATTTGATACACGACACATTTATATCTGTATTGACTATTGACCTTCGGGACCACAGTATATGGAGTCTACCTATGCTGTGTTCGGGACCGGATTACCTAAATCACGATACTGAATAGGTTGTTACGCGCCGCAAATTCTTGTGATTTATAGAGTATCTCAAACAATTCGTAGTGAACTTATTTTATTTAATAATGTCCAGACATCGTTAGTCTGCGGATGGGTTTTTTACTGCATACGATAGGTTCCATGGGGACCATTTTCCAATGAAAAGAGGTAAACACAATATAATAATAAATTCCAAAACATAGTTTACGACTCAGATTTTTCTCCTGTAAAAAGGTAAATTTTCAGCAAATATTTGTATAAGAACTTTTTTACAGAAATAATGCTTTATGCTTTAGAGAAACATAAATATGGTGATATTTCTGCAGATCAGAGTTATAAACTAATAATACAAATACAAATCTGTCGTTCCTTCTCTAACTATAAAAGTTATAGGTGAGTTAGCAAAATAGAAATCCGTATCATTTCTTTATAAGAAACTGTATATATATTATTACGCATGAGAATTAAAATGAAAACAAATAATCTTTGAATAAAACGTGTATGTATTAAGACAAAAAAAATCATTTGGTAGCTCTAGAAATATTCTGGATTACATAATAGCAATGGAGGATGCTTTTCTTGACATGTTTAACAATTTGTGAAAAGTCATTTGGCTAACAATTAAAAAGTGAATTTTTAAAAATATTATATCACCACCCATGTACTAACTTTCCTTTCGACTATTTCATTTCACTATATACAAGAGTATGTATATATTTATTTTACTTTAAAATCATAAATATATACATAATATGTAATAAAACATGAAACGCTGTTGCAAAACTTAATCTTAAAAATTTATAAAAAGAAAATATATTACAAAGTTGCTGGTAGTTAGGTTACTATGTCTTACTGTATTAATATATGTTTAAGAAGTTCTATGTTATTTTTTGGAAAAATTACGCCAACAAATTTTTGCAAACTTGATACACATATGTAATTATTCCAACGAAATAAAATTATTTAACCAATTTTAATGGGTAGGTATCCAGTTTCTTTAATAAAGTCATATTACGGAAAATAGTTACAAAAAGTCATTTGTTTTTTAATTTCATTGATATTAATATCGATCCTTGTCAACGCCAGAAACAGAATTCAGACTGGGTCACCTCGTATAAACCAGTCCTCGGACTGTTTGGCGGTTGCGCTTTGACCTGGCTTTTTCAAAGACGTCGCGCTGAAATAATTCTGTAAATTTCGGTACGGTGTACGACTCAGTGCTTCACTACCTATCGTATAACTTTTTCAGTTGTATTTGATAGATATACAAATACTCGTATATACGTAATATTGGGAAAATTTTTAATTTACTTCAGGTATCATTATTGTATTAAACGATTTTCCATGTCTTTACTGTAGCCGTACTTTATAAATTTCTTTTGGCTAAATATTTTACTACAAATAAAGTTAAATATATACCTATATATTAAAAGATGAAAACCAACAAAACTATTGCAAGTATTTTATCTAACCGCTTTTCGACATACAGGATCTACCTCTCAGTTATTAAATAAATCGACATTCTTAGTAATAGTATAGATAATTATCGGAAAAATAATATATCTAAAAATTTGTTTCAATAATGTGTTACTTTTTCCTGGAACAAAAATTTATTGTATATTATTTATCCCAACAAACCTTATAGAAACATCCCGGTATGTTATGACTATATTCTGTGCAGATACTGATATTGTTTTGTTGTTTCTGTACTTTAGGCCGATTTTCCTTAATACATCTCTGATCCTACGGATAAAACGTTAGGCGAATCTACCGAGTAAAGAAATCTGCAACACCGATCTTCTACGCGAAAATGTATCTAGCTCTAGTTTGGCTTTACGCTAATTGGAACCGCCACATCCTGAGTGGATTGTCTTTGGGCGATTTTCGACGACTAAAACGCGGCCCTTATGCAACACGCATAATATATGTGTGAAAATTAGGAAATCTTTACTGAAGCCCACAATGCGGTAATTATTATCTTGTGGTTTTATACTTGGTTAAGATTGGATTAATTGATTTTAGGTATATTGACCTCTAAAAATTAATTTATCCTTGAACAGTTAAATTCATACATACAAAAAAGGAAATATTGTTTTACAGGGAGGGAGGGAGTTATTTATATTCCTGTTTAATGCTGGCGTTTCAAGGACAAAGAATCGTATCGAAAGATGCACAAAAAAATTCACCCGGTAGGTTGAGGTTCGTATTAACGTAATGTTAAATTATAATTCTGAAAAATACTTAATAATGTACATCAATTCAAGTGTAAATTGTTTTTTAAAAGATTTCTGCGGGGTATGATAACGTTTATAATGCTGTATACAAATTTCTCAATGTGTAGTTGACGTATAAAATTCAGGACATTTTATGATAGAACGTAATAGATGAAAATATGTTTTTTTCTCTTTATTGTAGATGACTTGTCATCCTGTCAACTGCTGTACATCTTGGAGAAAACTTAGTAGGTATAATTGACACAGCGAAGATATAAAGGGAGATTCACAACTTAACTAAAAAAATTTGGGAATAAATGCGTCATGAAAAATGAAGTCAAAATTGTAAAAATGTTTTTTATAAAATTCTTATAGTTTCTGAGGAAAAAAATGAAGTTGTTGAATCTTTACATCGTTGGGCTACTGTAGTTTTTAGTCAGGCGATTACTTATAGTATTAATGTTTTTGTGATCCGAGTGTTTACTTTAGTTTTTCAAGTGTCAAAAATGGCTTACGTGTATAGTAATTTGGAGTTGATGGATATCGTTTTAATTTATGGTGAAGAGAAAAATGCGTTAGCAGAACGATATCCCGGTAAACATGTGGCAAATGCACCTACTTTTACCACGGTATGCAGTGAGTGCAAGTGTATGCAATGCGGGCCCGACATGGAAGAAATTGAGGTCCAGGGCGTTCACAGTGTATTACAGTAGTGTATCATACACAAAGTTTAATTATATCCGTACCATGTACAGCGTGTCCAAGTATTAATACTAATAGTCCAGGGAAGTTAGGAAAAATAGCGAACATTTTTAGGCACAGCAGATATCGAGATGCAGTTCTCTGCATTGTGTTCAGGAAGGTCCCAGGAAAAAAGTCTATATGTTCTGGTTTAGCCATTTTTTGAAAAATGCCTTCTGGGCCGGAAAATGCATTTTCCAATTGCATCATTACTTGCACCATTATAGGAACGACTGGAAACTCGGAAAAATCGCTCGTTAATCGTCACTCGGGGGGTTTCGGGGCTGCGGAACTCGATTTTGGCATTAGAATTACCCGGGAATGCACGGGGGTGGCTATGTGGGGGTGAATTGGGGGAGAAGTGGCAGCGTGCATAAAAATCGCTCCAAACTCGGGGGTTTTCGGGGATGCCGAATTCAATTCTGGCATTGGAATTACCCGGAGGCGCTCGGGGGCGGCTCTGTGGGGTTGTGTGGGGGTGATTGGGGGGGGATGGCAGCGTCCATTAAAATCACTCCAAAATCGATACTCGGGGGTTTTCGGGAATGCCGAATTCAATTCTGACATTAGAATTACGCGGAGGTATGAATAATAAAAATATTGATTGGATATTAAATAAATATTACACATATTATAAAAACAATTGCTTTGGAAGTCTTTTGTGCCTCGAAACTGGATTTGAAAAAGGCGCCAAAGCTATAAAGAGAGTAGAGTATCTGTTCGTGTACCACTCATTTGTTCTTTTTTGTTTTGTTAATTTAATTTTTAATTGTTTATATTCCGACCCTCGAGCACTGCAATGGATAGCGCGGGCAATCATTCATTTTTAAATTTAAAATATTAGGCAGTTGGCAACCTTCATACCTTTCCCGCTCATCCCGTTTTTTTTCTCCAAAAAAAAAGACAGAGACATGTTTTTTTTTGTATTGGTATCGTGCGGAAAAAGCAAGCAACAGGTTCGACGTTAGAACTAAGCCGCTGTAAACACAAGACATTTATTCTACAAAAAATTACAACAGTGAAATTAATTAATTACAAGACAGTTTTGCTAGTGAAATCAAGAAAATTTATTGCAACTAATAATCCCGTCTGCCCCCTCTGTACCAGCTCGACCTTGGTAAGTTAACTGCCTAAATTTAATTATAAATTATCATCATTACAGTCCGCTTTGCTAAATGCGTTTTTCTTATGTTTTTGCGTTAAATTCGGCATCCTCGAAAACCCCCGAGTATCGATTTTGGAGTGATTTTCATGGACGCTGCGATTTCCCTCTCAATCACCCCCAGACAATCCCACAGAGGTACCCCCGAGCGCGCCCGGGGAAATCTAATGCTAGAATTTAATTCGGCATCTCCGAAAATCCCCGAGTAACGAGTTTGGAGCGCTTCCCATGGACTATGCAATCCCCCCCCCCAGAATGACCCCCCGGCTACCCCCGCAGAGCCACTCCCGAGGCTCCCGGGTAATTTCAATGCCAGAATTGAATTCGGCATCTCCGAAAACCCCCGAGTAACGAGTTTGAAGCGATTTTCATGCACGCTGCCATTTCTCCCCCAATTCACCCCCACAGAGTCACCCCCGTGCATCTCCGTGTAATTCTAATACCAGAATCGAGTTCAGCAGCCCCGAAAAGCCCCGAGTAACGATTTCCGAGCGATTTTTCCGCGTTTCCAGTCGTTCCTATAATGGTGCAAGTAATGATGCAATTGGAAAATGCATTTTCCGGTCCAGAAAGCATTTTTCAAAAAATGGCTAAACCAGATGATATAGACTTTTTTCCTGGTATCTTCCTGAACACAATTCAGAAAACCGCATCTCGATATCTGCTCTGCCTAAAAATTTCCGCTATTCCGGTCGATTTTGATCTAAATGCCCTGGACTATAAAGGTGGAGATATTTTAAAAATGTATCGCACCGAAGTGGACACTATTGATGATTTATGCAAACGTATCATAGCTGCTGTCAATATCTTACGAGTTCAAATTAGGCAAGAAGCAGAAACATTTGTGTTAGTTTCTTGAAACTAACACAGAGGGAAATATTGCTGCTGTAATATCAGGTATACCAAACTTTTTATTAATTAAAACCACAAATTGATTCTATTAATAATTAATAACAATAGCGTCAAAAGCAGTTTAATTGTACTTGTATTGTATATTTATTTCTTTCCTTGGGAGTTTCTTTCAATTTGTTGTCAGGTCGCTGATTGTATGCTTTACCTTGTCAGATTTACAATTTCCAGTGTCGTGCAAAAGTGTATTTTTAAATCATTTTCAAATTACTATTATTAAAAGAATAAATTACTAAATTATTAAATTTGTTTTTATTTGCAAAATTGTATTTGTAAGATCCAGTACATACAATTTTTTTAGATACTTTCTGAATCACTCTGTATATTATTTAATTTACTCAGAATTCGTTAAAAATTGCATATAAAAACTACCGCCTGAAGGACACGCACTAACCGGCGAAAAACATAAATAATCCATAATCTTAAATTATAAATAGTTAGGTAATTATTTTATTAGTTTATCTTGAATACAACAACGTTAATTGCTTTAAAAACGTTTTTGTTTAACTTTTCACACGTTAATTTAAATAAGTTTCTATTTTAAATATTCTTGATTTATCGCATCCTATACTTAATACTTATTTTTAAAAAGCTATAAATAAATTTTCAGTTCCCCGAAGAGAACTTGTTAAATTTGTCTTAATTTATTCTGGTTTCGATAACTGACACTTCGGGGACTCCCCCTTGCAATTACTGTCGAATATGACCAACGCCATTTCCGCCGTCTTTCTGAGCACGCATATCTTTTAACGTTTCATTCAACACGAAATGTCTTGAAGAATAAGTAGATTTTATTCGAATAGGGAACCCTATCTTGTTTCCCAACAGTTGCCGGAAAACAGACGTATTATAATAAAAAATATGTCTGTGGGAAAAGAAAAACATGAACTGACTTTTTGCTATGTATTTAAAGTCAGATGAGACACATATTATCATTATTTTTATCAGAGTTACAGTATTGCCAAGTGCTCTCAGTGAGCAAAATAGTTCATTTAACAGATTCAGAAAGAATCCAATTTTTATAATTATTCGGATAAGAAAATCGCAAAAGCACACAAATCGAAATGTTTCCAATGAGCTCTATCCCAACCGAATCATATACCATTTCCACACTGACAGCACTCAATAGTTCTTGCTTTTTTTTGGTGCGATCAACCCCACCTATAGGTGGTGTTGGTATGACTTAGATATGTCACGTTGACAAATTATTGCCTGCAAAATTTTGGTCAGTTACTCTGCTCTGTTAAGTATAGAAGTCGTAACTAACAAAATTTTCATTCTGAAATACTGCCTGGATTGGGTGATTTGCTGTGTCATCAAATTTAATTTATTTTTTTTTTTAAATAAAAATGTTATTTAACATATTATTGTATGCTTCACATTAGATTCTATTAGATCAGAACCTTATTTTATCATAAAATTTTCTAACATCCGGAAAAAATTGCAAGTGTGTGACAGATAACAGAAATGTCAAGTATTGTTAAGTTTTCAAGTAGTTCTAATTGAGACTGAGCTGTTAGCACTAATAGGAATGGCATTTTCGAGCATGTTATAAAATTTTCAATCGATGTTACCTACTGAAGAACAGTGCATCGATATTTAATAATACCACCTTTTGTATATAAAAGCCATCAAGTTTACATATTTTTCATAAATTAGAAAATCTACGTATAAAAAGAGTGAACTTTATACCCTCGATCTAGCTATTTTGTCACATGTTTTCTATTGTATATTGTTAAGCACAGAAACTTCAATAATTGATAAAAATTTCATAATTGAATATCATATCTTTTCTAAGTTATAAAAAGGATTTTCTAGGCTTTAGGAGCTGTTTTTGAAAAAAATAAGGTTTTCGTCGTTCTTCTTTTGACTTGTCCTATATGCACTAAAATTTTGAATACTCTTAAAAATATACCTTATATTGAATGTTCAGTATTACTTAACACTTTAACGCTAACTTCTTTGGACAAAAAAAATATGAATTAAATAAACTTACCTTAGTACAATTTTGGTTTTGATTTGAGAAAGTAATTTCCTTCTTTATTTTTTTACGATAATTTTCTTATTGGTTGGGTAATTGTACTCAACATTGGAGTCTTTTGTGAGATAAACATGACAATCTAATTGACTTATGAGTTAATGTATAGGGCGTTCTGAACGCCTGTGCCACTGTATTATTCTTTTCATATTTTTCTCAAGGACAGAGATTTTTGGAAAATGATTAGTTATTTTGAAAAAGCTTTCGATGAATTTTAAAATAGGTATATTTGTTGAATGTCGTCAAAATGTATCATTTTAGAAAAAACTGAGTTTAATGCAAGTTTTTGTTAAGCTTAGAAATCAATACATAAATTCCAACAAATTATCAATTCAAAGGCTTAACAAATACATTAAACGCAGTTTTCTATGAAATTGTGCATTCTGGTAACTCAACAAGTACCTTTTTAAAACTAATCTAAGGCTGTTTCAAAATAACCATTTTCCAAAAATTTCTATTATTAAAATAAAAAATCTGAGGAATAATATAGTGGTACAGGCATTCATAACGCCCTGTACATAAAAAAGTACTTTCTCAGGCCTAACTAACTTCTTAAGAAAGCAAAATTGTACAAAGGTAAGTTGATTTACATCACATTATTTTTGTTCAAGAAAGCTAACCTTAAAGTAAGACCCAATCTTTACTGAACACCTTGTATATTATTTGAAAAACTGCGTTAACAATTTTGTTTAATTTTAAAAAAACCATTAGGACAAACACACTGCATAATTTATACCTACTAAATTAAAATAAACTCCTTAGCTGCTACTCTTTCTCATGCTATCTTTATTACTACCATATTCTGTTTGGATCTCCAATAATAATGAAAATTACAGAATAAAAAATATAAACTAGAAAAAATGTAAAAATATCAGAAAAAGTGTTTAAATTATGATTTCTTAAGACAGTGTAACGATATCAAATTATAATAATTACAAAAAAATGTATTTAATTAAATATTGACAATGTTCAAAAATACTTACCGAACCAAATTTGAACGCTATGAGCGGTCGAACCAAGTCAAACCAATTGGTTATTTTCTTTCCTACTAAATCTGGTAATATGACCATTAAAGAATTGCCTATACTACGCACTATCATATCTGATCTGAAAAAAAACAAATATAGGAATATTTTTAAAATTATATTATGAGAAAGTACAACCTATTGTAATAATATGATACTTTTTAAACTGAATTTGGCAAATTTATTTCGAACTACTGACATTTTCGTAATTAAATCTATCTATCTATCTAAAACTGATTTGAGGGAGTGCCATTATTATTGCGATATATTGTACATACACTATAGAGCTAAATCTAGACTTTCTGTTTATAAAACCTTTTAATACACATCAAAATATTTAAATTAATATTAATATCAGTTAAATGAAATTTTTTATCGATAGTTAAACGTTACTAAATGGACTTTTAAAAGGAATTTCATTGAAGGACGTAAATATTTCTCGAAGACGTTTTTGCCAATATTAGACCGCATGTCGACAAGAAATTCTGTTGAACTGGAACTGAACTGAAAACAAAAGCTGGAGATAAATTTATGAATCAGGCATTTCAAATTAAGAAATTTCTTATGAAACTTGGATATTGTTTGAATTCTTTGATTATAAAGAGAGCGATCCACTCATTAGATTTCATAATAATTATTAATATTGTACATATTGTATAATTCATATTTTTTTTATATATTAAGCAATCAGTAGGGAAACTCAGCTTTCCCGCGTCTTCCAAAAATCCGCCATCTTGTTGGCGACTGACACTACTATAATTTCTGTGTGTCAGTTAGGTTTTTGAATTTTTGACATTATTACATGGTTATCCACTCGTTATCGTTATTGTACTTATATTCCTGCTTTGTATGTCGTGTTGAGTGTTTAGTTATTTGTGTTTTTATATTAGTGATTATTTATTAGTGGAACTATACCTAGTAAATAATAAATAAACTATGGGAGGAAATAAATGTGTTGTAAAAAACTAACGCATAACGCAGCTCTGGGCGTAAAAGGCCTGTAAACAGTTTTATATATGGGAGACCAAGTTAGACGTGATAGCTTAATTGAGAAAATCCTAAAGA
Source organism: Monochamus alternatus (assembly GCA_037114965.1). Lineage (NCBI taxonomy): Eukaryota > Metazoa > Arthropoda > Insecta > Coleoptera > Cerambycidae > Monochamus > Monochamus alternatus. Next base: position 54,856,504 of record CM073429.1, on the reverse strand, counting down.
ATTAAAACATGAAGGGGGGCAAAGGATTTAACGCCAAATAGGAGACTGCTTTCATACATGAATGAAAGAAACCACTCCATACACCTAATAGAGCAGGGGTTTTTTGATTATGTTACCTATATATATATTGTAAATCTCAAAATAAATTGCACATAATATTCACGTTTTAATTTCATTTCGTACTTTCCTAAAAAAAATGAGTAAAAATATAAAAATTACACTGGGCTTAAATTTGATAATCTGCTAACAAAATAAGACAAAAGTACTACAAAATATAAAATAAAACTACACTACTAGTTGACCTAGTTTCTATGTTTTCGCAAATTTTTTAAATAAATTTAAATCATACTAGTTTTATAATCAAATTCAAATTATATCTGCTAGAAACCTAAATTAAGACAAAATGTGACCAAAACCTCAATTTACATGAAACTACACTGGATTACAATAGTTAATTAAGAATTAATGCAAAAGTATTAAAACTACGAACAACTTTGGTTATGATTACGCCAAATTATTAGCTATTTTTTCGTATGTTCTCTGGGATCCGCCATATTCTTGGCGACTTTTTCTAGAGTGGGGGTATTTAAAAACTGCCAGACGTATTTCATTCATAAATTGTCTAAGATTCCGTACTGATTGCTTAGTATACTGTGGTCCTGGCAAACCTCGTCAGAAAGGGTTTATCTTCTGGTGCTGTACAGGGTACGCGAAATGTAACAAGCTACATCTAGTGGTCATTACTCCATATCTGACGGAACAGTACAAATAACGGCAATGGCTTTCATTGGTCAACAACAAATTAGTTTCAAGTAAAGGACTAGATATTTGAATCAACCTTTCACATTGTTTATCTAAAATAGTTTACATTTTGAAATTAAAGTTTTTTTGTTGAAGATAATTAATTAGAAATGTTCAATTCAATAATTTGAAACCTATAAGTCAAACAATAATGAAAATAAAAACAATAAAGAAATATCATTGACATTGAAACCATCAGAAGTTGTGCCCAAATAAAAAAATAATTAATATAAAATAATAACAAGTAGATGGAACAAATTATGAAGCGATTATACATCAAACATAAGAAATCGTTGAATTAAGCAGTAAGACCTCAACAATTTCTTTATGTAGTTTAAATAGCCAGTGTAAATTTATTTCAATTGTCTATGTTTTATTTCAAGAAAAATGTTCTTGCGGCAAAATGATATCAATGAATCTGTAGTTCTAAAAGGTTGTCATTTCTTAGTGTATTCTTGTTTGTGCAATTATTATTAAAATGACGCTCTCTATCTAAACAACATCATATCATATCGAAAAATGTCACTGAAATAAGATTGAAACAATTGAATCAAAAGCCAGAGGGCCAGTGGCGTACATATTTTTATATTTCATAAAATGATATATCGACGCTCCTAATAGTACACAAAAAAATTAACAGCCAAAGTGACAATAATTTAAATAAGAATTAGTTTACTCTATAGATATTCTAAAAAATACTGCTTAAAATTAAAAATTTATCAACTTATTTAATACTTATCTCTTATAAAAATATTTTAATATAAAACAATTTATTTTAACTTCAGTATGCTTAACATCCTCTTGGACTTGAACTTGGCTAGGTTCTATTTTGTATCTTTCTTACAAAAGTAGTCTAAGTATTCTATTCAGTTGTTTTCTGCAAACATAAAATAGTTTGCGTAGATGAAGTTATTTTAAAATCGTCAAGTGACGTAAAACTAGAAACAGTTAAAGAGAGGATATTAAAGTTAAGGAATTTATTAAGAAAATAAACTTAATTAAATTAATTAAGTTACATTTTAACTATATTATAGTCTTATACTAATGCAAATCCGTATCTACTAGATAGTTTTAATCTGACTTGCAATTCTAAATGTGTAATGAACTATGCATTTATAATAATAATAATAATAATAATAATAATAATAATAATAATAATAATAATAATAATAATAATAATAATAATAATAATAATAATAATAATAATAATAATAATAATAATAATAATAATAATAATAATAATAATAATCTACTTTATTTCACAAGAGGTGAAACAGCGTCAAAGACATACTTATATACATTATACACAATATACAAATAAAAATGTAATAAGACAATTATAGAAAGTCATTCACATTATATGGTTCCATGTCCACTAATAATTTTTTTATGTCTCTTTTATACAGTTTAAAATTTGTTGTTAATTTTAGATACTGTGGAAGCTTGTTAAATATTTTCAAACACATATATTCAGACCCTTTTTCTGTTAAAGTTAATCTATGTATAGGATATGCCACATGCACATAACGCGAATCACTCACTATTTTATCACAAAATAAATTCTTATTTCTAAAAACAAATATTAAACATTCATATATATACAACGCAATTACGGTTAATTTGCTTTAAAAATACCTCTGCATGATTCTCTGTATTTTAGTTTATAAATTATTCTTATTAATCTCTTTTGTAAAAGAAAAATCTTTTGCACGTGGACACTGCTGCCCCAAAACAATATTCCAAATTTTACTACTGATTCAAAGTTTGAATAATATATGATTTTTTGGGTCTCTACATTTAAATATTTACTTATTATCCTCATACTGTAACATGTTTTATTTAATTTTAATGATAAGTAATCAATTTGGTTTTACCAATTCAAATACTCATCTATATATATTTTCCCAAAAATTTTGTGGATTTAACCACCGGTATCTTAGCATCTTGTAGTGTTATATGATTAGGTGTTTCAATATTTGATTGCTTTGTACTAAATAAAATGCGGTTTGTTTTTTCCATATTTAGAGTCAATTTTATGTTTTCAAAGTATTTTTTTACTCCCAGAAATAAACTATTACATTCAGACATTATTTCGGGGTAGAGTGCCGCAACTGCCAGCAAATTAGAATCATCAGCATAGTTTACAATGCACTGATTGATATTTTTTGTTACAGTATAAATATCATTTATATAAATTACAAATAGAACAGGTCCTAAAATGCTTCCCTGTGCTATGCCTAAATTATTTTCTTTTATATTAGATTTGTATACCTGCCCATCTTTCTGTATCTGCACACGTTGTCGTCTACCCCTAAGGTATGACTGAATCCATTCTAAAGAATTCTCACGTACCCCGTATCTATTTAATTTGGTTAATAGGATGTCATGTTGTACAAGATCATATGCCTTGGACAAATCAATAAACAATCCCATTGCTATATTCTTTTTTTCTAATGCTTGTATAACTTTTTGAATGAATTGATATATTGCAGTATTTATCGACCTACCCTTTATGTAACCGTGTTGTGTTTTGTTGAGTAAATTACAACTATTTAAAAAATGTATAAGCCTTGTGCACATGGCTAATTCAAATAATTTCGAGAAGGGTGGTAACAAACTAATCGGTCTATAATTGTCTATCACTTCCGGATCACTTTTCTTATGTAATAGTTTTATAAGAGCCAATATATTTAAATTACTTAGTTAAAAACTTAATCTTCGTATAAAAATATGCTCCTAAGTGAGTCTAGGCTAATGGTTTCTGTAATACTTGTTTAAATTTAGTTATAAATGTTTGGTATAGGGTGACAGGTGAAAATGTTTTTGTAAGCAGCCACATCAGATAAAAAAATCTTTTTCTGATACTGTACACTTACAACACATTATTTTAGTCATATTCTCCTAATGTGAACAATGTGTAATTAAATACTAATTTTTTTCATAAAAAAGTGAATTCCTTATGAAAACTGGTAAAATAAATCATATGTCAGCCAGGGCCGATTTGAGACCATGATGTTTCTTTGATTTGATAAATTATATAACTGAAAAATTAAAAATTAAATTCAAACAATAATATTTCAGAAACACCCTGTATACATATATATTTATCTCTACTGACAGATTGCACAATATTTTGGTTTGGTTGCTATCCCACCATAATGTATAAATTAAATATTTCTGTGAAACCATACACTACATGTATGTTTTTCCGCTATTAAATATACTTTATCAGCAAATCATTTATAAGAAAATACGTCGTAGCTGTAGTAGTAACTGTAGTACCCCCATCTTTAGGATATCTATTTATTAAGCAAGTTAGTTTTGTTCTATATTCTATCTTATATCTTACTTTATTTCTCCATAACAATACAGACACTGAGGTTATCTCATTAAAAAAAAGTGGAAAATATTCTTCTGGAGTATTTTAAAACACGTATTTCTAGTATAGTACTTTTATTTATTTATTTCCCATCAATGTCCAACAAATTAAAAATTCACTAACGGGACAACTACAAGTAGTAAGTAATCAAAAAGAAATGAATTAAATATTTCAAAAAGAAAGAAAAAACAAAACTTCAAATAAACAATCAGTTTATAACATAAAAGTATTTACTGTGTCAAGCAGTTTAATTAAAGAGCAATTATAAATATCACATAAATGAGCTATTTTAATATAATTAAGATAGGTACATAACACAAATAGGCGATTTCATTAGTTCTCGGATTAATATTATAGAAAGTCTGAACTATTCTAAGATTTTGTCCAAATACCAAAAAATCAAGCATTGCTAACAAGACTGCATGGAGCATCTATCAAATTGTGCAATAATTTATATATATATAGAAAAGTTAATGAATTTAAAATTCTTCTATGCAACCAATGTTATATGGTAAAAATCTCCATATTCCATCTTAGAACGGACAAGTGAGATATACAGTATGCGCCAAAAGTATGGAATAAATTCAATAAAAACGAAACAATTATTTTTTGGGAAAAATCCTTGAACAGTTCTATTTTTAATTCAAAAAATACATATTTTAGCGTAAAATGCGATTTTCAAATGTCATTTGTTTTCGAGTAATGACGTCATCGATTTTTTTTAAATGGCAACACCATATTTTTTTCCTTGATTCTGAAAGATCGTTTAATTCTCTATCAGACAGTACGAAAATTTAGAAAACGTAAATTTTATCCATAAAAAAGTAACAATTCTGAGGTATGTAAAATAAAATACAATTGATTAAATTTTATACTTAAATTAAATGTTCGAATTGCCATCCACCAACTTCTTGACAATACGCAAGTCTGTGAAGAAATTCTTCTTGCACATTATGAATGATTTCTGGGGTAACTCTGCGTATTTCATCCCGAATGCGATTTTGAAGTTCTTCTAAATTACGTGGTTTATTAATGTACACTTTTGACTTCAAGTATCCCCATAAAAAATAGTGAAGAGGTGTAAGATCTGGCGATCTCGCAGGCCATTCTATCGGTCTGCGTCTGCCGATCCACCTCCCAGGAAAACAGTTGTCCAAAAAATCTCGTACAGGGCGCGCATAGTGCGGAAGTGCTGAAACCATATGGTTTCGTCAGGAATGTCATTATCGTTAGGAAAATTACTGCAAGGGCTGGAACAAGGTCATTTTCTAGAAACTCAAAATATCTTTGTCCTGTAAGGGTTCCTTCAAATAAGAAAGGCCCTACTATTCTGTCGTCAACTATTCCAGCCCACACATTTAATTTCTGACAACGTTTTTGCTTTATTTTAATTGATTTACGTTTTCTAACATTCAATCGTCATTTACTCGAAAACTTTCCTATGCAAGAGGGCAAAATTTTAGTACTGTCTGATAGAGAATTAAACGATCTTTCAGAATCAAGGAAAAAAATATGGTGTTGCCATTTAAAAAAAAACGATGACGTCATTACTCGAAAACAAATGACATTTGAAAATCGCATTTTACGCTAAAATATGTATTTTTTAAATTAAAAATCGACCTGTTCGAGGATTTTCCCCCAAAAATGTATGTATTTTTTAAATTAAAAATCGACCTGTTCGAGGATTTTTCCCCAAAAATAATTGTTTCGTTGTTATTGAATTTATTCCATACTTTTGGCGCATACTGTATAACGTGTTGAGTGCGTCAATATTTGTGAAGGAACCACAGTTACGTATGATCAAACACCCTAATATTTTTAAAGCGGATGCACATGCTAATATAACGTGCTTATTGACTTATGGTCAAAGTGTACGCCTAAATGTCCGAGCCAGTTGAGTCAATATAATAATTAAAGTGCAGTAGATTCAATTTCCTAGTAAAGGAACATACTTTACATTTAGAAATGTCCATAAAGAGTTGATTAGTTGCACCAAGTTTCTACATTACTTATTTGCCTGTGTAAATTAATACTTAAATAATTGGTTTCATTAACTACAATACTGTAGTTCTAAGTCATCAGCAAATAATACATTATTACAGTCAACACACTCCGGTAGTCATTAACAAATATTTTAAACAATAATGGCCTTACATTGGAGCCTTGAGGTACGCCTGATATTGCCACGCATTTGTTTGAGTTAAAGCCATTGTAGATAACAAATAAATATCTTCGATTAACGTACGATGCTACTAATTTAAGTAGAGGGTCACTGGAACCGTAATAATTAAGTTTGTGTAATAGCAAGTCATGCCCATCTCTATCAAACGCCTTTGTAAGATCAGTATAGATAACGTTTAATTGGCCTTGGTTGTTAAGTGTCTCAGATATTATATGCGATATTTCAGTAAGATTTTGACCGCTTTTGCTGGTTGGGTGAAATTAATGGTATAAGTTAGGGCAATATTTGCTCAAATAAACACATTTCAAACACTTGCAGAATTACATAAAATTACGGTAGGTCTATATATAGTACTTGATACTACTCGCAACTTACACTTGAAATGGACCAACTTTTGATAATTTCCAAATATCCGGGAAAGTGTTAAATTTTAAAATTAAGTTAAGTAAAAATGTTATCATGTCCCAAAGTTATTTTATTCAATTCATGTTCATTAAACACGGTGACATTAATGCAAGGGAACTGTGCACAGGTGGACTATTATCTGTTTGTGGATAAGCCGGAGAAAGACAGACGCTACTAAAATAATTTGCAAAATCATTTACTATTTGTATCGTTTCCTCAAAACAGCTAGTGTGTTTAATCTGGAATCCTACCGGAGCCTTACTTACTGTGTATATAAAACCAAATGTTATGAGCAGTCACTAGATATATTATTTTATACTACTGTAACGTAATTACTACAAGCAACTCTTGTTTGAATTTTGATAAAGGGTCTATGTCTTGAAAATTCGTTTTAATATGTCTCATTTCTAGTTTGCATACATTTTTTATAACAAATATTGTTTAGTTTCAGATTATATTTTATTACCCTCGCATACCACCAAGGATATTTATAACGTATATTAGATGCACCTACTAATAGGTACGTGGCTGTCGCAGAACACGGTTATATAAAATTCACCTCAAACAAGATTTTTCCCATTTAAATTATTTAAAAATGTATTTATTATATCCATGCGAAGACCCACATAATCGGCTGCTCTAAAGTTGTAAGCTCTATTATCTACATTAAAGTGAAATTGCTATATCTCTGCAACTACTAAAAAGTGTGATGATTATCCTCATTAACAAGAGGTAGGTAATCCCTTAAAATTACATAATTAGCATCAGAATCACCGAATTCAACAACCTGCTATGCATATTAACTACATTGTTTAATTGGGAGAAATTACAAAAATTCATAAAATTAGTAACGTATTTTATGTCAGATATATCTTCGAGAAAATAGTTACACTGATATCTTCTAAAATTAAAAACATTCTTTTTATTGATAACAACTTGTTCACAGAAGTCAAAAAAAATTCGTATTCAACACTTGTTGTTCTGGGAGGAATGTATATGACATAAACATGCAGAAATAAGCAAAGCTTGTTACCAAAGATTTGTTAGTAAATTTGTATTGATTTAATTTTAATCCTGACTTGTGGAGGGATAGAGGGCACATAAATAAAATAATTTGCAATTAGCTAAATATGACGTATTGCTGCTATTGATTTTCTGCTCACGTATTTTCCAAAATGTAACTGTTCTAGTTTTTGATACCTAATACTATAAAAAGTAGTATATTTAATTAAATATACTACTACTAAGTAATTACTTTACTACACTACTGCGTTTTTGTATATTCAATCTTTCTAATAAATCACAAAGATATTTTGAATTTTTTGAATCACAATATTGAACTTCTTTGAGATCACAAAAATTTTAAATTGTAGTATTATTATTTTTTTCTTCTACTACTTCTCTAATACCTGTATGTATTCACGTTCAATTATAAAAGAAAGCTACATTAAATTTGCTTCAGTAAGATGCACATATTTTATTTAACATCTTTTATCTTATAACGCTTTTAAATATATATTTATCTGATATATTCGTCTGCTTTTGCTTTGAATTCAAATCATCCGAAAAATTGCAATGTACAATAATTTGGTAGGTGTGTTAGCATTGGCGCATTCGCCATTCTCTCGAATAAATTTATACGGACTTGCTTTAATGAAATATATATATATATTTGTATGTAAATAACGTTATAAGTGACAATTAAAATATCCTGATGATGAACGAATGGATATGTTGTTTCATGTTTATGTGAACTTACCCAAAAACTATACAAAATGGAAATATTTCAAACAGAACAGAAGCACTTATTGGCAAATGCTTCTCCTCCCTCGTCATGGCTAAAGAAGCTAAGGTAAAAGCTCTGTTGTCGAACGTTAATTGAAATGTAACGTGCACCATATCGAACAACAGTTCTTCCCTGACTAGTTCTATCTTCATTTCTTTATGATAAAAATGTCTAGCTACCTAAAACAAAAAGAAATCTTAAATGACTAGTAACAAATTAGTTAAGGGCGCCAATAGTATTTTCTACAAATACAAATAATTTCAGACATTTAAGAACTGAATAGCATAGGACTTGGCAAATAACATAAATGATATCTCGTGCCACCGGCGAATATTCAAAGATAGGGAAGTAAAACCAATATATAACGACAGAAAGCGGTATAACCAACAAGTTTTTAGGTACAGAAATACGTATTTTTCTAAATTTAACTGTAGATGTAAATATTGTTATAACATAAACTTACATACTTCTGCATATAAAATTAGTTATAATAAATAGCAGAATGTGTCCTACAAACACTTTTTAATAATTATTATATTTTATTTGAGCAGAACTTAAATAGTAAAAGTGTACAAACAAAACATGAATAATTTTATTTTTGATATTACCTTTGTTCTACACGTTTTATTTTTCGATATTTCCGTATCTAAAAACATCATAAAGTAAATCATTTTACGGCGAGAAATGCAACGACATTAAGTTTGTCACAGATACAAACGGTTTGTGTTTAGTTACACTTGAGTATAATTACATGTTGATGCAAGGCAGTATATTACCTATTATAATAAGTGTAAATTTTATAGTGTAGGACTCGACATAATAATAAACCATATAATTAACTATTACAAATCAAATAAGGCACTGGCTGTGAAAGTGTCGAAATCACTATAAAAAACAAACAATTCGATAATCGCGAGTTCAGAGATGAGTTTAATGAACTCAAATACATTCAACGCTTTATACAAAATTTAGCAGCTATTGTATGTGTATGGGGTTGATGTACTAATTATATCAACGATAAAGTATTAAATGTACAATATTTTTTAAGTATTTGCAGAAAAAACTATTACAAGAATATAACGACCTTAAGAGGGCCGTTTTTATACACAAATGTTCAACGAATTTTATAGCTGTTTGTTGAAACAGTCTAAAAAAAATCAGAGCAAGTTAGAAAGAATATCTCTTCGTTATGTCAATTATACAAGTTTTCTCCAGGTTGTATAACAGTTTTCAAGCTGACAAGTCAATTATAATAAAGTAAAAGCACCACTTTCATATGTTACGTTTTATCATAAAATATCCTGAATTTTACATGTCAACTGCATATTGAGAAAATTGTATAGGAACATTATAAACATGATCACATCTCGCAGATTTCTTTTCAGAAACTAGTAATACTTGAATTGATGTAAATGATTAAGTATTTTTCACGGTGTATGAAACACAGTGATAAGGAGGAATTCATGGTTTTTCATGTTCTAAAGCGTATTTTTCCCTTAAAAGTTAAAGGAAATGATTCTGTTTTAGCATTGTATTTTAGTACTACGTTAATAAGAACCTTCACCTACTGGGTCAATTTTTTTTGTACATCATTAGATACGACTCTATGTCCTTAAAACTCCAGCCTTAAATCTAATTCGTGCTACCTGATATTCATTGCATACGTTTGGAGGTTTTCTTTAAGTATCAATTAATTAAATTTATTTTCAGTTTTTTTGTTAATGTAAATGCATTAACTTAAATATTCGGTATTTTTCCCCGTCTATTAATATTGTTATTAAGTTGTTTTTACTTGTTTATTTCCGAATATTGCAAAATTTCAATTCTTTTTGTTTACCTTTTTTAATGTAATTTGTTAATAAATTTCATTAGTTATTGCAATAGTATTGCTTTTACGTTAATATTTTAATTTGTGCAGTAAATAGAGGAATAATATTTTATTTTTTTATTTCTAATGCCTTCTACATTTTTAATGAAACTTTCAAGTGATGCTAAGGAACGCCACGTTACTAGATTTTGCATAAAAAAATCCCTAAAGTAATTTTCGAAAAAATTAATTGCACAATAATCGTACCAGACTGTGAATTAGCATCTGGATCATCATAATACTTTAAGTATATCCAGAAGGCTAATATACAGAGTGTTTAGTGCCTCGTCTGTCAAACTAAATTGGCCGAAAAGAGGGGTGATTTGCAATCTCTTCGGCCCCAATAACTCACTCTTGGCCCCAATGGGTTTCTTTATTTAAATTTTTTCATTGTTGTTTTGAAAAATCCCAAAATTCTGTATTTAAAATAAAATAAAAAGTTAATCATAGCCTCCAAAAATTTAAATATTTATGTTCACTGTTTTATGGTTCAATCAAATTCAAAATTACTCCCAAATAACATCTAGTTTTCATTTTATTAACTCGCCAAGTTTTTGAAAGGGTTAAAAAGAAATTTGAAACTCGCTGCAATAAAAAAATAAAAGCGATTGTGATCTTCGAAATTCCTTTCCTAAAATTTTTTCTAGACTATCCCATTCCAACGCCATAAAAACCTTTTAATAAATTCACTAATTCGCTTTCAACTTCCGTAGCATGTACAAGTTCTTTGGTCCGTCCTCAGACGTAAAAATCTAACATAGTTAGGTCTGGGAAATGTGGAGGCCATGAAATAGAGCCAATTAATGGATTGGTAGACATGACATGGAGCAATTCGAGCGAGATTTGTGATTATTAAATAAATTATTAAAAAATAATTTTGATTTTTAATTTTAAGTCTGAGGAACGTTAGTATCCCATGCAATGAAGAAACAGATGATGAATTCTACTGCGTAAGAGTGAGATAACAGTATTTACCTGCTTCGTGCGTGTTATTGACGTAAAAAAAAATATTAAAAGGTTGCATACCATTGGAAAAGAGATCGAGTAGAAAATTTTTTATAGGAATTTGATCACGATCGCTTTTTTTTTTAATTGCAACGTTAAATTGAGCTTTAAATTTCTTTTTACCTTTTCAAAAAACTTTATGAGTTAATAAAATAAAAGCTAGATGTTACTTGGAAGTAATTTTGAATTTGATAAAACCATACAACAGTAAACTTAAAAATTTTAATTAAATTTGGAGGCTATACCAATAACTTTTTTAAATTTAAGTTTAAATACTGAATTTTGAAATTTTTCAAAACACCAATGAAAAATTTAAAATAAAAAAATCCATGGGGCCAGGAGTGAGTTATTGGGGTTGAAGAGACTGCAAATCACTTCTCCTTTTGGCCATTTTTTTAGTCCTTTATGGGCCACACTGTAGATATTTTGGTGTAAAGTTGCGTTGTCTTTATTACCAAATATCCTACTACCTTAAATTAATAACCAAAAATTTACAGAAAATTTATTTTCAAAATATTCACCTCGAAAAAATTTCCGGAAATAGTTTAAGCATAATATCCCTATTATGAGTGAATATTTATGTCTATTTTATGTCAATTACAACCCAACCAAATAAATTAATGTAATATGGAGATTACAAAATATATGGTACGAGTATTACGAGTATAATAAAAGGCTTTACAATGTAATGTAAAAACTCATTTGTTTTGTGCCTCACATCAAAGCTTTCAATTCAAACGGAGGATTTAATTTCATGTGCTAACAGCATAAGTCAAATTGAAATCCTGAATTAAATTTGTGTGGTTTTTCCCAACGTTCCACTGCCTGTTAAGTTTAATATTTTGGTTACCTTTATGTATACCGGATGTTAGAGGTTTGACTAACTGGTAATATATAATAATTTTAATAGGCAATACATTAAAATAAATAAAAATAATCCTATATAATATGGGTTCTAATTCCTAGACATGTACCAGCATACAAGTGCGATTCAGCGTCGCTGTTGTCATATTGCGTGATATCAACTTGATGGAATTTTATTGACTAAGAAATAAATTATTCTAATTAAAGTCAATAACGGAGTTAGTAAACATAGCATTTAATGACATTCTATACACAAAATTACAGGAGGTTCCTAAATTAAGTGCGCAGTATTTTTTAAATAGTTTTCTACAAATAAGTACAAATAATTTTAAACATTTAAGAAACGAATAATATAGAGTTTAGCAAATGACATCCATGTTATCTCATGCGAATATTCAAAAGTACCGAAGTAGAACGAATATATAGCGACAAAAAGCGACCTAACCAACAAATTTTTAGATACACAAATTTTTCAAAATAAGTATTTTTTAAAATGTAACTCTAGATGTAAATATTGTTATAACAAAAACTTAACATAGTTCTGCGTATAATATTCACTTTTGTTTATATGTATGTGAAAATAATTGTTAAACTATGGGGTTAAAATAGCAAAATAATGTGTGTCTTTCAAAAATTATTATTTTATTTGAGGAGAATTTAAATAGTAGAAGGGGATAAGCAAAACATCAGAAATTTTATTTTTGATATTACTTTTGTTTTACATGTTTTATTTTTCGAGAAGTCTGTATCTAAAAACATAGTGAATTTTGCAAATCAAACTACATATTTTGATAATTTTTTTCTCGAAAATGGTTGGGATTAGAACTCAATCGTTATATAGGACTTTTTTTGTTTATTTTGATATACTCGTATACTATCGTCAGTTAAAATTAAGGCAATCAAACCTTTAACGTCATGTATATTATACAGGGTGATTTTAAATAAAGTAGCAAAAATGAGACCACATATTCCTTAGGTGAAAATAAACCGATTTAACCTAACATACCTATATCCCAAGTCACTTAATAAAAAAGATACAGAGTGTCAAAATTAAAATTTTACTTTCGATATTTGGAGACAACTTCTTAAAAAATCCAAATATTTACTTAAAATTTGTAAACCAGGAGTTTTTGAGGGTGAGAAATTCAAATTGTGTTACTAATTTTGACGTCACTAGTAGAGGGCGCCACCTATGGCACATCATGTTTCTTTTAAATGGCAGAACTTTTTTGCAGCTTAGTGTGTCCATCTGACTATAGAAATAATTGATTCTCCTACCTGTTTTATTTGAAAAAGTATACCTTGCTAAAGTCATTAGGAGTAACCATTTTTGAAATAATCCTATTTGAAATGCTGAGTGCACCGAGTAAAAACGATTTTGGTTTGAGGTAAAGTGCCTTTCTGCTGAAGATACAGCAAAATATTACTTGAAAGAGTTGTTCAGAATGGTAAATTATGAAGACGTGCAAAATTTTAAGAAGATCGGCGAGGTTTGATGAAACTATTTTTTTCAATAAAGCACAAATATTTTATCAAAGCAGGTCGATCTTTTTGAAATTTTGCACATCTCTATAATTTACCGTTCTGAATAACTTTTTCAAATAACATTTTGCTATATTTTCAGTAAAAAGTCAATTTACCTGAAACGATAACAGTTTTCAATCGGTGCACTAAATGATTCAAATAGGATTATTTCGAAAACTGTTACTCCTAACGACTTCAACAAGGTATATCTTTTTCAGATGTAACAGGTAGGAGAACCGATTGTTTCAATAGTCAGATGGATACACTAAGCAGCAAAAAAGTTCTGCTATTTAAAAGAAACATGATGTGCCATAGGTGGCGCCCTCTACTAGTGACGTCAAAATTAGAAACAAATTTGAATTTCTCACCCGCAAAAACCCCTGGTTTACAAATTTTAAGTAAATATTTGAATTTTTTAAGAAGTTATCTACAAATATCGAAAATAAAATTTTAACTTTGACACCCTGTATCTTTTTATTAAACGGCTTGGGATATAAGTATGTTAGGTTAAATCAGTTTATTTTCACTTAAGGAATATGTGGTCTCATTTTTGCTACTTTCTTTAAAATCACCCTGTATAATAGAGTATGCCGTAAGAGTAGTTTATTTTTTTACTGTTTTGGAAAGGTATTTTAAGCTAATATAAATCAAACCTCTTGTTTCACACAATATTATTAATACCTAAAAATATATAAAAACTTTTACATAAAAGGTGAACATTTTTCAAGTAGGTATTGTCATATTTAATTCATTGACAGGATGTCACTTTTTGTCATTGTCGATATTTAACTTCAAATAATTTTAATTTTTATAATAATTTTTATAGTTAGATATTTGATTCAACTTAAAGGAGACCACCTGAAGAAGCAATCCTAAAAATGCAGAAATAGGTCAGATCTCATCTATTGTGGTTGAATTTGTCGTGCTCCCACTGCCAAAAAAGTGAAGTTAGATTTTTATAGAGTGAGTAAATTAGATTATTTTCTTTAGATAATTATTGAATAGAGCTTTGTCTGTGGAATTGTTCATTAGCATACCTAGATGTTTGGTATCAGAGAACATACATATGACTTCATTGATAGGAATTGTAGGAGATTTGATTTGTATTAGCTTAAAATACCTTTCTAAAACAGTAAAAAAATGTTACAAAAGCTAATAATAAGGAATATATGGTTAGATATTGTGGGTGTAATTCAACGCAGGTTGGGGCTTTTGTCCACTGAGTAGTTAGTTTCACACAATATTATTAATACCTAAAAATATATAAAAAGAGTAGTTTATGTTTGAATGAAACCGATTTTGTTCTTTATCATTATCCATATATATTTAAAAAATAAAATTAAACCAATACACGTAACTATAAAAAGTATAGGACTCGGAAGATAGTTTTTAGAAAGAAATATTTAAATTACAAAAAATACATTTTTAAGACAAATATATGTATAAAATAAATATTTCAATAAATATTCGGTTAAAATATTTTAGAAATGTATTTTATATCATGTTTCATATTTGTTGCAAGATTATTTTTTGGTAATTTTTTCAAAAACTTCAGCAATTTTTCTTAACAAAGGTTGATCAGAAAATAGAAACATTTGGTTATGTTTGTGATAAGACAGTTGTCGATGAAAATGGATCCTATTTCTTCCTTTATACACCTCTTAGAAAGTATTTCAGGACGCGTCTTCCTGTTCCAATTAAACTCTCTATGAGTTCAAATGCTCATAAGCTGGCAAATACAGGGTTGTTTATACTTATTCGAGTTTGATACAACAGTAGTTTATTTTTGTCTTTATCCTGAGAAACAGGAAAGGTGTGATGTTTCTGATGATAAAGACAAAAAGAAAATACAGGGTGATTCACAATTGGTGACAAACATTCATCATTTGAATGATTTTATTTGAATAAATGTTTAAAAATAGGTACTTCCATTTAGCGGAATACAGGCGCGACATATTACAAAGAGAGCATATTACGAAGAAGTTTGTTTATTTTATAATTATGTGGGGGACCGCAGTAACCTCCAATTTTTTTTTAAGTGGAAGGGTAGGTTGATGATTTTTTTATTCTACAGCTTTTTCAATTGCAAAACTGTTCCATCTTTTTTTGTTACTTTTTACAAGCAATGTGGCGGAAAAAAATAAACTAAGAAAATGTTTACTGAAACTTTAATGAAAAATGTTCAAAGTACCCTCCACCTTGTTACTGACAATACCCTAATCGATAATAAAAAGCATTCCACATATTTTGTAATACTTCCGGCGTGCATAATTTCATCCCTGATTCTTTGTTGAGGTTAGGTTTAGTAGCATAAATATTCCCATAAATAAATCTAATAGTAAGATCGGGTGATGTTGCTGGCCGCTCAATTGTGTCCCTTCTTCTAATCCACCTATTCGGAAACACTTCGTTGATATAGGTCCGTACATTTTGAGCATAATGTGGCGGTGCCCCGTCTTGTTGAAACCACATCCGTTGGTTAAATAAAGTGGGATCCAAATTATAGGGGAATAAAACCTCTAAAGTAGAAACCAGTTCATTACGGAGCATAGTTAGTTATGCGATCTTCAGTAATTCCAGCCCAGACGCGGTAGTTTTTTGAGGCCTTTGAGTATGGCATTTATGCATCTAGGTAGTGGAAATTTTCGTTAGCCTAATAACGGGTATGTAATGTAAACCTAGCTTCATCAGAAAAGAGCATCCATTCCAAAGCAATTTACAGAAGCCATTTGTTCGCAAAAGTCGAATCTACGATCAGGGTCATCTTCGTTAAGTTCGTGCAGGTTGTGCGTCTTATATGGGTGCTTTTTGACTTCTTTCAGAATTTTTAAAACGCTTCTGTGAATGGCACCCCGAACGTGAGCTATTTTCCTAGCTGGGTTTAACAGGATTTTCTGCAATTTCCAACAATATATTCAACTGAGTTTCTTCCGCGATATTTAATATCCTTTGTCAAGGAGTATCCTTCACGTGGTCCAACTCCCAAAATTGAGTTTAGATTTTGCTGGCCGTACTTCGATTAATTGGTTGCATTTCTAGATGAACTTCGGCACACAAACGAACGATTTCTGTCTCCATATCCAGCCATTGTTAAAATTTCGATACGATGCGGTTAAACAGGAAATTTTATTATTTTTGGGTTTTAATTTATACGATGATATTCAAACAAGTACTAAAAAATCAATCACATTTACTTCAAATTGGTCAAAAACCTATCGAACAGGTGATAAGGTATGGAATTGTCAATGTGGCTTATCAAGAAAGAAGAAAAACCTACATTAAGTTTCAGTAAACATTTCCTTATTTAATTTTTTTCTTACAAATTGCCTATAAATATACGTAATTGAATTTGAAATTGAAAAAGATTTAAAATAAAAAATTAACACAGCCCTATAAAAAAAATGTTCTCAGATCTGGAGGTCAGACCATGTGTGCCAGACCGTGTGTTAATTTTTGGAGTTAAAGATGCAAGGTTTAGTTGCATAAACGTCTTATTGGCATCAACACAGCAGCGTGAAAAAGGCACATTTTTATAAAACATAGTTGCTGTATAAAAATTATATAATTGTGTTTTCTATAGTTCTAGTAGTATAGTCTAGAAGAGTTCTATATAAAAACAAGTTATGTTTTAGAAATGAGCTTACATCATTGATACAACAAACTATACGATTCCAATAAAGCATGTTGATGCGATGCATGTTGAAATTTTAGTAGACTGATGTGAATGGTAAAAAAAAGATTAAATAAAACAAATAAAGAACAACGGGTTGCAAAATGACTTACCAATGCAGCTCTGTTGGTGCAATAAATGGTGGTAAATGGTTTTAACTAATCCTTCTTAATGACAAACGTTATTATCATGAGAAATTTCACGTAAAAGTTGTTGTTTGAATTTTTTCAAGATGTACGCTGAAAAGCATTTAAGTGAATAAACATGGCGCTAAAATAATAAAACAGTTTGGTCACTTCAGAAGCATTTAAAATACTTTAATGCTATGTAAAGGCAAAACATAAGAGCATTATATTTTAACTACCTATTTCGTTTTATTGTCGCGCAAAAATATTTTAATACAACATTTACAAAACAAATGCTGTAATTATACAGCTAAACAGCTTTTTGAAACGAAAGTGCTGCATAAATGGCGTAAGAACTTTCTTAAAGTAATTTAAATAACTTTTATAAAATACTTTTATTTTTGCTGTAAGAATCTTCTGAAATATTTCTTGCGACCACTACAAAATTTATTTATAACGCTTTAAAGTCAGTCTTGTAGATTGCTACTATAGACATTATCCAGTAAAATGACTTCCTGAAGCAAAAATGCTGCATAAGTGCAGACACAAGAATATTCTGAAAATAATAATTTCTATTAAACGTTTTTCTTGTTGGGATTACATTATTCTCACAGGTACTTTAAACAGCAAAATAGTAGCTGTTAACAAAAAAATCTCAAATGGAACAATAACACAAAGAAATTGCTGTCATGCAACCGCTATATATCTTTTATATAAATTTCTGGTCTTATAATTTTGAATTATTAGACAAGTGTGCTACTTGGGATGAACTACTTATTTTTTATTCATTTTCTTTTCTAGAGCTGTAGCGAGGTTTCTCTTCTACGAATGATTTGCGTAGATGATTTTTTTACGTTATTTTCCTCCTTCGGGTATATGTCTTTCTAGCATTCAACGAAAATCAACCATCATCTTTACGTCCCACCTTCCTTGGTAACGGGTTTCCATCACTTATTTTTTACTGTTTTAGAAAGGTATTTTTATCAATGAAGTCATATGTATGTTCTCTGATACCAAACATCTAGGTATACTAATGAACAATTCCACAGAGAACATACATATGACTTCATTGATAGGAATTGTAGGAGATTTGATTTATATTAGCTTAAAATACCTTTCTAAAACAGTAAAAAATGTTACAAAAGCGAATAATAAGGAATATATGGGTAGATATTGTGGGTGTAATTCAACGCAGGTTGGGGCTTTTGTCCACTGAGTAGTTAGTTTCACACACAATATTATTAATACCTAAAAACATATAAAAATGGTTTCCATTACCTTTACATCTTGGTGAAAACGTTCACCTTGTTCTTAGCTGTAGTGACCAAAATTATAATCTTGGAATCAGTACCAAGGAAGGTGGGGCGTAAATGTGATGGTTGATTTTTTTTGGATGCTAAATAGAGCAGAATGCTGCTGCCAGAATGAAAAGAAAAACGTGAAAAAAATCTTCTATGCAGATCATTCGAAGAAAAGAAAACTCGTTATACTGTACTGTATAAAAGTAAAAGTATGTCCGTAGCTCATCTTCCTTATCACCTTTGTAAGAGCTACATGATGTACAATATCCGCTCGTGCAACCTCCTCATGATGTACATTGAGTAACTCTAATGCCGACGGTCTCATCTCATTTCTTGTTTCTCGGGAAAAATACAACTGTTACTATTTATGGGGTTATGGAGTTGTGGTTTATGGGGTTTTTGAGTTGTTTTGAGTTATTGGGTTATAAGTTTGTGGGGTAGGATATGTTTTGTTTAAAGAGCACTAACAAATCGCGTGATGTAAGATGAGTTCAAGTACTGAGTAACACGGTTATTGAGTTTATTCCTCATGGGATTGTCAGCTTGTGGGATGATTGGTTTATGGAATTGGAGGTTAACAGCTTGGGTTTTGTGTTTAATGTTTGAGTTATAGGGTTATATGCATTTAATAGTGTTGAAAAGCCTACATTATTGGTTGTTTTAAGGTTACACAAACTGACGTGATGGGGTTAAACGGATTCGTATTCAGCGACCCCAAAAACATATTCATAAATCTCCAGATATAAGATTCTTCTTAATATGCCCCACTGAAAATTAAAATTGACGTGCTTCAGGAATTTTGCGACAAACCTTTACTTATTAAGTTACAGAATTTGTTCCAGTTAAATGTTTCACTCTGTATATGAGTAAATGTCAAATACATCTTTGTAGGGGTTGAAAACGGGAAGACGAGACCGTATTTCATGCACTCTGTAAGTGCACTGTCGTTTCGTCAACAAGAGAATCCACGTTGGAGAACGATGGCCTTCTATGTCCTATATTAGAGGGATTCCTCTGAGCAACATCACCGCTTTTTCTCTTTAATGGGCTGGTTAGCGCCTCAGGTGGATTGATCTCCTAATGGGAGGAAGTATAAGGGGCCCACTAGGACCTGTTGAAGTTAATCTCTCCACAATTTCATATTTCCCTTGAATTTAAATTTTAGAAAAAACCTTTAGATTTTGAACAATGAAATAAAGTTTCTTAAAATTTAAAAAAAATCAAAAATCGTTTTGGAATTTTAACATCCTGTATCTTTTTATAGTGTCGAAGCTTCCTAAATAAAAACTTTATATGAAAAAACCGTCCCCGCTTAAAATTCACCACGAGCTTTCATTTTTGGTCAGCATTTGTAAATCTTTCTGTATACGACGATGAAACATCTATCGGATTTTTACCAAATCCATCGTTTAAATATCCTAAACAAGGTCAATTTAAGTACGTGATGTATGGAAGAATTTTTTTATACGAAGAGTGTATGTTTTCTTAAGAAACGTAAGAAGTGTCATCGCATATTCGATATCAAAGTAAAATATCTACCTCGAAGTCAACTCGGCTTATCGAAAATAAATAGTATTGAAAATATGAAACGAACACAACAAGAGCTTGTTTGAAAAAGAGAACTTGGAGTTGTCTGGTCTCATTATTTCTAGATACATTGACAATTTGATTTATTTTTCGATCAGCATTGGGATCTCTGCTCTTAAAATAACAATAAAAAATCAATCTCGGGTCACTTTAACATGCTTATACAGGGTGTCTGTGAAAGGTTGGGAAATCTCGGAGCTGGAGACCAAAATAAATTGATTGAGTCAAATATGCCTTATCCGAATGTTGCTGGTTTAAAAAATACAGGGCGTTCAATGCTAGAATTTTATTTTGAATTATCTCAATAACTTTGAAACCTGTCGGAGTATTAAAAAAAAATTGGCAGAATTATGTTTTTTGACATGGCAAATAAGAATTTTTAACTAATTTTGGCGTTGGTTAAACAGGGCGTCACTTATGCCCTGTTCCTTTGATAAAAAAGGGAACAATTATTTTGCATTTAGAAATATGGATATCATGTATTGAAAATAGGAAAAAACGTGCTTTGTTTCATAAAAAAATTTCTCTTGTTCGATTTCGATATCTCGCTTGGCTATCGAGATATTTGCATATACAAATTTCAATGCATTTCGTTTTTTAGCAACTTGTAATCCTTGAATTAAATTAATGCGTCTTGACGGCTAGTGTGAAGCAAATTATTTACAGTTTTTTAAATAGCAATTTAAAGGGAAAGTAAACAGTGATCGTATCAATTGAATATCTATTATTTTTTATTTCCTGGCTATGGTGGGAACCCGTAAACTGTATTTTAAAAATTATACCGGATTAATCAAGTGGTTTTGAAAAATATCTGCACATAGCGTTACTATGGTTTCCATTGTTAGGGTACAATTAAAGTGTGAAGTTGACAATTGTTGTAATATTTTTGAAGTACTTAATTATGGAGTATACATTTATACAATATTGTGATATGCACTTAATCTATGGAGAAGCCCGATGTAACGTTTTTTTCCTATTTTCAATACATGATGTCCGTTTTTCTAAATACAAAAAAAAATCCCCTTTTTATCAAAGGAACAGGGCATAACTGACGCCATGTATAAGCAACGACAAAATTAGTTAAAAATTCTTATTTACCATGCCAATAAACATAATTCTGCCAATTTTTTTAATACTACGACAGGTTTCAAAGTTATTGAGATATTTCAAAATAAAATTCTAGCATTGAACGCCCTGTATTTTTGAAACCAGCAACATTCGGATAAGGCATATTTGGTTTAATCGACTTATTTTGGTCACAAGTATCTCCAGCTCGATATTTCCCAAACTTTCACAGACACCCTGTATATGTTTTTTTTTAATCAAAATATGTCGATTTAAAGAAACTTGCCGTAGTACAAATGTGCATACTTTGGGTATTAGACGAGCATGAAATGTCCGTTTTTAAAAAGTTTTTTTTTATGAATTTTAAAAGACCTATGACACTTTGTTAAAATTTGGTACGATGAATATTGCAAATTCTTTGCCATCGATCAAAATTTACAGTTGCATTAATAACACCCGTTTACTGTCACTTTTTTGGTAACTGGTAATTTAATAACACAAAACCAGTTAAAAGTAGTCTGTCCGACGGACTATACCTACTCTACCTACCTACTACAGGGTGGTCTGTTTTTCAAGTCTCACCAACGGACCACTCTGGATATCCTTTTGTATTTTTACTGATTTATTCATTTAATACTATCAGCTCGTTCCAAGGTCAAACCAAAAGATTAATATGACAGTGGATCTCAGTACATGTAATGTTTCCGAGTTTCAAGAACACCAACAAGTTTCCTGGGCAATTGGTCATTTATTACACAAAAAACATCAGATTAAACTACGTACGTTTCGGGATTATACCCATCTTCAAAGTTTAAAATATTTCCTAAAAAATTGTTACAGAACTATAGCAAGAACATATGGAAACAATTACATCTAAAACAAAAGGACAGAAAAGAGTAATAAAAAGACCATAATATTAGAAAATACGTCAAATTTAAATAATAACTTATATATATATTTTTTTTGTTAAAAATATATTTTCCAGCCAAACTAATACTTCATTTATCAACAATTTTTATATATAAAATTTTAAGCTCAAACAGCTACATTCTGCCGAAGTTGGAAATGCATTAAATTTATAGTAATATAAGTGGAGCCAAGTAAGCAGAAAATAAATGGATTTTTTTTAAAAAACATTAGAAAAAACCTACTTAACTATCTTTTTCATACGTAACAATTTGCATATTATTTACACAAAGAAGGCCTAAACTATTTCTAATAAACACAAATATACGAACAAGATGTAACAATTCGCAATAAATTAATTATTAATTAAGTCAAAATAAATACGTGACAGATTATCAATATCTGTATTACTATTAATAGAATTTGGATTATTTTTAATTTGAATAATTTCGTATCCATTAAGGTGTCTTGCAAGTAGTTACAATAATTTTAGGAGGTGATAGAATATGTGATTTTGAGTCGATTGAAAGAAATATACCAAGTGTTACAATATTTGTGAAAATAATTTTTTTAATATTTTTTATCTACTCCTATTAATTTATATATTAATTATTCAACTGCTTTTGAGCAATTAATAGTATCAATAAACAAATAGCGTGCGTTTTTATAGTGTGTTATTATAACTCACGCTGGGACAATGATAATTCGGTATGAAATAGTGTACGCAGTAAATTCTTGGTCATTTTTAAGCCGATAAATACGTTCCATTGGTGTAAAATGGAAAGAATTTTTAACAAGTGGAAAGGAATGAATAATTAAAAGATTTTAAAATTATTAAATTGCCAACGCCTGTCAGTAGGCGGAACTGTCAATTATTATCATTGAGGCGACTAATGTCATTTGATATTTTAACAAAATAATTTTGACGTTTTCAAATCAATTGTCTTTCTCGATACTTGTATATTAGTATTTATTGTTATAGTCGTAGATAAAGTATAGCATTCAACTTGCGGTAATGGTCATAACTCACTTGATGAATTACAGCACTCGCCTGCGGCTCGTGCTGCAAACTTCATCTGCGTGCGTTATGACCTGCATTACCGCTCTTTAAATAATATACTATTAATATAACCGTGCTTTTCTACAATTGTTAAAGTGCAGAAGGAAAACAAACCTTTTTATAACATATATTTCTATACTTTTTTTTATTTGGAATGAACGGATTATTTAAATGATTTAACCAATAAAATCCAAAGTTGCTTCGTTACTTACCTAGAGGTTCATAAGCATGGTTTTTCTACTTTGTAAAAACGAAGAGTCAAATTTAAACGTGGATTTTATTTAAACCTTTGTGTGTAGATATTAAAAACTTACCTAAGCAATGCTCTTTCAGTTGTTATAGGAAAAGTTTCTTGATAAACACTCTAAAATTAGGGAAATTAATCTTAACACGTTTAAATATGCAGGGAGCGCATTCGCCAAAACAGAGGACAGCTGTTCAGTATGTAATAAAAATGGTTTAAGAAATGAAGATTTTAGATGCCGAAGTTATAATGGCACTCTTCTCTGCCGTGGGTTATATAGTATTTTTTCCACTACTAGATACTACACCTTAAATCGAGTTTCAATAATTGACATGCAGTTCCAGGAAATTTAAATAAATACTCTAAAAACATTAATATCATGTACAAGAATCAAGTGGGTACTCTTTACTTTAAAATCAAACTTTATGACATTTCACACAAATAAATTTTCAATTAATTTGATATTTCGCACAAAGAAATTTGCAATTAATTTAATTTAAAGCTATAAATCATGGAAAGTGAAAGTGAAATGGGTTGCATACCCCCTGAAGTGAGAAAAATGGCAGAGAATGTTGATAACCAACTCCTACCAGAAAAGTCCAAACATCATTATGTAAAAGCATACACAAGATTGGTATTTTACAAAAAACGTCGTCAATACCTCAGAAAATGTCCTACTATCATACTTTAAAGAGCACGAGGATAATAAAAAGGCATCTAGTCTACGGTGTACTTTTTCAATGTTAAAGGCAACCCTAAAATTAAAATAAAATAAAAAAAGCTGGTAATGCTGCTGATGCTGGTGTCGCTCAACATTGGAGGAGCAGGCATCAATATGACATGCCACAATTGCACAGTTAACTATTATTTCCGATAAGTTCGTGGTACTGATAATTATCTGTTCACATGTTCTGGATATTTTCTATCTATTAAAAACGTGTTTCATAACGCGTCGCAGATTGGTCGATAATGGCGGGCTTATAGGCTAGTAGTGGAAAAAATATTTTCTAACGTTAACAGCATTGCATTATTTTAATAAAATAAAATGGTCATATTGATTGAATTCTGAAATAGAACCAAATATTTTGTTAGTTTGAATAAATACTACTGCAATCAAAGAAAACCATGCGTAATGGTCTTAACCAAAGATGTATTTAGAAATCAACAGATATAATCAATTTTACTGAATCATATATTTTGTTGTGCATACAGTATGCGCCAAAAGTATGGAATAAATTCAATAAAAACGAAACAATTACTATTGGGAAAAATCCTCGAACAGGTCGATTTTTAATTTAAAAAATACATATTTTAGCGTAAAATGCGATTTTCAAATGTCATTTGTTTTCGAGTAATGACGTCATCGATTTTTTTTATCCATAAAATAGTAACAATTCTGAGGTATAAAAGATAAAATACAATTGATTAAATTTTATACTTAAATTAAATGTTCGAATTGCCATCCACCAGCTTCTTGACAATGCGCAAGTCTTCTTGCACATTATGAATGATTTCTGGGGTAACTCTGCGTATTTCGTCCCGAATGCGATTTTGAAGTTCTTCTAAATTACGTGGTTTATTAATGTACACTTTTGACTTCAAGTATCCCGATAAAAAATAGTCAAGAGGTGTAAGATCTGGTGATATTGCAGGCCATTCTATCGGTCCGCGTCTGCCGATCCACCTCCCAGGAAAACAGTTGTCCAAAAAATTTCGTACAGGGCGCGCATAGTGCGGAGGTGCACCGTCTTACTGAAACCATATGGTATCGTCAGGAATGTCAGAGTCATTATCGTTAGGAAAAATTACTGCAAGGGCTGGAACAAGGTCATTTTCTAGAAACTCTAAATAATCTTGTCCTTATGAGGATTATCCACCATACTTATCAAAATGTTTTGTTTCTGATTTTCAATAATGCTTGGACGTCCAAGTTTTGGAATATTTACAACATTGCTAGTTTCTCTAAATTTAGACTCTACCTTACTGACTGTTGATTGGCTGATAGGGCGATCTGGATATTTTTCATTAAATAAATCGCAAACTTCCTGCTGAGTTCTAGTCATATTCCCGCGTCCGATAAGAATTAAAATTTCAGTTCTTTGAGTAACAGTTAAATGTGCCATAATACTTTAAATTGAATAATAATTTCTATGCTTACAATACTTATTAGAAAGTCGGTGTGACAATGACACTTTGCAAAGCTTTTCACCTACGTGATCTATAAAAGAACTATGGAATTCGAAAAAATAAACTTGATAACGTTTTTGCTTCATTTTAATTGATTTACGTTTTCTAACATTCAAGCGTCATTTACTCGAAAACTTTCCTATGTAAGAGGGCAAAATTTTAGTACTGTCTGATAGAGAATTAAACGATCTTTCAGAATCAAGGAAAAAAATATGGTGTTGCCATTAAAAAAAAATCAATGACGTCATTACTCGAAAAAAAATGACATTTGAAAATTGCATTTTACGCTAAAATATGTATTTTTTAAATTAAAAATCGACCTGTTCGAGGATTTTTCCCAAAAAATAATAGTTTCGTTTTTATTGAATTTATTTCATACTTTTGGCGCATACTGCATATGGCCACATAATTTGATTAGTGGTATACATATTTCTTTGACTTAATCTACTAGTTTTCTCTGTGTTAAGAAATAATGTTTTTATAACAGTATCAGATAATTAATAAATTTTTAAATCTGAATAAGAATTATGTGCCGCATTTGAAACGACTCAAACTCTCATGGAATATTTGTTGTGGTGTGATTTCTAATAATCGCAACCGTACTAAGGCAAATTTATTAAAATTGACTTATATTGATACACAAAACATGTGGCACAATAAGAGACTTTTATGAGGCATCTTATACAATTAAAAAATCATCTGTCAGGTTATCGAGAAGGAAATTGACTTAAGTCTCGCTTAAATTGAAAGGTCAGATTCAATTTAAATTGCTACAGATCTCTTGAATGAATCCAGTTTTTGCGGCTTCAGTTCGATAATATCTAAAGGAAAATAAATCATACGAAAAGTATTGCAGATGACAGATCTCCAATGCGATACCATATTATATTTAAAATATATTCATAAATGCGTAAATAATATAGCCTTTTAGCCTTTTTGCAAGAAATGGATATCTTAATAGAATGTAATAAGGCGTAATATAATAAAATAAAAATAGCTTTAGATATACAGACTGATTCAGGACTTAACTATCTACAAAAATTTAAATATACAGGGGTCTCTTGCAAATACAATTTTGAGAAAAAAAATTAAAAAGGGCACTTCAAAAATGATTTAAAAATACTCTTCTACAAGACATTGGAACTGGTCCACTGTAAAACTTGACCTTACGCAAGGAAGAGCATGGGCAAGCAGTTACCGGCACGGCGGCAAAGTGTAATAAAGAATGAACTAACAGCAAAATTAATTTGTGTTTTAGTTATTAAAATAATTTGACATTACTAATCTTATAAAACTGTTCAAAATTTTGTCCACTGTTGTGTAATAGTTGTTTTTGCACGGTAAAGCCTTCTTTAGTTCACTTGCCATGTTAAAACCAACGCTAACAAAGCGGTAAGTAATTCCCTTACCGTTCTAGAACGTACAGAAGTACATAATTGTCGAAATACACATTTTTAACATCGCATTGATTTGGAATTGGTTTTCTAGAATTCAGTTTAAAATTTAATAGATTTAAAATAAACATGTATTTTAAATCTATTTATTGATATTGAAATTTAATGTGCAGTTTGTACAATTACTTACAGAAATTGGAACATTACATGCTTTTTCGATTTTTGTTTTAGTTGTATATATATTAAATAAAAAAGAAGTAACAAAGCAAGTTCTCTACTTGACTAATAATCAGTATGATCTTCACCACGTTCCAATAGCATATTGACACGTCTGTGCATTAAGATCATCAAGCGGTTAACGATCTCTTGCGGAATATTGTTCTATTTCTTGTCTGCCGCCACGAATAACTGGTCATCTGCAGTCTGAGGTAGAGGAATATGATTATGAATGGCTCTAGCAATGAAATCCCACATGTTTTCAACAGGATTCATGTCAGGAGAGTTGGCTGTCAAATCTAATCGTCCTACTTCGAGTGTCTCCTGAACCCTTTTTGCGCGATGTGGTCGAGTGTTGTCGTCCATAAACGCAAAATTTTTACCTTATTCATTACGTAGGGGGTAGATAATGAGCGTAATAACTTGTTCGATGGAAATTTCGCTGGTCCTATTCTGTGGTATGCGAATCAATGAGATGCGGCGGTTTCCACCCCAAAACATTTCGGTACCCCCTTCATACGGAGCAACTTAACGGGGAAAATGAAGTCGCTGTTGACGACCTGGTTCTCTCCAGACTATTTGTCGATTGTCATCAGTAATGAGGCTAATTTTGGTTTCATCTGTAAATAAAACCCACCGCCACTGGTGTAATAGCCAACCCCTATACTCTCGCGCCCTTTGGAGATGGGCAGCATGATGCCTTGGAAGAAGAGTGGAGACCCGTAATAGTCTTCTAGCAGGTAAATTGCCGAATAATAGGTGGTGATATAACACGCCAAAACGTACCTTGAAAGTGGGTCCTGAGAACTGAAGCTGAAGATGTGCGGTGTCTACAGTCATATTGCACCAAATACCGATCCTCTCCTCTAATAACCAGAATATATAACCAGAATTTATTAACAGAAGGAGATGCATTTATACACGAATATGAATTTGTATAAGTATCATATAAGCCATGTTCTTCATGTTCCTTGTCAAATAAATAATCATCTACATTTTGTAAATAAACGTTTTTCTATTAATGCGTCGACTACCACTACCGTCACTACCTTTGACGCATGCCAAATATAAATTCGCGTCTGGCCATAGGCGTCGATAAACAGGTCCATATGACTATATACTATGAAAAATAAATTTTCTGCTTTATAAATAAGTTTTTTAATTTTTGCAAGTGTGATTCCGTTAATTCTTATTTTTCTATCCTCTCAAATATTTGTACTTTGTCATAATTAACCCTGAACTCTGATTCATAAATCATGTCGAATGATCGTATGTATAATATATGTTTCCCCCTTAAATGGCTAGAAACTAACTTAATAGTGCAGCATAATTTTTATACATGCGTAGGTACATGTCCGTCACTACACGGAAATTACCTACGCTATGTTAGGTATGTTCCAACAGCCGTCGAGAACCGGTTCAGAATTGTCAGAAATGTTTAACCAAAATCGTCTTATGTCTCATTCGCCGAGAGTACATTAATTAATACTTTATTATTTGAATTAGCGGTTTGCTTGTCAGATGTTTGTAAGAGCCTTTGTGAGCCTTTGTTATTATTATTATTATTACCACAGATCTCATCTATTGTGGTTGAATTTGTCGTGTTCCCACTGCCAAAAAAGTGAAGTTAGATTTTTATAGAGTGAGTAAATTAGATTATTTTCTTTAGATAATAATTATTGAATAGAGCTTTGTCTGTGGAATTGTTCATTAGCATACCTAGATGTTTGGTATCAGAGAACATACATATGACTTCATTGATAGGAATTGTAGGATATTTGATTTATATTAGCTTAAAATACCTTTCTAAAACAGTAAAAAAATGTTACAAAAGCTAATAATAAGGAATATATGGGTAGATATTGTGGGTGTAATTCAACGCAGGTTGGGGCTTTTGTCCACTGAGTAGTTAGTTTCACACAATATTATTAATACCTAAAAATATATAAAAACTTTTACATAAAAGGTGAACATTTTTCAAGTAGGTATTATCATATTTAATTCATTGACAGTATGTCACTTTTTTGTCGTTGTCGATATTTAACTTCAAATAATTTTAATTTTTATAATAATTTTTATAGTTAGATATTTGATTCAACTTAAAGGAGACCACCTGAAGAAGCAATCCTAAAAATGCAGAAATAGGTCAGATCTCATCTATTGTGGTTGAATTTGTCGTGTTCCCACTGCCAAAAAAGTGAAGTTAGATTTTTATAGAGTGAGTAAATTAGATTATTTTCTTTAGATAATAATTATTGAATAGAACTTTGTCTGTGGAACATTTTCATTAGCATACCTAGATGTTTGGTATCAGAGAACATACATATGACTTCATTGATAGGAACTGTAAGATATTTGATTTATATTAGCTTAAAATACCTTTCTAAAACAGTAAAAAAAGTACTTGTTTGTGTTGTAGGCTGGCACAAATTATTTTAAAAGTCTCTATATAAGGTTCTACAAATAAAACATTCAGTAGTATTTATTTATACATAATAGGGTAATTTGTCATAGCCAGTAATATTTTAGCTCACATCAGGTAGGTATAAGATAGGTATAATTATATATGTATTCCTGTAAACATTTTATGAACACAAAATAAAACAATTTGGTAATGCATATATCAGCATCACAATCAGGTAAGTATACATTCACCAAGACATCAATACATTTCTTTTCATTTAGGTTCAGAAGGATATAGAAAAGTGTCAATCAAAACTTATTTAAATACAATTTATTATAGCAAGAGTTGCCTATGCCACTCAAAAACTGTCGATCAATTTCAAATATCATTTTTTCAATTTAATTTTAAAACTAGAAAACGTAATATCGGTTTCTATGTGAGAGTGGAAAGGGGACGATCATAGAATCTTGGTGCTATATAGTCCACATCTCTTTGGCCTATTGTTTTTTCAGTTCGAGGTAGAAATATTCCATCAAGTTACCCTACAATATACTTATTCCAACGCTAGCTTAGTTTCACTACTCATACTTTATTGAAAGATTAACTTATTCTTGAATAATAATATTATACAGGGCGGCCAAAAACGAAACAGAGCCATTTTCAGAAACTGCGTCAAGATTGTAGAAAAACGCTCAGACCCGTCCATTTTAGATTAAAGGGAGACATTATTTGCTGGTATTTTTTACTTCGCCACTTTCACCCCCAAGCAAGGGTAAGCATCAACCCAAAATATTTAAATGGCATTGGGGATTGAGTAATATTTATTTTGAAAGCTCTTACAATTCTCTTTACAACAGACTTTAAATTTTATAATCTGGTTACCCTGTATATTCTTCATTTAAGTATAAAAATTACTTGAAGTCAAGAAAACTACTATTCTTAAAAGATAAAGTTGTTTGTTTAAATAATTCTTTTATTTAGAAAATATGAATTACCTGAGTCAACAATTGTTATTCTCAGCAAAGTTCTCTTCAATTTAACTTGTAACCGATTTGAAAGAATTCCTGCAAATGCATGCATTAAGACAAAATAAAATTCGAGTACATAATTAGTATTCTTGCTTTAAATATACAGGGTGTTCGGGAAAATGTTGGAAATCTCTCGGGTGCAGATAGAACATGAAAAAATAAGATGACAAGTTCCTATAAAAAAATTTTCTACAGGCTCTCCCTACTTAAAAATGTGTCCCTAAAGGACGCCTCTGGAAATTGCTTTTTCTTGAATCATTTTTAAAGAACTTAATATAATTTAATCAAAATTTAATGTGAAGGATACTAGTAAGGACCTCTTAAAATAGTGTCTTAAAAACATTGTTAACATTGTTTACAACTTAATGCCTACATTTTTAACATTCTGTATGATAAAGACTTTAAAATAACAAATCTGGGTAGATTTCACCTTTGACTAAAAAAGGTACTACTTTATGTTTTATTTTTAATAAAAAGGGCAATTATTTCTATTTTTTTATAGACACAAAGTGCGATATGAGTCATTCAAACAATAGAAAAGTTTCATTTTAAGATGTTTGATCCGAAAAAATATTAAATTTAAAAAAATGCAGTGGTGTCCCAGAAGGCACCTTAACGAAATTATGAAAAATTGTGATAAGACGGTTTAACATGCGAACATAGGTCGAACATTTTTTTCTTAAAATTACACTAAATTTAAGAATTATTTAAACAATAATACTTTCTTAAAATATGAATAAAATATTATTAAATAGGTTATTCTTCCTTAAATTATAGCAGCAGTTTTGTAAGAATTATTACATATACACTTAAATAAAGTTTAAAATTTTAAGTATATTACTGTACTTAAATATAGATTAGACTAATTTCCGTATACTAGAACTTGTATACCGAACTAGACATGCATATTTTTATGTTATTCGAATTTAAATTAAAATATACAGTGTTAAATACGTATATAGAGATGTTCAAACATGTACATAGCCGCAATTACTAGTAATAATAAATTGCTCCAAACGTACATATTTGGTTAGGCCATTGATTGTTCCAAAATATATTTCTAGGCGAATATATCCATCATAGCCGTCCGTTTTTCTGTCTAAATATTACTCCATTTATAGCTAACCTCAAACGAATAGACTGCACGTGCTACTCCAGAAGAAATTTCAAACACTTGTTAACGGAGTTTACTTCGAAACAATACAACTGCAATTTACTCCTGTACATGTTGCAATATATAAAGAAAGCGGGTATAGAAGTACAGTGTTTCTGAGTTGAACAGTTTAGCAGAATGAGTGGGTGAATGCAATAAGGAAAGAGGCAAACAAGCAAGTTTGTATGTGGTCCCACTATTGTTTACAATCACGTAAGAGCATTGGAATATCACTGGCCTGTTTCTCTAAGATTGATCCAGTTTCATAAGAAGAGTTTAAGGCAAGGCGCATATTGAAACGCGTATGACGCGTGTGAGATGACGTGACCCGACCAGCATGACACGAATGCGCGACACGCGTAGCGTTGTCTTTCGCATATTGCAAGACAGTTCTTCTCACGACTTTCGAACAGCCACGTCTTTCTAATTTTTCTTGTTTATTATAAAAATGAATGATTTAAACAGAAAACTTGATTTATAAATGAAATAGATTCCTGAGTTTGGAAACCGATATTAAATGAAAAAAATTTAAACTTGGACCATATATAGCCTATAGTTTCGTAATGGTATTTTTCAGTTATCAATGAAAATGTAGAAAAAATTACGGTTTTCTACCTACAAAATATACCATCTTTTAAGTGCAGCTCTTTTGCAATATCACACCAAATCTCGTTTATCTTCGCTTTCATGTAATTCTCATGTCTGGTATCATAAAGCTCTCTATGCCTTCTTACCAGCTCTATCAGTTTTCTTTTCATTGCCATGGGAGAAAACACAACTAACCTAAAAATTATCAACACGTGGCGCGTATGGCGCGAAAAACTGTGCCACTGTCACTGCGCCGCGCGCCTTGCGTCACACGCGAATCTTGCTGTCCAACGTCGTGGCACGAATCTGTTCCATTACTTTCCTTAAGCTACAAAAGTACGTGCTGTGCTGTGTCACCACACGCGCGTCATACGCGTCTCAATATGCGCCTTGCCTAATGGAAGATCGATTTTCCCACAATTGCAACTGGTATAATTTTGTAACCCATTTTATTAGAACTTGCCATTTCCTTACAGTGTTTGAAGTTGCCATGGCGATTGGTGTTGAATGAATTAGGGGAAATATGCCCGATTTGAGAATTAACATTCCAAAACCTGTAATGGCATGATGAATAAGTGCCGCTGAACACTACTACCAATAATAAGTGACTAAAAGAATAGTACTTGATTCTCAATTCGGATTTGGCATTTCAATTGTTTGGTATATGCTGATGTGTTTGCACTTTCATATAAATTAATTTAATAATGAACCGAAAAAAAGCGTAGGTGCTGAAGTAAGACACTTAATCGGATGCTGTGTATTCACCCCAGACAATAGAAAAAAGCGATATACAGGGTGAGCCTTAAATAAGTACAAATATTTTAACTTCAGGTATAGTTCGTCATATAGATGAGTCAAGTGAAAGTAATTTTTCAAATATTTAGGGAGATATATATTTTTTAAATACCCACATTTTGAGGACCGCTGACCAGATAGACCAGTAACGTAACCTAATAAAATAAACCATAAGATTTACTGAAGGTGAAGTTGCCATATCGTCTGTAAGATAAATAATTTTTTAACGTAATTTCAATTTTTGCCGTTGTTTTTAATTTGTTTTTAGCAATAAGTAAAGTAAAATTATAAACGATTAAAATATGAATTTCCACAAATTCGATACTATCAATTAAAGTTTTTAGGAAGTTACTTTGCTCAATGATTACAAAAATTATCCGTAAACGTGCATAAAAGTTCTTCTACTTACTGAAAAAAACAAATATTTAAACAGTTATCCATATTTCACCAAGTTAATACTATTGTACACTGTTAGAAAGATTATCACACATTATTTTATAAAGAATAAAAAAAAACTATTATGGTTTTCACACATCTTGAGTTAATTTTCGCTACATAACCTCAAACAACGTGACAGTGCGTGACACTTTAAAAATAAATACAAAACATGAAATAACAAAAAAACTAGCTTGATGTATGCGTTCAATATCAAGAGAATGCAAAGTAAAATATTTAAAAGGAAAGTCAATCGCATGCACAAAAGAAACTGGTGTCATAGGCACAGATAACAGATAGGTGTCACGAGCAGTAGGTAAAATGTCCCAGTCCCATCCTCTAGGTAGAGGTTATGTTGTTACCGGTGCACCAGTATGGTCCAGGGCAAAGGAATAGGCTGTGGCAAAGTGTGGAAACAAAACATGTAATATTTGTGGAAAGGGATTTGAGATTTTCAATACACGTAAATTGAAAGTTAGACACTTTTCCATCTCCGAACTAAGCTAATGGTTTCTTTAAGTAATGCACTGCTTGATGCATCTGTTTTAAGAGTTGCAGCACTAACGTGTAAAACTTATTTAAATCGTCTTATTATTTTCACGGGCAGCGTTTTTCTCGTAAGTGTCTTGTATATTTAATTAATATTTTTCGTGAAATACAGTGTGATTAAATAAAAATAGGCGCATTATTCAAACATTGAAAAGGTTGACAGTGATAGTGATAACGATAACATATTGTGATAAAACACAAGTTGGAGTGTAGTAAAAATGGATAGTGAATAATAAATTCTGGATTGTAAGTAGAGAATCTGGTTTATATTTTCAATTTATTGGTGAGGTATAGGAATGGCAAAAGGGAGGAGATGGCCATTAATATTTTCATAAATAAACATATTTCAATCATTCTTTGATATGTCTAAAAATATCAGTTAACTTTGTTGAAGACATTAGTGTAACACTGGCAACGCTGTGGAATTCAGATCCACCATGACTCTTAAAAATATTAGTATGGGAGTCGGATCAGCGGTCCTCAACAAGTTTTCGTTTGAAATATCACGAAATTTATTTAAAATTTGACTTTTTTATTTCTGATTTGTTTGTAAAAAAACTATTAATTATGTGTTCTACACAGTGAACTCTACTGCTGGTTAAAATATTTGTACTTATTTAAAATTCACCCTGTATATTTCAAAACGGCGCGGCGAATCGTTTCATCCGCGGGTAATTTTGGAATTGAATTTATTCCGGGGCTTTGGTCAAACCTCACACCTTTTTGCCGCGAGTTTTTAAATTAAAAAATGTATAAAAGATGGAGCTACTTGTTTGCAATTAATTAATAGTATAATAGACATTTACATATTTACAATGCCTCTTTCGTTTTTTCAATAAGATGATCATTAAACGTTAATTTAGTATGAAACAATACCCCAAAATTTAAATAAGAGTTACAACGGGATACATTATTATTATCAATGCTGTATACAAATTCATAGAGTGATTGTTTCCTCGATAAACCAAGAATTTTTCATTTGGAAGCATTAAGATACAATCTATTTTTTATGCACCAAGAATTTATATGATCAAGATCAATTTGTAACTTTAAGTAATGCTCTAAATTATTTATAACAGAATATAACTTTAAATCATCAGCGTAAAAAAGTCTACAAGAACTAATCACATCATTCAAATTATTATTATATAGTAGAAAAAAAGGGGTCCAAGTATGGAACCTTGAGCAACTCCTGAGGTAGTAATAAGATTCAATAAATTGAGTCATATCAAAGATAAACTAAAATTTGTCAACTTACGAAGTAGTGTCTTATGGCTAGTTTTATCAAAGGCCTTTGAGAAATCGGTATAAATCACATCCACTGGTCTCCTATTATCAAATATACCTGTAATGTACTCTGTTATTACAGCTAAGTTTGTGAAAGTAAATAGACCCTTTACAAAACCATGCTAATATGGAGAAATTAAATTACAGACCGATGGATATATACGATTATATAAGACTATTTCAAAGACCTTAAAGAAATTTGATATTATCGATATTGGCCTATAAATCTGGACCTGTGATTTATCCCCGTTCTTTAAAACTGGACAAATTCTGGCTTCCTTCCAACGCCTTGGGAAGAAGTTTGTTCTTATAGCCAAATTAAATAACGTACAAAGCGGACTGCTAGTACAGCAGCACAATCCTTTATTATGAAAGAGGGGATGTCGTCGAGCCAGAAGTTTTGTTTTTTAATTTTTTCAATACATGAAGAACTTCACTTTCAGCGATCTCATTAAAAAGATATTACTAAGAGCAAGGCATGGATAACTCAGAAACATTTTCTGGATCAGATTGCAAAAAGACAGTACCAAAAAATTCATAGAAAGCATTTACAACATCAGCAGGGTTCTGAAATCTTTGGTCATTATATAAAACTGCCCATTTTCTTTTGAACAAACGACCAACAAAGTTGAAGATTTGTTAAAATTGCAGACTCTGCTTCTCTAATATAGTTATAGTTAAATAAAATAGTTTTCAGTTACGGAGATACCAATTTATTTCAATAAAAGGAGGGTAATTTAATAAAATCGAAAATGAATTTTGTTAAACTGTTCGAAGTTTCTTTCGTAATTTTTAATACACAGTTAACCTCGCCCAATCCATGAGTACTTACACGCGCGGCTCAAACTAGGCTTAAGTCGAATTGCCTCAGCTGCAGTATGTATGCGATTTCGCAACCCTTTTTCAGTGTTCGGTAGCATACAGCATAGTTTTTATGTAAGCTAAAAATAAAAGTCAAATGGATTTAGGTCGGGCAATAGAGGGGGCCCAATTGGTCTACAGGGTGTTAAAAAAGAGTGTAAAATATTTAAGGAGGTAATAGTATGAACCAAAATAAGCAGAAAAGTCTCGATAAACATGGGTCCGCAAAGTAACGGTTGCGGAGATATGGAATGTTATTGTTTGGAGAATCCTTCACGAGCAACTGCTTTATCCATACCATGTGCAACGAGTACAGGTCTTAAATCGAATAAATGATCATCAAGCACGTTTGTTTTTTTGCCGCTGGTTTCTACGTCATGATGCTGAAGACCCTCGTTTTCTTGCAAACATTCTTTTTACTGATGAGGCCGGGTTCACAAGAAATGGAGTGTTTGATTTTCACAATACGCATATTTGGGTCATGCTGTAATAGAATATGGACACCAGGCACGTTTTTCATTAAACATTTGGATGGGTACTCTAGGTGACAGGTTTCTAGGTCCTGTTGTTTTACCAAACCGATTAACAGGCGCTGCTTATCTCAACTTTCTGCAGATCGCACTGTATGAGTTTTTGGAAGACATTCCTTTGAATCAGAGGCAACAAATGTGGTTCCAGCATGATGGTGCTCCAGCTCATTTTTCCATGGCCGCTAGAGAGCATTTATACCAAACTTTTCCACATAGATGTGTAGGAAGGGCCGGACCTGTTTTATGGCCTTCAAGATCGCCTGATCTGAACTCTCTAGATTTCTTTGTTTGGGGATATTTGAAGACATTAGTGTATGGTACTCCTGTAAATAGCCTAAGAGCTGCAGCTACGGATTAATCAAAAGTGTCAAGAAATCCAAACCAAGGAGGGTGTTTTCGAAAGAGTTCGAATATCGTTCGAGACGAAGATGTCGTGTCTGTTTGGAAATGGATGGAGAGCACTTTGAACATCTTCTATAACTCTGTTCTTCCTTTGTCGGTTTATTCCTAATAAAATAAAATGTTTGGAAAACGAATAGTAGTTCATATCTCTGCAACCGTTACTTTGCGGACCCATGTTTATTAAGACTTTTCTGCTTATTTTGGTTCATACTATTACATCCTGAAATATTTTACACTCTTTTTTTAACACCCTGTATATATTGTTCGAGAAACACATAATCCAAATGTCAGACTAGCCGCGCAAAATGTGGTGTAGCGCTATTGTGAAGAAATCACAGACACTGTCCAACGTTGAGATTCTTCGAGGAGTACCGGTAAATTATTATTCAAAAATTGGAAATAAAGAACAACAATTAACAGATTTTACAAAATTAAAGGTTCAACAAGTACTCTATTTACAATTTCAGCGCACACATTTACTGAAAATTGTAATCAATATAATTAATTTAAATTTTTGTAAACTAAAAAACATTTGCTACATTTTTTTCCACTACTCGAAATTATTTGTCCTCAGTTATAATTTCACAAGTTTATGCGTCTAGGTTAAGAAACACTCTTTTATTTAAATAATTATTTTTTTAGTTTATAGAATTAGTCTACTAAAACACCAAAACAAATGCGAATTAATTTCAATGTGGTTAGAAAATAATCCTCCACATTATTAGGACATATGTAATAAAGGACCCAACGATGAAGGATTTATTTTTCCTATCAACTTACATACAAAATTATTACTAGCTTCCATTATTTAAATTAGAGAATTGTAAGTTATGTACAGTTCTGGAAAAATACATGGACTAAAAAAGTACGTCATGAAAGTACGTTAAGATGAGGATAGGTATCATGTTTATAATGTTAAATCAAATATTAAGATATTGCGGATAATTTAGTTTTTTTCTTTTTTTTCATTATTGAGGGCGCTCTTCACGGTTTTTTTGTAACTCATTTTTATCGTATCTTTTTTGTTGGTCCTACTCTGATACGCTTGGCGTATTAATTTTGCGTAGAACAGTTATATCTGTTCCATGTTGAAATAATGTACCGTTTGACAAGTGATAACTCGAATTAGAAATTTGTTTACTATATCTATAGTTACGTATGAGCTCCGAGCGTGACTGTAGCCGATCGAGAGTAATTATCATCGTTATCAAATTCATAATAAAGTTCCATGTTTCTCACTTGTAGGTATTTGTAATAGTCTCATAAGAATTATGCATTTGTCGCACAATTGCGGGACAAGATATTCGCAAGCATTTTTCAAATTTTTTTGTCTCAACCAATATTAAAGCAGCAAAAGTATTATATTTGATAGAAACGTTTAGCAACTGGAAAACATAAAAATAGTGCCAAAAATAGCGACAATCTAGTCAGTTTTTAACTTTTTTCTTAAGGACAAATATTGCTACATGTATCTCATGCAGCTAAAATTTGTATGTAGAATGAATGATTTCTTTTTTGGAGTACTGAGTCCTGTATACATGATAACATCTAAACATAATGAATACGAATACCTACTGAATATGTTCAGATAAAGGTATTCAAAACAATGTATGTGAGTAATGTTCAGCTCTAAACAGTTAAATAATAGTTATTTATAGTAAGTAATATATTTCTATTTATTTCTATTATTCTATATATTTTGTTAGATTTAGTGCCAGCGACGTCCCAACACATTCTAAAGCAAAAAAAGCGTTTGAAACTAAACATTTCGACTGTCAAAAACTGTGCCTGAGGGAACGTACTTATATCAGAAACGTCCTGTATATATTTGTTTAGATTTACAATTCATAATGTTGTAATATGTTTTATATGTAATAATATTTCGAGAGCAAAATATTCGCATAGCTATTAATAATTAGAAAAAAATGCTTTCAGCACAGTTTGTTTAAACATCGTTTGCTAAATCGTATCTCATTTGTAATTATAGCTGCTGTAATTTAGCAGACGATGACTCAAACAACAAATATACAGCGTGACCCATTTAAAAACGGGGTATATGTATTCGCTGATTTAAAAGATTTTTTTTCAGTAATAGAGTTTCAATAACTCTACTCTGGTGCCAAATTTCAGAATAAAAATTAAATTTCCAAGGCCTACTTCGAATATTTTTTTTTCAACCGGAACTAAACGTCACGCTTAGCAACTGAAAAACATAAAAATAGTGCCAAAAATAGCGACAATCTAGTCAGTTTTTAACTTTTTTC
Organism: Monochamus alternatus; assembly: GCA_037114965.1. NCBI lineage: Eukaryota > Metazoa > Arthropoda > Insecta > Coleoptera > Cerambycidae > Monochamus > Monochamus alternatus. The sequence continues at coordinate 54,816,640 of CM073429.1, read as the reverse complement.
TTAAGAACAAATATTGCTACGTGTATAGGTAGAGCTCATGCAGCTAATTTTTTTATGTAGAATGAATGATTATTAATTTCGAGTACTGAGTCCTGTATACATGATAACATCTAAACATAATGCATACGAATACCTACTGAAAATGTTCACATAAAGGTATTTAATACAATGTATTTGAGTAATGTTCAGCTCTAAACAGTTAAATAATAGTTATTTATAGTAAGTAATAGGATTTCTATTTATTTCTATTATTCTATATATTTTGTTAAATTTAGTGTCAGCGACGGCCCAACACATTCTAAAGCAAAAAAAGCGTTTGAAACTAAACATTTCGACTGTCAAAAACTGTGCCTGAGGGAACGTAGTTATATCAGAAACGTCCTGTATATATTTCTTTAGATTTATAGTTCAGAATGTTTTAATATGTTTTATATTATGTAATAATATTTCGAGAGAAAAATATTCGCATAGCTATTAATAATTTAAAAAAATGGTAATTAGAAAAAAATACTTTCAGCACAGTTTGTTCAAACATCGTTTGCTAAATCGTATCTCATTTGTAATTACAGCTGCTGTAATTTAGCAGACGATGACTCAAACAACAAATATACAGCGTGACCCATTTAAAAACGGGGTATATGTATTCGCTGATTTAAAAGATTTTTTTTCAGTAATAGAGTTTCAATAACTCTACTCTGGTGCCAAATTTCAGAATAAAAATAAAATTTCCAAGGCCTACTTCGAATATTTTTTTTCAACCGGAACTAAACGTCACGCTTAGCAACTGAAAAACATAAAAATAGTGCCAAAAATAGCGACAATCTAGTCAGTTTTTAACTTTTTTCTTAAGAACAAATATTGCTACGTGTATAGGTAGAGCTCATGCAGCTAATTTTTTTATGTAGAATGAATGATTATTAATTTCGAGTACTGAGTCCTGTATACATGATAACATCTAAACATAATGCATACGAATACCTACTGAAAATGTTCAGATAAAGGTATTTAATACAATGTATTTGAGTAATGTTCAGCTCTAAACAGTTAAATAATAGTTATTTATAGTAAGTAATAGGATTTCTATTTATTTCTATTATTCTATATATTTTGTTAAATTTAGTGTCAGCGACGGCCCAACACATTCTAAAGCAAAAAAAGCGTTTGAAACTAAACATTTCGACTGTCAAAAACTGTGCCTGAGGGAACGTAGTTATATCAGAAACGTCCTGTATATATTTCTTTAGATTTATAATTCAGAATGTTTTAATATGTTTTATATTATGTAATAATATTTTGAGAGAAAAATATTCGCATAGCTATTAATAATTTAAAAAAATGGTAATTAGAAAAAAATTCCTTTCAGCACAGTTTGTTCAAACATCGTTTGCTAAATCGTATCTCATTTGTAATTACAGCTGCTGTAATTTAGCAGACGATGACTCAAACAACAAATATACAGCGTGACCCATTTGAAAACGAGGTATATGTATATATATATATATGTATTCGCTGATTTAAAAGATTTTTTTTCAGTAATAGAGTTTCAATAACTCTACTCTGGTGCCAAATTTCAGAATGAAAATTAAATTTCCAAGGCCTACTTCGAATATTTTTTTTCAACCGGAACTAAAAGTCCGAAAAAAGATTGGCGATTTTATTTTTTCAAATTAGAGTACGCCACTAGATTTAGAATAGTTCAAAATTGGAGTGGCTATTAAAAAATATAAAGGTGTCCCCGGATGGATCAAATGACTTGAAAGAGGCAACATTTAGTTGTTGAAAAATAGAATTCTGGGATTCAGCTCTACTGATTTCATAACATCTAGTAAGCTTTGGTAATTTGGAAAAAAATGATTTTTTTACTAGTGGTGTTGCTTCATTAAGAGATAAGACAAAATGTTATTAAGAAAAGCTTTGCAGAATGAAAAACTAAGTATGTGAAAAATTTCCCCCTACTTAGTTTGTTTGATTTCAGATTTTTCTCATGGTACACATAGAACGCTAAAATTATGTACGCGTCCTCAATTCTTCATTCTAAGAAACTTCTTAATTTCATTTTGTTGTATCTCATATACAAACGGTACTGTAAAAATATTAAAATTGAACAAAAAATCAAAGTAGGCTTAGCACATTAAAATTTCAGTTTTTCATTCCGAGAAACTGTTCTTAATGACATTATGTCGTATATCATACAGAAATAGCACTTAATTGGTGAAATAAAATCAGTTTTATTTCCAAATTTCCAAGGCTTACTGGATTCTATTGATTTGAAATCTTGGCAGATTTTGTTAGTTAAATAAGTAGAGCTGAATCCCAGAAGGCCATTTCTCAACACCAAAATGGTTTGTCTCTTACAGGAGTCGTTTCACCTATGGTGTGAGGGGTTTGCCACTGTTTTTTTTAAGTCATACCTAATGGCCAGGTCATAATGTGTCATAATTAATAATAATATGTTCGAATTTAAAGTGAATCAGTATGGTGTACCAGTGTGATCCATTTTAAATATTTATTAATGATTTTCATTACTTTTTATTACCAAATAAATGTATATTATTCGCTCATGATACTACCTACTTTGCTGATATCACACAGAGACATTTTTCAGTTAAATATACTTTTAAATCAATTAGCAAAACAAGTGAAGCAGTGGTTTTCGTTTAACAAACTTACAGCAAATGCTGAAAAAACCCAGAGGCTTTCCATTTTTTCAAACCGAGCAAATATGAAAGGTGAACAAGTATGATGGTCTAATTCTTGTATCTGTAAAATTAAATTTTGTGTTAGTTACATACTTAGGAATCTCCAAAATGAACCGACAGTCAGTCGCTTTTAAATTATATGTTAATTTATCAAAAAATGAAATTTTGTTGGTTTATTCAAGCATAGATTACTGGATGTCCGAAAATTATAAGCAAATATTTCAGAGGGTAACTTTATGACAAAAAATGGGATCAAAACTGAAACTATAAACATAAGTCGATAAATGGACCCTAAGTGCACGTTTATGTTGGAGCGGCACACCAGGTGTTTATAGTGGAGTACTAAAGCAGAGCCAGGCACTAAAGCAGAGAATCTAGCAAGGTGTTATTCCACATGATGGTCTAAATTTGACAGGGCATGTCGGCAGTCTTTTGAAGTCACTCGCGAGTACTGTTTTTTTTACTACATCAATTAAAACCTGTATTTTTTTCTTGCAGAAAAAGGCGATTAAAGTTCTAGTTGGTCTGAGCGCAGAAAACATTGTCAATCGCATTTTATTAATTTTATATATATATATTGTTACGGAAGCTCACCTACCTTTTAGTTTGTTAATAATTCTTGTGATGCCTTTATTTTGACGTTTTCTGGAACATTTTCGGCCACATTTTGTTTGATTCTCGAGACCGAGGAAAACTTCTAGAACCCTAAAAACCTATATAAGCGGATCGGTTTCGCCGCTGGAGTCAGTTTATTTTGAATTGCCAAACGCGAATGACAGAAACGTCAAAGTAAAGTGTTGACAGTTGTGAAATTCGTTTCAAGAATATTTCTTGTGTAATCAATAATGCAAATAAAGTTTGTTTGTTTACGTGGCGTGTTTCTACGCTAACCCAACATAGAGGCTGCAATATATTGGTCAGTCAGACATTCACATATATAATGCAAGAAACTCTAATGCAATCAGAGCAGATCGCTTCCGACTTTCAAGGTCACAATCCAATTCTCTTAATGTTGGACTTTACTACTACTTGCCAACTACTGTCAAATTGTTAAATCTGAAATGTTTTAAAACTGTAATTAAGAGGTATCTAATCTAATACTGCACTATATGATTTTCTTAACACAGATTACAAATAATTAAGTACCTACTGTTTTATATGTCGCCCCCTGTGATCAAATTATTTCGGCTTGTTTGTGATGATATAGGTATTCTGTTATTATGTTTGTGATATACTATATTCATACATCTGTATACCCATTTATTTCTTTGACTTGCCATAAACGTATACGTATATAAGTAACATGGTTAAATAATCTATCTATCTATTTATCTATAGATATCTAACTGTCTATGTCAGAACACCCTTTATATTTTTTAAATTTTTGTGGCGCTTTCAGATTTGAAATAAAAATATCGCTAATCGCTTTTTTAGATCTTTGCGGTTGAAAAAAAAATCGAAGTATGCCTTGAAAAATTAATTTTCATTCTGAAATTTGGTGCTAGAGTAAACTTATTCAAGCTCTATCGCTGAAAAAAAATCTTTTAAAACGGCCAACAAATAAAACTATGAAAGATGTGCCACGCGTTCAAATGAGTCACTCTGTATACTGCTACACTTACGTAGTAATTTTATTTTTTGTGGTCAACCCTAATACTTTGTTCTATTCGACGATTTGATTGGATTAAGGTTCAATAAACAACTCCAACCCGACTTACCTCTCTAATTTGCCCCATGGTGTAATAAACAAACCCTCTTCTTTTGCTCCTGTAATGCAGCGTCAGCCCCTGCTTGGTCTCGTTCTCGCATATAAAACTAGGCGCCCTCATGCGGGGATATGAAAACTTTAAATATTCGTGTAAATTGTCCAAACCGTTCAGAAAATCCCTCATATGCCTCCCCAACACTGACAACACCCTATCGTAGCCGTATTGACTGACGAAGCCTATGAAGAATACGCCCATTTGGTCGAAGAACTCCTTTTCGCTGACCTTCAGGATCTGAAATAATAAATACATATTTGTTAGTAACTCGCACTACCATAATAAAATATATACAGGGCGATTCAGTTTTTGAAAATTTTGAAAAATAATAGCAGTTTATTATATAACAGTTATAATTTTGGGGCTTTATAAGGAAGATACACGGAGTTAAGCTTTGAAGAAAAAATTTGATTTTTTGATATAATTACTAAAGTAATGGAGATATTTAAGCCATATTTGGTACACAGTGTAGTTAGTTAACGTGTCATAAAATGTGAAAATATCAAGCACTTTGAAAGAGCAGTGGCGAAGATATGAGCAGTTCGTATCTTTAATTTAGGAAAAAAGTTGTATTGCCCTTTATAATGTTAAAGTTTATGACATTTTTAAATTAACTATGTAGTGTATTAGTGTAGTGTAGTGTGTATATTAGTGTATTTTAATTTCTAACAAAAACCCTATCTTATATTTTTTCGTATCTGCTACGGTTACATAATAAATTTGACTTTTTACAGTTTTGCAGTATTTTATTTTAGTTAAATTGTACTTATCAAATGTCTGTATTATGTAAATTTTTGGTTTTTTATATCTACTTATCTAATAAAATTATTAATTTTCTTTTAGCTCCAGCACAGCACCGTAGCAGATACGAAAAAATATAAGATATTGTTTTTGTTAGAAATTAAAATGCACATTTAAAAATGTCATAAACTTTAACATTACACAAGGCGAACTTTTTTTCCTAAATTAAAAATACGAACTGTCCATATCTCCGTCACTGCTTGTTCAAAGTGCTTACACATTTTATGACACCTTAACTAACTACACTGTGTACCAAGTATGGCTTAAATATCTCCATTACTTTATAATTATACCAAAAACAATAATTTGTAACTGTACCAAATTTCAACACGACTAGACGTTCCTTAATTATGCCCATAACAAGAAAACAATTTTTTCTTTGTAGCCCTGTAACTTCTAAACGAGACACTTTTGGACTAAGCTAAGTTTATCTAAATCGGGTCTATTTGATCATAGGTAGTTATGTTTAAGCTGGGTCCCATTATTTTCCGGACACCCTGTATAATAAAGATAATAAAGCACAACAGCTGTAATAATTTAAGTCCATTAGTCTGGGCAAGGAGCAGATAAAACGTGATATTATTTTGAGATGCCAGTCTAGGTTCATGAAAATAAAGATTATTCAAAATAAGGGGAGGGCTAAAAGTATTATGAATAAGTTTGTACAAGAATATTATGGCATGAAGTATTCTTCGGTCTGTTTGGTTATATGAAATCTTTTTATTTCTTTTAATATTATATGCACATCATATTTCGAAATAAATGCCACCTACAAAAGAAAAACGGAATTATTTAACAAACCAGCGCTGTATTTTTTCCAAACTATTTATATAAGTAAAATTTCTTGGTGACCACATTAGTATTCGATCTTATATCTAACAAAAGCGTTATATAGTAATACTAAAACGATACTATCTGTAAACTCTTACTACGTCTTACTACAAAACCCAGGGATTTATAGACAGAAGCGATTATTGTATTTATATGAGCATTAAAATTTAGTTGCCTATCGAAGATTACACCAAGATTTTTAATAGTTTCAAGTCTTTCTAGAAGTTGATATTATCAGTTGTTAATCTTATTTAAAGTTTCTTGTAGCTTTTGGCAATCTTGCATATTAACTATAGTTTTAATATTATTAATAAAGACAATAAAGAAAGGAGGGCCGAGGTCTGAGCCCTGTGGCACACGAGATGTAACAATAAAATTATTAGCCTTATAACAACGATATTCTACGAATTGTAAATAGGAATTAAACAAGTGGATATATGGAGTAATAAGACCAAATTGTTGACTAACTGAGATTTGGGATTGGAATTAATTGGATAATAATAATAGCGTCACTTCGAATTGGCTTGACACATCTATGAATATTTATTTTTGTTTTCTTTATTATGTTATTACGCTACAAAATGTGCAATTAAAAATAAAAATAGGGCCATTACAAAAAGATTGTTATTCAGCAAAAGTGGAAAAGCTAATATATGATTATCCCTGTAGAATTATGCAAACATTTTAGTCTAAATTGAAATAATTTACATTAAAATGAGGCCGTTATAAATTTTCTCAAAAGTATTAAACTTAGTAAACTCATGCCGTTCCTTACTTATACTTCCAGCTACTCTTAAATATTTAATATATTTAAGTTATACACTGATTTTTTTATATTAGGCTCTATACTCGCTTTACCACTAAGTAATCTGACTAATCTTATGGAAATTTCTTTAAAGAACTTCCGAACCTCGTGAGAGAACTCTTTACAGTTTAAACTCATATAATTTATTCAAATTCAAGATGTCGAAACTTGTAATACTGACGAATCCTAGAATTAGCTCAGAAACGCTTATTTGAAGCGACAATCAGTTCAGAAGTGATAAAATTAAAGTTTAAAAGTTCTAGAAGTCTTAGTCGGAAACGGTTACTTTAACTAAAAAGTTTGAAAAGAAACAGATACATGCTTAATAAGCAAAAAATAGAAAGGCTTTTTAACACACTCATAAAACAATCGTTAAGGTAATAATGAATCAAGTAATAACAATAATAATTATTATTTACAATATAAGTGTTGTAATGATTCATATTACAACACGATATGTTAAAGTTATAAAATATGTGACAAAGAAAAGGAGGTGCCTGGTTTATTTTTACGTAAAGTAACGTTCTCAGAGACCAACTACACTATGGACTCACTAGTTTGAGAACTATGATTTCAGTTAAAAAAATCAAGATATAAGTAGATTTCCTCAACTAATCTCATTTTTGAAGAAGAAGGCTATATTGAGAATTATTTACAGAATAAAAAACCGATAGCAAAGAGGATCATGAGGAGGATTTATCGATTGGAAGGTCGAACTTAACAACTCCATCACATTTACTTCTGGTATACAAATTTCTATTTGTAAAAAGTGTATTATTACTGTTTATAATAAACCTTAGGTTTTATAATAATTTTTTTAATAATAAATAAATCATTCTTCTAAAAAGCGGGAGAGAATCTATCGATGCGGCTGACCAAGGCAAATTAACCATCAGTAGCACCGTCTGAAAATAAGATGGTTATGTCAATGTTTTATGCCAGCTGATGCATGACAGTTAATAAAAGTAATTAAATATTTATATATATTTTTTAATTACAAATAGAACAGTAGTTAATAGAAAAAAATCTACGAAATCGTAGTAAAAGCGCAGCAAACAACAAGAACTATCAAAAAGAAATAAAGTAGTGAAATTGCAAGTAAAAAAATATGGAGCGAATTACGAGATTTAAGAAAAATCATTGCAGAGTTTCAAGTGCACAATCCAAATTATTATTCGGAAAAGCAACAAACTGTAACCAAATCAGCTATAGTCTGGAAAAATTTAGGTTTGACAAAGGCTATTGGTCGCGATGGATCACACGCTACGATCGGTATACAGTATGCGCCAAAAGTATGGAATAAATTCAATAAAAACGAAACAATTATTTTTTGGGAAAAATCCTCGAACAGGTCGATTTTTAATTTAAAAAATACATATTTTAGCGTAAAATGCGATTTTCAAATGTCATTTGTTTTCTCGTAATGACGTCATCGATTTTTTTTTAAATGGCAACACCATATTTTTTTCCTTAATTCTGAAAGATCGTTTTATTCTCTATCAGACAGTACTAAAATTTTGTCCTCTTACATAGGAAAGTTTTCGAGTAAATGACGATTGAATGTTAGAAAACGTAAATTTTATCCATAAAAAAGTAACAATTCTGAGGTATGTAAAATAAAATACAATTGATTAAATTTTATACTATGCAAGTCTGTGAAGAAATTCTTCTTGCACATTATGAATGATTTCTGGGGTAACTCGTATTTTGCGTATTTCGTCCCGAATGCGATTTTGAAGTTCTTCTAAATTACGTGGTTTATTAATGTACACTTTTGACTTCAAGTATTCTCATAAAAAATAGTCAAGAGGTGTAAGATCTGGCGATCTAGCAGGCCATTCTATCGGTCCGCGTCTGGCGATCCACCTCCCAGGAAAACAGTTGTCCAAAAAATCTCGTACAGGGCGTGCATAGTGCGAAGGTTAACTGTCTATCGTTAGAAAAAATTACTGCAAAGGCTGGAATAAGGTCATTTTCTAGAAACTCTAAATATCTTTGTCCTGTAAGGGTTCCTTCAAAGAAGAAAGACCCTACTATTCTGTCGTCAACTATTCCAGTCCACACATTTAATTTCTGAGGGTGTTGGGTATGTGCCTCTGCCAACCAATGAGGATTTTCCCGACTCCAATATCTGCAAGTTTGACGGATTACTGTACCATTCAGGCAAAATGTGGCCTCATCTGAAAAAAGTATTTGTCGGTGTAAATTTCTATTTCCTTGACATAAATCCATTAGAATTTCGCAAAAGTGTAAGCGGCGATCGGGATCATCTTCATTGAGTTCCTGCACAAGTTGAATTTTGTAGGGATGATATTTTTCCTTCCTCAAGATACGTAGCACTGTGCTCTGACTAGTGTCATTGTTTAATGCAACCAATCGTGTAGAATTATGAGGATTATCCACTATACTTATCAAAATGTTCTGTTTCTGATTTTCATTAATGCTTGGACGTCCAGGTTTTGGAATATTTACAACATTGCCAGTTTCTCTAAATTTAGACTCTACCTTACTGACTGTTGATTGGCTGATAGGGCGATCTGGATATTTTTCATTAAATAACTTCCTGCTGAGTTCTAGTCATATTCCCGCATCCGATAAGAATTAAAATTTCAATTCTTTGAGTAACGGTTAAATGTGAATAATAATTTCTATGTCGCTTACAATACTTAATAGAAAGTCGGCGTGACAATGACACTTTGCAAGATTTTTCACCTACGTGATCCATAAAAGAACTATGGAATTCGAGAAACTAAACTTGATAACGCTTTTGCTTTATTTTAATTGATTTACGTTTTCTAACATTCAATCGTTATTTACTCGAAAACTTTCCTATGTAAGAGGGCAAAATTTTAGTACTGTCTGATAGAGAATTAAACGATCTTTCAGAATCAAGGAAAAAAATATGGTGTTGCCATTTAAAAAAAAATCGATGAGGTCATTACTCGAAAACAAATGACATTTGAAAATCGCATTTTACGCTAAAATATGTATTTTTTGAATTAAAAATCGACCTGTTCGAGGATTTTTCCCAAAAAATAATTGTTTCGTTTTTATTGAATTTATTCCATACTTTTGGCGCATACTGTAGAGTTGTCCTTAAATTAACAGAAGAGCTGTAAAAGGTGCAAATTACAAATTTTATCAGCTCAATATGATGGGGCGCATGTTACAAGAAAATATACTGATCCGCTAAAATAAATTACAACCTATTCTACCAGATCATCAAAGACAAGAAAAATAATGATAGACGAAAATAATCGACAAACAAAGAATTACAACAAGCGACAGAAAATAAGAGATCTAGATGCCAATGTTTTTTCCGTGTATGAGAAATTGACACAAAGATCGGAATATCCACACTAAAAGAAAAAAGACAAAAGACAAACTAGTGTAACATTATATCGACTTATATGTCTGTATCAATACTAACAAAAAAAAAAGATAAACTAGTATAACATACAAATACCAAACAGTATTGAAATATATTTAATCTTTGGTAATTGGTAGTCACGGTCACTGAATTACTGTGCTTCAGTTGAAAATCTTAAACTGCTCTTACTCTTCTCAGAACCATTGGATTTGTGAATATATTCATTTCTGTTCTTACTGTTGATATTAATACGGTGAGGTCGCTTCTCAGACAACGGTAGTCCTCTGTCAAAGACAGACTAAAATTTTCTGTCCACATTATCTTTATATGTTTGGTATTTCCTAAACACCAAAGTTTTTATTTAAAAGAAGTCTTCTAAGTTAAAAATAATATACATTGGCTAAATATAATTTTTTTACCGCAGCAGTTTTAAGGATTGAACTGTCTGCCACACTTAATGTGCTATTAATATACACGAATTATTTTTAACTTCATGAAGTGTCAAAAGTTATTATTAGAGAAATTATTATTTGTTTTAACTTCCATTTGCTATGTCTGGAAAGCTACTGAAGTAACCTTTTTTATTTTGACTGCACATTTACCTAGAAAATGGAAAAATTTTCAAGGTAAACTTGGGAATACACTACTTTTTGTCTCTGGAATATCTTACAGGAAATTTTTAAATAGTCGAGCTACTTTATGCATAGGATAGCAGATTTTATATTAAACTACATCCGCAGCTTAACTTTTCTTGAGATAGCTTTTGTTCAGTATTCATGTCTAGGTAATTGCAAGCTACACCATCATATTTTCTTTCTAGTTTCCTTTGGAAATATGATTTAATTCACCTGGGATATCCATAATCGCTTGAATTGTTCCACTTACAAATTACTTTCGTCATAAAAGTAACTAAAAATTTATAAATTGAATTTAAATTGATAAGTAGGGAAACAAAGTATTTCAATCATAAGCCGCCTGGAATAATTTAAACCTTAATTTATCAATCTGCTTACAGGTATACGCAATGGGTAGATAAGAATTATTATACTGACGTAAAATAATCATTCTTTATTTAACATCAGAAAATATAAGCATTATTTAAATATTAGTTATAGAATAGTATAGTATAGTATAGTATAGTATAGTATAGTATAGTATAGTATAGTATAGTATAGTATAGTATAGTATAGTATAGTATAGTATAGTATAGTATAGTATAGTATAGTATAGTATAGTATAGTATAGTATAGTATAGTATAGTATAGTATAACCTAGTAATTTTTGGTGATTCACAGCTTGGTAAACCTATTCTACTTGAAAAATATGCGACAAAAAAACTAACGGTAAATACCGATTAAACTAAAATATTGTTTCTGTCGAGGTTATAACACAGTTGCAAGATCCACATTTTTTTCCAATAATCAAAGAATATAATTGGTTAAGTATTCTTATTTTGTAGTTATTTGTTTATTCTGCTTTTTTCCGTGAAATGGCTAAATGTACAGTTGCAAAAACTATTACTGTACTTTTTATTATGTCGTGCACTAAAATCAATTCTTGGAAATCCCGCATGCAGCTATATAGCAGTATAATCGCTAACTCATTTACAAATTGTGTTTCTGCTTGTGGTGTACGTTAAAATGATATATTGGGAAAAAAATCAAGTTGGTTTTTTAAAAGATTGTTTCTTCTCCCTAAAGACCTAAATAACTAACAGTGTAAATCACTGACTTTTGGGATACAAGATATTAAAGAAGATCAAACAAAGAGGTATTTATTCCTAAGAAGTATCCATATTTGGGAATTGTGTTTCAGAGGTGAAAAACGAAGTAGATTCTGGTGCAATAATTCAATAACGTCAAAAATTGACATACTAGTACTAGATACTAATTACAAATAAAATATTTTGTTTTAAAATTATTTAATTATATGTTTAACAAAGGAACTGATGTAAAAGTTATAAATATTATTAACTTTAGTCGAGAACGAGGACTAGATTTTTTTAGGTAGGTAGGCCAAAACAGGGCTTAGAAACTACTTGTGTGGGTAAACTTTAACATCATTCAATTCAGGAATGAGGAAAGAGAATTTACTTCCCGCTTCTTAGCAATACAGTAAAATATAAGAGCTTTGGATAAAACTTATTTCCTTTGGTGAACTGAATTTTCGATAAAATTGAAATTATTTGTTTTAAAGTAATCATATCCTTTGCTTTGCATAAATTCATTTAGGAAGTATTAACATAATACTTTTCACTGATGAAGCTGATTTCTGAAAATTATTTATTTTTACTGTTTATAACCCCATAATATAATAACTATATTCTGTTAATTTTAATGTTAAGAAATTTTAAATTCGTAGTAATACATTTTACATTTTAGAAAAATAAATGAATACATAGAAAAATATATAGGTATCAGAAAATAAGAAATTTAAGCGAAACATCTTGTTTTATGTTAGAGTGGTTTAAGAATGCATGGCAATATTGATGGAGCTGGTAAAACATTGAAAAATAAGTGGGATTTGCTTAATGTATGTCTCAGAAGTAATTTCTGAGAAACAGAGCGTGTAAGATATTTTTAGAGAATCAAATTGTGTTTGATCCAAATTTGACAGAGGTTCGTTTTTGATGGTGTTAAATACGCTCATGTTATTAGTTTTTCCGTACAAAGTAGAGGGCGTTAGTTACTAGCATTTCCGCTGACATTTCATTCTGTAACTTTTGTTAAGTTAGGTTTTTTCTCATTCTATTCCATTCATTTCTACTCAAAAAATTGCTCTTAATAAATTAAATAATGCACAAAATGATGAAGTATTAGAACTCGAATAACCTAACTAAATAAGTTATATGATAAAATGTCTACGGAAGTGGTAGCAACCATCACCCTCTACTGTGTATAAAAAAACTCATACCATCAGCAATACCGGCAATAAGGAAAACGTATCTGTGTCGAATTTTGATAAAATATGTTGTGCTTTAACAAAATTACATACAAAATTTAATTTTCTAAAATTTACCTTACGCACCCTGTATCTCAAAACTGAACGGCTCTAGGACATATGTATAAGCAAACTTCACTTATTTTTTAATACTTTATCATATCTAGCAATATTGCTGTGTCTTTTTGAAATACAGCTATTTTACTGTCAATATTTGAGTTCAGACGTGAAACCAGCGCATTCGCCATATTTGGCATTCCTCGATTCTATCTGAAAATTAATTTTCTATTATCACAATCTCATATTATCTGAAATAGAAACCAATATCAAAATTATTTGAGTTACTCACTAAAAATGGCAAGCCATCATTTCTTTATCAATTTTATGTTCCATATAACATGAGGATTCTTTAAAATATTTGAGTAGCTATTTTACTGACCGTTTATATATATTTTTGCTTTGTATATTGCCACAGCAGTACCCCGTTTTTATAAGATCGTCTTAAGGTTATTATAAGGTTATGAATGCCCTTAGGGTATTTTACTGTGACCTCAGGTCGCCCAAAGGGCGTTCGATTGTGTACATCCAAATTATATGATTATTATATTCCATTGGCATAGATCAAAACATTTCTCAAAAATAGGAATGAATCTGTTAATATTATTTGTAATAATAGAAAACGGGTAGCTATAGCTCAGATTATGCTTATCATAACGGGAATACCACAGGGTTCTGGTTTGGGCCCTGTAATATTTTTGTTATACGTTAATCGTTAATATAATATCAATAAAGTTTTATCCCGATGTGATATCACTATGTACCCTGACGATATTTGTTTCATTATTTTCAAAAAATCTGATAACTTAATTGACAGTTGCACTAAAATAATGGGAAAAATATGCAATGGTTTGATGAAAATTCTCTGTATTTTAAATCAGTTTTTATCGTGTTCAAAAAATGCCTTGTATTAAATTTAAATATAAAAAATGTTTCATTATTATTATTAAATGCAAACCTTAATTGGTAGTGCCATTGTAAATAGTGGCAAAGTTGTCACCCATTAACTACTTATTTAGAAATATACGAATGGTACTATATTTATCAACTTCTTTGTTTATATTACACTCAGGTTGAGTCCCTACTAAAATATGTATTGTTTTTGGAGAAATTGCAGCTTTAATTATTGTGTTTTTTTTGCATCGGAAACGTGGTTTAATATGTAATTTTAATACGTCATCCCTGTAGCCACATATTTAAGCAATATAATATTCTCACTTTAGGACTGTATATTTTCAAAGTTTGTATGTATAAGTTTAATAATTTTAGTAAGTTTGTTGTTGACAGAGATTACCATAATTTTGATGATGAGCAACTTTTAATTTGCGTAGCTATGTGATCATATCGTTTGTACATACACTGAAATTTTAAATAGTTTTTTTTAAAAATGCCTTCTATTTAAAATGAAATTAAAAAGATTTTTGCCAATGCAATGTTATTATCTTGTGCGTGGATATTAAAATTGATTATTTGTTTTAATTATTCCTATACATGTATCTGCCATGTTTAATGGGAAAATAAATTATTATTATGTTTTCTCATGGAATTCAGTCGTATTACATGTGCATGGTTGGTGCATTGCGAAGCAAGTCATTGTCGTAGAGATGGCGGGGCAGCGATACCCCATAGAGCAAATATTAACTTCGTGCTATTCACAGCTGCATACAATAAATATTTATAAACTTGTTGGCATTATTTTTTTACCATTAATGGTAGTTTGCGTAACACACATTATTGATAGAAATATAATAATAATATCTCGACCCCTCATTCTAATCACTAGGATTAGCCCACAGGTCGATAGACTTAAGCGAGAAAGGGCACGGCCTATTATGATTAAGCAGACACCCGGGAATGAATTTTTGGAATCATTGAACAAAGCAACTTCCTAAACACTTTAATTGATAGTATCGAACTTGCGGTCCCCAAAATGTGAGTATTTAAAAAATATATGTCTCTGTAAATATTTGAAATTTTTAAAAATGACTCACTATCTTATCTATATGACGGAATACACCTGCAGTTAAAATATATGTACCTACTTATTTAAGGTTCACCCTGTATTTACAAACAAATTAAAATCATTGTCAATAGCTTCAGTAGCTAAATTTATGCTTTCAAATAGAAAAAATGATTGATACACTTAAGAATTGTCAGCATAGTGACGAATATTTTAAATTTTTGTTGTAGTATTAATACCCGGCAACGACTTACGCTGGAAGGCCTTAACCAATATTCAGTGCAAGAATGAGGGAAACCTTCATTAATTAGGGGGATGGTCAAACGCCAACTGGTATCAGTCTCGCACATTAAGCTAACGTTCTTCCACCCTACCATACCTGCAGAGAGGGTGTCAATCGAAATGTAGCTGATCTACATGATTCAAGTACTGACGCCTTAAACCTCTCGACCACCGACCAATCACACATGTAGAGAGACTCAATAATCAAAAATACATTCATTACCTTAATGAACGCACCTTTGCATAATCTGTTTTTTTACTTAAATATCTTTCTGGTCAGTGTGTTTATATCTGTAATATCGTAAAATTGTTCACAATTTCAAATGACTATTTTAAAGACGAAAAATTGTTCTGTGGTTGATCAACTGTACTCAGCTTTCTATCAATCGTGCATCGCGTGTCCATTATGATTGGCCTTGTAACGACTACGAGGTACCGACGACTGTTGGTACTCACTGATGTAAAAAATGTATTTGCTCTATGATAGATACTCTAAAAACAAAATAGAGACACGATAATTATATCTGTTATTTTACAAATAACTATTGACAGGAGATGCGTGACCCTCTTCAGTCAGAAAATTGCGTTCGAGATGCTGCGATAAACATATATAATTGCCACTGAAGTCAATTAAAGTCAGCCGACGTTCAGTTCATTCCACTGCAAATTAGTCTCGTAGGCTACTGCATTTACCCCATTATCCGCTAGATAGAAATTAATCTAGATTATTTCAGCAGGGAGGATTACTGTACAAGCTTAAACCTTTATTGCATATTATGATTTATATTAAAATGTGATTAGTAAGTAAAGTTTGAAAAAGTAGTATCTTACATTTAATTTCATTCAGTACAAGTTTGTTCCTTGATTTACCATATATTAATTAAATATACTTTCACTTCACCTCCACCTTCACTACCAGAACAATATTTCCAAAAATGAAGGAACGTTTCTCTCCTCCAAATTTACAAATAACTGTTTATACAAACATTTGCTTTTGCCAAGAAAGAACATGAGTTATTAATTTAAGTAAGTAGAAGGATATGTAAGAAGACACAGATATTTCATTAAATTCTTTATTTATCTTAAGACCTCATTCTATTGACCCATTTACTATGTTTTACTGTTGAGTTCTCTGTTTATTTTAAGAAAAAAATTATACAAAATTATACAGATACAAAAGTTATAGACATATTTTTCATTTGGTAAACAACAACATGACTAATTGAAATATGGGGTACATATTGCCTGTATCCTGTGTGTATTTTTCAACATTTTAAATCTTTTAAATTTAGATGAATGCTAGCTATACAATGAAACTTAAGAAGTGAGGGGTTTGGATGACCATGATGTACACTTGATTGACACACATCTACAGAAAAAAATACTGTCTCGTCTTCCTGTTTGCAACACCTTCCACACTTCCTCATATAGTTAACACTACCATCAGTATCCAGTTTGAATACCTGTCACCAGGCGAAGGTTTATCCTAGACATGGCTGACTTTTTGGCTGTATCCTTCCAGGGATACTATAGGAACTCCTTAGCAAATTAACAGTTATTTGTTTCGTCCCACAATTTTCATCCTTCCATCTTCTTTGTGGGTGTCTTCCTTGTTAATTTCACCAAATGCTGAAGCACACTGAAAGCGTCGAGTCCAAAGATATTGAGATCCACGCTCCCGGCTTGATTGTCTGCTTCTTTATTGCCATTGCATAGCTCGTGTCACTTAACTCAACATACAGGTATGCTGTTGGCGACTGAGATCACTACCAGTGCCTGGTGGGATTACTAGCTGATTTGGTCGTCTCTTATGGCATCTACTGTCTGTGTAGATTCTGACAGTTTTGTCCGTTGTATTCCTACCGACAATTTCTGTGACAGCTATGGTTATACCTGCTAATTCCATTTACACCACGATAGCATGCCTATCCATTGCCCACTGATAAGAATCTGTAAGGTAAAGAAGTGATGTTGAGTACATTCGCTCCTAATAAGCATTATGTAGAAGTCAAACGAAAACTGAAACAATATGGTCTATTGAAGAAAATTGAAATTATTTTTAGACACATTTTGGAATGCCGTTCCATTCTTATATAATTTCATATGGAGCATCCTAACGCAGACCTAAACCATCTAAATCATAGAATACCAGTAGTCTCCGATATCTCCAAACTTAATTAACCGTTTTTCCATACTTCATATGACATTGTCAATTATTTCATGAGAAAATTCTTCCACATTTCAATTTGCAGCAGCTCTTACTTTTTCTGTGTTTCGGACAGCAGGAGTTGTTAACTTAAGTTGTTTGCCTAGCATCTTTAATCAGATTCAAGTCCGATGAACATGCAAGTCAACTCATTGAAGGCATTTCCACTTGATGTAAAAATTCTATTACACAACGAGCCACATGCGTGCGAACATTATCTTATATTTGCTCCGATATATGAGGTGAAAGGTACTACATGATCTTGCAAAATATTTCTTATCTGCCTATCTGCAGGTAGGTAAGAAATGTTATGCTATGAGGCGACACATATATCACAGCAACTTTAACTGAGCGTCCATCAAAGGAAAGAAGGAATCAAACTAAATTTCATGTTCATCTTATACTGTTAGGCTCTACACCATTAATCGAATTTACGCAGAAACGGCTCTCATATATGAACAAAATTTGACCTCACTGACCTGCGTTCCTGATTTGGTGTTCTCGAGCAAATGGTACTCACGTTACACAATTACGTCTCTGGAGCTATGGGACATTTTTTGATCTATACGACTTTAAATCAACTTCTTCTGACCTGAGTCTTCTAACCGTATGCTTACTTATTCTGGTTCCACTAACTACTTCCAGTTCATTTCCTCTTTGAAGTGCCGTTCGATGGCTATTTCGGAGTATTTGCAGGATTATAAATGGACTCTCTACATATATCGTTGAGCAGTTTCAGTTCTATCCTCGTTTCCTCACTTACTTCAGTTTGTCACCAACGTAACATTACAATGGATCGTCGGTTTAGATTTACCAAACCTATCGGTAGTAGTAGCAGTATAGCTTATTGATCATAATGTATAACTATAATTTATAAATTAATTTGCGTGTAATACAATTTAAGGTCAAGCTTATTGTTTCCTGTAATTTTAATTCTTGAATGTAAAAGTATAAGATCAAGATTGATCATTTTCGATCATAGCTGCAGCCTTAAAGGCTGCTAAGTAACTCATTATGAGCTGTTTTACAACTGAAGTAAAAATTATAAACTCAACCAAATTAAGCAATTACTAAAAAAACGTCTCTCTGATATAGAGACAATTCATGTTTTTAATGTAATGCAAAGCCTAAAGATGTTTATTATA
This sequence comes from Monochamus alternatus, assembly GCA_037114965.1. Taxonomy (NCBI): domain Eukaryota; kingdom Metazoa; phylum Arthropoda; class Insecta; order Coleoptera; family Cerambycidae; genus Monochamus; species Monochamus alternatus. Next base: position 54,797,781 of record CM073429.1, on the reverse strand, counting down.
GTTAACTTCAACTTGACTAATTTGACAAAATTTTATTATGAAAATCATGACTATAGCACGTAATACAAAATTAAAGCAATATTTTCTGTTTAAATTTTTCATATTTGTGACTAATGCTTTTATCTAAATACTGTTTAATTAAATACTGAATAATATACAGGATATCCCAACGAAAATTTGACCCCCCCTATAATTGGAAAACCGAATAATATTTCAAAATTTGCCGAGACCCGTGAATTTTTGTTCTTGGGGGGAGCTTTTTTGACAGTCAAGCCAACTCGATATATTCATTCCCCTAATGCCTAGCAACCCCAACTTAAAAATTTCAAATACAACTACCCCACTTGTGGCACATCATTTTAAAGCCCTTTTCATTGCGAATACAGTGACGTACCGTTTTTAGAAATCGGTTGAGATTTGACAGAATTATTGGTCACAAACGAAAAGATGACAAACCAACTTACGCATAGTAATTTCTACACCACTAATAAGTTTTTCATCTACTACACATGACCGCATTACCTAATTGTTATTGATGTGTCTATCAGTTTACAAAAAAGTCAGAAATGAAATAAAAAAAGCTGAAGCAAATAAAACTAGATACTAAAATAATTATTAGTAGAAGATACTTAAGTTTATAGGAATTCAGACATTTTCAAAATAACAAAAAATCAGTACTACAAAAAAAGTCGCTGTTTCTTGCTTGTGACCAAGAAATCGTTAGTTTCAGTCGTTATTGAAAGTATTAACGTGTGTTCGAAATGGTTTATTCTATCGCGGAAAGAGTAGAAATTGTTGCAATATATTATCGAAATCACGATTGCGCTAAAGCTACAGCATGAATTTTTAATGCCAATCATCCTGAAAAAAATGTAAACCACCAGTACGTTAAACACCTGATTGACAAATTTGTTGCAATAGGTTCGCTTTTAAACAAGAAACGTGAAGTAATTGGGCGAGTTCAAAATGAAGCAGTTGAAGTGGCAGTTTTGGGTCATGTCCCGTTCCAGTATTCATCGAATTTTGAAAAAACACAAGTTTCATCCATTTAAGATGACGCTGGTTCAAGAGTTACATGAAGATGACTTTGATCGCCGTAACCAATTTTGCGAATACTTTAGTGAACAACTTCTACTAAATCCAAATCTTCTCTACAATACATGTTTCTCCGACGAATGCACATTTATGTTGAATGGCCAAGTGAATAGACACAATTGTCGTTATTGGAGTGATACTAATCCGCATTTAATGAGGGAATTTCATACTCAGACACCTCAAAAATTGAATGTTTGGGCAGGCATTTTGGGCGACCGTCTTGTTGGACCATTTTTCATCCAAGGTAATCTCAATGGAAACACCTATCTAGAATTATTGGAAAGTACAATAGATCCTAGTATAACAGAGATTTTAGAAAGTGACGACAATTTACTAGAAAATGAAATAACCTTCCAACAAGATGGTGCGCCCCCGCACTATGCTGCTGCTGTGCGATAATTTTTGACCATTTCCCGGGGCATTGGATTGGCAGAAGAGGTCCCGTCGAATGACCACCAAAATCTCCGGATCTGTCCCCTTTGGGCTTTTTTCTGTGGGGTCATTTAAAATCACGGGTGTACGCCACTCAGCCGGAAACATTGCAAGTGCTACGTCAGAGGATTGTAAAAGAATGCCGCTTAATAATTGCGGATGTCTTTAATAATGTTCGAACAGAATTTGAAAACAGACTGTATTATTGTTTGGGAGTTAACGGGGGTCAAATTTTCGTTGGAATACCCTGTATATATTACTGGTTTTGCTTATACCTTATTATTAAAAACTTATGGTACTTCAATCACTAGTTATTAGAGATAAGGAAATAAATTACTTACATGTATTAGGCTTCTGTGAAATATTCCTGCTTCTTGTATTATATATAGTAACTATAAAAGTTATTATGTTGTAAAAACCCTTGCCAATATTTTCCATATATAAATTTAGGAATATAAGAAGCCTTTTACAAAGTTTATAGTTTTGGGCTATTATGAAAACCGAGGTTAAATTTGCGGATTTTACTCACACTTATAAAATACATACTTAAACTTATTCTTTATTTCCTTCTTTTCTCGACTGGATGATTTTTTTTTCAGATACATGAATATTCCGTGAATAGGAGTAATAAAAGAAAATGTGAAACCCTTCAGATTGTCATTCATAAATACGATGATTTACTACACCTATCATAGATATACAAATTTTATTTGAATTTCAAAGAAAAATATTCTTTCACAATTTATAATGGCCTGTATGGAGGGAAAAAACAGTATGAGGAATTCTTTAGATTGACAAAAATAGTCTAGTCAAAAGTCTAAGAAAAGCTATTTTTATACAAGATGTTTTAGGGCAAACTGTATCATTTAAAGCCAACTTATATTTTGTGATGTCTCTTTACACAGGGCGGCCAAATGAAAACGAAACAGAGCGCCATTTTCAGGAATGCGTCAAGATTGTAAAAAACGCTATAACCCGTCGATTTTAGATTAAAGGGGGACATTCTTTCTGGTATTTTTGACTCGCCACTTTCACTTCCAAGCAAGGGTAAGCATCACCTCAAAATATTTAAATGGCATTGGGGGTTGAGTAATATTTATTTTGAAAACAGACAACAGACTTTAAATTCTATAATTCCGCCCAATACTTAATAAGAATTTTGATTTTAAAGTTGAGACTTATGTACAAACAATTAGTAACGGGAAAAATGTCACTCATTCGAGTTAAGTACGCCAATGGTATAAATTGAGTATTTCTTGCGTTACATTGGTTTTTGGCGATTTGTTATAATTTTCGTAAAAAAAAAACACAATTAAATAAACTACCAACCAACTCTTCCAAGTAATACTAGAAAATAAATTTGAAATCCACTAATTTTATGATCGTTGTGTATGTATAGTATTCATTTCTGTTTTTTACAATTGCGTTTTGAAAATTAAGCACTATGGTTTATTCCATTGTGGAAAGGGTAGATATTTCGCTTTACTTTATGAACAATAAATGTGCGAATAGAACAGCTCAGCCTATTTAATGAACATCATCAAGATCGACATGTCAGGAAGAAGTATGTTCTAGAGTTAGTAAAAATTTTTAAGAGACAGGGAACGTAGCCAATAAAAAACGAGAAATTGAATAAACCTATAGTTAATGAAGCTAGTGAAGTTACAGTTTTACGACAACATTTTGATCCTATAAGTACGAGGCAGCTGGTATCTGTGTCTGGGATCAAGCGAACTAGCATACAAACTATTTTGGAGAAGAATAAATTCCATCCATACAAAATACATTTAGTCTAGGAACTTCATGAGGATGATTATGACTGCCGTTTGCAATTTTGCGAAATAATCAGTGAGCGAGCAGGGAACGAGCTACAGTTCCTTTTCAACATCTGTTTTTCTAATGAATGGAATTTTTTTCTTGAACGGGACGGTAAATCGTCACAATTGCCGCTATTGGTCAGATTCAAACCCAAGACTTACTCACGAGGTGCATACACAGCAACCGGAAAAATTAAATGTATGCGTTGGAATTTTCGGTGACCGACTGGTGGGTTCTTTTTTTCTACCTGGTAATTTGACTGGGCAAATGTATTTGCAATTACTGGAAAACTCTATTGACCCTGCCTTGATTGATATTATTGAAAATGTTGCAGAGCATTATGAAGATCATTTGATTTTTCAACAGGACGGTGCTCCTCCCCATTATGCGTTAATTGTCCGTCAGTATTTGGACCAACGTTTTCTACGGAATTGGATTGGAATTAGAGGCAGCATTGAGTGGCTCCACGATTTAGATTTTTGTTTGTGGGGATACCTAAAAAGTAAAATCTATAAAACACAGCCAGCGGCGCTGCAAGATTTGCGTCAAAGAATCGTCGACGAATGCCGTCGAATCACTCCGGAAATGTGCGCGAACGTTTCGATTCGAACAAAATCTTTAATCTTGTATGGAAGCGGGCGGTCATCAACTAAGTAGTAAGTAAGCAACTAAACATAATTTAAATTTTAAAATGTAAATTTATTTCAAAGTATTATAAAATTTAAAGTCTGTTGTAAAAGAATTGTAAGAGTTTTCAAAATAAATATTACTCAATCCCCAATGCCATTTATATATTTTGGGATGATGCTTACCTTTGCTTTGGGGTAAAAGTGGCGGAGTCAAAAATACCAGCAAAGAATGCCCTCCTTTAATCTGAAATCGACGAGTGACCTCGGTAACTGCTCGCCGCGGCGAAGCTTTTACGGAGTCACCATTAGAGATGCCGACAGCGAAGAGCGACTAAACGTTTAGAAGCATAAGATGCGACCAGTTACAGGAGCGGCCACGGGACCGGAATTCCGTGTCCGCAAACCATCATTTTCCGAGCAACAGTTTGGACCGTAACAGTCGTAATACCAACAACAGAAGCCCAAATAAATATATGGATGAACCCAGAGATAACGATAGCGAACTGCCTCCACAGAGCCTAGCCCGAGAACAGCAAGGGCAGGTAAAGAAATCACAGTTAATGCTAGGGATGTACACTTTAATTCTGTTACTGGCAGCGACAAGTTCCCGAGGTCACGACATAGCAACCCGGAAAATCACATCAACCTGGAAAATCATTCCTAATGTAATATATTTGATTTCCACCTCACATTCATCTATTTCATCAAAAAAGTTTTTCCGGTTGGATCTACAATAATTGAATATTGAGTATGTTCAATGGACCTAAAGCCGAAATTTATATTACAGTTAAATATTGCAAATTATTATGTAATATTAAAGATTATTTACAAAAATCGAGAGAGATCTTATTGCTTTAAATGACATAATTGAACTGAATTCCATGCTAGAGGATTAAATTATAAATTTTCAAACTGTGTTTTGCATAAATATTTAGGATCAAATTTTCCTGATGGGATAAATGAATTATTGTTCCCAAGCAATTTGTAAAATTAAAAGTAATAGGAAGTAGCAGCATAGGAATAAATAATGAAAACATCTTACTCATTGCTAAAATTATTAATGTTATGCACATGTCATTGGCGTCGTTTGAGGGGAGCAAGAGGTGGCAATTGTCCCCCCTTGCGAAGTCTTGTCTTATCAAAAAAATAAAATTAATTAATTTTCAGACTTATAGCATAGGTAAACAGCATTCATGTGCTGTGCGTTTTGTGTTATTTTCTTCTAATACGTAATCGTAATATGCATTATGAGTGAGCGTCGAGCATCGACCGCAAAAAATGCTACAGGTTGCAGACATAAGCCTCACATACTTCTATTATATACCGCTGACTTGTAAACCAGATTGACCGCAAACGGTGAGGGCAATTATTAAGAGCACCAGGATTTGGTGTGCTATGCACATGCGTTGGTTCATATTGCCAGATTTCAAAGTATTTCAATTTTTAAATAATTTTTTCTAATTAATTACATGGAACACCATTGTTAGTGTCCATTACATAATAGACTTAATGACAATAGCATTGAAATTGACAACAATTCACAAATCACCGGTTCCTAAATATAAATCTTTTTTGTTTTTGAAAGAATTAGCTCCTAAATTATTGTGTATTTTTGAGGATTTAAATGTTAAGATTGGTTTTAAGAATTCACTTACTGGTAATAGACTTTTTTCTAATACTAAAGAACCATATCGTAAATTGGAAAAATCAGGAGTAGTATATAAAATTGATTGTTTTAATTGTAACCAGACATATATTGGACAAACAGGTCGTACATTTAAAGGTAGGCTTACATCACATAAGAGCGATTGTAATTTAAAAAAAAAACGTCTTCTGCCCTTTCAGAATATAGTAAGTACAGGCTATAAAATGAATTTTAACAGTGTCACAGTCTTGGAGAATGAAACTAATTATAATAAGCGGTTTTTTTTTGGAAATGGTCCGTATCAATGAATTTTCAAATGCCTTGAATAAGAAGTCGGATATAAACAATTTGAGTAATATTTATAGTTTTTTATTACATTTTGATAATTCTAGAAATTTACCAGTAGTTTTTTCAAATTCGGAGTGATTTACCGCCTCCGTATTAAGTTGGTACTGTGGTTGGCAATGCTAATTGTACCGATCTTTGTATCCTTGAACCTCATTGGTTGTTCTGTAGTTAGTTTGAATATTATTGGGTAAAAAATTTTGTATTAGAAAAAACTTGTTTTTTGATAGATTTGAGTTCATAAAAAATTAGTCCACTGTTCACAGGCAATGCTTCTTTTCAGTATATTGCTTTTAATAATGTGACGTTAGTTATAATGGTTTTAGTAATATTTTATGGTTATGTGTAAAAATTTAAGCCACAGCCTGGCATTTCTCTTCTTTAATGTTTTAATAATTTAATATCACGTTATGTAAGTATATAATAAGCTTTTGTAACTTATTATTGCTGAGCACATTGTTCAATTTTCTTATAGATGTCTTGAGAAAGGAACATTTCCGAAAGCTTGACAAGAACACAGAGTGTTCTTTTTGTATTAGCCCTTAGCACTGTTGACCGCAACCCCAAATACATCTCTGGTTTTTTACATAGGAACGTTTTCGAGTAAATGACGATTGAATGTTAGAAAACGTAAATTTTATCCATAAAAAAGTAACAATTCTGAGGTATGTAAAATAAAATACAATTGATTAAATTTTATACTTAAATTAAAGGTGCGAATTGCCATCCACCAACTTCTTGACAATGCGCAAGTCTGTAAAGAAATTCTTCTTGCACATTATGAATGATTTCTGGGGTAACTCTGCGTATTTCGTCCCGAATGCGATTTTGAAGTTCTTCTAAATTACGTGGTTTATTAATGTACACTTTTGACTTCAAGTATCCCCATAAAAAATAGTGAAGAGGTGTAAGATCTGGCGATCTTGCAGGCCATTCTATCGATCCGCATCTGCCGATCCATCCCCCAGAAAAACAGTTGTCCAAAAAATCTTGTGCGGAGGTTCACCGTCTTGCTGAAACCATATGGTATCGTCAGGAATGTCAGGGTCACTATCGTTAGGAAAAATTACTGCAAGGGCTGGAACAAGGTCATTTTCTAGAAACTCTATATATCTTTGTCCTGTAAGGGTTCCTTCAAAGAAGAAAGGCCCTACTATTCTGTCGTCAACTATTTCAGCCCACACATTTAATTTCTTTCTAGCACTGTGCTCTGACTAGTGTCATTGTTTAATGCAACCAATCGTGAAGAATTATGAGGATTATCCACCATACTTATCAAAATGTTCTGTTTCTGATTTTCATTACTGCTTGGACGTCCAGGACTTGGAATATTTACAACATTGCCAGTTTCTCTAAATTTAGACTCTATCTTACTGACTGTTGATTGGCTGATAGGGCGATCTAGATATTTTTCATTAAATAAATCGCAAACTTCCTGTTGAGTTCTAGTCATATTCCCGCATCCGATAAGAATTAAAATTTCAATTCTTTGAGTAACAGTTAAATGTGCCATAATACTTTAAATTGAATAATAATTTCTATGTCGCTTACAATACTTATTAGAATGTCGGTGTGACAATGACACTTTGCAAAGATTTTCACCTACGTGATCCATAAAAGAACTATGGAATTCGAAAAACTAAACTTGATAGCGTTTCTGCTTTATTTTAATTGATTTACGTTTTCTAACATTCAATCATCATTTACTCGAAAACTTTCCTATGTAAGAGGACAACATTTTAGTACTGTCTGATAGAGAATTAAACGATCTTTCAGAATCAAGGAAAAAAAAATGGTGTTGCCATTTAAAAAAAAAACGATGACGTCATTACTCGAAAAGAAATGACATTTGAAAATCGCATTTTACGCTAAAATATGTATTTTTTAAATTAAAAATCGACCTATCCGAGGATTTTTCCCAAAAAATAGTTGTTTCATTTTTATTGAATTTATTCCATACTTTTGTCACATACTGTATATATATATATATATGTACACATGAACATATATATTTTTTTATATTAAAAATAGTATCTATTCTTTATTTTATGAGAACACATTGCAAATTTGACAACGAGGCGGGTTATATCGATTGATGCGAGAGACTGACGCCGCTATTTTCAATAGTTTTAAATTTTCAGAATTCTATTTTACTAGGGGAAGTATTGGAAGCGGCACAAAGTGCTGTTTTACAATTAATTCCAAAAAAATCTTAGAAACAGTACGAGATTGCTTACATTGAAATCAAAGGGTTGTGAAGTTCGAAGTAGTTCGAAGAAAATTAAAAAAAGTGCCCAAAGCGGTATTACTAGCATATTTTGAAAATAAAATTAAACCTTCAATGTTATGATCAGTATATTCCATGTTAAAAAGTACACTGAATGCCACTTTCAATTTACATCCAGTGCTAAATATTGTAATTGTAATCGTTCTGTTTATAATCGTTATTGTTCTGTAACGAATTATTGTATTGTATTACTTAAAATGAATATTGCTTAATTAATAAAACCGTAAATACAAATTATTTTGACATTTGTTTTATGTTCTAGAACGGAGAAGACTTTGGCATTCTAGAACATAAAAGTATTTCGTAGTTAAATGATTAAAAGACTCACTTTGTCAACTGAAAATTTAACGAAAATGTCGACTTTTGATGACAGGTTTCGAGAAAATAAATATTGCATTTCTATTGTAGGTATATACTTTAATTGAGGGACATGCAGCATATAAAGTCTAAGTCCAATTCTGCTGAACTGAACTAATTATAAATTCACTGCCACTTGACTGAAAGAGCTCCGATGCTGTTTGGCCTATTTCGTCCATTATTTATAACTTATTATGCCGTTTCTATACTTTATAACGTCTACCAGTCGACGACTGTCGACGATTGACCAGATCGATAGTTACGTGAGTTCTCAAACTGATGAGACCCTCGCGAAACAAGACAAAACATGGTCTTGCAAGATCGAGCAAGAACAAGATTTTAAAGAAATACTTGTCATATTTTGTAACACAAGACAAGACTGTTTCAAATTTTGCAATATTTCTTGGTTCAGCCAAAACTAAAAATTATACTGAAATGTTGATAATAACTAGTATTGGGAAAATCCGAGTTATTTCAATAATCGAATATTGAGTATTTAAGTGTTTTCAAAAACCGATTGATAACTCGAGTGATGGTCACTTGAATTCTCAGTGACTGACATATTACTATTTTGGCTGTTTTTCTATAAGTATATACATACATGTTTTTTTTAAATATATACTTTTTGTATGACTATATTTATATATTTAAAATAAAATTATATAAATCTTATTTAATCCATATATGTTGCATTAAACAATACAGTTATAGAGTTAGATATACTCGCGAAGAATTCAGACGACTTACGTCATACGAACAAATGAATAATTCATTATATCTCCATCAAAATATATAAGAAACTGCAACTGATAGTAATAAAACTATATACTACACTAAAAGTTTGCATTATATATTGCATTAAATTGCAAAAAATGACAATAAAAACAAATGTGAAACGTCAGCCGTGACGTAAGACGTATGAATTCTTGACTCGAGTATATACAAAAAATGTGTTAATTCATTTTTTTTAATTTTTCAAAAATGGTTGGTAATTATTTACGATAGCTGCAACCTCAGCAATCTTAATAACAAATTTCTACCCCCCTATTTTCGCTCTAGTTGTCGAAAAAAATTTTCAAAATTGTTACCTCTATGCTTATTTCTATATTTCTATGCTTATGCGTTTTTTCGTTTGTTATAAATCTTGAGCTCGACTACACGAATTGTAAGTGAACAGTACGGTTGCTACCTGTGCTTTACTTCAAAAGAACAGTCCTTACTATAGCCCCTGGGTTCTTCCGTCCTTACTTTTACTAGAAATGTCTTTACTTGGAGGAAATGATTAAATTTATATTAAAACATAATTATCGGGACACAAAGAGGCAATATATATACAGGCTGTATCACATAAGAGGGCCACTCCCATGTATCTCGCTTAATATGCGAGACACGTCAAAAATCTTTTTGTTGCATTTTTGGAAGCCTTTATGCTCGTAAAAACAAATTTGAGATCCATGGCCAACTTTATGAGTAATAACAAAAAAACCTGTAAAGTGCCTAAACTTTAAGGCTGTCTAACTTTTTTATTTTAAGAGATCGAGAAAACTTATTGGTAATAAATTTTTATTGTAAAATTGATACCTTTCACCTGATATAAACAGATTTTTGAAATATCGTATGTGGTTCGCTTTGCCCTCTAGGCGCATAAAAAAATTTTGTATTGAAGCAGGCTATGGCCACAAAAAATTGCCTGTTTTACATTACATTTTTTAGAAGAACCTGTTTTAAAGACGCCAATTGCAAAAAAAATAATAAACTGAATGTACTTTTTTTTATGCAAAATACAGATTTTCTTATAATATTATTTTATTACATTACATTGTCTGTGTCAAAATAATTTTAAAGACCCAATTGCTTCTAATGTGAAAACCAATAAAATAATATTACAAGAAAATCTGTATTTTGCATAAAAAAGTACATTCTGTTTATCATTTTTTTGCAGTTGGCGTCTTTAAAACAGGTTCTACATTATCTTGAGCAACACGAAAATATTTAGGTACATTTTTTTAACTAAAATTGAAAAAAAATGTAATAAATACAAAGGATGGGGCAACATATAGTATATTGCATGAAAGACGAAAAAATAGGCAATTTTTTGTGGTCATAGCCTGCTTTAATAATTTTTTTCTATCCGCTTAGAGGGCGCAGCGAACCACATACGATATTCAAAAATCTGTTTGTATCAGGTGGAAGGTATCAATTTTGCAATAAAAATTTGTTACAAATAAGCTTTCTCTATCTCTTAAAATAAAAAAGTTAGACAGCTTTAAAGTTTGGACACTTTACAGGTTTTTTTGTTATTACTCATAAAGTTGGCCATGGATCTCAAATTTGTTTTTACGAGCATAAAGGCCTCCAAAAATGCAACAAAAAACAATTAAAGATATTTGACGTGTCTCGCATATTAAACGAGACACATGGGAGTGGCCCTCTTATGTGATACAGCCTGTATATATATATATATATATATATATATATATATATATATATATATATATATATATATATATATATATATAACCGAATTGCAATAACCGAATAATCAGTTATTTTTCACTCGACTGATCCCAACACTAATAATAACAGTGAAAGCAGAATTTCGTTATGCCTAATATTAAAAGTTTTTTTTATTAAATATAAAGTTTTTGTCAATGATAGATTTAGTTTATGTCTATAAAAGCTTTTACATATGAAAATAAAAGAAAATTTCTAACCTCAGTTCTGTAATGTTTTTCTTCTCTTCAGTGGGACATTGTGTAGGTTGTAGGTATATCAAAATCGTATTAATTCTCACAAATAGTTCAAAAGCTGGAGCCGAAAAATAATTAACAATTTGTTAATTGAAAGTACCCTACCATCATCTCAAACAGTATCTGAAACGTTACCGACCACATGAAAACCACATTGCCTTTGAAATCTGCCAATTAACCTCCTTTCTGAAATTTAACATCAAATAATGAAGGCACAACGTACTTCATATGATAAATCACGAATTCTGGGTCTATATATTAATATTATGAACACTGAAAATATTATTCATCAAACGAGTCCAGTTCTACAAGGAGAGATGAAGACTTTTACCATTTGTTCTATGAACCTTTAAGAGTTTTAGAAAAATATGTTACTCAGATCAAAATAGACAAATTTTGATTAAAATTTCGAACTCTAGTGCCAAAAAGTAATAATGAAACATTAAAAACGATAAAAATATTTATTTATTACAAATTTTAAAGGTTAAATTATGTCAATTGTTAATGTGAATACTAGAGACCAGCTTCTCTTCTCTAACAGCAATCCAAGTACTAGTAGTCGGAATGAATACATTGCTAGTAGTAGCAATACCGCTAGCTTCTGCTTTTGAGTGAATTTCTTTTAATTTCTTATTTGATGTATCTTTCTGACCTAGAATTCTTTTTAATATTTCGTTTCTCTGTTCAATAGAATTTTCTATATAACCCTCGGCAACTAAACTTGATCGCCACCCTCCATGTCGTTTTAAAAGTGTCATGTCCGCTTCAGAACCTGACCTGACAACTTTTTTGCAGAGCTGCGGCGGAAGCAATGGCCAGTGTATTCATTGGCGTTGTAGAGTTTAAGGAATTCCGTTATCTTTTTTGGCATACTTCCAACTGTATTGATTCCAACGGGAAGGGTACAATATTTATTACTTCGATGTCAAGATCGCTGATGTGTCGTATTGAGTGAACGAGTTTTGCGTAGTTATGTTGCGTTGTTTTTCGCGAAACTTTAGAGGAAATACGGCAACCTTTGAACTTGATAGAACCTTGACATTAAACAATGCATAAAAAATGCCTTACAAGCAGATTGTCTGTCCTCTTTTCAAAATGTGGAAAAATAAAAATTCACAAAAATCTTGTATGAAATTCGTTTCAAAATCGATGTGCTTTAGGCACTCGACGTATTGTCCAACTCGACTTTCATCTTATTAGACAATTTTACGTCCCGTGCTTAAAATACACTATTGTTCTGAAAATGATTTGATATTTCTAAACCAAATTTGGATTTGATAGTAGTCTAACCATTAGCATTTAGTACTTGATGTTAATGTGTGTATAAACCACAGCTGTGGAATAATCTAAATATTAAATTTAATTTTTTAAATAGTTTTTATCTCACCTTTCTAATTTGGATATAGATAATAACAAGTTTTTAAATGGTAATGCTTCATAGTGAACACATCGTAGTGGAATCAATGTGTCTAGGTTTTGGAAGCGACGCACAAGATGTTTAGGTGTGTGTTAAAGTGAATGAAAATGTAAAAATGTATGTGTGTATATATTCCTCCAGAAGATGATGCTGCAATAGCCAGTTTTAATTCTAAAATGAACTGGGAGTATTAATAATACTGTATTTCTTATTTGTAGGGATTTTAACTGTCATTCTATTAAATAATCTGAAAGCAAATATTCAAACTTTGTAGCTCATAACATTGATAATAATTGTATATCTCTAATAGATGTTTTTGTGTTCTCTAGGCTTATGCCATTAATTATATTTTGAACCACAATAATAAACTGTTAGCTTTGATAGTGTGTAATGAATTTAATGTGTCAACATTAAGTCATTATAGTTATCCATTTGTTGTTGAAGGCAGACATCACCTTTGTATAAAATTTGTATGAAAAACCCGCCATTGTAGAGAACTGCCTCAAATGAAATATCAGTTCTATAATTTTTACGCTGCGAACTATTTAGAATTAATGCATTTAGCATGTATTCCATGACATCGTTTACTTTTGCACAACAATAATATCGACGATAACATTAATATTTTTATGATGATGCTTAGGAAAAATTTTTCTATATAATTTTGCTCAGCTACAATAAATGTAATAAGAGAAAAATAAATACCATAAAAAATTAAAAATATATGAAAATTTATGTAACTATCAAGTATTTAACTTTCTCCGTAAACGATCTAGAGCTTTAATAAAAACTGACTATTATAATTATATTTCTTACGTTGAAAATGATTTAAGCCACAATGTAAAGAAATTCTGGCGATTTGTGAATATTAAGAATGATAACAGTTTTCCATCTGTAATGACAATAAATGATGTAGGTATACGGTACTAATACATCAGATATATGTGAATTATTTACCAAATATTTTTCCAATGTCTTTATTCATAAGAAGGCTAGTATGAACATGACTGGACGAATCCAATTATCCATCTGTTCTATGCAACATCAAGTTACAGAAACACCAAGTTCTAATTGGTGTAAGGAATATAGATTCTAAAAATGTGGAGGTTTAAATAGTATTCCACCGATCTTTATAATAAAAAAATGCTGCAAAACCAACATTCCCTTTAGCATTTCTTTATAATCAATCACTCTGTACTGAACGTTTTCCTGCTAAATGGAAACGTGTTCTACCCATCTCTAAAAATGGTCAACGGAACCTTATAAATAATTATAGACCTATTAGTAAACTTTCTGTTTTGCGAAACTGTTTAAAACTTTTATTTATGATCACATATATTCTTTAGTGTGTGAACAATAAGGATTTTAAAAAATAGATCTGTAGAAACCAACCTTATGTTGTACTCTGAGTTTATCCTAGATCATTTAGATAATCAAGTTCAGGTTGATGCAGTCTATACCGACTTCAGCAAGGCTTTTGATAAAATAAATCATGAAATCTTTTTGAATAGGCTTTTTGAGGTTGAACGTTGAATTATAACAATTTCCATAGTATATCTAGAGAACACAATATTATATCTCTAAAGATAAAAATTATTGGCGGATGTTATTCACTTGTACTAACTAAATCATTTGTGATAAAATCGATTGTGAGCAGTGAGTCAGTAAAATATACTTTAATATACCTCCTAGGTCCTTAAGGTTCTAAGACTTCTTAATTTCATTTAAACAAATAACGCCTCCACGTCTTCAATGTGCAGATTGGTGCGTCATTACAATGTAGTTTTTAACAATGCAGATTTATTTTAAACACTAGTTTAATTTAAGTGTTTGCTTAAACGTTTTTTTTTTGGCATAATTCTCAAGTATAAATTTTATAATATTAATTTCATATTAATATTGTAATTAAATTATATAACCCTTTCTTATGTACCTGATGTATTTTACATTTGCTTATTTGGTATTTGAGTTTAGTGGATACTATTGGTGGGTATTTACCTGTTTGTGTCCTTAATAATAAATAAAACAATAAAATAATGCTAGTATGCGATTGTACGGTATTGTTTTGATACTCTAAAACATCATAACAACAACATATAATAGAAATGTGCTGATTTTAAGGGAAAAAATCTGATGTGTACCAAATCGATACCAAAAGAAATTGTGTAAACAGGCAGTAAAATAAAAGTAAGTGTACAAACAAGTAATACATTACGAAAGATCAATGCAACAGAACTTAGTTCTCTTGAAATTGACCTATATTGGAAAATTTTTACGTCTTTTTTATTCTAGTGTATTAAGCGTGGGATGTTAATAACATTGACTATATTAGCATGTTTATATCTTGTATCCAACCAGAATCGTGTAATATTAAGACTAAATAGCCGTATTTCTCGCCGTAATATGATAAAATTTATGGTGCTTTTTAGGTGCAGAAATTTCGAAAAATAAAACACGTAGAACAAAAGTAGTATCAAAAATAAAATTATTGATGGTTTGTTTATCGCCTTTTACTATTTAAATTCTCCTCAAGTAATATAATATCTTTTAAAATGGATTTATATGACACACATTATTTTGCTCTTCTAACCTCACATTTTAAAATTTATTAAATCATTTCCACATAGTTATAAACAAAAGTGGATATTCTTATACGTAGATCTATGTAAGTTTATGTTATAACAATATGTACATCAACAGTTAAATTTTAAAAAAATACGTATTTTGAAAGATTTCTGTAGGTACCTAAAAATTTGTTAGTTAAATAGGTTTTAGCAGTTATATATTCGTTTTACTTCGGTATCTTTGAATATTCGCAAATGGGATTAGATAACATTCTTATTACTAGCTAAACTCTATATTATTCAATTCTTAAATGTCTAAAATTACTTATATTTGTCAAAAACACTATTTCAAGAATACGGCGCACACTGAAAAAAAGGCCAGTAATTTTACAAATGTACTTTGCAATAATATCTTTATAATTGTTTTATAATAATTCTGAAAATGATGTTATTAGGTACACTGCCACTTGTAATTTTACAAGAAAAATGTCAATATACAATAATACCGTAAACTTCCTATGTAATTATGTGTACATTTATACAGGTTGTCTCATAATTAGCTGCCAACCCTGAACAGGCCGATTCTATGGTCAAAACTAAGTAAAAAAGTTCATATGAACATGGGTCCGGAAATGCTTCCTAAGGGCACAGGGGCCCATTAAAGAGGGAGGAATGGAAATCATTTTTTTTGCAATATCTCTCAATCGCGTTGTGATAAATGAATGAAATTTGGTATACACAACTAAATTTTGATGAGCAATTTGATGGACTATCCATTTATTTCCACAAGGTCCATTGGGGTGGGTACGAGGGGACCCTTGGTATTTTGCGTGTGTAACTTTTTTGTAGCTTAGTGTATCCATCTGACTATTGAAACAATCGATTCTCCTACCTGTTTTACTTGAAAAAGATATACTTTTCTAAAGTCGGTAGGAGTAACCATTTTTGAAATAATCCTATTTGAAATGCTCAGTGCACTGAGTATAAACTGTTTTGGTTTTAGGTAAAGTGCCTTTTCTGCTGAAAATATAGCAAAATGTTACTTGAAAAAATTGTTCAGAATGGTAAATTATGGAGAAGATCGGCGATGTTTGATGAAACCATTTTTCAACAAAGTAGGTACAAAGATTTTATCAAAACAGGCCGATCTTTTTGAAATTTTGCACGTCTCCATTACTAATTATTATTACTAATTTTAAAACGCACTACCACTAATCATTGAGAGTGCCTTAGGTACTTATATAATTAATTTAGTGAGTAGTGACCAGCAAAGTAATCATATCTAGAGTGACTAGTAAGTGCTTTTATTACTATAAGTAGTTTTGTCTTGTGTTGGTTATAACATAACCTATATGAGATAAAGTAATAGGTATGTATTTTATACAGAATTATTGAAGCGAAGAAACATTTACAGGTACCCACTGTAGATTGAACTCTGTTCGTCTTACATAATACATATATAAAAAATATGTTTTTTCTAGGTTAGAATTATATTTTAAACATATCTGTAGAACAGTGGTTTCTAGAGCATCAACATGATTTAAATTGTAGGTACCTATATGGTACTTATGGCATAAATATAATTAATATTACTTTGTAATAGTATAAGACCATCGTAGGTCGCGTTTAAATATTATAAAATGTAAAAATTATTTTTATATAGAAGAAACTTTATTGTTTGATATATACAATACATATTTTTAAATTGTTATATATGTTGTTTGTATAAGTGTTCTTTAATAACATCCTATACATCCATACCTACAATGAACATGATATGTAGGTATGGATAAAATTATTTTCAAGTCAGTCATGTGTCATTGATGACGTCATTAGTCTTTTCTGTCAAATCCCAAAGGTAACATTTTCGATTAAAAATGGGGCTTACTTCACCCTATTTAACACCACGTGTTCCAAATTTTATTTAAATTCTTTGTATCTTCACAGTAGGTATCAAGTTTGAGGCACTCTCTACAATAAAAAGGACCTTCCTATTATATTCCTTTGTCCAAAGTAGTTAAGGCATCGGACGCCACTAGAACCATTTATGTTTAGAAGAGAACGCCATTAGAAATGTACAGTACGAAAGAGTGAAGATTCTTCACCTCCAGAAAGACCAGCTGATCTTAAAACTTTAATTCATGAAAAGAAAATAATAGCTTAGTTCTAAAAGAATTGCAGCCTCCCTAGCAAAACTAGAATCCATCGCTATGACTTTATGTATAAATTCAATATGTATGTAATCCAGTTGCGGTTGTCTTGCAATGCATTAGCAGAAACTCTCAACAAATTGTATATGGAATCGTTTAAGGTGCCCAAAGTAACAATAACTTTAAATAAATAAAGAACTTAGATCGTTTAGTTCAATAAAAGTAAACTTTTTTAGTCATTACCTGTACCGCCTTCTTGGAAAGTCTCGGCAGCAATCCCTCTGGATAGACCTGATGCGTGCTGAAACTGGGCTGGTCTACTGATGCAGCCCTTCTGATCTCTTCCCATTTGTCTTCGCCGTACGTCTGTTTGATGTACTCCGACATGTTCTCGATAATCAGTCCGTACATGGTGCATTTGTCTGGAAAGAAAACATGGTTATTATCAATGTGATACAAACAAAGTAGATCAAACACAAAATGAAGTTTGGTTTGCAGGCTTCCGGTCATTTGAATTAGCTAAACAGTTTTCGATGATGTTTACCACGTCATAGATTTAGATCAAGGTTGAAACAGGTTGCGTTCATTACTTTTTATGTTTCTCTGGGTAAAGGAAATATCCCCGAAGTTTTTATATAACTATTTTGTATGGTTCAACATATCTCCTTACTATTTCTCGCGTACAACTTCATATGTTTTTATAGATTTTGTCAACAGGCGTCAATGAGTAATTATGGATACCACCAAAGTAGCCCAAAAAAAATTGCACGGTTATCCAAAAGATATTCGCCACACTGAACAAATTATTTATATAAATTTACCATGACTATCATTGGCTTTTTTATGCCCATAACTATTATGGTAATTTTACTTAGGATTTGTAAAGTTACTAATACTTTGTAAAATTGAAATATAATTAAATAGATAATACATACATGCAAATATGACCATATACCTTACATGATATGTAAATTTACTAAATCTTTGTAAAATTAGAATCTATACATTTAATGTATGTAAAAATTATACTTATATTATACATATTTTTATCATGGAAATGAAGTACCTACCTAGAGATAAATGAATTAATTCTTTGCAAAACTGCAATGTACAAATTATACAGTCCGTAAATTTGTCGTGATCAAGATAAAAGGAGCTTTAAGAGCTTAATTTTCTGAAATATTGACATTGTATGTAAGTCTTAAGTATGGTCCATGGAAGAGAAGAAAAATAAATCACCAATAATCTAGGTGTTATGGTATTAATATCAATTTATTGTATAGAGAAGCCGACCACTACTGGATCGTAAGACTGTAGACGCACGCATTGGAATGTTTTTACCATAACTATCTCTGTAATAAAAACATAATATTGGTAATTTTTATTAAATTCACAGAACATTACAATATATTCTGTGAATAATATGACTGTTATATTACATTATATTACACGCTTTAGGTATTATTTCAATTAATATTGTAAATTTCCTTAATATTTGAGAAATTTCATTATATAACTATAAAATTACCATAACCGATTATTACGTAGATAAAAATAACTTCTTTGACATTTTTTAGAGTGCAACACACATACTTTACGAACGAATAGTTATTTTTGTATCTAAAACGTGAAATGGTACTTTTGCGATACAGAATGGGAGTTACAATATTTTTTCCGAAAACTGCAATAAAATAAGACAATTGTGTTATGTACAATAATTTAATTTATATTTGAAATCGCTTGATATTTGAATCAAGACGGTTTAGGCGCAAAGACTATCATAACGATAGCAACCTAACAATAAAAATTAGTTTGAAAGAGTACTGTCAGAATGGGTGAGTCAGTTTTTTGTAGACAAACCTTAACAGAAGATAGACCAAACGTTTTTAAAAAGAAAAGTTTTTATGAACATATGTCGTTGAAGGCTTCGTTTCTGAGATACAGGGTGTTGAATATAATGTTTTGTTTTCGAATTTTCAATATAACTTATAAAGGAATGCTTAATTTGGTTTCATATTTGGGGGATAATGCCTATTAATTAAGGGACATAAAACAAGCGACAAGAATGTTCAAAAACTTACACACTGGCGGAGTTGAGGGGGTGCTCAACCAGTTTCTTAAACAGGTCATCTACGCCAATGACTATTTAAAAAAAAAACAACCTTTATTTTCATTATCTACATATAGTTTACCAAAAATAATGTCTCTTCTTCTGTTTTGAAATTCCTGTGCGTTTCCGAGTTATTTTGATTTTTAGTGTTTGATGTGGTACTAAATTAAGTAATTTATTTATTCTCAATTATTGGCTAAATATTTAATTCTTTCAACAAAACCTACCTAAATATGATTTGTTAAGGATTCTAAAGAGTCGAAATCTCTTATTCTTTATCTCTTTCCAATGTAGTCAAAATAAATATTTGTTATATCAAGTCATACTCAAATACAACACTTTTATAAGTTGATATCTGTTTAGTACACAAATTTTAACAATCCTTATTTATTTTGTGCTGCCTAAATAATAATGTGCAACTAAATTACAACAAAAAAATACATTGATTGAAAATTGATTGAAAATTTATTGAAAAAACAGAAATGTTTACAATACAAGTGTATACAGATAGGGAAAATATTTAACCGATCATATGAAATGCTAAGAATAATCCCTTCCACTGCTCGCCGTCCAAGCTTGACGCGTCCTCCCCTATTTTGGCGAACTAAACCAGTATTCGTATAGCACACTATTCGTTTAGCGCTCGGCCGTGGGCGTTGGAGAGTAGGGGAGTACTGACTAAGCCCTCTATTCCATGCGTCATCTTCCCACCAATACCCCATGCATTTGAAATGTATGTAATAGAATCTCCCCATGATCGGTTAAATATTTTCCATATCTGTATATAAAACACAAACAAACTGTTTTCAAATAAATACTGACACATACAAACATAAGCATCTACGTGAAAAGTATAAAAACATGTATAAAAAACGTATAATTGCTATGCCAACAAATGTTCATACATGTTTCTTTTGAAAATAGCAAGACTACTCGATTCTTTAATATTAAATGGAAGTTTATTAAATTAATTTATTCCGGCATCGAAAATATCTTTTTTGGTAGTCATGAGCCTTACCCTGTTAATATTTAAATAATCTTTATGGCGCATATTATATGTATGAATCTCATACCGGTATTGCAAGTTAGCTGACAGATAATCAGGGAGCATGTCATTAACTAGTTTGAAAATAAAAATCAGTGTTCTGGCTTTGATTAAGTCTCTTATATTGAACCAGTTTAGTTGCTGTAGCATGCTACTAATACTGACGAATCTGTTACATTTTAATAAAAAACGCATGCATCTATTTCGTAAGATCTGTAGTTTAATTAGTATATCAGATTCGTGACACATAAATAAGAGGAGCAATATTCAAAGTGAGGTTTGATGATACAGCTATATATTAGAAAGGACAATGTTAATAACACCGGTCTACAACATTTTTGCGCACGGGTTATACATACCTAATTTTTATTCCTTTTATACCTAGAAATAAGAAAAATAACAAAAAATAGTTCTAAATTTGTTTTTATGTGTGAAAAACGGAAAATTCAAATAAATGAAAATACATAAAAAATCGACATAGAGATGATTTATTAAAAGATACCAAACATCCATTTATAATTCATTCTTGCAATAGAAGTTTCAAAATAAAGTCCAAACGTTTAAAAATGAACAGTTTTACTTTTCCTTTCATGCTCAGTAGAAGTTTCTCTTATTAACCCCAAATATAATCCCCCATCATGCTTTCGGTATACTGGCCTTGGTAACGTCTCTCAAATTCCATTATATCTTAATGGAAGCGTTCCCCTTGCTCTTCCAAATAAGCTCCCATATTATTTTTTAAATTTATCCAAATAAGAATGTAACATGTGCATCTTTAGAGACATTCTACATCCGATGATGGAAAAATTTGTAATCATCTCAGTGATCAGCTCGTCATAATTTTCAGCTCTATGGTTTCCAAGAAAACCATGAACTACTGTCATAAAACTGTTCCAGGCTTTTTTCTCCTCATTGCTAAGTAAGTCCGGGAAAATATCACAATCCATGATTTTTTTATTTGAGGGCCCACAACAGACAGACTCGTATGAGTGGGAACGTCTCGCGCAGATCTTCGCGCATGCCGCCATTTGGGGATAGGTAGCAGCAGGGACGTGTGGTTGTAAAATAAATATGCCCTTATAGCCATACCGTTCCACTACTGCGTTATTGGTGCACGAATGCTGTATTCTGTGGTTTGTTGAATTTCTTGTATTTTATACTGTTATGTTATTTTATTTTTAAACAATTTCAAGTAAAACAAATTTATATTTAGTATGACACTTTCTAAATTGAGACAACTATTTTTAATCCGGTTCTGAAGTGTATCCCGCGCGAGAGAGAGACTACAAGCTTTAAGGACAAATTTTCAGGTTTTAATACTTCAAAGGTGCCGCCGTAGAGTCTGTGAGCTGATTGTTATTTAAGCTGCGACAATAGCGCGCAAAGACCGACATTAATCAGGCGTGAAAATCAAAAATGCTATAACTTCTAAAAAAACAAATATTTTCGTTCTGTAATCGCAATTTTTTATATAGATTTGCTTATATAATCAAAATATATTAGGTAAAACCCATGCGCAAAAAAAAATTTTGTTGTTTATCGGTGTAATAGGCGATTTTTGGCTTATCCGGGGGAACGCATAAATCATAAAAAAATCAATTGTTATTATTGTTAATTAACATTAGGAATGGCCCAGAAATACGTCAGATAGCTGGGGAAATGTCGCTACTACCCCTAAACCTATATAAACTACCCTTATATAGCTTTAAATGGATAATCATTAATTATTGTTATACAATTCGTGTAAAATGAAAAATATGTTTGAAAATGATTTGAGCAGACAGTATGTCAATATAAAAAGTGATAAATAACTGTAAAAATGTCCATACCACCCCTAAAAATTAAAAAAACGACTTTCAAAAGCTAATGGTGAGTTTACTTCGACATCAAAAATAGATAATGCTTAAATGTTCAAGGGAACGCCTGTTGCAAAAAATTCAAAAACTGATACTAGAGTACATTAAGTAAGTGGGGAAATATTAATTGCACCTCTAAATCTATATAAACTGCTTTTAAATAGCTTAAAATAGATAATCATTATTTATTGTTGTAAAATTCGTTTAGAATGAAAAAAATGCTTAAATCACTTTTAAGGGTCATTTATATTATTGCGATCTGAAAAATGGGCGCAAGGATAAATTGCCATTTTTTCAGTACGCGCTCGCAAAGTGAGAACAATTGGCGCTATTTCGCCATTTAATGTGCACTTTTGCAGTCATTTATCACTTTTTATATTGACATGCTGTCTGTTCCAATCATTTTCAAGCATTTTTTTCATTTTACACGAATTTTATAACAATAATTAATGATTATCCATTTAAAGCTATTTAAGGGTAGTTTATATAGGTTTAGGGGTAGTAGCGACATTTCCCCAGCTATCTGACGTGTTTCTGGGCCATTTCTAATGTTAATTAACAATAATCAATTGATTTTTTTTATGATTTATGCCAAAAATCGGCTATTTTTAACCAGGACAGTTCCTTTGCCATACTGTGACAAGTTTTTACTGACTCGGTATGCAAATCCGATCTTTTTAGTAATTTTTTTAATAAGGTAATCCATATGTTGATGATGTTTTTGGAGAAAGTTTTTGAATTTATAACAATATTTAATTAACAATTGTGGAATTAATAACAATTGTTAGCAATAACGATTTATAAATAACAAGTACAACAATTAATAACAATAACACTAGTATAATAAAATTATACACTTTGTTCAAAATGTAAACCGTTCTTTTCAATACACATTTCAGAGCGACGTACAATAGAACTAAATTATGCACCCTTATTTCATTGTAAGCATCTCTGATGCGATTGTGAAGTTCTTCAATTCAAGTGTATTAACCGTATAGTGGTATACACTTTTTATTATAAAAGTCTTGTATTTGAGTATCTTGATATAACAAATATTTATTTCGACTCTTTAGAATCCTTAATAAACCATCTTTAGGTAGGTTTTGTTGAAAGAATTAAATATTTAGCCAATAATAGATAATAAATAAATTACATCAAACATTAAAAATCAAAATAACTAGGAAACGCACAGGAATTTCGAAATAGAAGGAGGGACATTATTTTTGGTAAACTGTATGTAGATAATGAAAATAATAGTTTTTTTTAAATAGTCATTGGCGTAGAAGTTCTGTTTAAGAAAGTGGTTGAGCACTCCCTCCACTCCGCCACTGTGCGTGTTTTTGAATATTCTTATCGCTTGTTTTAAGCCCCTTAATATGAAAATAATCTAAGCATTCCTTTATAAGTTATAATGAAAATTCGAGACCGAAAAATTATATTCAACACCCTGTATCTTGCAAACGAAACCTTCTGTGACATGTTTATAGGAACTTTTCTTCCTAAAAACATATGTTCTATCTTCTGTTAAAGTTTGTCTACAAAATACCACCCTGTATATTGTAATTCATATTACAAGAGTGTTTAATTCAAAATGAGCTCGAAAAGTGAAGACGAACATTTACAGAGGAAGTATTGGAAGCGGCACAAAGTGCTGTTTCACAATTAATCCCCAAAAAATCGTTAAGACAGTAATAAATTGCCTACAATGAATTCAAAGAGTGGTGTAGTTCGAAGAAAATTAAAAAAGTGCCTGAAGCGGTATTACTGGCATAATATAAAATTAATAAAATTAAACCTTCGACATTATGGTCAGTTCATTTCATATTTAAAAGTACACTGAATATCAAAGAAAATGTATATATCAGAAAAATTCCAAAACTAATAACCATATTTGAAAAGCAAATGAGTTCGATACCGTACAAAAAAGTCTAGAAGAGGAAATTGCAAAGAGGACTTTTGCAAGAAGCACCTGACAGTATATTTTTTTTAGAAAAGGTAATTCAAATTAATAAAAATCAATCGATTTAACTAATTTTGGGCAACTTTTGAGATACATTAATAATAACTGGTGTTTGTGAAGTTTTGAGAAGAGATAAAGCTACTAAGGATAACGATCGTTGATGTAGATAATATTCAATTATTATTATAAGAATTCCAAACCTCATACTTCGAGATGTTTTGTGATTTTAAGTCCAGACCAAATGAATATAAACCGCAAATACTGTGCTTTACGTTCGGCAGTTATTACACGTCAAAAGATTTTTTGTGAAATTCTTAGGGAAAAATAAGTGGTTGCCGCCAACAAAATAAGGCATGTGCCAAAATAAATAGCAACTTATCTCAATTTGCCTCATCCAGAAACTTAGACAGTACACTGCGTTAGACGTTCTTCCATCATGTAGTTACCATCTTCAGCAGAGCTTACGGAACTTGCTGTACAACGTAAGCAGTAAACATAAACAATTACAGTAGCAGGCTTATTGAAAACTCACAAAGTTAGGATATAACTGACAGCACTGGATCTGGCATAAATTAACTCACTCCAATATCGGCGCTTTCAATTTACATGTAGTACAAAATAAATTTTAATCCTCCTGTTTATAATAGTTACTGTTTTGTATTGAAATATTATATCGGTTAAAATGTATATTGTTTAATTAATAAAATCATAAACAAATTTCGAAAAAATGAGAAATTATTTTTTACATTAGAACATAAAACAATGTTCTACAACGACAAAGATTTTGGTGTTCTAGAACATAAAAGTATTTCCCAGCTAGGTAAAAAAAAAACTCTCATTTTCAACTGAAAAATTAATGAAAATGTCAAGTTTTGATGATAGTTTTCAAAAAAATTATTTTAGATTAGTATTAATATTAATAGTATTTTTTTACATTAGATAACTTTCAAATTGCTAATGAATGTATAAATGATACCAGTTATTTCATTTACTGATTAAATATATGTAGAAAGTTTCTTTGAAAAGCCTAGGCATGTCAAATATTTAGTATCGCATATAGCTGGAGTGGAAATATAGTGATCTAACACAAGTTTACTTATTTTTTTTTATATTTTTAGGTATTATTAATATTGTGCGATACTAACTACTCAGTGGACAAAAGCCCCAACCTGCGTTGAATTACACCCACAATATCTACCCATATATTCCTTATTATAAGCTTTTGTAACATTTTTTACTGTTTTAGAAAGGTATTTTAAGCTAATATAAATCAAATCTCCTACAATTCCTATCAATGAAGTCAGATGTATGTTCTCTGATACCAAACATCTAGGTATGCTAATGAACAATTCCACAGACAAAGCTCTATTCAATAATTATCTAAAGAAAATAATATAATTTACTAACCTTCTAATGAAACACTCTATAAATATATAACTTCACTTTTTGGCAGTGGGAACACGACAAATTTAACCACTATAGATGAAATCTGACCTATTTCTGCATTTTTAGGATTGCTTATTCAGGTGGTCTCCTTTAAGTTGAATCAAATATCTAACTATAAAAATTATTATAAAAATTAAAATTATTTGAAGTTAAATATCGACAAAGACAAAAAGTGACATCCTGTCAATGAATTAAATATGACAATACCTACTTGAAAAATGTTTACCTCTTATGTAAAAGTTTTTTTATATTTTTAGGTATTAATAATATTGTGTGAAACTAACTACTCAGTGGACAAAAGCCCCAACCTGCATTGAATTACACCCACAATATTTACCCATATATTCCTTATTATTAGCTTTTGTAACATTTTTTACTGTTTTAGAAAGGTTTAAGCTAATATAAATCAAATCTCCTAGATGTTTGGTATCAGAGAACATACATATGACTTCATTCATAGGAATTGTAGCAGATTTTATTTATATTAGCTTAAAATACCTTAATAATTTTAATTTTTATAATAATTTTTATAGTTAGATATTTGATTCAACTTAAAGGAGACCACCTGAAGAAGCAATCCTAAAAATGCAGAAATAGGTCAGATCTCATCTATTGTGGTTGAATTTGTCGTGTTCCGACTGCCAAAAAGTGAAGTTAGATATTTATAGAGTGTTTCATTAGAAGATTAGTAAATTATATTATTTTCTTTAGATAATTATTGAATAGAGCGTTGTCTGTGGAATTGTTCATTAGCATACCTAGATGTTTGGTATCAGAGAACATACATATGACTTCATTGATAGGAATTGTAGGAGATTTGATTTATATTAGCTTAAAATACCTTTCTAAAACAGTAAAAAAACAAGTTTACTTAGCCGAGAAGATGAATTTGGTGAGTGTATACAATAAAATAAAACTTGTTTGAAGAGACATTTTCAAGTACATTTGTCTTAATAAAATTTATCGGATAATCAGAATTTTGTTTCTACTACTTTATTATGTGAGTATTATTTACAGGAAAAGTGTGGGAGCTTTTAAAAACACCCCATAAGTATAAGCCGACCGAGGTTGTTGAGAGGGTGAATAGTCTAAACAAAATAAAGCTAGCAAGGCGGATCACGTGTTGATCCTGATCAAGACGTGAATACATAAGTCACTAAATTGTGTTTTCGTCTTAATAAAGTTATGGTTACAATTTCTAGAGTTGTTGACATTGAAAGACTTCTTCGGAATTGAAAACGGCTGGATGTTTATATTAGATTCAAATTTTATGTATATATGAATGAAATATATTACGAAAGCCTTTATTATTAAATTGCATAAGCGAAAATTTATATTCCTCTTATAAAAGTTATAATACATTTTCCCTCTATGGCGGCTCTAAAATGTTGGAATATCTGCTTCTAGTTTACACAATAAAAATTTAAGTAAGTAAGGTATTGGTCAGTTTAATTTCAGGAAGCCATCTCTAAAGACCAATTGACCTTAAACTAAGCCATACGCATTTTTTAAACATATCTTTACATGTAGCCACTATTTGTAACAGTTGATGTTTTTTTTATAGTGTTAGTGTGACCACGACTAAGGACATAGTGATTTTTATTATCTTTAAGGATTACAATAATCTATTATTTAAAATTCAAACTACAAACTTCTACGATACAGGGTGACCGGGAAAATGTGGGAAATCTCTCAGGTGCCGATGGAACATGAAAAAATAAGAAGAAATATAAGAAGTTCCTATAAATTTATTTCCTACAAGTCCCTACGGAGATCTATGTGCCTGAAGGGGCTTTTCTTGAATAACTTTTAAAGTACTGAATATAATTTAATAAAAATATGTCTAAATTTTTAACACCCTGTATGATAAAGGCTTTAAAATAGTAAATCTGGGTAACTTCTACCTTACACTAAAAAAGATACTTTTGTTTATTCTCGATAAAATTAACCATTTACGAGAATGTTCTCTATTATGAAGTTTTTCAATAATTTTTAAATTTTGTATTTTTTTTATTAAACATCTTACAATGAAACTTTGTTGTTGTTTGAATGACTTTAGTATCACAATTTGTTGTCGAAAAAGAAATGGAAATCATGGCCCTTTTTATTAAAAATAAAACATGAATTAGTTTATCATATTTTCTTTTATCTCGTAAGGGGTTCATTTAATCGATAATGAACAAGGATGCCTTTTTTAGTTTAAGGATGAAGCTATCTAGATTTAGTATTTTATATATTTTATCATACAGGGTGTAAAAAATGTAGGCATTAAGATGTAAAGTTTAGCTCGTCCATGATAAACTAAAAAAGCTAAATATATTTCAACACATATCTCTGCAGGGAGGGTCTGTAGAAAATTTTTTTAAAGAAACTTCAACATCTTATTGTTTAATATTCCATCTGCTCCCAAGAGATTTCCCACATTTTCCCAGACACCCTGTATAATATAAGAGATAGAGAGTATATTCACCCTATGTGAATATTTTATTCAATATTTTATAGAACAAGGAAATGCTTTTAAATGTAAGGCAATAATTTTTTATGGCATGCTGCTAAGAAATATGACGGGATCTATTTTGCCTAAAAATATATTTCCAGGGAGAAATCTTTCCTTTAAATCCGTAAAATCAGTTTTTCTCAAACTTGACGGAAATGTCAGGAATAATATTACAACCAACGTGCATGTTGATATTATTATATTTTCATACACCCTCACATCCTCATTCTCAGCGGATTACTAAGAATGAATAGAATCGCAAGATTACCAAGGAATTTATGATTTTTATATCGAAAATAAATAAATAAATTATTGTTATAGTACTTTGCGTACGTCAAGCAAGAGAAATTTTACGATATAATTAATTTACATATTATGAAATTGCATTACCTTTCTTACCGTGACTATATTCAGTTTAAAGTTCCAACTTGTTGAAGAACTTTCATTTTAGTCAGAAGAAATGATAAGCGTGGAACAGTGTGTGTCAGTTTTAGCAACTGTATTTGACAGTGAAAACGACAACTCTTGTTTTTCATGCAGTTTGGAATATTGACTGAATTGATTTGTTGTGTTTTTATTGAAATATCATGCTTTAATAATAAATATTTACTTGCGAGTCTTTAGCTAATACTTAAAAATATCTATTTATTTGACAGTAAATAAAGGGTAAAAATTGTAGAAAGTATTATTTATTCTACTTAACTTAGGCCCTTCCGAAAAATTATTGTTCGCTGATGACTTTACGAGGCCTCTTTGGGTAACTTAGAACTACTTTCAAAATAACTCCCGTAATAATGATCCGATTTTTATGAGGCTTGCACTAGTTTAATTAGAAAAAAAATGTAGTTTCCAGTATGTCCTAAATTTTTTGACACGAGTAAACTAAGCTGTAAAATGTAAAGAGTAAGAACAAGATAAATGAGCCAAAAAAAACGAAGAATTATTTTATTAGTTTATATTGCATTTGTTTCTGAAAATAAGTGATAATAACTTTGTAAATTTGGAACTAAGAAAGTGCATTTTAAGTTAAAGCCTGCTTAAGGAGCAGCTTACGATCAGATACTATTAGGCGATGAAATACGAGGTAGACAAAGACAGAATATGTAAGGGAAGTCGGATGGTTGCAATGTGCTTAGGGTAACGGACGAGTTGATTTGCATCTAGCGTGCCACCTTAAGCTTTCTTCGTCAATCGGTATCAGATTGTGAGTGTCTTTAGCTCTGTATGAATCGTTTGTTGTCGTGGTGCGAAATAAATCATTTGTCTCGCAAATGTAACTCTATGACCTTTACTCGCAGTCAATTCTGTTATACAGAGTGTTTTTAAATGAAGTAGCAAACATATTTGAGACCTATTCCTTAGGTGAAAATAAATAGATTTAACCCAACATACCTATAGCCCAAGTACGACTTGGAGATAGATACAAGGTGTCAAAGTTAAAATTTTATTTTCAATATTTGTAGATAACTTCTTAAAAAATTCAAATATTCACATAATTTTTGTAAATCGGGGATTTTTGCAGGTGAGAAAGTCAAATTTGTTTCTAATTTTGACGTCACTAGTAGAGGGAGCCACTTGTGGCACACCATGTTTTCTTAAATGGCAAGACTTTCCTCCAGTTTAATGTATCTATCTGACTATAGAAACAACCGATTCTCTTACCTGTTATATTTAAAAAAGGTATACCTTGCTGAAATCTGTAGGAGTAACCATTTTTGAAATAATCCGATTTGCTCAGTGCACCGAGTAAAAACTGTTTTGGTTTCAGGTAAAGTGCCTTTTCTGCTATAAATGGAGCAAAACGTTACTTAAAAAAGTTGTTCAGAATGGTAAATTATGGAGATGCGCAAAATGTCAAGAAGATCGGCGAGGTTTGATGAAATCATTTTTCAACAAAGCACAGATGTTATCAAAGTAGGCCGATCTTTTGAAATTTTGCATAATTTACCGTTCTGAACAACTTTTTCAAGTAATATTTTGCTGTATTTTTAGTAGAAAAGAAACTTTACCTGAAACGATTACAGTTTTCAATCGGTCCACTGAATATTTCAAATAGGATTATTTCGAAAACTGTTACTCCTAACGACTTCAACAAGGTATCTCTTTTTCAGATATAACAGGTAGGAGAATCGATTGTTTCAATAGTCAGACTTATCAGCAAAAAAGTTCTGCCATTTAAAAGAAAATGTTGTGCCATAAGTGGCGCCATCTACAAGTGACGTTAAAATTAGAAAGAAATTTGAATTTGTCGCCCGCAAAAACTACTGATTTACAAATTTTATGTAAATATTTAGATTTTTTTAAGAAGTTATCTACAAATATCGAAAATAAAATATTGACTTTGACACCCTGTATCTTTTTTATTATGCGACTTGGGATATAGGTATGTTAGGTTAAATCGATTTATTTTCACCTAAGGAATCTGTGGTCTCATTTTTGCTACTTCACTTAAAAACACCCTGTATATGATTATTCGTATTGAGCTATATAAAAATATAGGAATAACCTTTGACAGCAGACTCACTTTTATTGAACAATGGTTTAATAACATTATGTAAAGCGCATTCCGGATCTATAATTTATCGTTCATCAATAAATTCATTATTTTTGAAATTGAGAAGTTTTTTAAAAAAGACACTTTTTGACATACGACCCATATTTGTGATGTTATCGTTGTTCGAGGAATTTTAAAATCTTCAAACATTATTTTTTTGAAATTTTTGTTATGTAACACCATTCCGTAATATGGAATCCTATTTATAACTTACATCGCCAACGGCTTAAGGCAGTTCAATGAAGATTTTTAAAACGTCTACCTTTTCGACTAGATGGTTTTTATCCGTTCCAGGGCTGTAATCACTCTGATCTTTTGATTCGCGTTGGCTTAGAGGATTTAGAATTGCGCCGAAATGTATTTCTGATCCGATTTCCGTATAACCTTCTAAAGAACATAGTTGACTGATCCATACTCTTGAGTAAAGT
This sequence comes from Monochamus alternatus, assembly GCA_037114965.1. Taxonomy (NCBI): domain Eukaryota; kingdom Metazoa; phylum Arthropoda; class Insecta; order Coleoptera; family Cerambycidae; genus Monochamus; species Monochamus alternatus. The sequence goes on along the minus strand of CM073429.1, from coordinate 54,766,396 downwards.
ATACTTTCGATTACCACGTGAGAATACCAGGCAACAAAGTTTATATTATTGTTATTCCCCTAGAACTGACTTATTGGTTAAGTCTTGAATTTTTTTAATATGTAATTTATACAATAGAATTTCTAAGGATTGTGAAATTTTTATTGAAAATTTAAATACGTCGTTGTGTCTCACTCAGGGTAATTTTATTAATTATGGTATATATATTTTTTTTATTATCATTTAGTTTACTTATTTCTATAATTGGGTGTTTCCTGTTGCAATAATAATAGTTATTTATGCAACAAGTACAGAAAGTAAGTGTTTATTGCACGCGACGTGAATTTGTCCAACGAGGCCGTCAGGCCGAGTAGAACAATTTTGTACGAGTTGCATACAATATTTTTTCTACATTCATGCAAAAACCAAAAAATGTTTTATTTAGATGACACTAAGTCAAGGAAAATATGACGTCGATTTGAACGTTTATGTTTGTCATGATGACAAAATGCTGTAGTAGAATGACAGATGAATGCAATAAACATTTTATTGCACTAGTGCAATAAAGAACCGCTTTTTCCACTAAATATAGTTCAATAAAGTTTTGTTTTTTGCATGAACGTAGAAAAAGATTATTATATTTATTTATTTAACGAGTGTATCTAACAGTATGCCTAATTACAAGAGATATGAACGTACAAGCGAACAAGTAGACATAACATATCATATAATTCACCTAATTAGATTTAAATAAAATATCTTACATAGTATAGATAGGTATCACTTATTCAGTCACATAATAATAAAAACAATTTACAAAATCCAATAATAGTTTAATATAAATATATTTTAATTATTTAAATTTAATGAGAAGTCCATACAGGTCAAATAGATGATATAATTCATTAATTAATTTTATAATAGCTAACAGTGGCGTGGCATAAGGTACTAGTGGTGAACTGATGAAACTGGCAAACCTAAATGGATCATCATAAAAATATAAATACGATAGAAGCTTTCTAGAATCTGTTATATAATTTATAAGTTTGTAACAAAAAATCATAGCAGTTAGATTTCTTCTATCATACAGATTGCGCATTTGAAATTTCCTCCGTACACTGAAAAAAAAAGAAGAGTAAACGCTTATAGAATTGTAGACCTGTGTACTACAATTTGTTGCGATTTTAGCTCCAAGTCCAGTTTGTAGTATTATTTCACATACTAGTATGCTTATAATTTTGCAGTAATAATCTTCAAACAATATTTTACTACAACATAAATGTTATCAAATACTATATATATTGTTGTACCATTTACTAAATGTTTTATGAGTTTATTGACACAAAAACTGCAACAGTTTATCAGCTCTGGGATCTATAACAAACAAATATTCGAGCTTGTTAGCTTTCATCGGTATGTCATAGGGTCAGAGCAAAAGATCTCTAGAGGGATCTCTAGTTGTTCGCATTTGTCACACCCAACATGTAATGTAACACGACATGTAGTTTCTTTGTTTATGCGTATAGCTCTGTCATATTCGATGGAAGGTCAAGAATGTAAGAGTTGTAAGTGCTTACATCCAACAGTCAGTCGTTACTTCATGCTGGACTTGGGGGTATCAAAAAAACTGCTTTAATACAATCTGTAGTAAATAATACTGCAATTGTGTCTCTGCAGTTTTGGTAATGATGACTAACAGTATTGTATTAATACAATCTATAAATATTATTATTTTGCACCATACCCGTATTTTAAATTTTACCATATGACATATATTACGAAATATTGTAAAAAGTTTTACAATTATATTAAAATTTACGACAACCTAATTACTAAAAGTTTTTATATATTTTTAGGTATTAATAATATTATGTAAAACTAACTACTCAGTGGACAAAAGCCCCAACCTGCGTTGAATTACACCCATAATATCTACCCATATATTCCTTATTATTAGCTTTTGTAACATTTTTTACTGTATTAGAAAGGTATTTTAAGCTAATATAAATCAAATATCCTACAATTCCTATCGATGAAGTCATATGTATGTTCTCTAATACCAAACGTCTAGGTATGCTAATGAACAATTCCACAGACAAAGCTCTATTCAATAATTATCTAAAGAAATTAATCTAATTTACTAACCTGCTTTAATGAAACACTCTATAAATATCTAACTTCACTTTTTGGCAGTGGGAACACGACAATTCAACCACAATAGATGAGATCTGACCTATGTCTACATTTTTAGGATTACTTCTTCAGGTGGCCTTCTTTAAATTGAATCAAATATCTAACTATAAAAATTATTATAAAAATTAAAATTACATAAAAGGTGAACATTATTCAAAAGGTATTGTCATATTTAATTTATTGACAGGCTGTCACTTTTTGTCATTGTCGATATTTAACTTAAAATAATTTCAAGCTCAGCTCAGCTCCCTCAAAAGCCCAAACTCTTACTTTTATATTCCTCGTTGACAGTCAATTGACAGTTGTCAACTGTCAATTTTGCCAATCTGGCATGAGAATTGAGTTTAGCGACCTCAAGAACCCAAACTCTCAATGTCAACATAGAATATTTACTTTTATATTCCTCGTTGACAGTCAATTGACAGCTGTCAACTGTCAATTTTGCCAATCTGGCATGAGAATTGAATTCAGCTCCCTCAAAAGCCCAAACTCTCAATGTGAAAAGAGAATATTTACTTTTCTATTCTTCGTTGACAGTGTATTGACAGCTGTCAACGATCAATTTGTCCAATCTGACATGAGGGTTGAATCCAGTGACCTCAAAAACATTACCCTATATATTAGAATCATTAAAATATGCTTTTGACATCTGTAAATAGTATAGAAAATGAATAGTTTTGCAACGGGTCAGGAGAGCTTTGGCAGCTCCGTAGCTGCCAAAATGTTCATTTTGGCACTTTGTGCCCATGGAGACTTGTTCAGGATGACAAAATCTACAACATATCAAAAATTCAGACAATTTGACAGAAACCCAATTTCCATAAGATTATTGCGGGGTCCTTTGTAGTAACTGGTTCATTGAAATTTCTTTCAATGTAGATGCATAGTTCCTATGCAGTTCTTATATGGAGCAGTCACTGTTATAATATCATTTATGCTCAAATAATATTGCTACATAAAACCCATTTAATTTATTGATTAGTTACTGTTACGTGAAATTTGTTTACAAATGTGGGTGTCCTGCAGGGAAAGAATTTGAGTACTTTATAAGGGGCTGGCGTTCCTCTGGCTCTGTACAAAAATACTTCTGGAAGAGCTTGCAGCAGCACAGCGGTCTGTATGTTATACCATTAAGAACTTTCCAATAACAAGTAGAGATATTCTTTAGGTTATTTTAATAAGCTAGGACATATTTTTATATATAATATTTGTGGATGGTGTTTAACTTTTCGAAAATATCATCTTATTGAAGATTTAAATGTTCTGAAATACATCACCACTGGTTGCTCAATGAATTTTTTTTATTTTCATGTAATGTTTTATCTACCTCTTTGAAGGACTCATTTCGGAAACACTCTGTATTATAATAATTCGAAAAGCTTCTTAAAATTTCTTCTGATTCTTATAAATGTCAAGATATTACGTGCCTTAGCACGAAATATCCATTTCACCAAATAATACAATCAATAGTTTTTTTTCATATTGATTCATGGAAGGTATTTACAATTCTAATTCTTTATTTTTCATTTATACACAAGTACTATGTTTCGATTCTGCTAAGGCAGCTGTATTGACTCTTTCTTTTTTGTTTCAAAATGAGCTTTAAACGGAAATGTAGTTTGTCCAGAAAATGTTTTGTGTTTCTTCAGTCGTATGAAATAAAATCTGGAGAAAGTAAACATTAGATCTTGAAGCTAATTGTCTTCTTGGAATCTATTTACGAACTATTATTAACTAATAACTATTAACTATTACGAACTGTTCATTAGAGAATAATTTTAATTACTATAATAGTTGTTATAGCTATAAATCATTGGAAATAATAATTAAAATTTAACTTAAAACTTAAAAGATGATTTATTTTAAAGAACTTCAGTCTTGATTGGAAATATATATTTTATTTTCTTAATAATTGTTTATAGATAAAGAATAAGAGAAAATGTAAGTTGAAGATTTATCCCTTAATAATCAGTGAACAATTTGTATCACGTTTTTTGTAAAAACTAGAAGGAGCTAGTCGCCAGTATTTCCAGTGACATTTAATTCTCTTTTTTTAAGTTTTGTATATAGCCCTGCTATGTTAAGTAAAATTTAGCACAAAAAAGGTACTCTTAATCAGTTTGTTAAAAATGCATCGTTTTGGAGGAATATTTAAAAAACTGTGGTAGTCAATAAGTATATTACTGTATGTACTATTTATTAAGTATATATGTATTAAACCTTAATTCTTCCATTGATGATGTATTTTTTATATATATTTTTAGATATTAACAATACTGTGTGAAACTAACTACTCTGCGGACTAAAGCCCCGACCAGCGTTGAACAATTCCATAGACAACGTTCTATTCAATAATTATCTAAAAAAATTAATCAAGATAAATTTACTAACCTGGTTTAATGAAAACACTATAAATATCTAAATTCACTTTTTAAACTGTGGGAACTCAAAAATTCAACCACAATAGATGTGATCTGACCTATTTCTGCATTTTTTTTACTTATTGGTATAATAACTTGTATAGTTAGATATTTGACTCAACTTAAAGGAGGCCACCTGAAGAAGAAATCCTAAAATTGCAGTAATGGGTCAGATCTCATCTATTGTGGTTGAATTTTCGAGTTTCCACAGTGTCAAAAGTGAATTTAGATATTTATAGAGTGTTTTCATTAAACCAGGTAAGTAAATTTAACTAGATTATTATTTTTTAGATAATTATTGAATATGGAATTGTTCATCAGCATATCTAGATATTTGGTATCATATGACTTCATTTGAGATTTGATTTATATTAGCCTAACTACATTTCTAGTACACTAAAAACTTGATGTCATATGTCATATTTTGTATAAGGGAAACTTCTGTAGGTTATTTATTCTCCAGTTTGAATAGTACTAATGGAAACTATACCAGCAGTGCGGTTGTGCAGATGTTCAATTTTGTTTGTTGTGTATTTTTTGTTGAGTTTTATAAATAAACAATTTCCCATAATTTATCTTATACACATAATATGTATATGAATAGAAGAGTTCGAAGTTTGATAAATACACACGTAATAAATAAGTACTATTACAAGTATCGCATGGTTAATTTTCCCACAGTTGTTTGCATTGTTCTCTTTACGTAAAATGAAATTTTACATGATATCACTAGGCTTGGAATTGGAAAAACCCAACTTAAAAATAGTTAGAGAATAAAATGTCACAAAAAATGCTATCAACTAGCGCCCTCTACTCTGTACAAAAGCATATTCGGCACCACCAAAAGGGAACCTGTGTCATATTTTAATTAAATACATTGTTCTTTAAAAAAATTACATTCAAAATTTAATTTTTTTAAATTATCTTACACACCCTATATCTCAAAAATATGTGGTTCTAGAACATACGTTTATTAAACAAACCTCACTTATTTTTTAATGCTCTATCATCCCTAGTAATATTGACTATGCAGTAAGTTAAAGAAGTTAAACTTAATGTTATTAACAACTATTTTCTGTATGATATGTATTCTTCCAAACAAACTAATCTTTAATAACACCTTACTCTGGTAGTACGAAAAATAAGGTATATTTCATATATAAAAATTTATTAGACCTTTAACTCTATCCATAAAATACGAACAACATAATATTCTCCTTAATGAAGTCTCAGAAAATTTCAATTTCTCTCCTTTATTTGATCCGGTGAAGAATATTGGCTGATATTCAATAAATTCCTTACACACGGAAGTCTGCTTCGGAGGGATTGTTCCACAGACACTAATTTTATATTAACTTGGGCAGCTCACATGAAGCGTTAAGATGGTGTAATTTGTTTGGTCGGGACACCGAAAGTAAATATATGTAGACAATTTGAGTTGACACGTTGAATTTGTGTTGGCTGGTTCTGTTACATTCATCTAAAAGTGTCTGAAGCAATTTAAACGTTATTCAGGAATGGATCTGACAATTATTCAATTTCTAGTGTTGGGATATGGAACTTCCATATATATTTTTGTATTAGCAAGCCGACACTTTTAAACCTTACACTAACAGTGTTAATCAAGTTTTAATTTAAAAAAGTTTATTAAGAAATATTTAAATTAATTTTTGTTTATCCACGTTGATATTAAATACACAATTTAAACAAGTACTAAAATTTAATAAACCACTGAAACTGCTATACTCGCGACAAGAATTCAGACGACATGCGTCATATGAACAAATGAATAATTCATTATATTTTCATCAAAATATTTAAGAAACTGCAACTGATAGTAATAAAACTATATACTACACTAAAAGGTTGCATTATATATTGCACTAAATTGCAAAACATGATTGTTTTTAACGCGACCAAATATCGAAAATTACGTTGACAACAAAAACAAATGTGTAACGTCAGCTGTGACATAAGACGTCTGAATTCTTGACGCGAGTATATTACTTATTTTTTACTGTATTAGAAAGGTATTTTAAGCTAATATAAATCAAATATCCTACAATTCCTATCAATGAAGTCATATGTATGTTCTCCAAAGCAGTCCAACACGTTTTCATTAAGTTATATTATTTTCAGATGTTGTGAAATCAGAAATGACAACGGTGCTTGGTTTATCATAACCACTATCAACTTTAAGGGCGCCGTATTCTTGAAATAGTGTTTTCTACAAATACAAGTAATTTTAGACATTTAAGAACTGAATAATATAGAGTTTAGCAAATAATAACAATGTTATCTCATGCCACTGGCGAATATTCAAAGGTACCGAAGTAAAATCAATATATAACGTCTATCCAGCAAATTTTTAGGTACTGAAATCTTTCAAAATACGTATTTTTTTAAATTTAACTATAGATGTAAACATTGTTATAACATAAACTTACATAGTTCTGCATATAAGATTGTTCACTTTTGTTTATAAGTATGTGAAAATAATTGTTAAAATGTGGGGTTAGAATAGTGAAATAATGTGTGTTATATAAATGCATTTTAAAAGTTATTATATTATTTGAAGAGAGTTTAAATAGTAAAAATGGATAAACAAAACATCAGTAATTTTATTTTTGATATTACTTTTGTTCTACGTGTTTTATTTTTCAAGATTTCAGTACCTAAAAAACATCACAAATTTGATCATTTTACGGCGAGAAATACGGCCACCTTAAGTATTCTTTCCCAATATTTTCTTTCAAAAGTGAGTCTTCAAAATCAATTGTTAAATTGACTAATCCATCAGAACGGTATGCGCCTGCAACCCCCAAATTAAGACGACCTATAGAAAATCTTGTTAAAAATTTTGTTCTTTTATTTTTAACGCGTTTATATTTATCATTAAATATCTATACAGTGTGTCCACGGATGGAGTTGACAAGAGGAGAAAGTCTTGACTTTATCGAAAAATGTCACTCTTTATAAAAAGTTTTGCTTCTCGAAGAAATGAGACTGCCATAGAAACGTCTTAGATTAGATATACAGGGTGATCATAAATTAAAAAAACACGAAAATACTCTAGAGAGCAGTATCAGTATTTCTTATTTTACGCAAAATGTTGATAAAACAAATCTGTTTATAACTTCAAATAGAGTAATACATATTTTAAAATCAAAATTTCAATTTTAAGTTATACTCTATATAGCTACCTCCCACTTCAATACATTTTCCCGCTAACTAAATAAATTTTTCACACATTTTACGAATAGTTTGCATTCAATTCATGTATTCCTTCGCGTATGTGTTCTTTTAATTATCCTTATCATGTGCATCATTTTAATAAACTTTCTGTTTTAGGACACACCAAAGGAAAAAGTCAAGGGGTGTGAGGTCAAGATTAAGCCAAATTTTCCTCTGCACCTTTCACCAAAATGATCTGCTAGCCATTGTCCGAGCAAGGCTGCATAATGAACAGGACAGCCGTCCTGTTGCCAAAACAGCTTATTTAGTCGAGGAAATGAACTAAAAAAGTTCTAAAACTAGTTGTGGTGAACGGATCGGAATGCGGTCTTCTGCATTCTCTTCCAAAAATTTTTTGTAAAAAATGAGGCGACATGGAATTTCTGACAAATCGGAAATTGCATTGCAACAGCCAAAAATGCATTCAAAAAATTCATTATTTGAGAGGCCTCTTGGAATATGTCAAAACTTGGTAAATAAGTGTCAGAGCTGGCCCAGATCGGGTACTCGGGGGTTTTCGAGGTCGTTGATCACGAATATGATGTTCAAATTGACCCTCCGAACACCTGGAGCTCAGGACCGCCGATGAATGTCATCTCCGTGGGACTCTCCCACAAATCACGCGGGAAAGAAGAGAAACTCGGCGTCCGGGGTTCTTAGGGTCGCTGAATCCAAATCTGGTATCGGCGAACACCCCACGGGCACCTGGTGCGCCGGAACCTGGACGCGGACGTCACCTACGAGAATTTTTCTGAGAAGAGTGCCAAAAACCACCCGAAAATTATAATAGGGGCGTTTTATGGGTGGTTGAATCCGAATTTCATGTCGGAAACGACCCCCCGAACACCTAGTGCACCAGAACCTGACCCTAAACGTCATCTCCTTGGTTTTTCCTGACACAATCTTAAAGGCGAACGGATCGTTATGGGGGTTTTTAGGGGTGCTGAATCCGAATTTCATGTCGATAACGACCCCCCGAACCCCTGGTGCACCGGAACCTTACCCAGAACATCTTCTCCGTGGCTTTTCCATACACAACCGAAACAGACGAACTGAAAATCGTTATGGGGGTTTTTTTGGGTCGCTGAATCCAAATATGACATCGGCGAACACCCCACGGGCACCTGGTGCCCCCGAACCCGGACGTGTACGTCATCTCCGAGAATTTTCCCACCAAGATCGCTAAAAACGAACCAAAAAATCATTACAGGTCTACCGCGGATGGTTTTACAGACACGACCGCAACAAACTCACCAAAAACCGTCTCATAATGTTTGTTTTTAGCACTCTTCTCATGAAAATTCTCGGAGATGACGTGCACGTCTGGGTTCGGGGCCACCAGGTGCCGGTGGGGTGTTCGCCGATGTCATATTTGGATTCAGCGACCCAAAAGAACCCCCATAACGATTTTCGGTCTGTCTTTTTTTATTGTGTCTGGAAAAGCCACGGAGAAGATGTTCAGGGTGAGATTCCGGTGCATCAGGGGTTCGGGGGGTTGTTATAAACGTAAAATTCGGATTCAACACCCCAAAAAACCCCCCATAACGATTTTGGTTTGCCTTTTTTGATTGTGTCAGGAAAAGCCACGGAGACGACGTTTAGGGTCAGGTTCTGGTGCACTAGGTGTTCGGGGGGTCGTTTCAGACGTGAAATTCGGATTCAACGCCCCACAAAACGCTCCTACTATAATTTTCGGGTGGTTTTTGGCACGCTTCTCAGGAAAATTCTCGGAGATGACGTCCGCGCCCAGGCTCCGGCGCACCAGGTGCCCGTGGGGTGTTCGCCGATGCCAGATTTGGATTCAGCGACCCAAAGAAACTCCGGGCGCCGAGTTTTTCTTCTTTTCCGCGTGATTTGTGGGAGAGTCCCACGGAGATGACGTTCATCGGCGTTCCTGAGCTCCAGATGTTCGGGGGAACATCATATTCGTGATCAGCGACCTCGAAAACCCCCGAGTACCCGATCTGGGCCAGCTCTGACACTTATTTATCAAGTTTTTTGAATGCATTTTTGGCTGCAGCAATGCAATTTCCGATTTGTCAGAAATTCCATGTCGCCACATTTTTTACAAATAATGTTTAGAAGAGAATGCAGAAAATCGCATTCCGATCCGTCCACCTCAACTGGTTTTAGAACTTTAGGACTTTTTATTGCCTCGACTAATTGCGTACTTCTGACTACAGTATTTAAAAATAGTAAAGAAAATGTTACGAAAATGTGCAAATATACTCGCGTCAAGAATTCAGACGACTTACGTCATACGAACAAATGAATAATTCATTATATTTTTATCAAAATATTTAAGAAACTGCAATTGAGAGTAATAAAAATATATACTACACTAAATGTTTGCATTATATATTGCACTAAATTGCAAAAAATTGTTGTTTTTAACGCGACCAACTATCGAAAATTACGTTGCCAATAAAGACAATTGCCTAATGTCAACCATGACGTAAGACGTCTGAATTCTTGACGCGAGTATACACATGTTGATTTAAATTTTCCTCTATAAAATAAGGTCCAATTATACGATAAAAAAAAATTCCACGCCATACAACATTTTGTAGCGTTGACTTTTTACAAGTGTTTAAAGTTCTTCTTTTTTCATCTTAGAACTGTCAGTATTTTGATTTTGTGGTGGTATTCTAAAAACTGTTAACTAAAGAAAAACGTGTTTATTCAGTAAAATCATACGGAATAGGAAATGTATCTTATCAATTTGCAATTGAACTTTTCCATGAAAAATTTCCTTATATGGCTGTCTCGAAGGAAGGATTGCGAAAATTAATTAAAAAATTCACTGAAACTGGTTCAGTAATTGACGTGGAGAAAAAGAAAAAGCATATGATGAAAATGATGCAGCAACATTATTAGCATTATCTTTGAAACGGCGTGCACAGAGATTGCATGTAAGCAAAAGTTTATTACAAAAAGTTTTTAAAGATATAAAATTTCATGCCAAGGCCAAGGCTGCTGCATACACTTGAACCTGGAGATGAAGAAAGACGTTTAGAATTTTGTTTATGGGTAGGTGCAAATTACTTTGAAAACCGACGAATCTACATTTTGCACAAATGGGTATATCTCTAGCCAAAACAGTCATCACTGGGCTTTCGATAACCCTGACTATGTAATTAAAAGAAGAAGTCCAGGCTACAAAACTGTTAATGTATGGTGTGGAATTTTTATTATATAGAGGAAAATGTAAATCAACATGTGTATTTGCACATTTTGGAAACATTTGTTTTGCGATTTTTAAATACATTAGATCCAGAAGTACGCAATAACCTGTTTGGCAACAACACGGCTGTCCTACTCATTCTACAGCCTTGCTCAGACAATGGTTAGCAGATCATTTTGGTGAAAGGTGGATAAGAACATTTGGCTCAATTCATTATCACCTGACCTTACACCTTTAGACTTTTTTCTTTGGGGTGCCCTAAAACAAAAGGTTTATTCAAATGATCTGCCACATGATAGAGAAGTATTAAAAGAGCGTATACGGAAAGCAATAAATGAGTTGAATAAACCGCAAACTATTCATAAAGTGTACTAAAAATTTATCAAGTTAGCGGAAAAATGTGTTGAAGTGAGAGGTAGTTATGTAGAGTAAAAGTCGAAATTGAAATTTTGATTTTAAAATTTGAAATAGGACTGCATTTAAGGTTATAAACAGATTTGTTTTATAGAAATTTTGTGTAAAATAATAAATAATGGTATTTCTCTTTTGAATTTTTCGTGTTTTTTTAATTTATGAGTACCCTGTATATCTGATCTAAGACGTTTCTATGGGAATCTCATTTGTTCGAGAAACATAACTTTTTATAAAGAGTGGCATTTTTCGATAAATTCAAAAACAAGACTTTTTCCTCTTGTCAACTCCATCCGTGAACACACTGTATAATGTGATATGAATATAATAATATATGATATAAATTATCAGACGTACTTTTCAAAAAGCAATCAAATAGCTTCTTTGTAAATACTCGGTACATATCCTTGATTTAGTCTCTTGAGAAAAGCACATAATTTTGAATATTTGCTTATATCAATCCGTTTCTTTATATCCAACGTTGACCGCAACATTGAATATTGTGACGAAAGCGTTGACGGCTTTACAATACAACTTAATATTGTTTGCTTTGCACCAATCCATAAAAAGTTGGTAGACATATTCATAAATTTCTCGAGTTTTCAATGGGAGAAAATTCGCACACTTCAGTATCTCCTCAGGTACACCTAAATCTTCATTATATAGATTTCATTTTTACAGACTTTTCAGCAAAATGAACCACTTGCTTTATTATCCAAATTTGGTTTGGATAATTTCAAACCACAAATTTATAATTAAATGGGAGTTCAATTCAAAAATGCAGTATCTACTGCATTTTTGAATTTTACAAAAAATTTTTGGGTTGCTTTGTATAACACTCTCTACATAGGAAGAGCAATTGTTCATCTCTCCCGAGACGCTGATACAACTCTCCCGTATAATGGCAAGGGTGAGATGGCACTAATATTTTTTTAATTTATATCATTTTCCAAAAAAGAAATACAGTTTTTCCTTTGTTTTAAAAATATATGATAATATTAAATTTAACAATATTAAAAGTAATTTCCAACGTTATCAAGTATCATCAATTTAAAAAAAAAAGTGGTCCATCGCTATATCGAATTTATTCTAGAAAATGGCGAATGCGCCAATGTAAACACACCTACAAATTTGTAGCACATTATCTATTTAGAAATGAAAGAGAGTAAGTAATAAAAGCTTATTATTTATGCAAATCGTAAATAAATGTAGTACTGGTGCTTATATTCAATATTTTTATATAATGTATTATCGGTATAGATGAGGTGTACTTTTAAAAAACTTTGTGTGACTGGATTGTACTAAATTGTAGCAGAAAGCTAAAATTTAATCCCCGACAATCCGTCTTTGTCTATGCCGCTTCAATTTCTCGGTCCATTTCTCTTATAAGTAAACAATATAAAAACAGCATTTCAAAACATGAGGCTACTTTAAGCATCATAACCGGGCTAAGAGGGTTTTTAGTAATTCAAATAAAATTATTCAATATTATTATCAAAATATTTATTAAAATTTAATGAATAGACTTTTATTCCACACAAAAATATATGTATTTTGAAAATTCAAATTATGGTGAGTAAATATAGTGTTGTATAAATGTACAATAAAGAAAATAAAAAAGTAGGTATATTAAAATTCATCCTCTGAATATTCTGATGAATTATTTTCGTCTCTTGATGACGATAGGTTCCACAGTAACATTTTCTCCTCTTCTTTTTGTACATGATGTATACATCTTTGCCAGTTATCTGCAGTTACTCGTTCCAAGGAATTTTTTAACAAAATTTTCACGTTACTTAATTTAAACGTCGTATTATTTCCCGCTACATCTCCTTTCATCTGCGCCCAGACTAATTCGATTGGGTTGAGTTCACAGTGACAAGGTGGTAACCGCAGTACTGTTATTTGGCGATTTGTTGCCATTTCATCGATAACATATTTTTCTGATTTTTATTAAGATTGACAAGTCTCAAAAGTTCCTTTTTCACCATATTTGTTTCAAAAGAAATGTTTTTTCCGGATAACCATTGAATTATATAGGCTTTCCTCCAAGCAGTCGTAGTGTTCGCTCGGTCTGCCGTGAATGGTAACCTGCATTATCCATGACAATTACGAACCCCGGAGGAACAAGATCCAGCATCTGTGTAAAATACTCTTCGAAAACATCTGCGTTCATGTCTTAGTGATAGTCACCTGTATTTTTAGATTAAAATTAAAGTAAACCACCATCTACAAAACCACTGGCACTACCTATATGTGTCACTATTAATCTTGGCCCTTTACCTGGAGGTACCTTGAACCCTGTTGAAAGTCCATCCAAAAATGCTTGTCGAAAACTTTTTACATTTTTATCTTGCCATACTTTTGTTACAGTATATCCCTCGTTGACCCAAGTTTCGCCTAGATAATAAATATTCCCCCCTTCGTCACGGAATTTTCTAATTGATCTTAAGTAGGATCTTCACCAAGAAATAATTTCATCTTTATCGATAAGAACTGACTTCCTGTTCTGCTTTTACCAGCAAAAATTTAACTCTCGTAAGACGGCCCATAATTTGCTTCTACTGACTTTTGGCAAATCGTCCTCTGAAAGTTCACTTAAAATTCACATTTTTGAAGAAATCTATAACGACTTTTGACCTCCCTGTAGATGATTTTGGGGAATTTACAGTATCTTGTTCATTTTTTGTTTCCTTTAAAAGTCTGTAGATAGTCGATTGTCCAATCCCTGTCATTTTGGAACACTTTTCCACGATGTCGTCAACACTGTTGGTAGGATTTTGGTGTTTCAATGCATTAAATACATTTAATATAATAATCTTCTCATTCTGAGACAGCGCACATCTTTTCACGCGTTTAGCAGGTACGTAATCTGATAAGCTCGACATTTTACCCAAACAATATTATATCCACTGGCACAATAGTCGCTAAACACAAGTCGAATTTTACTCTACTGCACTAGCACGTCTTCGTATATTCAGCTCTAAGACTGGATTGATCTGTCACAATACATTGGCTCCTGCCCTATGATGTATCCAGTAAAATATACATGTACACCCATTACCTGTTAGCATTAGTGTTACTCGATAATTACCTGAAACGAAATATTACCACGCCCATGGCCGGTTCTTATCTCGAGGTTTTATTACTCTCTTTCATTTCCAAACAGACTATAAACTAATTTGGTCAAATTTTTGTGGTGGGCGATTATATTGTATCAGATAAAGAGTATTTGAATGCGTTACAGAAAGAGTGTTATATAAAAAATGTATATTTTGAACTGTCAAAAGTAAATTTGATATAGATTTTGTTTATATTTGGATGTAAACATATCGTGTGATTGAGGGAACCTCCAATATTCAAAAGGGATGTTTAGGGGGCAAAAGTGAACAAAGAAGCCTAATAAACATAATATGATCGAATATCAACGGTTACTGAGATAGCAATGAAGATATTTTTATTGCTATTTTTGCAAAAGCTGTTATTTGATTTATTTTGGGTAGGTCATGCATTCTAAACGAAACTCACATTAGTGATTACTAATTGTCACATTTATTTTGACGTTTGTGATTTAAACGCTTATTTTATAACTCTCACATTTATTTTTACATTTGCGTTCGTTTAGTAGGTATTCTATACACGTAATTTGGTAATGCCTGCCAGATTTAGTCATCGAGAATATGCTGATTTTATTTTTATTTTTGGGTATTGCAACGATAACGCTAATCCTGCAGTTGTTGAATATCGACGTCGCTTTCCGAACAGAAGAATGCCAGATATAAATGTATTCCAGACAATCTTCAACAATGAACGTGAAACTGGAATGCTTCCAAATGTGAGAATTACATATGAGATGCAAGCTGGTCCTGGTCTAGCAGTTCCAAATTAATCAAACTAGGGCATGGGAAGTCATTCACAAAAATGGTTTGAAACATTAATGGTGATAATGATTTGCGGTTGCATTTTTGCAATTGGATAAACGCAAATCATTCACTTACATTTTGTTCACGTGATAGAGTAAATAACTGTCGCAATGAACATCGTTGGTCAGATGAGAATCCGCATGATAACAGCATTAACGTGTGGTGTCTATGATTAACAATCAATTACTTGTCTGTCCAGATGTGCTAGATGGTCGTCTTACTGGAGCTAGATTTGTAGATTTTTTAGAAAATAATTTGATAGATCTACTGAACGATGTTCCATTGGATAATAGACAAAACATGTACTTTCAGCGTGATGGTGCCCCTGTCCATTTTAGTCGTGTTGTGATCAATTATCTTAATCGATTTCCACAACGCTAGATTGGCCGAGGTGATTTCCAAAATTGGCCACCATGGTCACCAGATTTGAATCCCTTTGATTACTACCTTTGGGGATGATTTAAATCATTAGTATATGCAACAAAGGTGTACACAAGAGAGGCGCTATTCGATCGGATTGTCAATTGATGCGCATCCGGGCGGACGGTGGTATATTTGAAAATTTAATTCATTAATTTGGATTTATTAGATCTTTAATCAATGTTATGATTTATACTTTTCTCTACTGATGCATTACAATAATTAACTCAGGTAACAATATTTTCATTTCTATCTCAGTAACCGTTGATATTCGGCCCTATGTTTATTAGGCTTTTTTGTTCACTTTTGCCCCCTGAACACCCCTTTCGAATATTGGGGGTTCCCCCAATCACCATGTATACAGAGATATTCACATAACATTTTACGTAATGTTTTTGAACATATCTACCTACTTAGGTAAACTTATTATATTTCTACTGTGCCGTAAATTTGAAATACTTGTAAAATGAAAATACCTAATTTTAGTTAATGGAAACATTTATTTCAATGTTGTTTTTCATTTTTTTAACACTAGGTACAAACAACTTAAATATGAACATAATATGATGCTCATTCATTATAGGTACATACCTATGTATTTATGTATAAAATTGAATTAATTAAAAATGAAAACTTACCTTTAAACGCATCTACAAAATTCCATGAAATTTGTAAATTATCTACACGTTTCGTATTTCACTTAATAATAGATTCGCACTTGTCTCAACACTCAACTATTTAAATGGACTCACAGAAAACAGTCCAACGGAGATAAATCTGGTAAACATGCATGCCATTATTTGCACGTTCTGGAAAAGTATACAGTATTTTGAAAACAAAGGATAAGGCTTGCGCAGAAGTAAATGCAACACCCAATTGTTAATTTGTTAAATTTTACCAGATGCTGAATTCAAATTGTTTACATTTAGCAATATTTTTTTACCAAAGTAGCTACATCCCTGAGATAATAATTTTTAAACATAGTTCTCAGAAAACTGATAATACAATGTTTTCAATAACACAAATTTTATATTAAGAATATTATATTTATGGACGCGCTACTGTAGTAACTAATATATTTCAGTATTTTTTAATAAAATCTAGTTAATACATATTTCACAAATATTTTATTAAAAATTCACAAATCTGGATTTTAGCGAGACGTTCCACATGGACACTTCATGGAAAAAAATAACAAAAGTGTAATCCAATCGTCAATGTAATAAGTATATGCCACATTTCACTTTTCTATTATTAAAGCTGCCTAAGAGATACGACATGAGATTTCAAATAGAGAATAAACGAGATAAATTCCACGCCAAGAATGAATAAAATGGGGAAGTACGCATAACTAACTTACGATTTCCAAGACTACGGTTATATTTTAGGCATTATATATTTATGTATATGTCTACTGAGAAATACGCTTATTCTGTGATATAAAATCAAAATCTACAGCATCGCAAGAAATAAGATTTTTAAACTGAGTACATAAATTACTGTAGTAAGAGTAACCAATCTTAAAAGAATTGGAAATATTTTTTTAAATTTATTTTCCTTTCAGACATATTCACACGATAGACTGTATAAAATAATACTCTAAAACAGAATAATAAATAAAAATTTAGTGTTTATAATTTTATTTTGCAGGAAAGCAATTAAATATTTTCAGTCCTATAAAATTTGGAGAATGAAAAGTTTAGTATATGGTACAGGAAAATTATATTTTTGCTTCGTATTAACATTGTGATAGATATTATTTACCACAAATTTCCAAGTTCTAAGGTCTCTAAGTGAGTGGGCCAAAAGCTGGCCCTCCACTGCGACCCTGTGGTCTATTGTGGCTCACATACTTATTACACTTCACCCAACAGGTTTAGCCTCTTTATGAAACCAATAACTTTGGCGGGTGAGATTCTGTCCAAATCTTCTGACAAGGGATGCACTTTGACAAATATAGAAAATCTGTTCCATTCTCCAGCCGGACAGTGACATAATATGTGTTCTGCCGATTCGTCACCTTCCAAACACAACCGGCACTCGGCCTCCTCAGCCAGGCCCAACTAGTGCATGTGACTTTTTAACCGGCAGTGCCCAGTATACATATAGGCCAATCAGAGTCTTTAGGTCAAGCCTATTTAACTCAAGCAAATTTTTAGCTCTCTTTGTCGAAGTGCCCCCTATGAACGCCTTCGAGGGAGCAAATCACGCCAGTACTCCCCTACTTTCCCTCCGTCCAGGTCGAGATGACTGCTTTGGCAGTCGCCGAAGCTAAGCCAAGAGCTGCTTCCGGACCTATAAAGCTGGAAGAGGCACCCCGCCTTGTTAACGAGTTCGCTGCTTCCC
This sequence comes from Monochamus alternatus, assembly GCA_037114965.1. NCBI lineage: Eukaryota > Metazoa > Arthropoda > Insecta > Coleoptera > Cerambycidae > Monochamus > Monochamus alternatus. The sequence goes on along the minus strand of CM073429.1, from coordinate 54,748,286 downwards.
TGGATGACCAGGTATCCAAACCAGGGTTGCTCTGTTGCTTGTACCTAACCACTCCAGAGCCTTTTGACAATTCCATACCGTTCTTAAATTACATCGGTAGGATCCAAGTGCTTTTAAAGCTGCTTGGCTATCAGAAAAGATTTGTATCGACCTGCGTGTAAGTCTAAGCTTTTCCAGCTTCCACACACACAATTTCTGCCTGAAATATAGTTGTATATTTACCCAGGCTTACGAATAGCCTGATATTTGGGTTGCAACTCCAACTCCAACTCCCTCTGGGGTCTTGGAGCCATCAGTGTACCAGCAACTATCCGCCTTCAGGAGGTCAGTTTCACCTCATTCCCATTCCTCTCTTCGAGGAAAGAGAATTTCAAAAGGCAGCATATAGTTGATTTTTGTAGGCATAACATCCGAGACCATCGATAGAGTGCCGTGACCTTGTATGTCCTCCAGCACTCCACTGCGCTCCATTATGTTACCCTTCGGCATACAAATAGCCACTTGCTTCAGTCTGTATACTGCCCACCTGGCTTCTCTCTCCAAAAGAATATGAAGAGGTGGTAGGTCCAGGAGGACTTCCAGAGTAGCTGACGGTGTGGTACTGGTTGCACTAGTTATCGCCAGACTAGCTTGTCTCTGCAAACCTGAGAGTTTTACTTTGGCTATCCTTTGAAGACCTTTAGACCACCAAACTATTGAGCCGTAAGTGATCATGGGTCTGATAACCATCATATATAGCCAATATAGTTGTTTAGGACCTACGCCCCAGGACTTTCCACAAATGCGTCGACAACAAATTTACTGTTATTTTTAAAAATAAACAAATTTCAAAAACATATAGAGTAGACAAAAAAAGGATGCTATATTATTTAAATATATATGTACAGGAGTAATAACTGGAAACATCGAACATACATCTTAAAATACGTTTCTGAGTTATAAAAACATGAGACGAAAAAGTTAAATTACCCCAGAAACAGACAACATATCTCAGTCCAGATTCGACTTGGGCATAATATAAACAGAGGGGCTGATCTATACTAAGAACTGATCTGATATTTCGAAATAGATAAATAATTGAAGATAGCTTTAATATAATACAATAATAATCCTAAAAACTATACGATCGTAGTTTCAGAGGAAATGGGAGTGTTTTTTTCTTTGCCTAGTGCAGAATCGAAGTACTTGAGAAGTACCATCAGCATACATAGTAAAATTGATATTAGATGATAGAGTATTGATATCATATCTATATAGCAAAAGCAACACAGCACCTAAAAGAGATCTCTGAGGCACACCTACCATTACGAAAACCTTTGATTAGCTTCGGTATCCTTCACCTTACAAAAATGTTACTAATATACTGGACGTAAACGGTTTGACTGCCTTTATTTTAACAGCTGTAAATTAAATCCAAATAAACAAATGAAAAGTATTATACGACAGATCTTAAATCTATACATATTTTAAATATATACTATCATTTAAATAAATAGGTAAAACTTGGATAATCTGCACAATTTGACTACCGTGCATTGAAGTTTCCTTTATCGAGTTGATAAACTTAACATGCAAATTTGGATAGGTACTTCTCAAATCATTTTAAGTTTTAGATTAAATCACAAAGAAAAAGGGAAGGTGATCCCAATATAATAGAAACTACAATTTGCAATGCCATATTGTTCTCAGAAAATACACACAAACGTTTTCTACTTAATTTTTTCAGAATTTCAATAACTGAAATGTTTTCGAAGTTTCATTAATTAGTAATACTGGATTATTAAAAATATGGTGAAGAATTTTATTGAGATTTTTTTACTTGAAAATGTGATTTTTTTTCTATTAAGTGGGAATATAATTATTATTCTATTATAGTACCTGAGAATATTATTTTATTCCCGTACCTTATTGTTATATGTTTTTGTTGATTCTAAAAATAAGAAACGATTTTTTGCATTGTTCATTTTAATGAACCATTCTATTTTTAAGTGTGACAAAGGTCAATAATATTCCTCCCGATTTGGTTGCATCTGGGACCCCTGAGCAGGGAACTGATAAAGAGAGAACAAAAATAGAAAAAGGTAGAAACATGTACTAGTAGTACCTATATGAACTCTATGTCTACAAAATGGCTAATAATAGATCTCCTAATCAATTTGAAATTATATGTGGTTGAACTTCGATAATATATCCCTTACATTGTGTATCTGACAAAGTTATCTTTTAATTAAGATATATATGATTAAAACAAAACAGTTTTATAATAATTATTATTTTGTTTAAATTACGTTGGGTTCAAAAATTAATAAGCACAAAATAATATAAATACAATGTTTTATGCTCATCTAGAAGAATCTTAATAGGTACATATAATAACAACGAAATAAATCATTTAAAATTTTACTTGAAATGTTTGCTTTTATATATGAATGCGTTAAATGGAAATGTTAAAGATACAAAATGCATATATTTACTGATGAGTTATTGTTAAAATAATAGAAGCCTGTGTGAATTTAGATTTAATTTATATTACAATTTGAATTATCGAGAATGGAAATAAATAACAAGTTATAGGTATACATTCTACATAAGGTGAATATTTTTTAGCGCTCTCGTATAGTTACAAATTCATTATATTTCTTTTTTTATAAATCATTGTGCTAATGAAGAGTAAATTTTCCCCTAATTTAAGTTTCCTTTTAACAAAAGGAAGAAAAGAGGGAAATTTGATGAACATCATTTCATCTCAGGTGTAGTACAAACAAGGGCTTTAATTAACTTAGTGACAAAAAATCTCGCCTCTTTTAGCGTGTTAAAAGAGTTAAATACGTATATTTAAAATTTATATATAATTTCTGTGTTAAAAATACCCGTCACAAAAATTAGGATATATACATAATTAATATTAGTAACAGTTTTAAATTCATTGAAATAATTAAAAATAATCATGCATACATAAATAACATTTAAAATTGGTTGAAAACGTTATTTTTAATTGAAACAGAAATGTTTATTAAACTGTCAACTACGTTTAAATTATGTAGAAATTAAATTGTTAATAAATGTTTATAGAAAACGTTTTAATTAGAGTTTATAAAACATTCCACGTTACGTATTAATAACGTTTTATATAATGTATTCTCCAACATTAAAAATAATATATATATATATACATACAGGGTTAACTATAACTAAGTACAAACATTTTAACTACGTGCTCAGGAAGACTTAAAAGACAATAAAAAAAATATTCCATAATTTTAGCTCGACATTTTAAAAATGGGGCAAAATCCTCTTTTCCTGCGGTGTCTATGATACGCATCATCTGAGATGCCTTAGATCCATAGATAAAACTGTCAACAATATCTACCATGCGCTCGTTTTTTGCAGCATTTCTAAATGCAGAAACGACAAAAGTTAATATTCTTATTAGTAATAATACCTGATAGGTAGGTAACAGTTAATCCAGTTAGCTGCACTATTTTGCATTCGTTTTTCATTATTTCGTTACAAACTGGCAAAACTACAACATTTTCATTTCAATTTTGATTTCAAAAAAGTCACTTTTTGATATACGACCCATATTTGTGACGACATCGTTGTTCGAGATATGACGTCATCGACAATTATTCTAAATAGCAACCCCCAATTTTGACCATGCCATTTGAAAGAGCGTGTCATTATACATACATACATATTAAAAAATTTCAAAAAAATAATGTTTGAAGATTTTAAAATTTAATTTTTACAATACTGTGCACCTTCCCATTATGCACCTGTCCATGCTTATTTAGAGCTGTTCCCGAATCGTTGGATAGGGAGAAGAGGGCCGATTGAGTGGCCAGCCAGATCGCTTGATTTGACACCCCTAGATTATTTCTTATAGGAATACTTAAAACGCAAAGTATACGTTACTAGACCGGTTAATTTAGAAGATTTAAAAGCAAGAATTTGTCACGATCATCGTATACCTGCTGAAGTTATTGATAATGTCTAAAAAGAATTTATTAATCGGCTTGGCTACTGTCAGACAGCCAACGGTGCACAATTTGAACATTTAATTTAGTCGATTTTTTACATAATTATTATCATTTTCAGTATTGTGAAAACTAAATTTTAAAATCTTCAGACATTATTTTCTTAAAGTTTTTGTTATGTAACACCATAATTTTTTATGATGTATGTACGTAGAATGATACGCTCTTTCAAATGGCATGGTCAAAATTGGGGGTTGCTATTTAAAAAAATTGTCGACTGCGCGAGTTATGTGTCTATATCTAATGGTCATTAGACCACTATATTTTCCTCATTAGGTTATACGTTTTATTTTTGCACTAAAAAATTGTATGGAAAAAGTGTTATTAAAATAATTTGGATAAGATATGTAATATTAAATTCATGTATGTATTTAAAACGTTTAATTTTACGCTTTGCAAACATTGCACTTAACACGTAGTCAATTTTTATTAAAATATAAATGTATATAATACATTTGTGTACATCAGTCGTAAATTTCTAGTGCCTCTGGATGAAATGCGAATATTATTAACGTAATTTAAACGATATATTTTGTACGTTTATGTTTTTACCTAAAAATAAACGCAAAACAATTAATCAACCGCTACATTTCAAGAACATTATATAAACGTAGGTACGTGTGCCTATTGGAAAATTGTTGCACTTCCTGTTTTCCGCGATATTTTTATGCCTGGTTTAATCAAAATCACGGCAGTGTGATGGTATGAAACTTCAATTTCCCCGTAAATCTCATTACCTAAAAGCTCACATATATATCTATACATATATATACATATTGTGAGGTAGCTTTTCAACGCTACTTATAATTTTATTTATAATGTTGTTCTCTTTAATGCTAAGTAATATAATAATACATTATACAAATGCAACTACTACAGTTTTTGCAAATTTTTTGTTTACACGCTGTGTAACAAAAATCTGGAATATATGGTAGACAGCAGACTCAACTTATTAGGTAAAAGCGTAATTTGACTGGCAAGGCTATTGATTGCTACCCAAGAACTGAGGACTGATATTTAAAAATTTAATCGTGACGTCAGAGCTTTAAACAAGTTTAATAAGTTTTTTTCTACGTTCATGCAAAAAACAAAACTTTATTGAACTATATTTAGTGGAAAAAGTGGTTCTTTATTGCACTAGTGCAATAAAATGTTTATTGCATTCATCTGTCATTCTACTACAGCGTTTTGTCATCAGGACAAACATAACGTTCAAATCGACGTCACATTTTCCTAGACTTAGTGTCATCTAAATAACATTTTTTGGTTTTTGCATTAACGTAGAAAAAATATTGTATGCAACTCGTACAGAAACTGCTTATTGCATTCGACGTGTTGTCCTACTCGACCTGACGGCTTCGTTGGACAATTTCACGTCGCGTGCAATAAACACTTACTTTTTATACCTGTTGCATAAATAACTATTAAAAATAAAAATCAACCTGTCGGCGTGTTCAAAATGTTCGTTTTTGTTCCACTCAGTATTCTACTTTTTATTGTACAACATGGAAACTATTATAGAATAAGTTAAGTAATTTGATAACTGTAAAAATTGCAGAACACTTCAGCAGATAAGCTACTGATATTAATGGTGCTTATTTTGATTTATTTTACATGCGTGTGATATCAGATTTAAAATCATAACGTCGTATGTATTTTTCTTGACAGGTATATTTTTTATGGTGTTGTCAGATAGTATTTCTAAAAGATTTTTCAGGGATCTTTATCTTCAATAGATCAAGAGGTATTAGCATTTTTGAATAAGAACTGTAAAAGTATTAAAATAAACTTTACTGTTCAAAGTGTTGTTCATCAACTTGTTGGCATACCTATGACGGGATTTATTTCTAACATTGATTATATCAAGTGAAGATCAAGTACACCATGTCTGCACGAACCAGCACAGTGCGGATCTGCAGACCCACACAATTTCACATAATTGTCCGGCAGGGACCAGCAAGTTTTGTACAGGCTTTATGTATTGCAGATGTTTTTAAGTAGTGGTTGAGTGTAGCTCGGAAGAAGAAATTTATTTCAGCGATGCTTGCATGAAGAAGAGAAGGAGAAGAATGAGAGTTTTGAGTTGATTCTATCAAAAAAAAGAGAGAAAGCACTATTGCGAATATCATCATTTATTTTCTGATCTAGAGAGAGATCAATTAAATTTGTTTCTTCAAGCTCTTGTATCATCTTTGCCTGCAGCATTAAAACACAAGTTTTTGCAGAGCAAAATCAAAACATTCCTTCTATCATGGTGTCTAAGTGATAGTAATTTTAAAAAAAATTATCTACTCCAGAGAGTTTTAAAAATAACCTAAAGAATAAAACTGTCCAGTAATAAAAAACTAAGGCACTTTATATGAATGAACTTTTTCCTTCATGACATTACTTAAGGAGTCACCACCTGAAATATTTCAGATTACTTAGGAAAAACCCTGTATAATAGTACCTTAATTTTGTACATTCACTTCAAAAGGACGAATGACTTTTTTTGGAGCGGGCTTACGTTTTTTCTAAGTACGAAATGATACACTAAAGACTAATAGCCGAATTCGTCGGAAGTCGTAGCGTTAGTCGGACTAACCAGCTTTGCGCCCGTGTAAAACGCGTTAATCGGACTAACCAGCCTTGTGCCCGTGTAAAGCTATTCACGAAAAATGCGTTGCTAGTTAGGCTGTTTATTTACGTCCATATTTGCGCCAAATGTTAGACCCAGTATTGTACCTGTTTAAAAATCGCGTAACTTCGGCCTGTGGTTCCTTGCGTTTCCTATTGTATATTTACTAGGTACCTATTTATATTCAAAAACAGTACTTCTTAGTGCTACGGATTAGTTAACACACTTTACTCACAAAGTAAGTATTATACATAGTAGTGAATAAGAGTACCCCTTTTATTTAAATTGGCGCAACAGAGGCGTAAAGGACAATGTTAAAAATAGCCGATTTTTGTCTTATCTGGGGGAACGCATAAATCATAAAAAAATCAATTGATTATTGTTAATTAACATTAGAAATGGCCCAGAAATACGTCAGATAGCTGGGGAAATGTCGGTACTACCCCTAAACATATATAAATTACCCTTAAATAGCTTTAAATGGATAATCATTAATTATTGTTATAAAATTCATGTAAAATGAAAAAAATGTTTGAAAATGATTTGAACAGACAGTATGTCAATATAAAAAGTGATAAATGACTGTAAAACTGCCCATTCAATGGCGAAATAGCACCAATTGTTCTCACTTCGCGAGCGCGTACTGAAAAAATGGCAATTTATCCTTGCGTCCATTTTTCAGGTCGCAATAGTATAAATGAACCATAAAAGTGATTTAAACATTTTTTTCATTCTAAACGAATTTTACAACAATAAATAATGATTATCTATTTTAAGCTATTTAAAGGCAGTTTATATAGATTTGGGGGTGCAATTAATATTTCCCTACTTACTTAATGTACTCTAGTATCAGTTTTTGCATTTTTTGACAGTAATCTATAATTTTTTTCTACCAATAGGCGCTCCTTTGAACATTTAAGCATTATCTATTTTTAATGTCGAAGTAAGCTCACCATTAGCTTTTGAAAGTCGTTTTTTTTTAATTTTTCGGGGTGGAATGGATATTTTTACAGTTATTTATCACTTTTTATATTGACATACTGTCTGTTCAGATCATTTTCAAGCATTTTTTTCATTTTACACGAATTTTATAACAATAATTCCATTTAAAGCTATTTAAGGGTAGTTTATATAGGTTTAGGGGTAGTAGCGACATTTCCACAGCTATCTGACGTATTTCTGGGCCATTTCTAATGTTAATTAACAATAATCAATTGATTTTTTTATGATTTATGCGTTCCCCAGATAAGCCAAAAGTCGGCTATTTTTAACATTGTCCTTTTTCGTGTAACCTCCGCTAGTCGGACTAACGTTGATGAATCCGTATGTTAGTTCCCATTAGAATACCCATATACAAAGACGATATTTGCATATTCATCAGTTGTAAATAAATGCATGTGTCAAATGAATAAGCAAAACGACAAATAATAATTATTGTTATACATCTATCATTAATATTTATCAGACTACGTTAATTGTTAAAGAAATATTTTTTAAAATGGTGTAACTTCTAACTAAAATCGAATCAGACCTATGTTTATAAAGGTGTTTAGGTGTTTTTAAATTAAGTAACAAAAATGAGACCACAGATTTCTTAGGTAAAAATAAATCGTTTTAACCTAACATACCTATAGCCCAAGTCGCATAATAAAAAAGATACAGGGTGCAAATTTATTTTCGATATTTACAAATAACATTAAGAAATCCAAATATTTACATAAAATTTGTAAATCGGAGGATTTGACGGGCGAGAAATTCAAATTTATTTCTAATCTTGACGTCACTAGTAGAGGGTCCCTCTTGTGAAACACCATGTTTCATTTAAATGGCAGAATTGTTTGCAGCTTAGTGTATCCATCTGACTATGGAAACAATATATTCTCCTACTTGTTTTATTTGAAAATGGCATGCCTTGCCGAAGTCGGTTGGAGTAACTATTTTTGAAATAATCCTATTTGAAATGCTCAGTGTACCGAGTAAAAACTGGTTTGGTTTCAGGCAAAGTGCTTTTTCTGCTGAAAATATAGTAAAATGTTACTTTGACCATTTTTTAACAAAGCACAAAATTTTATCAGGCCGATCTTTTGCACGTCTCCATAATTTATCGTTCTGAACAACTTTTTAAAGTAACATTTTGCTATATTTTCAGTGGAAAAGGCACTTTTCCCGCAACGATAGCAGTTTTTAATCGACGCACTGAATGTTTCAAATAGGATTATTTCGAAAACTATTACTCCTAACGACTTCAACAAGGTATACCTTTTTCAGATGGAACAGGTAGGAAATTCGATTGTTTCAATACACTGAGCAGTAAAAAAGTTCTGCCATTTAAAAGAAACATGATGTGTCATAAGTGGTGCCCTCTACTAGTTCAAAATTAGAAACAAATTTCTCGCCCGCAAATCCCCTGATTTTCAAATTTTATCTAAATATTTGAACTTTTTAAGAAGTTATCTACAAATATCGAAAATAAAATTTTTACTTTGACATACAGGGTGTGGCTTTTTTGTGTGGCCACTTGGGATATAGGTATGTTAGCTTAAATCGATTTATTTCCACTTAATGAATATATGGTCTCGTTTCTGCTAGTTCATTGAAAACTACCCTGTATAAGAAAAAATGTTTGATATTAACCTAGCTACTATCTACTAAAGTTTGTTATAGAACTGTAGAACATTCTGTATAATCCTCAGATATCTATGGAAATCTTTAAAAAATATATTAGTATGTCTAAAAATATACATCTAAACGAAATAATATGACAAATTAAACGACAGGATTTACTACAATTTCCAGAAAAAAGATGATACTCGCATCATTAGCTCTGTTCGTGAATTCTGTCCGTCTGGAGAAAACCTATTATGTAGGTTACTATTAATGGGTATCCCTGAACTGAGTTTGGCACTTTTTTCAGTAAAAAATTCAACTGAACAAGCGAAACACCTTCATTTCAGCAATATCCTGCCGATTTATTATCAGTAACTTTGTGAACGCTTCATTTATCAGGTAAAGTGTACGCTAGTCATTGTGCTATTCGTATAGCTTTGGCTTATAGTATTGGATTATATGCGCTTTAGTCTACCACAGAAAATAAAGAAATGAAGTAAGTGGACCTCTGAATTTCTCTGCCTATAATAGTTTAAGATAAGCAATTGTATTTATATTAAAAATCAATTAAACTTTTTTATAGTTCCGTTCATGTAATATTTACACAAAATTTAATTTCAACATTTTGATTTGTTTAGAAGCTATTGAAAACTAGAAAAATACTTTTCACTACTGACATAGAAGTTTAGGGGTGAACAAAACCCCAAATCTACGCCAGTGGTTTTAGTTAACGAACAGTTATTTCTATATGAAGTACGCAAAATCAGTGTTTTTTTAAAGGCGCATGAGAATGTGAATTTTTGGTCGAGACCGTAGGTTGAGACAAGAAATCATTCGAAAGCGGCATAAAACACTAATTTCGAGCACGAAATATAAACAATTTTTTTATCCAAAGTCCAAAAGTCTAAAGCGTTTGACACTGTAGGTTTATTATTTTTCAATACGTTTTTATCTGAAGTTAGTATCAAAAATGACATGATTGTGAAAAAAAGAGTGTGTACGGGACGCATAATTTAACAATGCGACGAGTGCTTAGAACACATCGATTTCGCAACGAATTCCATACAAGATTTTTTGTGAAAGCGGAGAATTTTATATTTTATAATAAAAATATATTCTACTATTTCTACTACAAACAGAAGAAAATATTAACAAATTTACTTGTGAGCTAAATAATATTTATAAGAAACAATCGAATATTATACAGGGTGTCCTACAATTAGCATGCCAAAAATTAACAGTGGATTCTACGATTAAAAATAAGAAAAAAACTTATATAAACATAGATCCGTAAACGCCCATTAACGGAGCTATTGCTCTTTAAAGGGGGACCCCAAAATTTGATATTCTCCAAATATTTTCAAAGCGGATCGAGATAAAGTAATCAAATCTAAAATTGAAAATCGCAATTAGATTGGGGAGATTATTCGATAAATATTGCTCTAATTTTTTCATCTCTCGAGGTTTTTGCCGTCAGATAAAAAAAAATATTGAACAATTTTACAAAAAAAAGGTCCTCTTGTTTTACTTCGATAAATGATTGCGTTTACGAGTAATATTAATTTAAAAATTTTGTGACACCACAAAAATATTATAATGATGCAAGCGGTCAAATGTTCTCTAGTAAGCTTTGAAAAGTTATTTTTCAGTTTATTTGACACATATTACATATGTTTTTAAAATTTTTTGAAGTTTTAATAGGCTATATTAAAATTTAAAAATTTACAAATAATTACATTACTGATATGCATTTTAAAAGTATTTTGATATGTTAAAACGCTTGAATAACATCTAATATGTGTTAAATAAGTCGACAGTTTATAGGGATATTTTGCTTATTTATAGTTTCCATCTTAAACTTTTGTGGTATGTCATAAAATTTTTAAATTAAGATATAAGAGTACCTTTTTCATGTAAAATAAACCAAATTTTTTTTAATCTGACGACAAAAATCTTGGGATACAAGAAAATTAGAGCAATACTTTTATCCACTGACCCCCCAGTTTGGCAAGCTTATGACCAATTATGAGAAATTATTTTCAGAACATTAGATTCGCAATCTAACTGTGATATTCAATTTCAAATTTGATTACTTTATCTCGATCCGTTTTGAAAATATTTGGAGAAAATAAAATTTTGAAGAGCAATAGCTCCGTTAGGGGGCGTTTACGGACCTATGATTGTATAAGTTTTTCTTATTTTTGATCGTAGAATCCACAGTTAATTTTTAGCAGGCTAATTTTGGGACACCCTGTATAATAAGCGATTGTTTCTCATAAATATTATTTAGCTCACAAGTAAATTTGTTAATATTTTCTTCAGTTTGTAGTAGAAATAGTAGAATATATTTTTATTAATTAAAAATCCTACATTTTAAGCACGATGCCAAGAGTTCTGCAATTCAGTGTATATTTTAAAACGGCTCAAATAATTTTCAGTTTCACATATCATTAACATAATTTTAAGGTCGAGGAAGAAATACGCTGTGTAACTGACGTGTCAAACCCCGAGATGAATTTTTTAAATTAAAATCAGAATATTTAATTGATTGTGACATTAAAGTCCCCCTAAATAATAATTCAGTAAGTCTTTCCGCTTCTGACTCAATAAAATCATCATTCGTCGACAAAGTCACAAGTAAGTCAGTTGACAGCATTTTAAAAATATCAATCAACATGTTTATGCTTTAGGCATACCAGTTAGGTATATTAAGATTATAAATTTATCCGCTACTTTATCGCAACTCTTTTTAAAAAAGTTTAAGTGATTTTAGATGTAAATTGACAAACAAGTATTATTACCCGAAATTTCTATTATATACTTAATTCTTTAAAAATTTATAAATGCAATGAATTTGATTGTCAACATGTACGAAATCAAATATACCTATTTATTTTGATCCATAAATTATTTTGCTCTAGTTTCATTTTTGAGAATTTAGTTAAACTATTTTTCTGTAATTTTAACGTTCTGTCCGCACCAGGCATTTTTAATTCAGACAAACATTATCTATTTATTGTTAAAGTAGGTATGGCCGTTTCATTTTGAGGGCACACTGTATATTCACATCTTATTAAATTCGGACTATAATAGTCAATAAATCCTTTCCTATAAGTGTTAAAACAATTTTATACATCATTAGCTTTTTACTCATGCAGAGTATAAAATAGTTATCTATATTATAAATAATCGCATAACTTGATATTTCTTAGTACTCAATGAAACCTGATTCTGTTGTACTACTCGTTGCTATGGTACGTTGTTTATTATAAGTTATTTAATAAACAGTTCTATCTGAATTTGGTAAAAAATCACAAAAGTAATTGTGTCTCTGTGGCTGTTTTCGAAGATTTATTGCCAGCGAAATCCAGGGAACATTACGGAAAAGTGTTCGCCGAATTTAACGAATGGAGGAAACAACGGAAAGCAATGATAATAGATGAAAAAGTGACGCTATCGTATTTTTTATGAAAAATAATACAATTTCATATATTTAGTTGAAGCATTTGATGTTGAAGGCTACTATAAAGGTCTACAAAAATATAGATTTTGGAAAATATATAATAAGCTTACTGCTTATTTGAAGAGTGAATCAAGAGAATATATAGGAAAGAACGCTGCAGTATTGGAAAGACACATATTGAATAACTTTTTACTGGAGCTTCCGATAAACAATAGATAATATCTCTTTATCTTTTGCATGTTGATAGGTATATAGATAACTTTGAATTATTTTAGATTGCACTAATAATAAGGGTTTCTGGTGCCTGTCGATGCTGCGAATTGATAATTTAATTACATGGAATGTCAGCACTAGGTACAAATTTTTGGTGTACATAAATATTTATAGAATACTTAGCAACTAACATGTCGCTGGGTATAAAACTTAGTAACTATAAGTACATTTAAAACTATAGATTAAAATAAACAAGACAATTAATGAGAGCGAGGTTATTAAAACCAACATAAAACAGATTAATATAAAGTTAAAATAAAGTAAGTTAAAAATTTGTATCACAGAAATATTCATTAATGCTATAGCCCCTTGTAACAGTTTATTCTTGATTATTTTCTTAAAATTTTTAGCATTAAGGTTTTTGTATTGCATTGACTAGTATTTAATCTATGGTATGGAATCATTATATTCTGAGGCATTCTAGTATTGTGGTTATGAAAATTATTATTTAGCACATACAGTTGTTTGTTATCATGAATATATATTAAACAGGTAAGTATGTAAATAGAGTAGAAGGTAAGTATACCTTGATTTATGAAGCACTGTTTTGCACTTGCACTTTCTCTGCTTTTGCTAAGATTCGCACTGCACATTTGTGTTGATAAACACTTTTTTTGTTTCAGGTAAATGGCCTCATATCAATATTCCATATACAACATGGCTGTGGAATGAAGCATAATATGCTGATCTGGCGACTTCTGGAGTAGCGTTCTTCATCAGACGTCTTAAGGTGAATGTAGATTTAGATAACTTCTTGTCTAGTTCTTGTATATTATGTTTAGTAAATTTTAGACTGTAGTCAAAGTATATCCCCAAAAATTTCAAAGTGCTCTGACAATCGCTTTTAGTTTTAAAAACTAACCATTGTGTTTTATTGGCATTCATTTTTAATTTGTTGGCATTAAATCAATCTGTAGCCTCCTGTAGTATACCATCTGTTTTTTGGATAAGTTCTGTCGTTTTACATGCGACATTCATAAAGCTGGTATCATCAGCAAATAATATTGTATTCTCACATGCAATATTCGAAGGTAGATCGTTAATATAAATAACGAATAATAGGGGCCCAAGAATTGAGGAGTACATATCTAACAAACTTGATATTGCAAGAGAAATCTATGGAAAATATAGCTGTTCCTTAAATAAAATATATCCGGAACTTGTGCAAATTCTTCTCAAGCTTTGGTAGTGTTATGCGTTCCGAAAATGATGGCTACAATAATAACAAAGGTTGTTATTAACGAATAGGAAGTTAAATGTGATAAAACGAAATGTCTATTATTATAAATGTAGATGTTAAGGCTTACGGTAAGCGCTCTATCAAACGATATATAATATCTGTTCCAACAACCGTCGAGAACTGGTTCAGTACCGTGACAAATGTTTGACCAACACCGTCTTACTTCGCATTCGCCGAAAGTACATTAACAACTGAACTGACTGACTAATTCTGGACGCTTCGGAATCGATTCTTGCTGTGTTGGAACAAACCCATAGTTTTCGCTCAGTAACTCCTTAACGGATAATGATAAAAATATGCGGTTTTTTTAATAGACTATAGATATTATTTTACGTCGACGCTGTGTTTTGAAATTTTCAAAAAGTATAAAATTATTTTTTTTTAAATGAATTTTGCATATTTTCAAAATTTCAAAACACAGCGTCGACGTAAAATAATATTTGTAGTCTATAAAAAAACCGCATATTTTTATCATTTTTCGTTGAGGAGTTACGGAGCGAAAACTATATCCCTTTGGATCGAGCACTCACCGTAAGACTTAATAAGTAAATAAATTAAATTTAATTTAATGCACGTATATAGTTTTTGTATTATTCTATTAGTGAAATAAAGTTATTTTATTTTACTAGCGGATAAAGTATCGCCTGTGATTGTGGCATTATTATTACAGTGGTTTACATTTCCATTAGTTTTTTTTATTATTCTCCTTAGAAGTGAGATACTTAAAACATACTTAACCGGTTAATAAATTTAAAATTGAAATTTGATTTAACTGAAATTATTTACTTGAGGAAGTAGAGACCTACCCAAGTATATTAAATTGTAATTTCTCACAAACGGCAGTATCTACGGTTTATTAAAACCGATAATATTACGTGGTCTCATCTTTCTACAGTTCATCCCAAGACTAATTGGGTAATAAACACCACAAAAGTCTGTACTTAATGCTAATATCTTAGGGCATGACTATAAAGGTCGAATTATGAACGAAACTCTGATTTCAAATGAGATTCTGCTGTAACTGGGTCTTGAAGTCATCAGATACGTTTATAGCGAAGAACGAACATTAGATAAAATCCTGCTTTGTCGACATTTCCCATTGTTAAACAAGAATATTCTATTTGTATACTGACTACCTAACTTAACAGTTGTTGATGTTGTTTGTATTTAATAGATGGATATATTTTGTACCAAATTAAAAAAAAATAAATTATGAAGTGTTTCTGACTTTTGACAAATCCTACAAGAGTGAATAATGATTTCGCATGTGTTTTGCGTTATACTTTTCCTACGGTCACTTCCATAACATTTGCAGGAAATATAAGTATGATCTTGTTTCAATTATAATGTTAGAATTCGATAAGTCGCACTACATAAATATATTAAATGCAGATGTCCTTTCCAAAATAAGAAAATTATTTCATTACAATATCTCTATCTACTTTACTCAATAGAAATACTCGTATCATTAATTCTGTGAGTGATACATCTATACATAAATATATGTTAATAATAAATCGTGTCAACTTAATGTAGTCGATCAATAAATGTTTTGACAATAAGTGTCATTATAGCTGTACTAAAATAATAAAACAATTACAATAAAATCCAAAACAATAATATACTACTAATATATGTGTCATTGTTACCAAAAGCAGGTTCATTTAATTCTATAAATAAACTTTAGAATGAATGAATGAATGAATACAAATATTTTTTATGTCAGTGCATTGGGATATGAAAAAAATATTGATATATCTAACATATAATAATATACAAAAGTGGCCTTGGTAAAAATATCAACCGTATATGTATACAGGGTGTTCCGCATAAGAACCGACACAGATCAGGTGCATATAGGGGGTCCCAAAATTATGTAATTTAATCAAACATATCTATATACAAAATTGCACGTAGACGGATATACAGACCTTCAAAGTGGGGCCAATATTTCGAAAAAAAATCTCTGAATTACTTTATCTCGGAATAACCAAATTTTAACTCGATTTAGGTTTATTATTGGTCTTCTTTGACTATGAGTCAAGTCAGTCCTAAAATTTAAAACACTTTTTTACTCTTGTCATATTTAAAAAAACTTTAAGGTGTTCAATAAAAAATGCATTAATTAAAACAAGATTTTAATAGTGTTTATTAGAAGAAATTAAACAGTTGGTAGTAGGCTTTGTCTTTAAAATTTGACAATGAATAATAAAACTATAAAATAAATAAAAATAAAATTAACACTAAAGAAATTGTTCCAAATGCAACATAAATTTACTATTCGCCGAAAATTTAAAGTTACTCTAATAAATGATGATCGTTTCTTATGTCGTTACATTTATTTGTAATACGATTCCACATATCTTCTAGAGATTCAATTGTCGAAACAAAATCCTTCAATGTTCCTCAAAGAACACATTTGTTGCTTAAAAATACAGTAAATATGCTTTATTTACACTGTAATAAAAATAATTACAATAATTATTTTAACATAAAGGAACAACATTACTGTCTTAATCCAGGTCTACACTGAAGTGTTGAGTGATGATTTTCTTGTATTGCCAACAGAACATTAAACTCATCATCTACTGATTTTGACGGTGGACCAGATTTAGGAAGATTACGAACATGTCCAAAGTTACGGTATTTAGATTCAATATTGCTTACCATGCTTTGGCTAATGGGATGTCGATCAGGATGAGTTTCATTGAACAATTCGACTACTTCTTTTTGGGTGCGCATCCTGTCTTTAAATCCGATCATGCAAAGAATTTCAATTCGTTCTCATTCAATTAATTTAACCATTTTTTTTTTATAAAATGAGAAAGTTACTACTCAACATTTTAAACGCACTGCTTTTGCCAATCAAAAGATAAAAACTAGAGAAATAACTCAAAAAACAAAAAAAAACTATTTAATATAGTACGAGTTCAAGTTCAAGTTTTTATCTGACAGCAATAAAAAACATTCTCGGTCGCTAAGGCTGTTAGGCAACCATGATTTTTGACGATACGTATGTAGAAACTGTGATGATACGTTCTTTCAAATGGCATGGCTATTTAAAAAAATTGTCGATGACGTCATATCTCAAACAACGATGACGGTGCCAGGGGATTTTTTCGAAAAATGCATCTCGAAAAAAAAATCCGATTTTCTAACCATTCCGGCAGAAGAATTATTAATTTGTTAATTAGCGAGGTTGCAACAATCGAACAATAAACAATTATATTTGCAAAAATCTTTTGCCGATTGTTTGCCTTAATAAGCCAGAAATCCTGGAAAAAATTCCGGTTCTCTAGTGATTTCGGGGGTGGAGTTTTTAATTTGTTAATTAGCCGAGTTACAACAATTTAGCAATAAATAATAAAGTTAACACCAAAGTGAAAAAGAGGGACCTCGAAAACCCCCGAGAGAACATTTTTCAGACATTTTCGTTGAATCGTGTGTGACATTTGCCATATGTTCAACAAAAATGGGTCATTTGTTAAATAAACAATTAAAAATTTGCCAGTGTACAGAGGTTAGATGTACTTTTTGTTATAAAAAATTCCCTGAACATTTTGCAGAAAACCGCATCTCAATCGGACTTCTCCGCAAAAAGTTGTCTATTTAGACATTTTTCATGCTAATTTGACGCGACTAAGAAACATCAGTTCAGGCTATTAACTAAAACCACAAATTAATTCTATTAATAATTAATAACAATAGCGGCAATATTTTTCCGGTCGCCGATTGTATGCTTTGCATTGTCAGGTTTTACAGTGGACCAGTTTCCAATGCCATGCAAAGTGTATATTTGAATCATTTTCGAACTGCTCTTTTAGATACTTTCCCCTGTACATTCAAAAATTTGTTTAGATACCTAAGTTCTGAATCATCCTGTATTTAAAAAATAAATAGGTGCCACAAAATTCACCCATATCTGAATATAACCACGTAAATAGTTTTAGATTTTTGTTTTGTAATTACCATTAGCCGGCCGTCGATTAAGACCTTTGTTTTTATGATCGGAAAAGTTGCTAAGTATTTGACATAAATAATTATTCTCGTCACGTCTGACAGACAAAAATCGTCAACCATTAGGATGCTCAATACATAACTGCATGCTGTCGCGTCGGCTAAAATCTAAAATTCTTTAATTTATTTTTATGGAACTTGCGTCATAATTCTTTTTACGGACAATCTAATTACATAATCATGTCTATTCTAACATTGTATCCATTTGAATTTAATTGTTATTAGTAACTTAATCGGTTATAAGCAAGTCGAATTGTGATACAATTTATTTGATTCCAGAGGTCGCTGCGTAATGTTTGTTTAACGACAGGATGCTTTTATTAATAAATTTTAAATGGGTTTTCTACTACATCTGGAAAACAGGAACTGAAATAAAAAATGTTAAAGTCAATAAGGTGAAATTGGGTAAATACAGGCTACTTTCTGTAAAATTTTAGATTGGAAGTTATTTCATTTTACAAATAATGTGTCTTCTTGGCAAAATTTAAAAAGTATATACAGAGCCGGGCACTCTGACGGATGCTTCAGATCTTATCTGAAAGAAAATATAGAATGTACAGAGGACTCTTACAAATACAATTTTATAAAGAAAAAATAAAAAAGCAGTTAAAAAATGATTAAAACAATATCCTTCAGCACGGCACTGGAAACTGGTTCACTGTAAAACTTGACAAGGCAAAGCATGCAATCGGCGATCGCACAAAAAAACTTAAAGAAATTTCGAAGGAAAGAAATAAATAACATTATATAACACCTATTTTATACAGTAAATTGAAAGGCTTTTGCCGCTATTGTTATTAATTATTAATATAATTAATTTGAGGATTTAATTAATAAAATAGTTCGAAATACCTGATGCTACAGCAACAAAATTTTGGACCCGTCTTACTCAGTTTCTACAAACTAACACAATTGTTTCTGCTTTTTGTCCGTTTTGAACTCGTTAGTTATTAGCAGCAGCTATATAAAGTTAGGAGATCGTGGAGGCCATGGTACCGGTCCTTTTTGTCCAATTCCTTGGTATTAATGCTTGGACACGCTGTACATGGTACGGATATCATTGAGCGTCGTGTATGATACGCTACACTGCTGCAATACGCCGTGGACGCCCTGGATCTTTCCGCGATTCGGTTTCAAATTGTCCATGTCACGCTCGCGTTGGACTAGACTTGCACTCACTATACACCACAGTAAAAGTAGCTGCACTTGGCACATGATTATCGGGAATCATTTTGCTAAACCATTTTCATATCAGCATTGCCTTTTCAGGTTTTACAATGGACCAGTTTCCAGTGAAGTGTATTTTTAAATCATTTTTAAATTGCTATTTTGATTTTTTCTTTACAAAATTGTATTGGTTTGTTTCTCTGTACATTCTAAAATTTGTTCTTTAGATAAGTTCTCAATTACCCTGTATATTATAAGTACTTCCTGTAATCGCTCAGGAGTGTCAGAACATTCATACACTTCTTTGGTTTTGAGATATAGAGCAAAATTTCAAAAACTACTTTTAATGGATTGTTTGTATCTCAGAGAATAGCCGAGATGATGAAAATTGCTTCTGATAGAGTTTTTCACATAAAGTTCATTGGCGTACTTATAATTTCTCTACGGGGTGCCTTTCTTAAAGTATCACTCAAACATACATTATTTAAATGGCGCACTCTGTATATTTTTATGCCATCAATTTTGTAAAATTGTATAAATATGCCTGGCCAACTATGCATCACGCAACATCAGTTTTATCCATTTAGGGTTTTTGACAATTTCCAAAAAATAAAGTATCAACTATTATATATCAATACTAGGTGACCCGGCAAACGTTGTTTTGCCATATGAATTATTTCTAGTACATATTTCGGCAGTTAAATAAAAAATAACTAACTTATTGTAAGTGTGTGGAGATGTAGTATATGACTAAAAGAGGAATGGAGCACTGTGAATGATGACGACCTATAAGAATAACAAAACACGAAACATTCATTTTTTGAATTATTTCGCGTGCCTGCAATTTTACTTGTTTGACGGCCCAAATTAACTCCTTTACGTCTTGTTGGCATTGTTCACTGTACAAAAAATAGCCATATAGTAAAATAACAGCCGTTGTTGGCGGGAGCTCGTGACACGTGTTGCGTTCTTTTGAGGTTATGTAGATCACTTAATTAACTAATAATGAGAACTACACTTAAAATTAATAATTTTATTAATTATTGATAAAATGGGGAATAAATAATTATGGCCCAGCAAATTAATAATAAATTTACTTGAGAATTACACTTAGAAGGTGCAATTTTAATTGTAAACGTCACTACTACGCTCGATTCATACACAATAATAATGGTCGAAAACTTTGTAGGGAGTGAGAGAAGGCTTATTGTGTGAGAGAGACAGGAGACCGGCTTTGCTCTCATCCGTACTCCGTACTGTTTACTGGGTGAGAAGTGACACCGGTAGATGCTTGGCGGTGATAACTGATCTAGTGATAATCGATCAGTTATCGACCAGGGTTAAAAATGATTAAATTACTAAAATGGTTATTAAAAAATAGGGGTTTCTGATAGAAAGATGAAAATTAAGGGTTGTATGTATTTTTTAATACCACATTATAAAAAAATAAAAATAAAAAATGTTGTCCAAATAATAAAAAAAAATTGTTTGGAGTGGACCACCCTTATCACTTAGGGGTATGAAAAATAGATTACGACCGATTTTCAGACCTACCGAATATACATATAAAATTTCATAAAAATTGGTCAAGCCGTTTCCGAGAAGTATGGCGTCTAAAACTGTGACACGAGAATTTTATATATTAGATAAAGGAAACAATAATGCAATTGAATGCCATAAAAATATACAGGGTGTTCCATTAAAAATATATGTTTGGATCATATTTTGAAAGAGACACCCTGTAGAAAAATTACAAGTACGCTACTGAATTCCATTTTCATCATTCCGATATCTCGGCTTAAAAGTAGTTTTTTCTTAGAGATCTATAAAAGTTCTAATTATGGCATCTTAAGTTTGGAATCATCTTGTATATTTTAATAAAATTTTGGTACATTGTGTTACACATAGGCTAAAACCACACACTACTGTTATAAGATGTAAAGAAACGGATTGGCCCTATTATAATATATTTTTAAAATTTTGGTAGACTAATCTTATTATTGTCCGAAACTCTATTAGAGTATCTTTAAAATTGGTATTCTTAAGCTCTTTTCCAACACGGCACCTGACTGGTTGGAAACCTGTCCTAAGTGGATATCCAAATCGTTCACCGACTCACTGCAGTGGAGTTGTATCTAATATTAAACTGACTGACAGCTTCGGACAGATTTCAAACTAGTCAGGTGTCGTGTTGGAAAAGAGCGAAACAGATAAGTTTCGCAAAAATTAATGGTTTTCGAAATAGGCAAATCGGTTTTTAAGACACTGATAAAAGGATGCGACAATAGAAAATGGAATTAAATGATCGTGACGCCATTGCCTCCCACAGCTTCTCGGTACTCGTCCATTTCGAACTCGAACAAGAGCCTGTGTTAAATTAAAACAGACTACTTTTAAAATTCGCAACATGCTATTGATGGTTGATTTAATTATGATGATGGACTATTTTAATAAAAATCACTAATTTATAAGTGCCGAAATGAAAGGTGTAAAAATGCAACAGTTCTAAAACGAAATCGTTAATAGTAGCCAGGTTTTTCAAATCATATACTTATGTAACTCAAAATATGTATTTATTATGTTATAAAAATTAATAATAAAATGCAACGTTTTGGTTTGTAAAGAGTTTTATGGAGGTGTCAACAAAGAAAAAAATTTGTTTCGTTATACACCTATTAACCAACTTTTTTAAATGTTAATTAAAGATTTGGTTACTAATTATAAAGGGTGTGTAAATAAACCCTCAAATTTATTTTTTTTTTGACTTAATATAAATATTTAAAACTTTATATAAAAACATATATGTCTCTGGCTCAGAGATGCAGATAACCGGTCTGTCCCCACAGATCCTAGCCCAAGAACAACCAAGGCAGGTCAAAGAATCCCGGTAATGCACTTTAATTATGTTTCTGTTAGCGACCAGTTACCAAGGTTAAGGCATAACAACCTGGAAAATCACTATGTATCAAATCATAACACGAGCCGTGAAAGCCTAAGAAACACTATGTCAATAAAATTATTCCATTTAAAATTTTCACAGGAAGGCTACGGAGAGAATGCAGTGCAGCTTATGTTTAAAATAGAAGAGCAAGTGTTTTCTAAGTAAAAGAAAACTCCAATTTACACAATGACTTTAAAAATAATTTTGTAGATGTTTAGTTTATAAATTATATTAAAATTTAAGTTGCATTAATTTCAGTAGCTTTATTAGAATTCAGTACCTAGTTTGATTTTTTTAATGGGTTATCTTGTAAAACCAAACATTAAGCAATCTATAAATTCGATATTAAAAACACTAATGAGGTACCTACTTAACACGAACATCTATTGTTTACTCTTAAAGGTATGTATCTAAGAATTTAAATTTGATTCATACAGAAGAATTTAATATATTTTGTTTAATCTGGAATAAATTCTACATAAGTATATTATTAAATGAATTTTATAAATCTTATTATACTTACAATAAATATTTATTTGTTTTCAGTTCAAAAATGCTGTCGCTTCGTTGCAATGGAATATTTCAGAACAATGGAATATCTAAAGTTTTACTGTTTTGTTTTAGTGTCTCTAAACACCTTCAATATTTGAATTTTCCATAATTAAAATAAAAACCGCAAGCCTAATGACGCCGACTGTCCTCCTACGCTTCGTATACTAAATGTAAGTAAACGGAAGGCAGTGACGTCACACAGCGGTTTACGCCAGTCCATGTTCTCAAATTAAGTAAAGCGGGCACAAAACAATTCTTGGAGAGTACCTTGAATAGGATAAACTCCGTCTAACAGATATGCGGCAGACTTAAAAAATCTTCGTTGGACTCTTTCCAGTAATGACGTATATGTAATATAAATAAGATCAGATATAACTGAACCGTATTCAAGTTTGGATCTCACAAAAGTTGTATACAATAATCGCAACGTAGACTTATTCCTGAAGTATTTAGAATTTCGTAAAATAAATAATAATAACTTAACTGAGAATCAAAAATAACACCTAAGTCTTTAATGCTATCAGGCCTCTTGAGAATGCTGTCTTGCAGTATATAATCAAACATGATAGGTGCTTTTTTTCGATTAAACAACATAACATTACACTTACTGATATTAAGAGGCAACATATTTCTGCTACACCAGTCGTTAAGTGAAACAAGGTTATTTTGAATATTTCCGCAGTCCAAAACAGAGTTAATTTGACAAAATAATTTTACGACATCAGCGTATAATAGGTATTGTATATTAAGATCCTCCGCAATATCGTTAATACATATCTCAAATAAAAGAGGTCCAAGTATGGATCCTTGAGGAACACCTGATGTTTGGAGAAACGTCTCAGATTTGAATTCACGATATTGCACATATTGGAATCGATTACAGAGGTATGCCTAAAATAGTTTTACTAAACCAGTACAGAGGCCTATGTTGTTAAGCTTATTTAACAACTTAGAGTGGTCGAGCTTGTCAAACGCTTTAGAGAAGTCTGTGTATATAACATCGACTTGACTTCCAACATCAAGAACTGCAGAAATGTATTGAGTTTTACATAATAAATTAGTAATGATGACATAAAGCTGTGCAAAACAAATTCGAACACTTTACAAAAATTATTTAAAATAGCAATGGGTCTATAATTTGTAAATTAATTTTTTGCCCCTTTCTTATGGACAGGCGTTATACGTGATACTTTCCAAATCCTCCAGACACAAATATAAGATTAAAGAGGATGAGCAAAGGCTTGGAGAAGATTACAGCACAATCTCTAAGCAAGAATGCCGGAATTAGATCAGTGCCCATACACATATTGTTTTTTAATCTTTTAATAGCTTTTATTATATCAGTATCCGAGATTTTCATTAAATGTAAAATATGACAATTGTTACTTTCAATAATGTTATCAAATTCATCTGAGACAACAAATGCATCAGAAAAGAATGTCGCAAACATGTTAACGATTAATTGAGAATCATTTATATGGCGGTTATTACTTATCATAGAAGAAGGAATAGATGTGGTATCCTTTTTTGAAAATAAAGGCATTACAAAAATTATAAATTCTAACATAAACAGAAACGTAATTTACAAACTAAAAATGTAAATGAGTGAGCTTCCGTAACAATACA
Organism: Monochamus alternatus; assembly: GCA_037114965.1. NCBI lineage: Eukaryota > Metazoa > Arthropoda > Insecta > Coleoptera > Cerambycidae > Monochamus > Monochamus alternatus. Next base: position 54,723,746 of record CM073429.1, on the reverse strand, counting down.
TATATGCATAGGTAATGCAAATTGTACTGCTGCACATGTACTAGACGAACTTGTATTTTTTTTAAATGTATAAAATATATTGCTTTTCGTATCTACATGGTGCTCCCCTGGTAAGAATAACTTGCTCATGCTGGAAGTAAGTCATAAAGTTATGATTTATAAGGTGAAAGCATCTGAACCTAAATCTTGTGTCATATTTTATAGCAGCATCAAAAACACTTGGCATATCTAACTACTTAATTATAGGTTATAGAATAAACTGTTAGTTTGATATTCTTTGTTACACGTTCTAAACTGTTAATAATATTGTAACAAGACTGTCTAGAGTCTGTTTAGAAATGAAAGAGAGTAATAAAAGCTTATTATGTATGCAAATCGTAAATAAATGTAGTACTGGTGCTTATATTCAAATTGTAGCAGGTAGCTAAAATTTAATCCCCGACAATCCGTCTTTGTCTATGCCGCTTTAATTTCTCGATCCATTTCTCTTATAAGTAAACAATATAAAAACAGCATTTCAAAACTAGAGGCTACTTTAAGCATCATAACCGGGTTAAGAGGGTTTTCAGTAATTCAAATAAAATTATTCAATATTATTATCAAAATATTTATTTAAATTCAAATTATGGTGAGTAAATGTAGTGTTGTATAATTGTACAATAAAGAAAATAAAGAAAATAAAAAAGTAGGTATATTAAAATTCATCCTTTGAATATTCTGATGAATTATCTTCGTCTTCTAGATTGATAACGATAGGTTCCACAGTAACGTCAATTAAATTATCGAGTTCCCACATTTTCTCCTCTCCTTTTTGTACATGATGTATACATCTTTGCCAGTTATCTGCAGTTACTCTCGTTCCAAGGAATTTTTTAATAAAATTTTTACGTCACTTAATTTAAACGTCATATTATTTCGCCCTACATCTCCTTTTACCTGCGCCTAGACTAATTCGATTGGGTTAAGTTCACAGTGATAAGGTGGTAACCGTAGTACCGTTATTTGGCGATTTGTTGCCATTTCATCGATAGCATATTTGTTTCAAAAGAAATGTTTTTTCCGGATAAACATTGAATTATATCAGCTTTCCTCCAAGCAGTCGTAGGAGTCCGCTTGGTCTACCGTGAATGGTAACTGGCATTATCCATGACAATTACAGACCCCGCAGGAATAAGATCCAACATCTGTGTAAAATACTCTTCGAAAACATCTGCGTTCATGTCTTCGTGATAGTCACCTGTGTTTTTAGATTCAAATAAAAGTAAACCGCCATCTACAAAACCACTGGCACTACCTATATGTGTCACTATTAATCTTCGCCCTTTACCTGAAAGTGCCTTAAACCCTGTTGAAAGTCCTGATTTTTGGCAAATTGTTGTCCTCTGAAAGTTCACTTAACATTTTGTTTAGCGTTGGTATTTCTTTTTTAAAATAAAATGAGTGTATTTTTCTGCGAATGGCATTTTTGAAGAAATCATCTATAATGACTTTTGACCTCCCTGTAGATGATTTTGGGGGATTTACAGTATCTTGTTCATTTTTTGTTTCCTTTAAAAGTCTGTAGATAGTCGATTTTCCAATCCCTGTCATTTTGGCACACTTTTCCACGATGTCGTCAACACTGTTGGTAGGAATTTGGTGTTTCAATGCATTAAATACATTTAATATAATAATCTTCTCATTCTGAGACAGTGCACATCTTTTCACGTATTTAGCAGGTACGTAATCTGATAAGCACAATAGTCTCTAAACACAAGTCGAATTTTACTCTACTGCACTAGCACGTCTTCGTATATTCAGCTCTAAGACTGGATTGATCTGTCACAATACACTGGCTCCTGCCCTATGATGTATTCAGTAATATATGCTAATGTACACCCATTACCTGTTAGCATTAGTGTTACCCGATAATTACCTGAAACGAAATATTACCACGCCCATGACCGGTTCTTATCTCGGAGTTTTATTACTCTCTTTCATTTCCAAGACACAGAAATTATAAAACCGACAGAAAATTCAAATATAACTAACACTGAGTTGAATTGCAAAAATCAAATTGAATGTGACGACGTCCTGTCTCAAAAATACTAATGCTATTGCAATACAATACATTTCCGAAACAGAATTTGTAAAAAATTAATGTATTTCAGTTTTGTATGATACATTAGCTAATAGTGTTTATGCATCAGTACCGAAGAAGTAATACTTGAATTAAATTTTCCTATCTGAGAAAACATCTGGTATATTAGCAATTTCTTTGACCGACATGATATCTACAAACAGTATAGTGAATTGAAGTAGGGGAAAGAGATAATCTTAAAACGCCTTTACGATCTCAATACTTTCAGGAAAATTGGAAAAAGACATTACAGGATATTGTTTACTCTTTGGTAATAGGACTTCTTTTTGCATAAAACGTTTACATCCATTTGAAATGAATTATAAACCTTTACACAACTAGGACAACTTCCCTAAAGAAAAGATTGTTAAATATATACTACAGAAGTTAGTGTAAACTGGAATATTTTAAGAAATCTCATTTATATTTTCAAGGTGGGTTTTCTTGTAGTACTTTACTTTTCCATATACATAATAGCCCAATAAATGATGGAAATATGGAAAAAATAATTCATTTTTAAGTTGAAACGAATGTCTCACTTTCTTAAATGTCAGGAACCAAATAGGTTTAATATAGATGTGGAGGCATGTGATTTGATGGTTTAAATAACGACGTAAGACGCATTGTGTACTAATATTTTATTACTTGCGGTTATGGTTCGCCCTAATCACTCTCACAATTCGAGTCGATCTACTGACTGGCTAATAATAATTTGGCTACGTTCGAGTGTCTGCTAGCCGTCTCATAATCTAGGTACTTATGGGGCATTACTGGCATCCTTGGAAGGGGTGGTTGTACAGTCAAGATAAATGAGATTTACCCAATTATATCTATATCTAAAAGTTCACCGTTTCTGAGATACAGGGTGTCAAATATTTCGAATATTTTATTATATTTTTTTATTTATCTGGAAACCTTTCGTGACAAAACAGCGATAGTTCTAGGTTGTAATGAGATATCTTTAGTCTAATTATTCAGTATATTTAAATATTGTCATTATCATCAGTGGTGTAGAAATCCTGTGACACTCTTCTTTTATTTAAAATAAAAATAGTACGCCACTGTCTTAATTATAAAAAAAACATAAGATACTTTAAATTTTGATTATTTTGAACAAATAATTATTCTTTCAAATTTTCTTTAAAATGCATCACATTTAGGTTATCGTTATTTAAAAATAAATCTGCATTTCGTAGTTTGTGCGTGGAGGGACCTATACTGCTTCGGTAATACAGGGTGTCCCAAAATTAAGAATAGATTCTAGATGACAAAGGAATGCAATATCTAAACTTACATTAATCAAAAGTCGATGATTAAAGAGATATAGGACGTCAAAATAAAACATCTATTTTCGATACTTGTAAATAATGTTTTTAAAAATCCAGAAATTCAAATTTTTTTCTAATTTTGACACTACTAGTAGAGAGCGCCACTTATGGCACATCATACTTCCTTTAAATGGCAGAACTTTTTTCGGTTTAGTGTATACATCTGACCATTAAAGCAATCGATTTATCGATTCTTCTACCTTGTTTAAAATAAGCAAAAGTATCTTAAGCTTTTTATAATTAAGACAGTGGCTTACTATTTTTATTGAAAATAAGAGAAGAGTGGCACAGGGTTTCTATGCCACTGGTGATATTGGGAATTTTTAAACATACTGAATAATTAGATCTAAGGTATCCCATTACAACCTAGAATTATTGTTGTTTTATCAGTAAGGGTTTCCAAGTAAATAAAAAATATAATAAAAATTTCAACATTTTTGACACCCTGTATCTGGGAAACAATGAAATTTTAGATATAGCTCTATTTGTGTAAATTTATTTATTTTCACTGTACAGTCACCTCTTCTAAGGATGTCAAGACATCCGTATATTTAAATGAAGACTGCCAATTATGTAGGTACTGCACTTTTATATTTCTTACTGCAATGTTATGTACTTTGTTCAAAATTAAAGAAAATAAAATTTTACTTTAAGAATAACAATTATTGTTGCCTCAAGGAAATTTTTATTTTCAAGTAATGTTTTTTCTTAAAAGAAGAATATATGTTCTTATTATACAATAAGTTAATCTTCAATAAAATATGACTGTACTTGAAAAATAGTGAAATTAAGCTAATGTTGGAACAATGTATTAATCTGGATACTAGTATATTCTTTTCCGTGTCAGTATTTTATTTTATAACATTTCCGTACCGAACAACACCACAAAGGACAATGTTAAAAACAGCCAATTTTTGGCTTATCCGAGGAAATGCATAAATCATAAAAAAATCAATTGATTATTGTTAATTAACATTAGAAATGGCCCAGAAATACGTCAGATAGCTGGGGAAATGTCGCTACTACCCCTAAACCTATATAAACTACCCTTAAATAGCTTTAAATCATTACTTATTGTTATAAAATTCGTGTAAAATGAAAAATATGCTTGAAAATGATTTGAACAGACAGTATGTCAATATAAAAAGTGATAAATAACTGTAAAATGTCCATTCCACCCCTAAAAATTAAAAAAACGACTTTCAAAAGCTAATGGTGAGCTTACTTCGACATCAAAAATAGATAATGCTTAAATGTTCAAGGGAACGCCTATTGCTAGAAAAAAGTTATAGATTACTGTCAAAAAATGCAAAAACTGATACTAGAGTACATTAAGTAAGTGGGGAAATATTAATTGCATCCCTAAATCTATATAAACTGCCTTTAAATAGCTTAAAACAGATAATCATTATTTATTGTTCTAAAATTCGTTTAGAATGAAAACAAAAATGCTTAAATCACTTTTAAGGTTCATTTATACTATTGCGATCTGAAAAATGGGCGCAAGGATAAATTGCCATTTTTTCAGTACGCACTCGCAAAGTGAGAACAATTGGCGCTATTTCGCCATTGAATGGGCACTTTTACAGTCATTTATCACTTTTTATATTGACATACTGTCTGTTCAAATCATTTTCAAGCATTTTTTTCATTTTACACGAATTTTATAACCATAATTAATGATTATCCATTTAACGCTATTTAAGGGTAGTTTATATAGGTTTAGGGGTAGTAGCGACATTTCCCTAGCTATCTGACGTATTTCTGGGCCATTTCTAATGTTAATTAACAATAATCAATTGATTTTTTTATGATTTATGCGTTTCCCCGGATAAGCCAAAAATCGGCTATTTTTAACATTGTCCTTTATTATTATTTATTATTTATATTTTACTTTCGGCAAGCATACGGCGACCTAAAGCAGAATCTTATTTAATTTACCTTTAACGATCACATAACACAAAATCAATGTCAAACAAAGAAGTTTGAAAAGCGCACGTTTTCATTTCATCTGTTATTGAACAAATTTTAGTTCACGTGGTAGCCATATTGTCAGTTTTATCCTGTTTCCACATTGTCGGAGCGATTTGTCTGAAAGTTCAGAATGCTTATCACGGTGTTCTCAAAAATACTGGAATTCACGTTCCCCTTTAATCTTGTTAAAGTCAAATCAGGAAACTCTTTGAGAAATGTTAAATAATGTATAATACTGGATACTAAATCTACATGAAAAAATTAGAGATGTACCTTTTTTGTTTTAATTAATTACATAAAAAGTTGATTACTATATTCCAGGATAAATGTCTCATTTGGTAATCATATTGTAACTTGGAAATTAAGTATCAGCCACAACCAGTTCGTGTTTCTTCTTACAGGTGCACCCTTAAATATACAAGGAGTTTTGTCATTCTACACCTAATTTTAAATGGTTATATTTTATGATTTCCTGATTGGTTTTTAACACATGCTTATGTGAAAAAAACTCAGAATTGACTACCAATGTCCAAAGTGACTTTAATTCTGCCAATCAATTTTTGAATTGAACATGACAATTACCTACTTATTTAATGAACAAAATGTTTACCCTTTATGTTATAATTTTTGTTTATATATTTTTGTCTTAACGATATTGTGTGAAACTAACTACTCTTTGGACTAAAGCCCCGACCAACGTTAAATTACACCCACAATATCTACTCATATATTCTTTATTATTAGCTTTTGTAACATTTTTTACAGTATTAGAAAGGTATTTTAAGCTAATATAAATCAAATCTCCTACAATTCCTATTAATGTTAAATTAACCTAACCTAACCTAACCTAACCTAACCTGGTTTAATGAAAACATTCTATAAATATCTAATAAATATTATCGACATAAATAATTTAAAATAATTTTAATTTATTGGCATAATAATTTTTATAGTTAGATATTTGACTCAACTTGAAGCAGGCCACCTGAAGAAGCAATCCTAAAAATGTAGAAATAGGTCAGATCTCTTCTATTGTGGTTGAATTTTCGAGTTCCCACAGTTTCAAAAGTGAACTTAGATATTTATAGAATGTTTTCATTAAAACAGATAGCATACATATAACTTCATTGATAGGAATTGTAGGAGATTTGATTTATATTAGCTTCAAATACCTTTCTAATACAGTAAAAAAATAACTACCATCTTATAAGAAAGAAATTTTAGAAAATGCCATTGAACAATTTCCAAACTGTCCACGTACATATTGTATCCAGGTTGCCATATCAGAGATGCGTATTCGAGTTTGAAGAGCAGCATTAAGGTTTATGTATCAGTGAAACCTCTTGAGTTACGGATCACAAATCCCAAATTCCTAAAAAACGTTTTAATTTACATGCAAGGTTAGTTTAGTGTCAAACGTAACCCTCAGGCGTTTAATGAAATCTGGTCGATTTAGAACTGTGTCACTGATACTAAACAAATAGAAACACTTTTTTCGTAAATGTCATAACGTTACATATCGCTGCATTTAACGGAAGGTTTTTTATTGCATCAACCGTTTACTCCTTTCAAACAGTGCTGAAGCCTCGAACAATATTGTAATCGAAGGGGAAAATCATTTCTGGAAAGAGGTTCAAAGAATTATGAGTAGTAGTAAATATCATAAATACAAATTACACATTTTAGAAGAACAATGATGCAAACTAATAGAGAAACAGATACATTTTATTTCCCAAATTATGGTACCCACACAAGTTGCCAACAGGTACATTTTTAATCACGCTTTTTTAACAGATGAAAGCCGGTTTGTAAGCAATAGTCTATCTAACAGAAGGAATGAACATTATTGATACACAAAATCTTTCATTAACTCCATAAATAAAAATTCCCATAAATTCATTTTGGGCTCAATGTCTGGTGTGACATCATATGTGATCATATTTTTTATTGAAAGAATATTGGATGGTAGAAGATATTTGAGTTTCTTCAAGAAAAACTTCCAGTTCTTCTTGAAAATGTGCCTTTGCAACTAAGATCAATTTGACCTCAATATGACGGAGCTCCACCTCACAAAACATATATATAATTGCATGCCAAGACATTTCTCCAGCTATTTTTTAAAAACTCACTGAAAGAGTAGTCTGGCGACGATTGGATATGTTTATTAAAAGAAGAATAGGTTGTTAAAGTTATTTCAAATATTTTTGATTGTAGGTTATTTGTATAATTGTATTAATTCTTAGTAATTGTTGTAGTCATTTTATGGTCCTGTATTTCAATTATATGACAAATATAAGTTTATAAGCCTTCAACTTTTAACTCTTGTCTTGATATAAAAAAAGTTTATTAATGAACTCTTATCAGAGAAGCTCTGTCATTCCTAATATGAATTGAAATATGTATATTCTGAGAAAAATATTTTTCATAACATCATAACAGGCATTTCCAAAAATAATAATTTTGGCTTTAAGGCAAGCCCAAGCCGTCCTATTTAAAACCTCCAAGCAAAGTTTTAATTCGCGTTTTTTATTAGACAATAGCATTCTCGGGGCATCGAGTTTGAAATTCTCTGATTCACATCAATAGTATACAGGGTGTTCAGTAAAGAATGAGCCAAATTTCAGATGTAGATAGTTTGGATAAAAATAAGCTGAATTAACTCACCTTAATCCAAAAGTTGATACTAACGGAGCTACAGGGTGTTAAAGTTGAAAAAATAAATTACATTTTCTTTATTATTTTTCAATTGCAATGAGATACAGTGTAGTACAAAAAAGTCGTAGCGATTTAAAGGGGTCCAAATCATTGTTGGTGGCACCCAGTAGCAGATACACCAAAATCGTCGAAGAAACCCCCCTATACCAAATTTCATAAAAAAATGGTCGATGTGATCGAAAAATAATAAAGAAAATGTAATTTATTTTTTCAACTTTGACACTCTGTAGCTCCGTTAGTATCAACTTTTGGATTAAGGTAAGTTGAGTTAATTCAGCTTATTTTTATCCAAACTATCTACATCTGAAATTTAGTCCATTCTTTACTGAACACCCTGTATAATAAAGATTTTACATGCCCCAGAAATAGAAATATATTGGATTCAAATCCGGACTTCTGGGTGACTTATAAAATCGATTTATTGCGTAGGTTCTCGATACCACGTTAATTAATTCATGTTGAAAATGAATCTTTTTAAAAGCATGTGCATTTTTAGTATGCCAAGTGTGCAAGTGAATATTGATGATGACATGATAACAAAACGACTAAAAGTAACTGGAGCGAGTACAGTTTTTATCCAGAGGTGCTAACAAAATTTTTAGAACAAGGCAGGTGAAAGATTTCTAGTAAAGACTAGGCAAATGTACAGGATGTCCCAGTTTGAGTATAATTACAATGTATCTCGAAAACTACAAGAGATAGGAGGATGCGGTTGTCACAACAATGGGATACTTTTTCGAGAAACTTAAGATGCTGCAATCAGAATCAGATATCAGAATAGTGAAAATTACTTCTGATAAAGTCTTTTACGTTGTTATGACAGTTGCTACTTTATATTTAGGAAATTATTAAAAAAAATAAATAAAACTGATGTTGTGTGATGCATAGTTGACCATATATTATTATATAATTATACAAAATTGGTTCATGCCACCTTAGTTAAAAAAATGTATTAGTAAACAGTTATTTAAACAATTAAGTTATATAATAAGTACCAGATATTTTTTATGCCATATCTAGCGGATTTTCAGCGCCATAATTAATAGTACTATAACTTATACGAATAATATTCATTAATATTGACAAAATGCAATTCCAAAATACATACTTCTATTTATCACTATTTTATACTTTGCTATTTTCATGATTATCATATGTATTTAAAATTTTCACCAAAGGGTTTGTAAATATGTTTATAATATTAAATAATTTTCAACAGATTTTTTATAATATGTTCGCTTAATCTTCTTTTATTAATTATTTTCTATTTTTGTTTTGGTTTATTGCCCGTCTGTGTTCAAACGTTATTCAACTGAAGATATTTATAAATTACTTAATTGGTTAATATATTCTCTTGTAAATATTAATATTTAAATTATTATTACTACGGAATTGGGATGCCCTATATATTCAGTTTTGTGATTGTTTAGACAATCGCGCAAATTTAATTGTTTTTAGTTGACTTGAAATTTCAATTTTCTAGTAAAAGCGTGTTTGCCTACAGCGTTTCACACTGTTCAGCGTTTCCTCCAAAAGTGCACCTAGCTACTTCGTCCTTTGTCAAAAATACAAGACGCAACCACGATATATTTCCAACGAAAAATTCACATCTAAAATTTTTTACACCAGATAGTGTAATTTTTAACGCCTGTAGTTTGAAAATGTACACCACATTTACACTATTGCAGGTAAATTCTACCAAATATTTGTTAAAATACATTACTCAAGCATTTTTGTAAAATTTTTCCGTGCATACTTCCCTGGACCACAAATAGTGTAATTTTCTTATCAAATTATATCCGTATTTTTTTTTCTGTGTACGTTCTACGCTCACTCTATATTATTTAATAATTTATAAAAAAAAATTGTTTTATGGAATAAAACTTTACTGGCAATTCCGTTTAACACATAATAAATAATATTTCGACTGTTCCAGTTATATTCAATTATTTAATTCCATTTTGTTCATAACTTTACTGCAACTTTAATTAAAATATACAATTATACAGCTATATTATTCCACTCCAAGAGAGATTTAAGTCGTAATGCTGCTTTATAACTGTGTTTCGTGTTTAAATGAATTCTCAGTCTGGTGTTAACGGACTTGTTAAACTTTAGTTCTCAAATAGGAAGGTTTTAGTTCTATTGTTGACATTTACTTCAGATGTTCTAATTTAGAGTGCTTATCTTAGTGAATATTAAATCGTAATTACTGTACAAATGAGTTGATGATAATAATGCTATTTTGCATGTTAACCATATCAATGAGCGTGATATTACTAATTCATCTAAAAAACTAAAAAATAAATTAACTTTTGGCGTTGAAGGTGTTCCAAGTTTTGTTGTCAAAAACTGCATCAATACGTTCATGTGTTCATCTCTTTAATCTGATCCTTTCCGTCTCTACATTTCCCACTTTGTGGATGCAACAAGCTACAGGTCCATTTCTATTCTTTGAAACTTTTCCAAACTGTTTGAGATAATTTTGTACGATTTATTTACAATGCTATTAGTTCTATAATTTCACCGGACCACCACGGTTTCATGCAGAAAAGATCGTGCATCTCAAACCTTTCGTGTTTAACTCAATATGTTGCCGAAGGTCTGGATGATCAGAGGTAGGTTAACGTTATACAGTATGCGCCAAAAGTATTGAATAAATTCAATAAAATCGAAACAATTATTTTTTGGGAAAAATCCTCGAACAGATCGATTTTTAATTTAAAAAATACATATTTTAGCGTAAAATGCGATTTTCAAATGTCATTTGTTTTCGAGTAATGACTTCATCGATTTTTTTTTAAATGGCAACACCATATTTTTTTTCCTTGATTCTGAAAGATCGTTGAATTCTCTATCAGACAGTACTAAAATTTTGCCCTCTTACATAGGAAAGTTTTCGAGTAAATGACGATTGAATGTTAGAAAACGTAAATCAATTAAAATAAAGCAAAAACGTTATTAAGTTTAGTTTTTCGAATTCCATAGTTCTTTTATGGATCACGTAGGTGAAAATCTTTGCAAAGTGTCATAGTCACACCGACTTTCTAATAAGTATTGTAAGCGACATAGAAATTATTATTCAATTTAAAGTATTATGGCACATTTAACTGTTACTCAAAGAATTGAAATTTTAATTCTTATCGGATGCGGGAATATGACTAGAACTCAGCAGGAAGTTTGCGATTTATTTAATAAAAAATATCCAGATCGCCCTATCAGCCAATCAAAAGTCAGTAAGGTAGAGTCTAAATTTAGAGAAACTGGTAATATTGTAAATATTCCAAAACCTGGACGTCCAAGCATTAATGAAAATCAGAAACAGACCATTTTGTTAAGTATGGTGGATAATCCTCATAATTCTTCACGATTGGTTGCATTAAACAATGACACTAGAAGCAAGCCTACATTTTACTGCGGAGAACCTAAGACGAATACTCTTATTAGATCTTCTGTTCATTCAATGTGCAGTATATTTAATTACGTCGCTGATATATTAGTCATAATACCTTAAATTATATAATCTCGAAACTATTTGTTGCTACTTAGTCTATTTTTTTTTCTGTTTGTTTTTCTTTCTTTTTATTTTTATATTTATTTGCATATTTTTATAAGTGTGTGTATGAACATTCTAAGTATTTCTTGTAATTGGATGTAAACCAGTCAGAAATTAATAAATCTATCTATCAATTGAGGAAATATAGTTTCCTAAATACGTATTTAAAAGTAAAGCATAAAAGAAAAGGAAAATCTTTTAAAGGGCGACATTTTTATTTTAGGAAGAACGCAAACAGAGTATAAATCGCGTTGGCAGGTTATTAAGCCTGACACTTAACAGAGGTCTAACTTACTCTCTGAGAAAGTGCTCATTTGGTACAAGATTCCGCAAAATATATATCTTAGATTTTCCTTATTATAACATTTTTAGCATCATTTACGAAAATACTAATAGAAAATTTTATAGCTCATTATTCGAAAATGTTATATAGGGTGTTAAGAAAATTTAAAGTCAGGTTTTATGTTTAAAAAAATGTTTATATAAATATGTCTCCGGAAACGCCTCGTTTTCAAGATATAGGTTTTTAAAATTTTCTGTCTTAAATACTGTAGCCTTCATATTTCGAAAACCGATCAAGATATTTAGAATTTGATATACAACAGTTTACAAGAATAACATAATATAGATAAAAACATGTTCTGCTAATAAAACAGTACATGTTACAAAAAACAGCAATCGAACAAGTAAATAAACTAGTGAATCACTGAAGCGGTTACAAATACCGCTTGTGTGTGATTAATAATAAGAATTAACCTTATTATTACCTACTATAATCCTAAACTAATATATGAACACTCGTAGACATGGACACATAATCACATTTGATGTTAAAATACATAAACTACACATAATACATTTATTTATACGTACAACAAAAGACATAAATATGTAAATATAAGTATTTTTTGTAAACAATCACTAAAGGGGAACAAAAGCTAAACTTCATTTCTGTGGCTGACTATATTGTGAAAAGTGCCTCGACCTAATTCCTGAATCCAAAGCTTTACTCTAGACTTAAATGATTTATACACGTTTATGGTTTTTAAAGAATTTGGCAACATATTATATAATCTGGAAGCAAGATAATTAAAATTTCGTTGTCCTACTGTTTTTATTGACCTCGGATTTATATAATTGTCCCTGTTTCTCATACTGTACATGTGATTTATTGGATTTGGTATTAAATACTTTTTTTGGTAGGTTTTTAGCAAAATATTCAAACATAATAATTGCCTGACATCCATTAAACCGCTTTCTGTAAACAATTGATCGTTAGAGTAAGTGATATTTTTTTTGTAAATAAGTTTAATAATCCATTTTTCAATTATGTTTAAATTTTGATTATCAGATACACCACCCCATCCAATAATACCGTAATTTAACTGGGATTGTACTAATGAATAGTAAAGCATTTTTAGGTAGTGTATATCTAAAAAATCTCGTAAGTATTTAAATCGTGGCAGTAATCCTCTAATTTTTTTGACAACATTTGCAGTTTGTAGATTCCACCTTGCATATCTATCTATTATTATACCAAGATATTTGATTGAATCTTCTTCAGATACTTCTGTATTGTCGTCAATAATTAGTCAAAACTCAAAATAGAACCAGTTGTGTTAATGGTAAGTAGATCATTTATGTATATTGTGAACAAAAGTGGTCCCAGTACCGTCCCCTGTGGAACTCCATAGATAACGGTACCTGGATCACTCATTACACTGTCAATACTTGTTTGTTGTTTACGATTACTTAAATAGCTGTTCAATAAATGATACACTTTCCCTCTAAGTCCATAACGCATTATTTTTTCCAAAAGTATTTTATGGCTAACTGTGTCAAAAGCTTTGGAGAGATCAACAAAGATGCACAATGCAGGTTTTTTCTTATCAAGAGCACTATAAATATATGATATTAATTTATATATGGCATCCTCCTTTGGTCTCCCTTCTCTGAAACCATGCTGCCACTCGTCTTATACATGACTGATTTATGGCATCTACTGTTAGAAATATAATTTATTCCCTCCTACATGGTCCAAATCCTCCAACAATTAAAGCAACTTGGGCTAACAGGAATTCTGTCTCCTCGGTTTGTTTCATAAAGCGTTCTACTTCCAGCTTCGTAAACATTTTTGATTTCTTTGAGTAATATCCGAAATCGTTCTTTTTTAAAAATACATTAGGTTTTAATTTGCTAATATCTACGTTTTTGTTCAGGTAAATCAAGGTGTGGAACATCGAATATTTACTCTTAGAAGCAGATTGCCCACTTTTCAAAATGTTAAAAAATACAAATAACCGCATAAAATATCAAATTCTCAGATTTCACAAAAAATCTTGAATTAAATTAATTGCAAAATCGATGTGTTTTAAGCACTCGACGCATTGTCGACAATTTTGCGTCCGATGCTTAAAACTTGATTTTTTTCGTATGACAGTTTCGTTATTGGCATAACATCACAAGTAGAATAAAATATGTTTTTCTAAAAAACTGTTAAAAGTGGGCTTTTTAATTGTCATTTTTGATGTTAAAAATGTCATTTTTTGACACACGTGTTAAAAGTAAGTTACTTTTAACACTAGTGCTAAAAGTAAATCAAAGTTTATTTAAATTTTGTTTTGAAAATTAATAAAACGTTTTAACCAACACATGAACAACTTTTTATTTTAAATAAGTACAAACCAATATTTTATCTAGTTATTACTATTAACATTTACAGTAAAATTAGAACAATTTGAAATCTGTGTGGTATTTTTTGATTTCTTATTTTTATTGAGTTTAAAGTTCTTCCGATTGTTTTGTAGAAAAAATAGTGTATGGTATACGTGTTAATAGTGATTTTATTTTGTGAGTGAAGATGATTAAAAAACGAGCGTAGCGAGTTTTTTAACTTTACGAACTTACTTTTAACACGTATATCATAAATAGCTATTTTCTACAAAACTGTTAAAAGTGGGCTTTTTAATTGTCATTTTTGATGTTAAAAATGTCATTTTTTGACACGCGTGTTAAAAGTAAATCAAAGTTTATTTAAATTTTGTTTTGAAAATTAATAAAACATTTTAACAAACACATGAACAACTTTTTATTTTAAATAAGTACAAACCAACATTTTAACTAGTTATTACTATTAACATTTATAGCAAAATTAGAACAATTTGAAATTGTAATTCCCTGCAGAGTCATCATACTCAAGTTGGTTTTACTGTCAACATGTGTGACACATCTATTTTCTGTAGATTTGCACCAGAATCTGCTAACAATGTCGCCGATGAACGACGAAAACAGTGTCCGGTGTAGAGTTGATTTGGTAGATTCAAGAACTCTGCAATGTCGGCAGGCATTTTACCAAACATGTTAATTCCGACTGGATTCTTCACACATTTATTCTTCATATATTTAAGAAAAAGTCGTCTATGGTCAGCGTTGGGTGGCCGGAGTGCCATATACTTTCTAAAAAAGTTTAAATAGAATTCACCAACAACACTGAAAGTTCGAGGTACTTTCGTTTTAGTATCTGGTATGGTCACAACAACCGAAGTGCCCAAATATTCGATATTGTCGATGGTCATCTGACACAATTCCTCCCGGCGACACGCCCCGAAGACACCCACTATTGCTGCGACTTTCATCATCAGATATTTTTCGTCTTCTGCTTCTGTGAGAAATTTGTCGATATGCGTCTTCGTCAAAACTTTTGACTTTTTTGCTTGATATCCTTCACCCTTCCGTTTTAAAAAAGCAATAAGTTTATAATGTTTGCTTATATCTTGATCTTGCTTTATTTTTAACATAGTTTGGATCATGGAATAATTTGACCACAGCGTTGACGATTTCCATATGTTGGCTTTTTCCTCAAAATATGCCAGTAAAACACTTTCGTTACATTTTCCAGGGACCTTTTTAATGTTGCACAATACCGAAAAGCGTCTATAAGTGATTTCGTACTGTTCCTTTGATTTCGCCTTCAATAATTCCAATGTTGCTCGACTGGCGGCTTCTTCGATTTCAGCAGGGATGAATTCGTTACGCTCATTATCGAGATTATTCATTAACTTATAATATAATATTATTTATTAGAAAATGCTGTCATTTTTGCGTTTTTTCCATAACTAACAACAGCACTGGTTGCTACGAAAACTTTGGTTCATAAACATTGCGATCTGTGTGGTATTTTTTGATTTCTTATTTTTATTGAGTTTAAAGTTCTACGTGTTAAAAGTGATTTTTACTTTTAACACGTATATCATAAATAGCTATTCAAATGCCTCATTTATCTGATTTGTCTTAATTTTAAACTATAACACCATTTTTATTTAAATAAGATACTCTATGTTTTTTGCATGAAATGTTAAATAATTATTAGTGCAACTTCTTGTTATAAACATAAGCGCAACAAAGAAGTTTTAATTAAGAATTAAATCTGTACATGTACATACTCGCTTAAAGTTATATTAGTATTTAGAGGTAAATTTAAACTTCAGTTAACCTAACACGTTATTCTTAACATTACATTCTGATTCAAAGAATCTCAACGAGTTGTTAAGCATCAGTAAGCCGCAATGCAACCCTACGGTTCACTGGAGTATATCAAAAAGACCAACTTTAAAATTATGTAGTAAGTGCAGCACAATGCCAGAAATAGGTTTTTTGCCCTTATTCTCAGTTCTTTTAGGTTTTGTCGTTTTAGTACCTTCTCATTTATACAATTATCTGTCTATTCTAATAAGTACATTTACTTCAAAATATATTATCTTTAGCAATATCATTATGCACAGCCACCATTTGTTAACTAAATATGAAATAAAATTTTATAACACCTATTTTGTATCAGCAAATTCAACTAATTTTGCCTTTATTGTTATTATTAATTAAAAAAATTAATTTGTGGTTTTAATTAGTAAAATATTTTGACATACTTGCTGTTACAACACACAAATAAAATAAATGTTTCTGGTTCTTGTCCGTTTTGAACTCATAAGTTATTGGCAGAGCAGTTATGATAAGTTCGCGTAATCAGTAATAGTGTCCACTTCGGTGAGATACACTTCATTTTTTAAATATCTCTACAAAGAAAAGTCCAAGGGATTTCATCCAGGACATCGTGGCGGCCATGGTACCGATCCTCCTCGTCCAATCTATTTGTACTGCTTGAAATTCATCAAGGTACTCAAGAATATGTGTCGAAAATGATGAAGAAACCATTGTAACATGTCATGTGGAAATCTGAGATTTTGAGCATTTTGTTGCAGCAACCATTCACAAAATCTAATTTGTAAAGGATAATCCCTTGGCATTCATGTTGGGACACACATGGTACGAATATAATTGAGCCTCATGTATGATACGCCACACTATTTGGGACATTCCTTGTAGGAACTTTGTTTACCGTGGTATCTGCATTCGTGATTTTTTTGTTTCATTATTCGTTTTTAGTGCCAATTTTTTAAATGTTGGACATTTTGCAGTAATTAAATAAAGAAATTTGTGTCGGGTAAAGATATATGTTCCTATAATAGTTTATTCGAAAGTTCGCCGGTTTGCTTGCCTACTACTTCTACTACTACTACTACTATACAGGGTGTTCAAAAAGAATGTAAAATATTAAAGGAGGTAATAGTATGAACCAAAATAAGCAGAAAAGTCTCAATAAACATGGGTCCGCAAGTTTTCTTTCGCCATGGCTGGTTACTCTAACGTAGAATTAACAGACATGCATTTCATGTATGGCCGTGCTAATGGGAACGCCACCGAAGCGCGACGTCTTTATGTTGACGCTTATCCAAATCGCCAGATTTCTTCACAACGCATGTTTGGAAGAATTCACCAAAGATTGCGTGATACCGGTTCCTTGAGCAAACAGTGCCATTTATCCGGAAGACCAAGGTCGGTATCCACTGCTAGAGCAGAGGAAGAAATTCTAGCACTGGTAGAGCAGAATCCAGGTACGAATGTGCGGAGAATATCAGTCGAGGTAGTAATTAGTGGTCCTCTTGTTTGGAGAATCCTTCACGAGTAACTGCTTTATCCATACCATGTGCAACGAGCGCAGGCCTTAAATCCAATAAATGATCATCAAGCACGTTTGGTTTTTTGCCGCTGGTTTCTACGTCATGATGCTGAAGACCCTCGTTTTCTTACAAACATTCTTTTTACTGATGAGGCCGGGTTCACAAGAAATGGAGTGTTTAATTTTCACAATGCGCATATTTGGGCCGACGAAAATCCTCATGCTCTAATAGAATCTGGACATCAGGCACGTTTTTCATTAAACATTTGGATGGGTATTGTAGGTGACAGGTTTCTAAGTCCTGTTGTTTTACCAAACCCATTAACAGGCGCTACTTGCCTCAACTTTCTGCAGAACACACTGTATGAGTTTTTGGAAGACATTCCTTTGCATCAGAGCCAACAAATGTGGTTCCAGCATGATAGTGCTCCAGCTCATTTTTCCATGGCCGCTAGAGAGCATTTATACCAATACAAAATTGTCTTTTATTCCTAAGCATAAGTAAACAATTTTTTTTTAACAACGGATGAACTAAAATTGAAAAAAAAAATACATAATGACAACCAGAATTAAAAACACTTTCGAATGAGGTGCCACTCGACCTAGAGTGCCATTTAAGATTCTAGAGCTGAATGCGCCCCCGCAAAAGGGGTTGTTTTGGCGAGTCTGTATTTAACTCTAAAATGTGTCCCCTCGAAAGCAAAATGGACGTGTCACGGCAATTTTAATATTTTGGAACGTAGTTCAAAATAAGCCGGGTGCAAAGTTTTCAATGGTATACCCTGTTTAGATTTTGCATGTATTATCTGTTTAATTACATTAAAATTTTACAGAGTATTAATAAATTTACATATCGTAAGTAAAATTACCATAGTAACTATAGGCATAAGAAGCCAATGAGAATCATGAATGAGAACGTCATTCAGTAAAAAGGAAATTTAAGGAATCCGCGTTAATTTATTATTAAATAATGACACTTGTGTTTCGAATTATTCATTAAATTTTGACCATTTTTGGTTGGATAATATGTCTCGTCGTTAAGAATAATATTCTTAACCGAAGCAGCACACTAGTCTTATAATTCAAAATTATAAGACCACGAATTTATATAAAAGATGGGTAGCGGTTACATGATAGCAATTTCATCATATTATTGTTCCATTTGAGACTTTTTTGTTAACAGCCGCTATTTTGTTGTTTAAAGTACCTGTGAGAATAATGTAATTTCATCAAGAAAAACGTTTTATAGAAATCATTTAAACTAATTTCAGAACGTTCTTGTATCTGCACTTATACAGTATTTTTGCTTCAGGAGGTCATTTTACTGTATAAAGTCTATAGTAGCAATCTACACGACTGACTGTAAAGCGTTATAAATCAATTTTGTAGTGGTCGCCAGAGAAATATTTGAGAAGATTCTTGCAGCAAAAATAAAAGTATTTTATAGAAGTTATTTAAATTACTTTAAGAAAATTCTCTACACCACATATGCAACACTTTAGTTTCAGAAAGCTGTTTAACTGTATAATTGCAGCATTTGTTTTATAAATGATGTATTAAAATATTTTAGCACGACAATAAAGCAAAATTGCTTCTTAAAAATAGTTAGCACGAACAAACGATTCTACAGAACATAACGCTCTTATTAATATATAACACTATTTTAAATGCTTCTGAAGTGACCAAACTGTTTTATTATTTTTACGCTATGTGTATTCACTTAATTCCAATTGCTTTTCAGCGTCCATCTTGAAAAACATTCAAACAATAACTTTTACGTGAAATTTTTCATGAAAATAACTTCCGTTGCTCATTAAAAATAAGAGTTTTTATTATATGGAATTTAGAATTCTATCTGGGGATATTTTTCAGCAGCTAATGTGCATGTATTTAAATTTTCAGTTTTTTTTTTGTGAACGAAAATAGTATCTTTATTTTTTAGTACTATGCAGGCGCGTTATGACCTTTCGACCTACTTTATTCGTTTAGGTATCACAATAAAATTTTATTCGTACCTGAAATTCAACTCTGAATTAGATATTTTTGAGTTCATAAGTATAACATCCTATAGCTAATATAAAGATACTTATAATAGACATATAATAATAATAATAATAATAATAATAATAATAATAATAATAATATGCCTTTATTACAATTTAGAGAACAATACAAATAGTAGATAATTACGGGTGGCGGTATCCAGCAAAGCTGCTCCTATACAACCACCCTTAAAAAAAAAATAAGTGACCATAACCACAAGTAGTACGTAAGATAAGTATACATATATGCAAGAATATAAAAAACAAATTAACGAATACACTCAACAATCTCTCTGATTAACCAGAAATGTTTTAAACTTTCTCCGAAAGGTGACAGAACTAGTAGCCCCAACGATGCTATGCGGTAAAGCATTGAAAATTTTAACAGCATTGTAACTAAAGCTACGTTGAAACATCGTTAAAGTATGACAGGGAACAGTTAGGTGATCTCTATGACGCGTATTATGTTCATGTATATCTCGACCTTTAATAAGCTTATCATAAAGGTATATTGGTAACTTATGGTCAAAAACATTATAAACCAGTGTACCTAGTTGAAATTGAAAACGCTCATGTAGTTTAAGCCAACCAGAATTTATAAAAGCATTTGGAATGTGATCAAATTTTCTAATGTTATAAACAAATCGAATACAAGAATTCTGAATTTTCTGTAGACGCTCTCTATCTTTCACTAACAATGCGGGCCAGTAAACTACAAGGCAATAACTAAGGATAGATAATATTAAGGAGTCGCAAAGTCTTAATTTAACTTCAGTACTAAGAATATTTTTATATAGGTATAAGATTTTTAATTTGCTATAACACCTTCTCAATAGATTAGATACATGAGTGCCAAATCTAAGATCTGGATCTAAGGAAAGGCCCAGATTTACACCACTGTCAAAAGGTTGCAGCACAGTATTATTTAGTAAAATTTGAAATGAAGGATGCTTACGAATGATTAACAGTTGAGGGCCGAACAATAAAATTTGAGTTTTTTTTTCATTAAGGACCAGACCATGCGCATTAGAAAATTTACTAATGATATTAAGATCAGAGTTGATGTTACGAACAGCCAAATCAATATCATTGACAGGAAATGAATAATAAATTTGCGTGTCATCGGCATACTGGTGAGATTTACAGAATGTTAAATGCGAACATAAATCAGAGCTATATAATGAAAACAGCAACGGTCCCAAAATGCTGCCCTGAGGAACACCCTTGTTCAAAAAAGTGGGGTTGGAAAAAGTATTATTAAATGTAACTCGCTGTTGCCTCATGTTTAAATAATTATTAAAAAAATTAAGAGCATTATCATTGAATCCAAAATATTTCAGTTTCGTAACTAACGTAGCATGATTTAAAGTATCGAACGCCTTGCTATAGTCCAGTAAGATTAAGCATGTATTAAGGCCACTATCATATGCGCGGAATAAATCATCAGTTACATTAAGCAAAGCAGTAGCAGTACCATGATGAGAACGAAAGCCAGATTGACTAGCAGATAAAATATTATTTTTATGTATGAACCTATTTATTTGATCCTGTGCAATTCTCTCCAACACTTTAGACAATACAGGAAGTATACTAATAGGTCTAAACTGAGATACATCCGAGGGACTACCAATTTTTAGTACAGGGACAACATGCGCAAGTTTCCACGCGTTGGGAAATACTCCTGTCAATAGACATTTATTGATGATAAAAGTAATGTGGTTACTTAAATAAGGTGTTAAATATAATAACATCTTAATAGACAATCCATCAGATCCAACAGCATGCGATTTAACTGCAAGTAAATATTTTTCAACATCCTTCACTTCTACCGAGTTAAAATTAAATTTATTAGAAATATTAGGGAATAACGTGTTAACATAAGCTGTCTCAATAAATTCCTGATCAACAACATTAGCAGTGGGTAAATTATTTACAAAATGATTACTAAATTTATTGGCATCAACAATATCGGCAACCGTTGCATAATCAAATTGATTTTCAGAACAAATATTTAAGTATTTTAAGGCGCGCCAAAAATGTTTAGGATTAGATTTAAATGTTTGTTGCAGATATGCTTTTTTCTCAGATTTAACACTCATATTGACCAGATTTCTTAACGTCTTGTACTCCCTATGCGCTACTTCAGTTTTCAACCTTTTATACTTTGCCAAAGCCTTATCTCTCATATTCATCATAAGCTTCAGATTATCTGTAAGCCAAGGGGCTGGAGGCTTAGTTATCTTAGAAGTCTTAAATGGGGCATGCACATTAAATAATTTTAAAACATTGTCATTAAAATACTTCACCGTATCATCAATTTCCTCGACTTCGTATATGAAATCCCAATTAATATTATGCAAATCAAGCAAAAATAAATTATAATCAAAATTACGTGTTTAAAGAAAGTCGAATATTAGCTTTATAGCTATGATGGGTTTGTAAATAAAGTAAAATAATTGTATAACGTTTTTATAAGAAAATATCATGACATGCTTTATTGGAATCGTATAGGTTGTTGTATCAATGCTGTAAGCTCATTGCTAAAACAAGGCTTGTTTTTATATAAAACTCTTAAAACATAATTATATAATTTTTATACAGCAACTATGTTAATGCCAATAATATATTTATGTGACTAAACCTTGCAACTTTAACTCTCCAAAAATTAGTTATAGGATAAAATATCTTGTGTTACTTGGGAAGTAGCAATAGCATAAGTATTATACATATATCTTATATCACTATGAAACGTAGATAAACAAACAAAATCATTGAAACGTTAACTACATGTGTTTTTGACATTTGCTTTCTCAGCATGAGTTATTTTGTTTTTTAGGCAAAAGAAATATAAAATCAACCTCTTGACTGGTCCATTAGTTGCAAGAAGTTGTTTTTTTAATAGTTTTAAATATCAATGCCAGGAACATTTAATATTTTATTGTCTCTTATATAAAAATAATTTTTATAATCTCTTATTTTAAAGCTAATGCTAAATACTCTTATTGAAAGAATCTATTTATGTTTTTCAGAGAAAAAATTTAATATACCTAGTCGAATATGATGTTTAATGTATTTTCATCTCTACAGCTTTTTGAACTAATTTGTAGACAGGCAACCCATCACGGATCCTGTTATATGGGAAAACTGTTATAGGGCGACATAATAATGGGAGTTCCATATAATACTGTTAATACAGAGGTTCTAATACTAAATTCTGTTAAGAAGTTGATGACGGATTCTGACAAGAAGTGCTTGAAGCGTTATCAAAGTTGTTTTCCACATCTGGTCAGATTAATGTCGGATATACTTAAAGCATATTGCCGAAGGGCAATAAGCTTTAATGGCTAAGACGTAAATTTTGGATGCAAGATACCACATCAAATTAAAACATTTTGACTAAAATTAATGTAGGTAGTATAACACTTAATTGCCA
Organism: Monochamus alternatus; assembly: GCA_037114965.1. Taxonomy (NCBI): domain Eukaryota; kingdom Metazoa; phylum Arthropoda; class Insecta; order Coleoptera; family Cerambycidae; genus Monochamus; species Monochamus alternatus. The sequence continues at coordinate 54,700,566 of CM073429.1, read as the reverse complement.
ATATACAGGATGTTCAACTGACACAAACATATATCATAATGCTGATAATGTTTGACATGTACTTAGAGCCATTTCTCATTTGAAAATAACACAAGGAATACAAAAAGAATAGTTCTCTCCTTCGATTCGATCATATCTTCTTTATCATCTGCTGGAAGCGGATCGTTTCGCCGCTACAGTTCAGTTCATATTGAGCAGTCGAATAGGAGCTATAGAGGAGTGACATAAACGTCAAAGTTGACCTAATTTCCTTGTCTGTGGATTTGACAGTGTGAATTTATTTGAAGTACATTCTTTGTGTAATAAAGTAGTGATAATAAAATTTGTTTTTCTACGTGACATATTTCAAGGCTAAGTCAGCGCAGAGATTACATTGGTGACAGAAGTGCGACGTTCCACAAATAAGACGTTTGAATGACAAGTGAATGCTGGTAACGAGATCTAGAGTACAGAAATGTAGGAAACATTAAACAGTTAATGGAGATGAAAGATATGAAGTAGAGTCAAGAAGATATGAAGAATAGCCAGGATGAAATGAAGGAAGATATAAAGAAATTAATTAATAACAGCCAAGATGAAATGAAGGAGGACTTAAAGAAAGAAATGAAGAACAGTCAAGATCAAATGAAAAGTAACCAAGATGAAATGATGAAAGATTTGAAAAAGGAAATGAAAAATAATTCGGAAGAAGAAATGAAATGAGAATCAGTTTACAAGAAAAAAAATAAGAAATTAGAGGTAATTAAACTCAATTAATTTGAGGAAACTGTTGAAGAGGAAATTAGTCAACTAGAAAGTTAGATGAGGTCCAGGTAGCAGAAGAAAATATGATAGAAGAATCAACTATTAAAAGTGAGGCAGGACTTGGAAAAGGAGAAGAACATAGCAATTGATCGGGACAACCAGAATAAAACTTTTCAATCATCAAATAAAACAAAAGAAGCTCAGTGGGCTAAAGAAAAAGAGGAACTGTTCAAAAACGAAAAACATAAGGATCAGTTGCTGCGTTGGAAATTCGGTTGAAAGTAATAGAAAGGGAAAAACTATCAGTGGAAGAAGAATTACAAAGCAGCTTAACTTTAACAACAGAATTAAATGAAGCTAGAGAAAAGGACAAATTTGTGTGCCAAAGAACTAAGTTGCAAAGCCCAAATGACTGGGATAATAGAAATCTTGCTAAAGAACGGAGTGAAGAATTAGATTTCGGGACTGTATGCCAGTGGAAGATTAAAAACTTGGATAAACCTAAATGGAGTGTCATTACCAACAAATCTTCGTCCTTCCTTAGTGATACAGAATGGCGTAACTAGTGATAATAAAGTTTGTTTTGCTACGTGACGTATTTCAAGGTTAAGGCAGCGTAGAGGTTACAATATCATTTGTGGAAGAAGTCAGATATCTAGGAATTCTCCTGGATGAACTGGTTAAACTGAAACTCCCATCTAGAAAAAGATATCCATACAGCAAGACAATATCTTTGCTTATGTCAACACACTTCTGGGGTGTAGGTCCTAAACAAATGTAGTAACTGTATGTGATAGTTGTTAGACCCATAATCATTTGTGGTTCAATAGTTAGGTAACAAAAATAACAATCAAAGCAACACTATTTCATTTGTGAGCTTGTCCGCGTTAATGGAAGCAATATACTACACGGTCAGTTTCTATTAGAAACCCCTGGATTTAACACGACTTCATACATTACTGGAGAGAAATGCCAGTACGCATACTAAGACATGGTTATAATTTGCCGAAATCTAATATTATAGAGTACAACAGTACGAACCCTACTAAATAAATTATAAACTGTCTTTTTAAAATTCTTCTTCCTAGAAGGAATTAATAAGAACAAGATGGAACCGATCTTTTAAAGACAGACAGTTGTTGGTACAAGGGCGGTTTCAAAACTCCGAAGGTGGTTGGTGTTGGAGCATATGGTTGCAGTTCAAGAACCAGGCTTTTGGTAAACCTATGATAGTATCTATTGCGTTATGTTATGTGTTGTGACGTACACGCAAGTCGATAAGAATTGTTTCAGATAGTCAAGCAACTTTGAAAGTCCGTGGATCCGACCACTTCATTCAAAAATGGTATGGAATTATTTTAACAACTCGTTATTCAGGTCTCCGGGAGATGAATTAGAGGACTATCTGGGTAGAAGAAGAGCTATTTCGGTCTTCACAAGTCCAGAACCAGTTCTTGGCGTAGCTTCAGTTACTAAAACAGTTCTCTTGACTTAATGAGAGAAAAAAATATCTGAATACTGACAGGAATTGCCAAGATTAGCCCATTCGAATGTGTTTTTAACAGGTTCATCGAAGAAAAAGTGTTGAACACTTGAAATAGTTAAACAAGCTACACTAAATTTTAGGTGGCCTATAAATTGGATACTACCGGTACACCTACATAAATTCAGCATCCTTTAAGCTGCATTTATACATATTAATCAACTCGGTCGAGTAGAATACTTGCGCTGCCAAAATCGGATCTTGTTTTCATATTACCAAATAGATGGGACTCAGTACCTCGAGTTCTTTCGAAATTATCTGCCTAAAGATGTACCCTTAGCTACCCGACTCCGAATGTGGTTTTTCCATGTAATTTTAATTAAGCTTAAAATTTGAATTTAACCAAAGGCTTATAAGTATTAATAAGTGTCAACAGCAGATTACTAAAAAGTAAAATGCAGTACTCAGGCAAACCACAAATTAATTAATTAAAGCGACTAAATTTTTGTTACTTAAGCTATAGGAAACATTAGTTAACCAATAAACTACTTGGCAATAATTAAAAGAAATAAGCTAGGTAAGTTATTATAACTATAAGCAATAATTGTACCACCCTAATGGGTAGCAAGCGAATAACTACAAGCAAAATAAAATAAAGCAACTACTTATGCATTACTAGAAAAGCAACATGTTTAAATAATAAAAGGCTTATCTGTTGGGTCATGCAGCTCTAGTGGCAGGTGATTAGCAAGCGAGTCCTCCGGGTGTCGAAGATGCAAACAGGAGCCCTAAAATCGCAAGGGCTTGAAGGGTCCTTCATAGACTAGGAGACTTCCTTATGTTCTTAACCCACGCTAGCAGCGAGTTCAAATGGGGATGTGAAAACCAAAGAAAACAATGGTGATAATACATCGAAGACGATAACGATGACATCAACGAGATCAACGAGATCGACGAGATCAAAGAGGCCTAAAATAAATAAGTAGATACGTCTAATAAGTATGGTTTTACAACAAGGTAGGAGTATATAACAGAGAAGTTATTACTTAATGCAAAGCATTACCTTAGTTGTAAAGGTGGTCGTGGTGAAATGTTGCTTAAGGGGTCAAATTTAGGGCACAAATCCAACCAGCATTGGTCGACACTTGGATTATCAGAACTATAAACAAAATTTGACCAGAAAATGCAGTTAAATCCGCAAAAGCGATATGTTCTCGTGTATCGAGCACACGCTGCCGATTCGACCTTCCCAAGCAGGGCCCTAGAAAAAGAGGCCAGCAAAAAGTCCGTTTGGCGGTAAAGAATTAGGGAATTTTATTCAAATTCTATTGACCAATGAAATGTCAGATTAACGATTACATGGAAAACATACAAGAGAAGCCATAATATTAAGAAATAAATCAATGTATATTGACTGTTATTTTAGGCATATTGTTTTCAATATAGGCTCCTGATCAATTTAAACAACTTTTAAGCCCGTAACATTCTTTTGGGTGTTTTTCATAAAAAAAAATTTGATTTTTGTTAAAATGTAAATAAAGCTATTTTTAACTATTCCATGCACAAACTGCAACAAGATATTTTTCTGAAATATAGTTACATATTCATTGCATAAGATTTTTCTGTTGTCCTCTTGTGGCATATATTTTTTATATATGTATATATAGTTTAGAAAAAGGTACGTGCTTGTTTTATATCCCAAAAGATATTCCTCCTTGAAAGGGTTTCGAAATATCGAGTTGACTGCGTTTGAGCTATACTCTTGAGCTTTATGGAAATGTGGAAAATGTAAAGGATTTGTTGGCTCTACCATTCAAATACGATCGTCTAAATGTATGGTAATAATTTTAAATAACTCTGTGTGAGAGCGTCTGTAGTCTCGCCCTAGATTAAGTTATTACATAGCTTTTAGTTACTTCATTACTAATTAGTTCTTACAGTAAATACTGTATAGCTGCGCTATTAGATAATCGCACTGAAATAAATTAAAAAATAAAGAAAAACATTCAACACGTTATTTCCTTTTCTGATTTATTTTCGGATTCAAATCAAATGTTTACAGCTAAATTTATAAATTTTCTTAAGCAGTATAATTTTAACATTTATTTCTGTTACTCAATATTAGTTAATCTTGTATACACATTATTATCTACCTCCCTGGTAAAAAAATCTTATATAAGACACTTTCTCTAAAGGCTATTTATTATTTATCTAGTCTTTTCTTTCACAGCTATCAAATGAATTAGTCAGAAGCTGGTAGTAATGGTCCACTTAACATCAATATTTAAACTGAAAATTTTAAATCTTATCTGTTTCTCATTTGGGCAAGTGAACTGATGACATTGCACTGATAAAAGTTTTTCTGTAATTTCACATAACTTTACGTTGGCTACGTTGGTGCCAAGTTATATAAAATTGCACAACAATTTTGTAAATGACGTAAGTACAGTGTAATATTACAGAAATGGACATGGATACAATTATCTAATTATGTAATTTTACAGCTATTATGCTAAGTCAAAAAAACGTCATAATTAGAGATGTATTGGATTGCAACTTTAAATAAAATGATACGAAAAAAGTCAATATAATAAAAGCTACACTTACTGTTGGCCGAAATTAAGATTTTTTAGTCATAATACCGCTGAATGTAATATTTTAGTTTTTTTGCTAAAAATAAAAATGTAGATATTCTGACAAACACTATACCATTTGTACTCGATTTACTAGAAAGCTAATAACAATTTTAAAAATTGACAGGAGACTTTTTCTGTTAAGAGTTATGGGGCTTAAAAAATATGAAAAATATTTCCAAATATCCGTAAGCGTATATTTTGCTTTTAAAATAAGGAGTCCAAACTCTCATACCTACTCCCATGTGATTGATACTGGACAAGATTTTTGTATCATTTGTACACTTTCCAACAAATTCACCAAGCCTAAATTAAAAAATATGTATTATAAAATTAAAAAAGGGAAAGGACTATGGGAACGTTAAAAAAAATAAAATTCAACCCCCTGTATCTTGAAAACTATGCATTTTAAGAGAAAATTCAATAAAACAAAAAAAAAACTTTCTTTCAACATACTATTGATTCTGAAATTATCTATATTTAAACCTGATATATTGTGTACATTAACTACAATAATTGCTCAACGCAATAAAAATGTATAGAAACTCAAATTTCGTTTCAAATAAAATCTAAATATTTAACAGTACATCAAAAATTCTCCTTTTTTGTAAATTAAACACATCAAATATTGTGTCAGAAAGTAACATTTGTTGTTACAATTCATTAGCCACTAATTTAATTTATTCTATATTATGGCGAAGGTGCCAGTCATATTTTCTTTACAATCAATATAAATGTATAAAATATTTACAGAATTGGTAGTTTAACGTTATTAATGTATAAGGGAGTAAATTTTAAATTGTCACAAATGTTCCAATGCGATCGCTGGGCGCAGGTGTGGCCCAATCGAAATGATATTTGCATTGTCGTAGGTTGTATCTTTATACGTCGGACAGAAATGGTCTAGTAATCCCACGGTTACGGTGGTGGCAATGGAAAAAAATTATGAACTTCTACGTTTTGGCTATGTTGATATTTCATTTAAGTGTGCTATAAGTAAATTTACCGTGAAAATGGAATTTTCTGAGACACAAGAGATGAATTTGTGTGTAGGCGCAGAAAATAAATATACCTATGGTTTTCATAGAAAAAACAAGGAACAATTTGTACACTGAGGAAAAAATTCAGTGGTAGGTAAAACTACACGTGCCTCAGTAAAAAAAATGTATAAAATAGACGACAGATTAAACAATTCAATGTGCAAATAAATCAATGTTATGCAAAATACAAGTAAGGTATTATTAAGGATATCGCTGTTACTCTACATTACCTTTTGTGGTAATTTTCAAGTGTAAGATTTACAAGAATAGCATTTAAACACTTCAAAGACTGAAGCTTGTCATTAAACAAGCAATAAGAAACATTGCAAATGTAATGCTAAATGTTGTGATATAAATAGTATAGCTTAAAATAAGTTTAAACATGAACAATCATTTAGAAATATATTGTAACAATTTGAAATATACACAGAAAATCAAATGAAAATAACATCTGACCAAACCTAAAGTTAAATAAAAATTAATAATTATTAGTATCAATTTATAAAATATATAAAGAATTGTTAATATAGATATCCTTGGATATGAATTTTCCATAGAATAAATAATATTACATAACATAAAATACTAATTTTAATAATTTTATTATCAAATTTAAAAATCAATTTCAAAAATTTGCATGACGACGACTATTATTATCATTCAGAACATAAAAAAAAGAAATTAAACTCAGAGCACCATATAGAAAATAAAAGGAGAAAGTCTACAGAAAAATCTGATATACATATGGTATGCAAACGAGTAACATAATGAAAGATATTCCAATTACAAATAAATCATGTCCTAAAATTTAAATTGAAATGTCAAATTAAAATAATCAATTCTAGAAATGTCAAAAGTAAAGGCGACTTTACAAGAATCTTTTGAACATGAACAAAAATACAAAATAAAGACTATTTTCCTAAATAAAATAATTAAAAATTGTATAATTAAGATAAAAGGACATTTTAAATTTGTATTAGTTATAAGTTGTGTTGTGAATTGTGCATAAAAAAGACATACAAAGACTGCAAGAAAATCATGTAAATGGACTTTTATAACATGGCAATCTGCAGCAAGGAAAAAAAACAATGAATTTGTTGTTAGTTACGGCTTGGGTTTAGAGAAGAGCAGCAGCATTGCAAGAGAGCTCCCGAAATTATAAAAATTTGATTAAAAATAACAAGAAAAATCAAAAAATATCGACCTACCAGTTAAAATTTACCATTTGTACATCATCCAGTATAGTTTTTATTGCCACAACTGAAGATATCATCCGTATCCAGGGAAATTGTGCAGTTCCATAGAATTACACAGGATAGTTTCCAGTTTCCAGGCAGTTTGCAGTTTCCAGGAAGGAAAATAAAACATTCCTAACCTCAGGTACCTTAAAAAAAATAAAGTGCACTATAAAAATATCTATAGCTATAGTAAATTAAAATCGATTTTCACAATATCAATCTTTGCAAAGAATAAAAATAAACTACAGGACTTACCTGTATAAAACCAAGTCGAACTCAACAAATATAACATCCACATTCAATCATTTCACTGGAGCAAATAATATCTGTCATCCAAAGAGAAGCCATTTTACTTTAGAATATATTATGTTTCTGTAGGAATGCAACCAACATTACAAAAATAAAGGATATTTGAGTATAATTTATAAACTTCAATTAAATTCAATATCCAAGTTTTAATCTACATTGGTTTGGTAAAATTCATTATCAGAAAGGTAATATTAAAAAGAAAATATTCTTTATTGTTTTAAAATTGATTATAGCACAAAAATATTGATAATCTTTCAAAAGTGTTACTAGTTATTACAATATAAAATAAAAACCTGTATATTTTGAACCGACTCCTGATTTAAGTTTCTTTTGCACTTTTGATTTATAAAACTGTGTCTAGCAAGGGATAAACAAAATTTGGTATAAATAAGGTAAGATAAAGATAAAAAAAAATATTATATAAAAGGTTTGTATTAAACGAAATATAGTTGAAACACAACATACACTCACAAAACATAATACATAAAAGGATCATTGGCACCCAACAAAAATTTAATATTTAACTTTAACATCAAATACACAATAAAATATTAAAAATTAAAATATACAATAAATAATAAAATTCAAATTAAAAATCAAAACACACACAGGTATATAATAATATAACAATATATTGTTAAGTGTCAAATGTTTATGAAAATGTTTTTTATGTGCCTTACGTTTAGTTTCGAATAGCTCAGAAGCAATCAAATATCTTACCACTTATCTTATTTTCTAGAGCCAGTCCGAAGCATAACACTTTAATATTTAATATAATAAACAGTTCTTAAGTTGTTTTAGGTTACTTCAGACAGTGTCAAAAAAATTAAAACAAGATAATCAATATTGTATTGGTATGAGAAACCTTTCTCTCAGGAGCGGTTCAGTGAAGTTTAGATTTCAAGGTAAGGATAATTTTATATTTATTTACTTTCTTTAATAATGATACTCAATTTTTTATATATATATATATATATATATATATATATATATATATATATAAAGGATTTAAATAAATAGATAGCTTTCAATTTTTTATTTTCAAATTAACATTACCCTACGCAACCCGCGCTAACTTAAATTGATAATTAAGAAAATCAATGTTCTTGTTATTATTAATACAATTCTTAACTTTTAGGTCCCAACCTTTTAAGACACTAATTAGCCGAATTCTTTACTTTCCCAATTTTCTCAGTTTTGATTTTTCTATTGCCCTTATATGCTCGCCGTCCCACAGTGGCGCAAAACGCCACTGTGCCACTCAAATTACTGTACACCCCTTAGGGTTGGGCCGTTTGAGGTGATTTTTATTTTAGAATGTTCGTCATAAAATTCCCTATCGATCCCTCTTTCTCAATTTTCGATTTGGGTCTTCACTTTCGCGGAATTTGACTCCAAAAATGGGTTTGCATGGAAAAAACTAGATATTTCGCACAAAAATGACCCTACGGAACACGAGACTGAGATTTTGCCGGACTTTTTTATGGGGAAATGCTCGTCTTGGAAAGCCCTACAAGACTGTCCACTTAGATTTCGGGGAGAAATTTTCCATTGCCCTTAAAATGGCCACAATCATCCAAAAGTTTTCACATATCAGAAATCGTTCTACTGAAAACTAGGAAAGTATTGGAAAAAAATCTCATCTCACAAAAGTTATTTGTACACATTCGAGGAATCCGCAAAAATTTTTCCAGAATTTTTGGACTCATTTTTTGACATTCACCAAAATGGCCACATACAGATTTTCCAAATTTTCCCGTAAATGATTCCTGGAACTGTTCGGATGGAAATGTATGATAGTGAAAGTCTTCAGCATCTACTGAGACCATAAGATTTTATGTGGATCTTTCTTTTTTTTGGTCATTTTGATCCAAAATCCACAAATGTTCAAAAATACTGGGAAATCATCTGGCATTCCCGAAACGTTTAAATATTTTGGCTGTCCAAACAAATTCTCAAAAAGCTGAGTCTTTTGAAGGGTTATTGTTATATATTTTATTAATACCTTGTATATAAATTAATGTAGAATAGTGTATGTTTTTCTAGGACAGATACTGTTTTTGTATATTTTATTTCTTTTATTTTTTTGTACAGCGCTCGATATAAAAAAGCAAATTTCGAAGTTGTTTTATGTTATCTCTGTGTGTTGGGAAGAAAATAATCAAATCAATCATTTCTTATTAACAATGAACTATTGTATCCAAATTGGCCACTTTTATCAATAAATTGAATTCCCAAAAACATATTCAAAATCATTTTTTATGGAACCTTTCTGACCTTTTTCAGAATAACGGGAAAATTCAGAAAATATGTATGTGGCCATTTTGGTAAATGTCCAAAAATTCTGGAAAAATGTTTGCGGATTCCTCGAATGTGTACAAATAACTTTTGTGAGATGAGATTTTTTTCCAATACTTTCCCAGTTTCAGTAGAACGATTTCTGATATGTGAAAATTTTTGGATGATTGTAGCCATTTTAAGGGCAACGGAAAATTTCTTCCCAAAATCTAAGTGGACAGTCTTGTAGGGCTTTCCAAGATGAGCATTCCCCCATAAAAAAGTCCGGCGAAATCTCAATCTCGTGTTCCGTAGGGTCATTTTTGTGGGAAAAATCTAGTTTTTTCAATTCAAACCCATTATTGGAGTCAAGTCCCGCGAAAATGAAGACCCAAATCGAAAATTGGAAAAGAGGAATCGATAGGGAATTTTATGACGAACATTCTAAAAAAAATCACCTCAAACGGCCCAACCCTAAGGGGTGTACACTAATTTGAGTGGCACAGTGGCGTTTTGCTACAAACACCTTCTAGTGCTGCTTCCTGCCAATTTTTAAATTTCGCGCGTGCAAATCAGATTGAACTGGAATCTGAACTGGCAGATTTCCTCTCGACCAACTCTCGGAATTGTCAGCACACCGTTTTATCTGCTTTTGGGACATTATTATTAATAGTTTTTACCTTTTTTACGATTTGACTCCATTTATCATGAGGCATCTATTCCCAATTTTTTTAGATAGGTTGTGAATCATACTGTAAACCTTCTTATTCTTTCTAATCTAATATTAATTTTTGAATTTAAATATTATAATAATACGAAAATTCTTATAAAAGTTTTAGATATTTTGAAACTCAAACTAGAAATATTTATAATTAAATCACTAATACTAAACTAAATTTACATAGATAAGTAATAGTAATTTTCCGCAGTTTAATATTTTTTTCACAAAATAAATTCCACGGATCAAAATTTGTTATAAAATAATTTCCTTATTCGTCGGAAAACATCCAAGTATACAAACAAGTGCCCTAAATAAATTCTATTACTAATCAGATAATTCAATTTCTGCATGCCTTATCTTTCTGTCAGCCTTTGTAACATTATATGGCATCGCTTTATAATGTAATAATAATAATACAAAATTTGTAATTAAATTTTGTTCAAAATAAAACATTACTTCAACAGTGAACGGAGATTTAATATTGACCAAAGAGAGGATTTAATAATGAGCGGCAAAAGTTTTCAAAAGGAGCACCTGTTCTATTACACATAAATTAAATATCATTCTTGCACCTGCGTCTTGTTGCAAATTTCTATGCAAATATAAAAAATATATTTAATGAAAAATTTACATCTATAAATATGAATGGAAATTGAAACAGAACATAATAAATCACTGTTTTTTATTTTAGATATACTTATAGCTACGAGAGAAACAAATCATTTGTTTAATTGCTTTATCCCTGATACCTAATAAAGTTTAGTGCTAGTTTTACCCCATGTAGTGAATAATTCAACCCAACGTAATCCTACGAGTAGAATATTATTTATAGTTATTATAGCTCCAGAAGTAGCTGAAAGTATTATATTCATATTAATTTCCAGTTTTTGATTTATATCTGTAACCCATCATAATGTTTATTAATTTTAATATAATTTCATTTAGTAATATGAATATATATATATATAATTTCGTAAGGTCCTTACAGCACTAGTAGCTGCAATGAAAAGAAAACTACTAAAAGTAGATGTAATGGAGCTATTTAAGTTCAAATTTCCAATCGTTCAATCCATCTTTGACCACATGGTCTTCTTTACTATCTGTTTCTTATTCATTAAAGAATTTTCAACACAGCCTACTGCCGTAGTACAAGATTTCCAGTCTCCATAATGCTTTAACATCTGCATATCTGCGCCGCCATCAACCAGAATAGTAGTTGAGGACCTTCTGAAACAATGTGCAGTGTATTCTTCGAGATTCTGGAATCTAAGCTTTGTTACAATTATTTTGGAATGTTTCCAAAAGCATTAACACCAACGTAAGGGAGGAACCGTTTCCTTGTCTGTAGAATATTAAAAACCGCCTGTGAGTTGCATTAGAAGGACGAAGCTCAGCATATTTTCGAAAAATATTTAAAGAGTTGATACCTGCCACATGTCCTTCTCTTGTAACAAATTCTTGAACAATTTTTTTTTTCTTACATGGAATCACAATTTTTATAGAGCTCATTGTATTGAATATGATCCAACATTAGCCGATTTAATTCTTCGCGAAAACAGACCGACCCCAAAGTACCGATTACCATAGCAACCTTCTTGAATAATATGTTTCATCATTTTTAATGAAAATTTTGAAGTTTTTGACTTTGTAACCCTCTAAACTTCTTTTCAAATATGTAATTACTTGAGAAAATCTGCTTATATCTTGATATTTCTTAATTGAAATCATAGTTCTCAACATTAGTAGTGTAGATCGTTGCTGGAAGCGTTGCTTTCCGGTAAAATAAGCCAAAAGGATTTTCTCAGACACCTTCTTCTCTCCTTTTCTCCTTTACCTTGTTAGTTGTTGTTTACACCAATCTTCAAACTTTTGGTACTTCAACTCATATCAGAGGGTATCACTCATTTTGATAAACGCTTTTTATATGTATGGACCTGTTTGACAAAATTTTGACAGTAACCATGTGAAAGGTAACAAGAGAAAACTCGACCCGTAAACGTAATAGCAGGTGCTTTTTCTGTTCACAGGAAATACACTAGCTTCTTTATGCGTCTTTGCAACACTTATGTTGTAAATAACTATTACAATTTTGCTCAACATTTTACTAAACCTGCAACTGTATGATTTTATAAACTGCTAAAAACAATTACTGAACTTGATTAAAGTTTCACTCAAAATCACAAACAACGAGTCCATATCCGATTGTGTTAACAGAATGCATTGAGTAAAGCTTACTCATCTGTTAGATAAATAAATCTTCTATGAGTAACATTGAATAACTTTTGAGTTAGTTTACTGAACTATGTGTTATTACAAACACAATTTAATTATATTGATATTATTTTTCCTCAAACTATCTCTCTAAAAATTGTGCTGGTAAGCTCATTTCTTTGTTAAAATATTTAATAACTCAAAATCCAAAAAATTCAACAAATATCGGATCTACTTGATGAGTTAGAACCAAAAAGGTTGGAAGGGATAGAGGTAACAAACTAAATTTGACTTGCGCAAAGCCTGCCTGTTTTCCGAAGACTTTTTCCTTAGGTGAGGAAACATCAAGGATGTATTTAAAAATTTTAGTGACCAATGATTACCCATTTTTATGAATAATGATTTAACACAGGCATATGTACGTATTTAATAATAAAACTTTTTTCGATCAATACCAAATTCTTTTTGTGTATGGTATGTAAGCTATAAAAATCTGGACAGTTTTTATTCAATATCTGTTATTAATATATAAATTTTTATCTTATACTGAACAAAAAACATAGAAAATTGTAGTATAAATAATTAAGAAAACAAATCAAAATCTCAACAATTATGATTACTGATTGGTGTTAATTTGTATTAAAGTATTTGTTGAATATCATTTATTTTTACTTAAGGCTAAGTGTTTTATCATCATGCGAAATGTGAAGTATATACAGGCTGTATCACATAAGAGGGCCACTCCCATGTATCTCGCTTAATATGCGAGATACGTCAAAAATCTTTAATTGTTTTTTGTTGCATTTTTGGAGGTCTTTATGCTCGTAACAACAAATTTGAGATCCATGGTCAACTTTATGAGTAATAACAAAAAAACCTATAAAGTGCCCAAACTTTAAGGCTGTCTAACTTTTTTATTTTAAGAGATAGAGAAAACTTATTGGTAATAAATTTTTATTGCAAAACTGATACCTTCCACCTAAGATAAACAGATTTTTGAAATATCGCATGTGGTTTGCTGCGCCCTCTAGGCGGATAAAAAAATTTTTTATTGAAGCAGGCTATGGCAACAAAACATTGCCTCTTTTTTTCGTCTTTCATGCAATATACTACATGTTGCCCTTATCTTTTGTATTTATTACATTTTTTTCAATTTTAGTTAAAAAAAATGTACCTAAATATTTTCGTGTTGCTCAAGATAATGTAGAACCTGTTTTAAAGACGTCAACTGCAAAAAAATAATAAACAGAATGTACTTTTATATGCAAAATACAGATTTTCTTATAATATTATTTTATTGCTTTTCACATTAGAAGCAATTGGGCCTTTAAAATTATTTTGACACAGACAATGTAATAAAATAATATTATAAGAAAATCTGTATTTTGCATAAAAAAGTACATTCTGTTTATTATTTTTTTACAATTGGCGTCTTTAAAACAGGTTCTACATTATCTTGAGCAACACGAAAATATTTAGGTTATTTTTTTTTAACTAAAATTGAAAAAAATGTAATAAATATGAAAGATAAGGGCAACATGTAGTACATTGCATGAAAGACGAAAAAACAGACAATTTTTTGTGGCCATAGCCTGCTTCAATAAAAAAAATTTTTATCCGCCTAGAGGGCGCAGCGAACCACATACGATATTTCAAAAATCTGTTTATATTAGGTGGAAGGTATCAATTTTCATCAGTTTTCTCTATCTCTTAAAATAAAAAAGTTAGACAGTCTTAAAGTTTGGGCACTTAACAGGTTTTTTTGTTATTACTCAAGTTGGCCATGGATCTCAAATTTGTTTTTACGAGCATAAAGGCCTCCAAAAATGCAACAAAAAACAATTAAAGATTTTTGACGTGTCTCACATATTAAGCGAGATACATGGGAGTAGCCCTCTTATGTGATACAGCCTGTATATATGTTCTCAAATATAGCATATTTCAAGTCTATAAAATGTAACAACATTTTTATTATAAATTTAAAATATATAAAACATGAGAGTTAGTAAATAAAAGTAAGTAGTTTATTATATACTGTTCTTAAGTTTCTACTTTTATCAGTTACATATTTATTGTAACCTCTGACAGTTATATAATATATATATATATATATACAGGGTGTCTCGCTTAAAAGTGGAACAAGCCTGTAACATGTCTACCGTGCGACCGATTTCAAAAAACTTTTTTTTGTTGGATACACCTTCAAAAAGTTTATCTTCGACATACTTGGTGTTCTCTAAAATTCGAAACCGTGGCCGACTACGATACAATTTATGTGGCCTAAAAACGGAAAATCATATTAGGGATTTTTTTATTCGAAAAATTCTTACGAATTCTTGATCAGCACCCCAGAAAACCTTACCAACCAAATTTTCGTTGTCATAGTATACAGGGTACTCAGGATAGCTAGGGTGTCTCGCTTAAAAGTGGAACAAGCCTGTAACATGCCTATCGTTCGACCGATTTCAATAAACTTTTTTTTGTTGGATACATCTTCAAAATATCTCTCTTGGACATACCTGGTGTTCTCTAAAATTCGAAACCGTGGCCGACTACGACACAATTTATGTGACTTAAATTCGGAAAATTATATTAGGTATTATTTGATTCGAATAATTCTTGCGAATTCTTGATCAGCACCCCAGAAGACCCTACCAACCAAATTTTCGTTGCCACATTATACAGGGTGCTCAGGATAACTTGGGTGTCTCGCTTAAAAGTGGAACAAGCCTGTAACATGCCTACCGTTCGACCGATTTCAATAAACTTTATTTTGTTGGATACACCTTCAAAAAGTCTATCTTCGACATACTTGGTGTTCTATAAAATTCGAAACCGTGGCCGACTACGACACAATTTATGTGACTTAAAATCGGAAAATCATATTAGGAATTATTTCGTTCGAATAATTCTTACGAATTCTTGATCAGTACCCCAGAAAACAATACCAACCAAATTTTCGTTGCCACATTATACAGGGTGCTCAGGATAACTTGGGTGTCTCGCTTAAAAGTGGAACAAGCCTGTAACATGTCTACCGTGCGATCGATTTCAATAAACTTTTTTTTGTTAGATACATCTTCAAAAAGTCTACCTTGTACATACCTGGTGTTCTCTAAAATTCGAAACCGTGGCCGACTACGACACAATTTATGTGACTTAAAATCGGAAAATCATATTAGGAATTATTTGATTCAAATAATTCTTACGAATTCTTAATCAGCACCCCAGAAAACCCTACCAACCAAATTTTCGTAGCCACATTATACAGGGTGCTCAGGATAACTTGGGTGTCTCGCTTAAAAGTGGAACAAGCCTGTAACATGTCTATCGTGCGACCGATTTCAATAAACTTTTTTTTGTTGGATACATCTTCAAAATGTCTATCTTCAAAAAGTCTACCTTGTACATACCTGGTGTTCTCTAAAATTCGAAACCGTGGCCGACTACGACACAATTTATGTGACTTAAAATCGGAAAATCATATTAGGAATTATTTGATTCAAATAATTCTTACGAATTCTTGATCAGCACCCCAGAAAACCCTACCAACCAAATTTTCGTAGCCACATTATACAGGGTGCTCAGGATAACTTGGGTGTCTCGCTTAAAAGTGGAACAAGCCTGTAACATGTCTACCGTGCGACCGATTTCAATAAACTTTTTTTTGTTGGATACATCTTCAAAATGTCTATCTTTGACATACCTGGTGTTCTCTAAAATTCGAAACCGTGGCCGACTACGATAAAATTTATGTGGCTTAAAATCGGAAAATAATATTAGGGATTTTTTTATTCAAAAAATTCTCACGAATTCTTGATCAGGACTCCATAAAACCCTACCAACCAAATTTTCATAGCCACATTATACAGGGTGCTCAGGATAACTTGGGTGTCTCGCTTAAAAGTGGAACAAGCCTGTAACATGCCTACCGTTCGACCGATTTTAATAAACTTTTTTTTGTTGGATACACCTTCAAAAAGTCTATCTTCGACATACATGGTGGCCGACTACGACACAATTTATGTGACTTAAAATCGGAAAATCATATTAGGAATTATTTGATTCGAATAATTCTTACGAATTCTTGATCAGCACCCCAGAAAAAACTACCAACCAAATTTTCGTAGCCACATTATACAGGGCGCTCAGGATAACTTGGGTGTTTCGCTTAAATGTGGAACAAGCCTGTAACATGCCTACCGTTCGACCGATTTCAATAAACTTTATTTTGTTGGATACACCTTCAAAAAGTCTATCTTCGACATACCTGGTGTTCTCTAAAATTCGAAACCGTGGCCAACTACGATAAAATTTATGTGGCTTAAAATCGGAAAATAATATTAGGGATTTTTTTATTCAAAAAATTCTCACGAATTCTTGATCAGGACTCCATAAAACCTTACCAACCAAATTTTCATAGCCATCACCATATATTTTCATCACCATATATTTTCATAGCAATTGTGATAAAGGAGTATCCTTAATATTTTTATGTTCATTTCGTCTATATGAAAGTGGCATTCATTAGAATGCTGAAAAATACTCTCTATCATTAAATTTAGTGCAGTTATCCAAAAGTCCATTTTATTTTCATCTTTAGGAAATTCAACATTATATTTCTAAATAAAACTTCACCAAGCAAGTAACAAGTTCTCGTAAATAATATCACATTTTATTTTTATTCCCAATTACATTATTTTCTTCCTCAGATATTAATAATTATTAGATACATTTTTATTTGTACCAAAAGTAGTAGTAAACAATAACATTATATTAAATACGGCACTGGTACGTACAAGTATGTTATGTAATCTCAAACAAAACCAACCAACAATGTTTGTAAACGATCAGATAAACGGTAATATGGCATTAGTGAAATTGATATCTGTGATTGGTGGGTGATAGGAGTGGGAAATTGGCAGGATGTGGGCTTATTTCCCTCTTACAACAAATATTGTCTTACAATAACACATGATTTATTATAAGCTTTTAGCCTTGCTATCAAGTAAATTTAAATTTCTGCAAAATTTGAGCTTGACACAGTTTTATTTGGGTATCTGCAGAAGAAAATGTTCTTAAATGTCCAACAACTTTTTTTACAGTTCAGACTAGTCGAAGCTGATATAATTTAACGTAATTTTTTTTCAGTTTTTGTTATAAAATTCTACATTAAGAGATATTAGTTTCATAATTTATGAACGCATGACTCTTTAAACCACAGGAGTTTTCACGTCATTCCTAATTTCTAAAGAAACGCACTTGTTACAGATTTAACAAAATATTACTGCATTAAATATACAGGGTCTTTTCATGAAATTTGGTATGTAGTAAGTATTAATAAAGGTGCATATTTTGCAATATAAACATATTTACTATTTTTAACAGTGGCGTGCGCACGAGCACTGACTTTAATATTTTTAAAGAAAAAAATGTACGCCAATGGTTTTCTCCCAGATAAAAATTATCTTTGACTTCCCCGTTCATTTTGAAAAATAAGAGCCCTCTTCAGTTTTTGGACTGCAATGCGCTGTTTTTGAGAAAAAGAAATAATAAGAACCACTGCAGCATTACCATCGCAAAAGCCATAAATAAATATCATATCAACTAACTCTTGTCCCGTAAACTCTTCCATTTTTTTCGCTTTGAACTATTAAATTGGCAATCGGGTTGACAATACTTTGACATAAGAATACCTTGATAATTTTGTTTAAATTACTATGAAATTGACCAAAGTGGGATTAATTCAAGAGCGATTTTCTCAGAAACCGTTAAAGATAACGATTTGAAACAAGATTACCTTTTCAACGTAAAACAGTTCGGGAAAGCGGAATTTGCTGTCCAATTTAAAAAGTCAAAGATGAAAAAGTTACACACGCAAAATACCATGACCCACACCCCCCGTACCCACCCCAATCGACCTTGTGGAAATAAATGGATTACTCTATCAAATTTCTCATCAAAATTTAGCTGTGTACACCAAATTTCATTCATTTATCACAACGCGATTGAGAGATATAGCAAACAAATTATTTCCATTCCTCCCGCTTCAATGGCCCTTAGGAAGCATTTCCGGACCCATGTTCATATGAACTTTTTTACTTAGTTTTGATCATAGAATCGGCCTGTTCAGAGTTGGCAGCTAATTATGAGACACCCTGTATATTTTTTTGTTAACATTACATAACACGCTGCTACTCTACTAGTTTCATATTAATATATTTATAATTTAAATTCCAATGTTCTTAATTTGTTTCATTTCTAAGAGCTGTATCTGAGTAATAAAAAATTTAAAAGATCTTAACATTCTACCTAAACTGTCTTCCTTAATTTTGTGAGGGTAATTCGCTTCTAGAGAGATCTGATTTACTTCTAAATAATTCTGTAGAAGAACCTCTGGATGTCAAAATTAGTGGCAAAAAACATTGAAACTCCAATAAAAGTATTTTTCTTTAGATATTCATTAAAAACGTATTGTATTATTATTCCTCTCGTCCCTATAACTCGGTTGAATTGTGTTTTTTACGTACAAAAACAGAGCGTCGACAGGGAACGTCATTAATAAGCTGAAAGCGTTTGAAATGTGGATGTAGATGTCTGCTGAAGGTACAGTTGAACAAACAAGGTAATAAATAAGGAAATAGTACCGTGAATAGAATAGATAACAGTATAATAAAACAGTAATAGTGCTATTACAAATGGAAAATACATGTTATTGCAACCAATAGATACCGTAGTTATGAGACAAATAGAAAGAAGGTTTCCTGAAGATATACCTACAGGGTGAGTCGAAATTCACTCTCCAGTGGCCGGATATATTTTAATGTGAATATAATTGTGTTATGTGTTATTTTATTTTATATGATTTTGATTTTTATTGGGCGCCAATGTTTTATTTTGTTTTGTTTTGTAATTTATTAATTTTGTTAAGAAGTTTATTTATGTTAATTTTATATGCGAGTTCTAGATGTTTAAGTTAATAAGAAATATACAATTGGAAAATTTAAATTTTGATTTTTATTCAAGATAATATTGTTTTACCCGCTATATCTATAACTGGCTATGTTTTTAACTCTTATCTCAGCAGTGAATTCTAGCAGAGTAACTAACACATTTTTTATATATAATGTTCTTATATCTGCTACCACTCAGTATACATGAAATAATTTATGAAACTGTACATTAATTTATATTCATACATAAAATGAAAAATTTTCAGTTACCTACCTGGCTTTGAAGACATCTATGGACAATGGATCCGACATAATTTTCTTGAAATTTTTGTTATGTAACACCACAATTTTTCATGATGTATGTATGTAGAATAACACGCTCTTTCAAATGGCATGGTCAAAATTGGGGTTTGCTATTTAAAAAAATTGTCGATGACGTCATATATCGAACAACGATGACGTCACAAATATGTCTCGTATATCAAAAAGTGCCTTTTTTAAAAACAAAATCGACGTGCCAGAGGATTTTTTCTAAAACTTCTCAATTTTAAAAATAATGAATTTATTCGTTGCTTTTCGAAAGCACTGTTTAATATTTTGACTTGTATTAGCATTCACGAATAAAGCATTATTTATAGCTCAATCTTATATTTTTTCAAATCGTTATCCATAAATTCTATAGGATTAGAACTATAGAAAAGCTTTATATCGCGAGCGTACATATGCAGTTTACACTTTAATGCAATAAATCTGCTAAGAAAATATTGAACAAAAGAGTTGCTAATCTAGAACTTTGGGCAACACCATTAACTAATGGTATACATGTGACATTAGTATCGAAGAGCCTGTATTTTTTTTGTGGTTACAAAACGAATATAATGTACTTCCAGAAAGGCCATAATATTTTAAGTCAGCTAATGAGCAATTGATATCCATAGAGAGATATAGGGATAGAGATATATAGAGATAGATAGATGGAGGGATAGAGACATAGAGCGTTATAGCGATGTGGAATAGAGAGAGAGAGGGGTGGAGGAATAGAAATATAGACAGAGGAGACAGATAGAGAGATTGTCATAACTAATAACGCGAAAGACGAAACCGAGTTATCGTAAGCTCTCATAATCAACAATGTTGAAGCACTAGGTCCCTTCTAAATACTAATAGGGCATAAATTGTTCAGAGTTCTTTTAGGCACTGCTTTAATACACAATACTTTCCACTGTCGAAGTAACTAACCTGTTTCCAAAGAAAAATTATTATGTATAAATAAAAGCACTAACACCCAGTTCGCAGATATTTGTAGCATTTTACCACAAATACCTACCATCATGATCCATAAGGTTTTTATTTCATAATTAAGCGCTCAATTTTATTAATATTAACTAATCCGTAACTGAAATGTAAATCATTATCTTTGGATCTATAAAAGTGAGTGATATAATCTCGATTAGCAGTTAAATTTGGTATCGAATCAATAAAATAATTATTAATTAAAAGACAGATATCAAAAAGATTTAAATTTATTTTGTCATTAATAAATTCCCATAATTTTAACTTCGACCATAACTGCTTTGAATCATTTTTAATAGTGTTTATGTTACACGAATGTTAAGCAAATATTTTACGTTTTACAGTGTTAGTGTAGTGATGACGAATATCACAATAGAACAACCTATGTGTAGCGGCTCTACTTTTTGTCTTTGCTGTAAACTTTGTACAATTAAAAAAAAATCACCTTGTTATCTATGTTGAACGCTCAGCTATGCTTAAAGTAGGTCTAGTGATCAAATATTTTCAATTTTTATTGTTCAAATTAGTTATTTCAAAGACAATATTTTCTTAACATACAGACCCGTACTTCTACTGTGCTTTTGTTAGCATATTTTCCCCAGAGAAGTCTTTTGTAAAACTCTTAATTCTTTTCAGAATGCCTCTCACAAAGGAATAAAAATTTCATTATGAACAAAATTTCATCAAGTATCGTAAGCTTCAAGTTGTTCTATACCCAGAAGTCATATAAAATAAAATATTAAATCGAGCGTACTATAATGTGAAAGAATATTTTCTGGATGAATATACCTTTCGTTATCGAAGCATCAAGTAATAAATGAAATTGGTTCGACATTGATTGATCTGTATATAGCGAAATCAAATCTGCAGGACATATAATATTTTTAATAATGAAAAACTTTGATACAACGTTTCAAGCTAAAAAAAGCCGTGTTGATTAGTTTTAATGGATAATTTGTTAAAATAATGTAGACACGTGTTTTGTACCCTCTAATAAATTTTTATACCAATTAAATCTGTATTATCTGCTTCATAAAAAATGTGTCAGATATTATATTTAATTGACAAATGAATTCATTTCGCAGTTGGAAAAATCGGCCCTGAAGGTTATATTACATTTCATAGGCATAGTTAAATGAACATAAAAATAAACCGTTTTTATTTAACATTCAAAACTTTTACGTGTGGTAAAAAAGTAGAAATGATTTTTTTTCTACCCTCTAATAAATTTGTATACCAGTTAAATCTGTATTATCTGCTTCATAAAAAATGTGTTAGATATTATATTTAATTGACAAATGAATTCATTTCGCAGTTGGAAAAATCGGCCCTGAAGGTTATATTACATTTGATAGATATAGTTAAATGAGCATAAAAATAAACCGTTTTTTTAACATTCAAAACTTTTACATGCGGTAAAAAAGTAGAAATTATTTTTTTTTCTATCATCGCCCTAGAAATTCTAAGTATAAAAAAGGTAATATATTTTTTTTGTATACACGATGTTTCTTATATTTATATACAAAATGTTTACGGTATATTAAACACATTAAAAGAATCGTAGCAAACATGGAATTCTAGGAAATAACTAACTATTCAGCAGGCTGATGCCCCGACCAGCATTAAATTACACCTGGAAAACTTATAGCAAACAGTTGAAGTTTCCGGTTTCGGTCTGATGCACAGACATGCACATATAAATTCATCGTTATCAACATGGCTTTGTGAAATCACGGAATATGGCTTCTAATTTGTTAAACTTTACACAAATAATATCAAGCTCTTTTGACATAAGAAAATAAGTAGATGTCGACGCTATGCCCCTGTCATACGCCTCTGGTAGTAACCATGAACGATTTTGTAGCATTATTTAATATGTTCCAAAGTTTTTTTTATATATTTGTAGGTATTAACAATATTGTGTGAGACTAACTACTCTGCGGACTAACACCCCGACCAGCGTTGAATTACACCCACAATATCTATCCATATATCCTTTATTATTAGCTTCTGCAACATTTTTTACTGTATTAGAAAGGTTTTTTCAGCTAATACAAATCAAATCTCATACAATTCCTATCAATGAAGTCATATGTATGCTCTCTGATACCAAACATCTAGGTATGCTAACGAACAATTCCACAGACAAAGCTTTATTCAATAATTATTCTAAGTTGACACTTTTGAAATTGTGGAAACTCGAAAATTCAACCACAATAGATGAGATGACCTATTTCTGCATTTTTAGGATTGCTTCTTTAGGTGGCCTCCTTTAAGCTGAGTCAAATATCTAACTAAAAAATTATTATACCAATAAATAAAAATTATTTGAAATTAAATATTATATAATTGAGGTTTGTTTGTGGAATTGTTCATTAGCATACCTAGATGTTTGATATCATTGGTATTATTGATTTATATTAGCGTAAAAAACCTTTCTACTACAGTAAAAAATAAAGTAAGAGTAAAGTAAAGTAAAAGTATCCAAAACTTTATGCCAAGTATGATATGAAGGGAAATGTCAAACAAGGTTAAAGTAATAGATAAAAATGATGTAAAATTTTTTAAATAGAACACCCTGTAACTCTTTAAGGAGTCATATTTTATTAAAACATTATGTATCAATTCTTCATATTTTCAACCCAGGATTATCCAGTTAGCGTATGTACAATTATTAATGAATCACCCTGTATATTAGTTCTAAAGAGTATCCAGAGAAAACGTTTAATGTTGTTTACAAAAAAAACATAGTATATACACTCTGAGAAATTATGATTACAATTTCCTTAATGAATTCAATGTTTCTTCTCTAAGGAAAAGGCGTGAACTAGCTGATATCATATTTCTATATAAAATAATTCATAATTTTGTTGATTCGCCAATGCTGTTAAGCTACTTGTCTTTTAACTCTTTTGTTTTTGCTCCAGGGATAATTATACTTTTCATATTGCCGTTCCAAATACTGTTCATCATTTTCACTCACCGGTTACATCCATGTGTAGAAGTTACAACAGATTGATATATTTCATTGCACTTTATCTCAATTTAAAAATAAAATATCTAATCTGATGTCCAATTAAGTTAATATTATATAATCTAGATTTATTACTTTTCATTTGTACAACTACATCTTGAATTTATCTTGTACAGCTGTAAATGGCCGTAGAGTTTCTGGATGTAATAAATAAATATATAAATAAATTCTAATTACATATTGAACTTCTGTTCTATTTTTTTGTTTCTTCATATTTCAGAAACGTTCTATATATCAAAGGAATCGGGTACATTAACGGTCTAGATACCGTATTGTAATGCCTCTTATAGCCAATTTGCCTAAACACCATTTGTTAACATACAGGGCGTTTATTAATTGAATGCCGATACTTAAGGGTGTGAATCTTTCGGTCATTTTAAGAAGAAAACTTAATATCAACATATGTCCTAAACCTCTTAATTCTTGAGCTACAGGGTGTTACAGTTTTAAGAAAAAATTTACTTCTTTATTATAAATTTCTTATCACTCCAGATATTTTAATGAAATTTTGTACATACCTATTAATCAATAAGGAGCATTGTTTGATGTAGAAAATGTTTTAAAATCTTTGCCAATGGCTTGGGGAAAAAACTTTTTCCGTCCAAACTCTAATTGAGACCTTGGCCTCTCAGTCGCAGTGAAGCTTTTGCGGAGTGACCACTGAAGTAGCCGACAGTGAAGTGCGGCGAATCGTTCGGAGACAAGCAAACATTTTTATGAAAAATGATTTTTATTATTTATTAATTTCAGATAGGTATTGGGGAGACTCTGTATAAAATATGTAATGTTAAATTGATTACTTAATTATAATTTAACAGAACCTCACATAATGATAACGATATAATTTCGCAGAGTAGTTAAATATATTTCAACCTACTTTGCAAAGTTCGTTAAAAGTTGAAAATTTTCTGCTATTAAGTAATTTAAACTAAAACTGCGAAATTAGCATGAAAGTTTGTGAATTTTACTCCCGTAAGGATTAGCCTTCTGTAACTAATGACATTAGGTAACTGTACATATATTAATTCATATCTGAAATATTCCTCTATTGAATGGTTACCAGAATGAAGCAATATGTGTTTCCATTATGTGATTATTAATAAACATCCATAAAAGAACCAATTTTATTGACCATTAATCAGTTAGAAAACACTGCTTTTGTGTTGTTGTTGTTGGCCTCAACAAAAATTAATTAAAACAGAATTGTCCCTAGCTCTGCGGTGGAAATAAACACTTTAATTTATTTAGAATTTATGTTTCCAGTATACACTCAAATATCGCCCACATAAGAAATTTTTTAATTTTGCAGGGGTTAAGTCAACACTGCCTTACAAGTGTAATACATAAATATTCTTTCTTTCTTCAATATGCAAACCTCTTTAATCCAAGTTAAAATATGGTCACTTAAAAGCTTTGCTTAATAATACTTCTTCGCACATCCTTTCCGTAATGTTTTATAACGACAATGAATTACCCAATCCTACAGATATTCTTAATGCTTTTGGAAATAACTTTAATTATGTTTTCATTAAATCGCAACCAGTTAATGCATCTCAGTTTTCATTGCACAATAATTTAGGATCACATTTAGTAATACAAAACATCACTTATGAAGATGATTTACAGAATCTAGAAGATCTAAAGATACTTTCACGATGGGTGTTGATAGTGCTCCTAGTTTTGTGCTTCGAGATTGTGCGTCTGCTCTTGCTGAGCCTTTGCATATATTATTCAATTGAATCATACGCCATGCTATCTTCCGGTCTTGTTGGAAGAAAACTTGTGCTATACCGAAAAAGGGAAATCTCAGTGATGTATCGGATTATAGAGCCATTTCATAATTGCGTAATTTTTCTAAGGTGTTTAAAACATTACTGTATGGTAAACTGTACTGTTTTGCAACGTCAATACGGTTTTATGCAGAAGAAGTCAACAATATGTAATTTGGCAGTTTTCACTCAACACGTATTCATTTTCTCCAGCAGGCGTTTGGCAAGGCTCAAATTTAGGTCCCATACTATTTTTATTTTTAATTAACGATCTTCCTAAGATCATTACATGCGAACATTTGCTATTTGCGGATGATTTTAAACTTTATTCTGAAATGAAATCACCTATACATTCTATATATCAAGCAAATGTCTTCATGGTGTGAACTGCATGATCTGCAACTTAATATCTCTAAATGCACGTTGCACAATGACTTATACTCGCAAGAATAGCTTTCCTATCTATGAATGCTCCATTGGTGATAGTGCCGTTGGTAGCGTTGATGTATTCAAGTATGTGGGTATATATTTTAACAGTAAACTTACTTTTATCGAATAATATTGTTTCTAGTGCTTATAAATCGTATGGCTTCATTTATCGTATCTGCCGCGATATTTCAAATACAAACACCTTCAAAACCTTGTTTTGTGCTCTTGTCAGATCTAAATTTGAATACGATTGGATAATATGGTATTCTATTTATCAAGTTCATTGTCAGCGTTTGGAATCAGTTGAGAGACAGTTTTTAAAATTGATATCAATTTTGCAAGCTGGGTCTTATTCTTACAGAGAATCATCTGCTTAACATTTTTAACCAGACGGAATATTATGTTGATTCGTTTTCTGTATAACATCTTGAATAACAATATTGATTATACTGAACTCTAAGAAAAAATAAATTTTTTGATACTTCTCATAAATCTGTTGTGACGTTTCCTATATCTTTTATAATAAAACTGCTTGCAACTGTAACATACATAGTAACTGGGTAGCTCGTTTAGCGTGATTTGGTTGTATTAACTGTTGACTACATTTTGTTGATTTCATCTCTATATTATTGCTTTTTTATTGTTATTTGTAGGAAATTTGGCAACAAAAGTATTCACTTTTAATCCCAGGAGCTAAAGTTGACACTTTTAATCCTTAGATTAAAATTAATAATTAAATGGGGGATATTTCTGTCGGAAAAAATAGCATGTTTTATTCTGATCAAAAGTGTCTTTTTTGTCTCGCTATTTTGCATCCGCTCTGCTACGCTATGTTTCGCCTCGCAAATTTGTTCGCCAAAAAAGTGAGACTTTTAATCCTAATATAACAATATACTTTAAGTATAATTTTTAACGCGTGCTGTCAGTGTCAAAATTGTAATTTAAGGCATTGGTATTAAATAGTAGTTATTTTGGCAGAGGTGCAATTTGATGCCCGAGGGCTACAATGCACCGAGGACAAAATAGCATCTCTCCCGAATGGTATATACTATTTTTTCCACGGTCTCATTAACTTAAAAACACATATTTTGTCATTATGAAGTAAGTAGCACCAGAATTATTGTATTCGGATTTGAGCATTTATTTAGTAGTTGTTGAGTTATTGTCATAACTACAAAATAAACAAACAAAAAGAATTGTCAAATTAAGGTGCTAGTTTGGTTTAGTTTAAAGTTTGTTTAGTGCACAATGAATAATTGTGAGTTGGAAGAGATTGTGGAGGTTGCAAATATTGCAATGAGCAATTTGCTGCCTACGAAGTCAAGATGTTTATACGATATAGCCTACAATCGGTTCAAAAAGTGGTGCGCCGAGAAAAATGTTCAAGTATACAGCGAGAATGTTTTGTTGGCATACTTCAGTGAAAATGCAAAGAATTACAAGTCTTCCACATTATGGGCGCAATATTCTATGGTTATGTCATGCTAATAATTTACGACAACATAGATATAAGCAAATTCCCCAAGCTGATCGCATTTTTGAAAAGAACCGGTGACGGATATCAAGCGAAAAAATCAAAAATATTGATAAAGGGCGAAATAGACCGTTTTCTATCAAGTGCAGATGACAAAGAATTCTTAATGATTAAGGTAAGATTACTTTTGTTGTTAGCTATTTCAATTATTAAGTATTTTGATTTTTTATAGGTTGGATTAATTCTGGGGATTGCCGGAGCTTGTCGAACTGATGAACTAGTCAATTTAACTGTAGATGATATTGAGGATGTAGGCTCTTCCTTGATTGTGAATTCCAAACACTACGACAAAGATTCCACAAACCTTTCTGGTTACCGATGTGGGAAATATGCTTGAATTGTTTCGAAAATACCTGTCCCTTCGTCCTCCCCACGTCAAGCATAAGCGCCTTTTTTGTACTACAAAGCAGGAAAATGTAGTTCGCAACCAGTTGGCAAGAATACCATGGGAAAAATTCCGAGTGTAGTAGCTTCGTATTTAAAATTACCTGATGCTGCATGTTATACTGGTCACTGCTTACGAAGATCTTCAACGACATTACTGGCAGATGCTGGTGTGGATATCACGACAATAAAGCGTCATGCTGGTTGGAAATCAACGACAGTCGCTGAGGATTATGTCGAGAACTCCATTGAAAATAACACCAAAATTGCTAATCAGGTTTTAGTAGGTAACACTACTAGTGCAATCACAAAAACTGTAAATGTAAGCGAAAGTAATATTCCTTCTAATATTAATATTGAAAATTGTACAAATGTAACATTTAATTTAAATGTTAATAAATAATTTCAATGTTGTCTTTTTTTTACATGAAAAACGTTCTTCATAATGTAAACTCCCTTGGGAGCATTATACTCCCTTGGGAATAATCGACTACTTCTGTTTTAATTTTGATGTCATAGAAACTGATTTCTACTCCCGACCGTGGAAAAAATAATGTACTATTAGTACTGACACTAAAAATAAATGACTTATTAAAGTAAATGAATAATTTACTTTTAACACTAGTGCGAATGTTAAAAAAAATTAATGGATTTTAAATCAAACAAATATTTTTTTCTTAAATAGGTAATTCCATAGTCAGTACCATTAGTAGCTGTAGTAGTAATTATTTCGATGAAACTTGTACCAGGATAGTTGTCCGTCGAAATTTCGGACAAAATTTGTCCACGATACTTTTCTTATTTTGTAACAAGTCTTCATTATAACCCTTCGTCACTATACTGAAAATCCATCCACCGTGTCTCTTAATTGTAGTAAGACTAGCATCAGAGTATGCGAACAAACTAGCCGAAAATTGTCCAATATGAAGCTATAGAAATTTAGCAGTATTGTGCAGGAATCTTACCAAATGTGTTTATTCCAACTGGAGTCGTGACACACTTTTTCACAAAGTATTTTATAAAAATTCTTGATTAGTGTTCACTGAACGAAGGGCTATGTACATTTTATACGCCGTAAAAAATTTTGAGCAACATTTCACACAAAATCAACACAATTGGTTGTGAAAGCGAGTCCACACACGATTGTGTTAAACTAGTAACACAATTCTATGAGTAATGTTTACTCAGTTATTTGTTACCTAAATAAATGTTTTATGAGTAACATTGAATAACATTTGAGTTAGCTTAGTGAATGAATTATGTGTTAGTATAAACACAAAATTATATTATCAATGCATTTCCTTGCTTATTCCTTAAACCATTTCTCTGACTTAGAATTGTGTTAATAAGCTAATTTTTTTGTTAAAATTTTAATTACTCAAGTACTGTAGTACTTGAGTTGCTTTTATTGACTAAGCAATAACTTGAAGCTGGCTTTATTACCAGTTTCTTCTATTTCCGCTGGGAGTAATTCATTGTTTTGATTACTTTCCATGTCACAAGATTTGAAGATATTTGTCAACATACGATCAAACTTTCATTACGTCAGCAACACTTTATGGACAATTGGATTGCAAAATGATATTTTAATGATGTTTGTAGAAAAAATAATATATGATATATGTGCTAAAAGTGACTTTAATTTATTCGGAGAGTTGAGTTTGGAAAATAACTATTTTGCCTATTTAATGAGTACTCTGTACAACGTAAATTACTTTTACAAAGAATATTGTGTGTATCAATGTTAATAAGAAAATCGTATAATTTTGTAGACGAAAAATATTCAAAACATTGCTGAAAAAATGTAACAACGAAGAAATTATTATAAAGTATTTATAAAAGCGATATATAGGTATTAAAATGAAAGGTAAATGACTATATAGTCACGTGTAATGGTTATTGGATTCATTTAATCCTTAATAATAATTTTACATCTGCGTTATTTTTCATTTCTTTCGTTCTTCTTTTTTTCCTAAATACCATAATGTTCATTTAACTGTTTTATTGTGATTTCTTGTATTATCTTTTGATCGTCTATTTAAGTACCATAACATGCTTATATGCTTCACATTATTATTTTAAAAACAGTGAAAATTATTTTCTCACAATTATTAGATATACGAGTAAGATACCCACCTATAATGATCTTGTATGATTAACCTGCTATTATAAATTCATTTTTAATATTTTCTCATTAATTTACAACTAAGATAGTTTTAAGTTATAGTTTGTGTTTATTTAGAATCCTTGGTAGTTTCAAAAAATGGGCAAGGTTAGTCATTATGGAATGCCCATGGGTTTATCGATCTATGTAGATACGGGTATGTTCAAAATAATTTGTCAGAATTGGTGAACAAATATGTATAAACACAAGGATAGGATATTATGGCTTTGACATAAAAAAATCATGAATGAAAACAAATAAAAATATAAGTAATGTATCTAAATGATAAAACTACAACACATCTAAAAATTAATAAATTGGTACCTAAGTAAAAAAGTAAATATGTTCTGAAATTTTTAATTTTGCTGAGTAGTTTATAGAAGAGAGTGAAACAATCTAGATTAATATTGTCAATATTTGCGGTTTTCTTGTTTTATTGATCTGTCGACTGATATTGAATTTTAAACATTTCAGCATACCATTCGCATAATTTGGCATCACTTTAAGCAGTTATATATCAGTTACTGACTGAAGTATTATAAAACACATTTGTCCATTTAAACAAAATCTCAGTATCTTTGCAAAATTATTAAATCAGTGTGTAACTTTTAAAGCCTCTTATATAGGGTGAAAATAATAATTGAGAAAAATTAAACGGCGGATTCTTCAGCCGATTTTAGAGGGAGTTGTTTTATATAGGGTGTCCGAAAAGTAATGGGACCCAGCTTGAACATAGCTTCATGTGATCAAATAGAACCGATTTAGACAAATTTAGCTTAGTGCAAAAGTGCTTCAAAAAAAATGTTTTCTTGTTATAGGCATAATTAAGAAACGAAACGTCCAATCATGTTGTACAGTTATGTTTTAAATAAGTACAAGCATTGCGTCAGGAGTGCTGCATATCGTAGGGGGCGCTCTTGGCAGTTTTTTTGTAACTCATTGTTATCGTATCTTTTTTGTTAGTCCTATTCTGATACGCTTGAAGGAAAATCATGATGAAGAAATTAATTTTGCGTAGAAAAGCTATCCATGTAACTGTACCTTCTTTCTTCAGCTCCTCCTTTAAATTGATTTTCACAGTAAATACTAATCATATCTACCGTTCTGTGTTGGAAAACTGTTTATGTCCAGGTTTCGATGTTTTCAAAATTTGACAAAATAATACTAATAATTTGAAATTATTTACACATTACATTTACACTTTACACAAGTACACAACGATAATTACTAACTCAGTACAATAATTAATATTAATCTGAGAGGCTTTTGATCAAATTTTATCTAATTCGTATCAACGTCAGTGTGACAAGTGGTAACTTGATCGAATTAGAAAATTTATTTCTATTTTCATGTGCGGAACTTTTCAAATGCGCTTTTACCACATACGGTGCATTTTATCAACCTGGAACAAGTATAGCTTTTCTAAGCAAAATTAATTTCTCCATCATATGATATGCGGCACTATGTACTACTTCACAATGCTTGTACTTATCTAAAACATAACTGTACCAAATTTGAACATGACTGGCCGTTTCGTTTATTAATTATGCCCATAACAAGAAAACAATTTTTTTTTGAAGCCCTGTAACTTCTAAATGAGGCACTTTTGAACTAAGCTAAGTTTGTCTAAATCAGTTCTATTTGATCACAGGAAACTATGTATAAGCTGGGCCCCACACCTCACAACCAGTTCAAGTTTTTGCATGTATGCAGTTGCAATAAACTGATAATGATGGTTGACAGAAACCTACTAAACTAATTTCATTTTAAGTTATTGTTCGGAAAATCGTAGGAATGCAGATTTATAAAGTTTTGTTTTGAACAGGGCAATCATTTATATTTTTCAATTCGTAAAAAATATGATAATAAACGAGGAAGGAGTGTATAATGAGGTGGCAATGCAATGCAACTGCATCCACGCAAATATCGAAGTTTTTAATTTCAGCTGATTATGAAATATCCATGAAAACTTGATTTCCAACATCTGCCTTTGAAGGGCTGCAATTTCTTAGGCAGGGCTAGAATATTTTTTTATATAAAAAGAAAAACACTAAAATCGACTGACAAATCTACTGTTTCATTTTCCTCAACTATTGTCAAAACACCTTGTATATTACCGATGACAATTAAAGCTCTTCAGATTAGGTTTTTAGAGGTATTCTGTGGCTATAAAGATTTATGGAAAAAAATATCCTCAAAAAGCATCTCATTTGTGGCCTAATAAATGAGTATCGAACTGTGCTACAACAAACATGACTTTCATTTTAAAACACTTTTGTCGACGGTATAACTGATACTGCCAAAAGCTAGAAATAACATAACACAATAATTTATATATATTGGCCTCAGTATTAAAAATAATACACTGTAATTTTTTTATAAACAGTTTTCGCCGTATCGATCGTATAGAGGTGTATTAATCTTTTTTTATATTTTTTAGGTATTAACAATACCGTGTGAAACTAACTACTCTGCGGACTAAAGCCCCGACCAGCGTCGAATTACACCCACAATATCCACCCATATATTCTTTATTATTAGCTTTTATAACATTTTTTAACTGCATTAGAAAGGTATTTGAAGCTAATATAAATGAAATCTCCTAGAATTCCTATCAATGAAGTCATATGCTCTCTGATACCAAATATTTATGTATGCTAATGAACAATTCCACAGATAAAGTTCTATTCAATAATTATTTAAAAAAAAATAACCTAGTTAACTTTACTAACTTGGTTCAATGAAAACCCTCTATAAATATCTAAGTTCATTTTTGAAACTGTGGGAACTCGTAAATTTAACCACAATAGATGAGATCTGACCTATTTCTGCATTTTTAGGATTGCTTCTTCAGGGGACCTCCTTTAAGTTGAGTGAAATATCCAACTATAAAAATTGTTATACCAATAAGTCAAAATTATTTGAAATTAAATATCGACAATGTCAAAAATGACTTTAACCTGTCAATGAATTTTAAATTAAACATGACAACCACCTTCTTAAATAATAAAAAAGTGTACCCTTTATGTAATCATTTTTTATTATATATATATATATATATATATATATATATATATATATACATTTACTGTATTAGAAAGGTATTTTAAGCTAATATAAATCAAATTTCCTACAATTCTTATCAATGCAGTCATATGTATGCTCTCTGATACCAAACATCTAGGTATGCTAATGAACAATTCCACAGACAAAGCTTTATTCAATAATTATCTAAAAAATAATAATCTAGTTAAATTTACTAACTGGGTTTAATGAAAACACTTTATAAATATCTAAGTTCACTTTTGAAACTGTGGGAACTCGAAAATTCAACCACAATAGATGAGATCCGACCTATTTCTACATTTTTAGGATTGCTTCTTCAGGTGGCCTCCTTTAAGTTGAATCAAATACCCAACCTTTAATCCACAGGGTAGGTAATTTCACACAATATTGTTAATACCTCTATATAGGCCACCTGAAGAAGCAATCCTAAAAATGCAGAAATAGGTCGGATCTCATCTATTGTGGTTGAATTTTCGAGTTCCCACAGTTTCAAAAGTGAACTTAGATATTTATAAAGTGTTTTCATTAAACCCAGTTAGTAAATTTAACTAGATTATTATTTTTTAGAAAATTATTGAATAGAACTTTGTCTGTGGAATTGTTCATTAGCATACCTAGATGTTTGGTATCAGAAAGCATACATATGACTTCATTGATAGGAATTGTAGGAGATTTGATTTATATTAGCTTAAAATACCTTTGTAATACAGTAAAAAATGTATTAATCTTGTCTAAATTTGATTGATATTGGCTAGACTTTTATGGTCATATGAAAATAAAAATTGATATCCATTTCATCTAACGTCGCAAGTTAAACACATTCTAAATAAAGGTGTGAACATTTTAATAAATTCGTTTCTGGCCCTCGGCAAGTAAAACAAACGGCTACTGCGTGTTGCCTGATTGGGTATTTGAAAATGAATTAATGACAAAAACTCTGGACAATCACACATATATTATGTAAAATTTTATAAAGGAACATGACCGAATGCACATTCCTACGTTGCTCCAGATTACGCACTTTAAATCTATCAAGTAAAATGACGTAGCAATACCTATCTAAGAGTAAATGTCATACTGATGATATGAAAGTAACTTTAAAAATCGCCTATGAATATCTTCAATTTCAGATTGAAGCACCTTAGAACGGTACTGGTTCCACGCAATGCTAGCGTACTAGAGTTTAGATCTAACAAGAGAATTAGAAAGTGTTATATACTTAAATATCTTTATAGTATAAGATAGCATTTTCTAGAGAAAGTCATCACAGTGCACTTGCTAGCATTTAGAGAAAGGTTGTTAATGATACACTAAACACGAATACGGCTTAGGGAGTGCTGTATTTTAAAACAATCATTAACGGTAGTAACATCACTATAAATGTTTAAATCATCCTCACACAAGAGATAATGGCAATGAAGATTTTGAACTATATCATCAATATAACTAGCAAACAATAAAGGTCCTAAAATGGACCCCTGAGGTACACCCGATATAACTAGCACTGACTCAGGCATGTAACACACTGTACATATTGATGTCTAGCATCGAAGTATGATTTGAACAATTGAAGTTTTTGAAGTAATATTATTATGATCTAACTTGGCGAAAGCCTTCGAAAAATCAGTATACAAAACATCAACAGTATTTTTATCCAAATGTTGAGAGATTTATTGGGTGACACATATCAAATTACACACAGTGGATCTATTTTTCATGAACCCATACCCATAAGAGCTAATAGCTCCCTGTACATGTGAATAAAATACTTAAATTGTGTCTTGATGATACATTGAATTAGTGCCTTGAAAACAAATAAGAATTGCATAACATCATTTGAGTTTTTTTATTATTTTCACGTGTAGAATCTTTTCCTGGAGTTTTGTAAGTTTCTCTCAATTCTCCCTATATGTTATTCTCTACACACATTGAAAACTGCGGGATAATTTTTCCCCTAGAATAACCAAATCGCAAATTAGTAAAAACATTTAACAAGTTTCTTCACTTTTATTTTGTTATCTTAATTCCTCTTCTTTCCGATAGGGCTGGTAATCTTCGCATTATTTATGAAATTGGATGACATTCTCTGCCACTTATGGAAAGTAATGGTACAGAGAAGTTGTCTAAATGATTTGTACATTTAACGTTTTATCAAATTCCCAAGTTAGATATACAAAAATGCAAAACACATAATTAGAGCTGAAGCTTAGCTTGTTATGCTCTAAGAACAAAAGATAAATTCATCCTATAAATGGCCGATAACATAGTAAAAACAATTGATAAAAAAACAGAAGAAATCAAAGTACAATATGTATGAATACTATAAATATTAGAAATTCAAAGAGATCAATCACATTGGATGTTGATTAAAGTGATGGTCAAGTCTATTCTTAAAAGAATTTAGAGACAGTGTTGTAACCATATTATCTGGTAAATCGTTCCATAGATCGAATATCCTGTTGGGTAGAAAATGTTGTCTGTTCCGTGAACGAAAGCTTTCCTTTTTAAGTTTGAATGAATTGCCTCTAAGACGAGGGTCAGGGTTTAAGTCAAACATCACGTGTGGGCAGTACAGTTCGCCATGCAGGATCCTATAAGTTGTAATACGGTCACCTTGAATGCGTCTTTTTTCTTGAGATTGAATACAAAGACGCCGAAGACGTTCTTCATACGAAAAATATTTAAGACCAATTGGAAGTTTGGTGGCTCGCCTCTGAACCCCCTCTATTATTGCGATGTCTTGCTTTAATAGTGGGGACCATATGGCCACCGAGAACTCCAAATGGGGGCGAATACATTTTGTCACAAATTTCATTTCATATTATCCATTAGGGTATAAACTCACTAGAAAAAATGAAATGGCGAAAAAATTATAATTTTCTATATAATCATCTTAATTACAATTCAAAATAGTGGTCTTTAGTTATTATTGCACATACACAGTTTTCACCAGAGAACCCTATTGTAGTTACTTGTAATTTTGAACTTGTATCGGCAAAAAATGGCGTAGTGAAAAGAAAATCAAACGTATTAGATGGATGGGGGAAGAAGATAAAATGTAGTATTACAAACATTTTATGACATTTATATTATTAATATAAAACAGTCAAAATATTAGATGAAATGGAATTCAATTATTTAACTCAGGGGGTTCACTTAGCCAATTATTTACTGTGTGAATAGGCGAGCAAGAGTATTCAAACTATAATATATCATGTGGCATTTAAGTATAGACAGCGAATGTTTGCCCTCCCTCTACTGGCGAAAACAGACAATAGAGTTTTCTCTAGGGAGGATTTAATATCTGTCGTGCACAATTGTAGCTTATAATGAGATGTTAGAGTGTGATAAAGTGGCAATTAATACATTTTACGTATCCGTAGTCTTCATATTCACTTAATAGAAAGCGCAGTTATAATTCAGATCTATTATCACTCTACTTCTCCTAGATGCCCATTATATCTATTTCTTGCATAATTGTGTCAGTTTATTTTTAGGCCGGCATGCAACTATTTTGATTAAAAAATTGTAACAGCTTACAACTTTGTTGTTGCCTGATGTTTTTGAGTGAATATGTCTAGTGAACAACTTCAGTATACATCCGTACCAATTGCGAAACGAAAAATAGTGAAAACTCGCCGAAGGAAATACCATCTAGTATTTTAAAAATGAGTTTTCAACAAAAAAATTAGGTTGCTCTATCTTACAAGATGAAATTTTGCCTAGAATATATACTAGGGTCGATCAAAAAGAATAAACTAAGTAAAATTTCGAAACAATTTGGGATACCAACCAAACTGATTAGGCTATTGAAAATGACCTTAGAAAATACCAAATCCAAAGTACGAATAAAAGGTGAATGTTCGGAAGGCTTTACTATTGATACAGGACTGAGACAAGGAGACCCACTCTCAACGCTTCTTTTTAATTTAGTACTAGAAAAGGTCATAAGAGATAGTCAGTTGAACAGAGAAGGACACATATTGTTTAAAAGTTATCAAATTGTAAGTTATGCAGATGACGTGGCTATTATTGCTAGAGATAGTAGGGAATTAGAAGAAGTAACGAGAAAACTTGTGAAGGAAGCACGTAAAGTGGGATTGCAGATAAATCAAGAGAAAAGTAAGCTTTTGAGAATAGGAGAACAAAAAAAGGATACCAATTTTAAATTGAGAACAGAGCATGGAGAGATGGAGTTTGAGGAAGTTCAAGAATATGTATATTTGGGGGCGCTAATAACAGCTAACTGTGATGAGGAACAAGAAATAAATAGGAGAATAATAAAAGCAAACAAAAGTTCGGCAGCAGTCAACCACTTATTGAAATCAAAAAATTTGTCCAGAGGAGTAAAATTTAGAATGTATAAAACAATTTTGAGACCGACAGCGCTGTATGGTAGTGAAACCTGGGTTCTCAATAAGAAGTCAAGAGAAACCCTTTTAAGGTGGGAAAGGAAAATCTTAAGGAGAATTCTAGGGGGTAAGAAAACGGAGGAAGGCTATGTAAGGAGAAATAATGAGGAAATATATGCAATGTACCAGGCACCAACAATAGACGAAATTGTAAAAGCCAAAAGAGTGCAGTGGCTAGGGCATCTAGAACGTAAGGAAGATGAAAGGGCAGTTAAGAAAATAGTAGGGAGTAAACCTAACTACAAGAAAAAAAGAGGTAGACCGAGGAAGCGATGGAGAGAGGCAGTGGCAATAGATCTAAGGGAGAAAAATGTAACGGATTGGAAAAGAAGGGTGCTTTTGCGAATTATGATTGACATATGAATTATGATATGTATATTTCCATATAAACGAAATAAAAAAGAGTATACTGATAGAAAATAACGAAATAGTGATATTGCAAAGAAATTATTTAAAATAAATATTTAAAGGTCGGAATCTGGATCGAAAGAATATATTAAATTTTGACGAAACATAGACGCATGAAGGTTATACAGAAAGCGGTACGACATGATGTAATAAGTTTTAATATGAGACCGTTATAGTGACAGTGCTAGTACCCAATAGTGAATAGTGTGTATCTATTTTAAAGCCATACCATGCAGAATTCGCAAATATTTGCGCGATTTATTTAATGGTGGGAAAATCTTTACTTCAACTGTCATGGTAGATTGTCAGAAGCTAAAAACAAACTTATTAACACAACATAAGAATGAAAGTAGCATTATTATTTGTACTATTTTACTGTTTTGCAAAATTTGTGCAAAAATCCGTGAATTTCGCGTCCATGACGACAGAGCTTAAATGTGATATCCGCGGAGTGCGCATCAAGTAGGTGTAAGTGGGTGGTGGTGGGCTATCGCCATCCAAAATGGCGGCGTTCTAATTTGTGGAGAGGATGACACAATGGCACGGGGGGGCATTTAAAGTAAACTTTTAATGTGCTAGATTCAATCCACGTCAACTTATTTTTAATAATTTTGTGTGCTTTCAACTCTTCTTAAGTGGTACGCTTAGGTAATCATGCAACCCTCACTTCTCATACTCAACTCTGTGCTGTGATTAGTCACACTCTATTATTTTCAACATTGGCTAAATGTTGATATAAGATAAAAACTTTAAATTAGTTAATAACTGTATCATATTTGTTATTTAATGCCTCGAAATTAGCAAAAACTGTTATATCACTATTTCTACTAAAAATAATAGATGCTATGTAATGCAATTATTTTTGCCATTTTTGTATATTTTTTATATCTGATCGCCTGCAAATTTAGTACGCCTATGAAATGTTGCCTTTCGCACGCTTCTCTCGTCGCGCTTGTCTACAAGCTAGAAATGAGTCACTCTCTAGATTTTTGACGGTTGGGTTTAAATGAAAAGTTCCAAAGGCTAAATAGCTTTTAATTAGTAAAAACCGTTAACTCCTAATTTGGCTGTCCCTAGACTCATTTTTTCCACATAATTTAGTGAAGTTAAGTTGGTTTAATTAACACTGGCATTATATTGTTCTATATATTCTGTTTAAAATTAATTTACTTAATTATTTGTTTCATTAATTTCTAGTTAAAAAATACATGCTACTTAATTTTATTTATCTTATTCTTCAAAATTGTATAGTCAATTTGAAAAGGTACTTTTATTTCAATTAGTTATTAAGAAATATATTATATATTTTGACCAGCATTAAGTGCACGTTTTTTTATTTTTAGGGGCTAATAATGACGTGGAATATTCATACATATGAAATGTTCATAAAAACAAAGATCGTCGAAGCAAAGAATATTTAGGGTAGTGTTATTTTCATCCATAAATCAATAATATTGCCTATGTCTGCCACTGAATGTTTTAACTGGGCAAAGCCAAATGTTTTCCCTTATTATCCTACACTCGTATATCATTTCCCACAAAATTACCATTTTGCCAACTTTGACCTTTCTATTCTGTAGATATTTGGACGTACACAAATTAAATTTTATAGGTTTTAGGGAAATATGTAATTTTTACTAAAACCTCAAATAGCCAAGATAAAATTCTCTTGCTTTATTGTCGATGAATTTCATGTTTGCATTGATTTTATATAGGGTGATTTGTGACAAAATAATGTGATATGAGCAAACTTACCTTATTTTAAACTGATAGAGGGCACATGGTAAAAAAAACCCGAGATACCAAAATTCGTCAAAATCCAAGCTACTAAAAAAAAACTGAACATAAAATTTTAATTTTGATATCCTGTAACTCGGTTACTATAAATTTTTAGACTAAGATAAGTTTGGCGTAACATTATTTTGGAGTCGCAAATCACCTGTTACTCCATGTACAATGAATTATGGGAAACCCTGTATACCAAAAATGGCATATTTATTTGTTTTGAGAGACCCAAAACGCTATATATTGTAATTTCGGGCGAAACATCTTATGACATGTGAATATATTTGTCATCGCTAAAGTTCATGGATGATCAGAGCGTGACCTAAAAACCAGATAGAGATTCAGGATACTTTGAGAACAGAGAAATATAAAGAAAAACAAATCACGTCCTTCGTGTAATACAGTATGCGCCAAAAGTATGGAATAAATTCAATAAAAACGAAACAATTATTTTTTGGGAAAAATCCTCGAAGAGGTCGATTTTTAATTTAAAAAATACATATTTTAGCGTAAAATGCGATTTTCAAATGTCATTTGTTTTCGAGTAATGACGTCATCGATTTTTTTGTAAATGGCAACACCATATTTCTTTCCTTGATTCTGAAAGATCGTTTAATTCTCTATCAGACAGTACTAAAATTTTGCCCTCTTACGTGGAAAGTTTTCGAGTAAATGACGATTGAATGTTAGAAAACGTAAATTTTATCCATAAAAAAGTTACAATTCTGAGATATGTAAAATAAAATACAATTGATTAAATTTTATACTTAAATTAAATGTTCGAATTGCCATCCACCAACTTCTTGACAATGCGCAAGTCTGTGAAAAAATTCTTCTTGCACATTATGAATGATTTCTGGGGTAACTCTGCGTATTTCGTCCCGAATGCGATTTTGAAGTTCTTCTAAATTACGTGGTTTATTAATGTCCACTTTTGACTTCAAGTATCCCCATAAAAAATAGTCAAGAGGTGTAAGATCTGGCATTCTTGCAGGCTATTCTATCGGTCCGCGTCTGCCGATCCACCTCCCAGGAAAACAGTTGTCCAAAAAATCTCGTACAGGGCGCGCATAGTGCGGAGGTGCACCGTCTTGCTGACACCATATGGTATCGTCAGGAATGTCAGGGTCATTATCGTTAGGAAAAATTACTGCAAGGGCTGGAACAAGGTCATTTTCTAGAAACTCTAAATATCTTTGTCCTGTAAGGGTTCATTCAAAGAAGAAAGACCCTACTATTCTGTCGTCAACTATTCCAGCCCGCACATTTAATTTCTGAGGGTGTTGGGTATGTGCCTCTGCCATCCAATGAGGATTTTCCCGACTCCAATATCTGCAAGTTTGACGGTTTACTGTACCATTCAGACATAATGTGGCCTCATCTGAAAAAAGTATTTGCCGGTGTAAATTTCTATTTCCTTGACATAAATCCATTAGAATTTCGCAAAAGTGTAAGCGGCGATCGGGATCATCTTCATTGAGTTCCTGCACAAGTTGAATTTTATAGGGATGATATTTTTCCTTCCTCAAGATACGTAGCACTGTGCTCTGACTAGTGTCATTGTTTAATGCAACCAATCGTGAAGAATTATGAGGATTATCCACCATACTTATCAAAATGTTCTGTTTCTCATTTTCATTAATGCTTGGACGTCCAGGTTTTGGAATATTTACAACATTGCCAGTTTCTCTAAATTTAGACTCTACCTTGCTGACTGTTGATTGACTGATAGGGCGATCTGGATATTTTTCATTAAATAAATCGCAAACTTCCTGCTGAGTTCTAGTCATATTCCCGCATCCGATAAGAATTAAAATTTCAATTCTTTGAGTAACAGTGCCATAATACTTTAAATTGAATAATAATTTCTATGTCGCTTACAATACTTATTAGAAAGTCGGTGTGACAATGACACTTTGCAAAGATTTTCACCTACGTGATCCATAAAAGAACTATGGAATTCGAAAAACTAAACGTT
Organism: Monochamus alternatus; assembly: GCA_037114965.1. NCBI lineage: Eukaryota > Metazoa > Arthropoda > Insecta > Coleoptera > Cerambycidae > Monochamus > Monochamus alternatus. Next base: position 54,658,701 of record CM073429.1, on the reverse strand, counting down.
TTTGCTTTATTTTAATTGATTTACGTTTTCTAACATTCATTCGTCATTTACTCGAAAACTCTCCTGTGTAAGAGGGCAAAATTTTAGTACTGTCTGATAGAGAATTAAACGATATTTCATCAAGGAAAAAAATTTGGTGTTGCCATTTAAAAAAAAATCGATGACGTCATTACTCGAAAACAAATGACATTTGAAAATCGCATTTTACGCTAAAATATGTATTTTTTAAATTAAAAATCGACCTGTTCGAGGATTTTTCCCAAAAAATAATTGTTTCGTTTTTATTGAATTTATTCCATACTTTTGACGCATACTGTATAAACACAGCACATTAGTTGCCTACTCTTGCTTCTGTAGAAGAGATTATGGTGATAATGGCGTATTGAACAGTTCATCTTGAAATAATTTCTTTCGAGACAATAGTTTTATAGTTATTTACCTAACAACAAGTGAGGGATGTGATACTTTTCCGCACGCTGATTGCAGTCGAGTGCGGAAAAGACACTTTCCGCGCGTGTTACGTATTGTACGATCATGACAATTCTAATCAGGTGAAACAGTTTATTTTAATTACCAATTTATAACATTAACAAAAAATTGTTAAGTAGTTATTCAAACTAATAGAATATGTTAACGAAAAACATTGAAATTAAATTTATAATTTGTGGCATTTTATAAATTCAGTACTGAAGCAATAGCGGCTTGAAGTTGTTCTTCAATCGTGGAATTCACTATTGACTTGAATTTTTTGCTACAGGATTAGCTTGTAACTTCAGTGACGAGGGAATAGCTGCTAGGTGCTGTTCTTCAGTTGCGGAACATTGATGTATTACGTGCTTAGCACGATTCTCTTGAAGTTCTAATGAAGGATTTGATGCTTTGAGAATGCTGTAGTCTGTTTTCTTTTTTCTATCTAAATAATCCTCAGTGTATGACTCAGCTACCGATGTGCACTTCCAACCGTTTTATGTTTGTAATGTTAGACCCAAAATTCGCTAACAATAGGGCAGAAGAGCGCCGAAACCAATGTCCTGGATAAGCTTCGAGGTTTGGGAGGCCTAAGTAACCAGCGATGTTAGATGGCATTTTCCTAAAGCTGTTGATACATATACATTGCTTTGTACAATTGCCCCCTTTATAGAATAAGAAAAACCGATCGTGAGGGGTATTTCTAGAATACAAAATAGCATAACTTCAATAGAAATCGACATATTTAATTGCTTCTTCGTTGTTCACCAATAATTTTCTTGAAATATTGGTTTTCGTGTTTGGTATGGTAATAATAAGCACATTCCCTTTGTCTTATATATCGTAGATGATCATATTTGCTAGTTCTTCGCGCTGAGAGGCACTGGTTGTTTGAATCATTTAAGAGGAAATTTTCTATTTCCTTTCTTTCTAATACCTTTGATTTTTTGACTTTTAACCATTGACCTTTAAACATTTGATTTCTTCAAATATATCGTTATCTTGAAGTATTTTCCATTGTCAATGTCCTTCTTTACTTCTTCATGCACCATTGGTCGAAGGCAACGAGCTTTTTTCATTGCAAATTCTTGATTTTGGAGGAATTAATGCATTACTTACATCATCAGCGGCCTCCAATATCTCTGTCGCAACATCATTGAGTGACTTCTCACTCATTTTGGGTAATTTAAGACGAAGACAAATGAAAAATAATTCAAATTCAACTTTCAAACTGAACTAATTGAAAATTAGCTTATGTCATAAATATTAACAATCAGAACTGCACGTAGTTATGGAAAGGGCAGGATTTTTTATCGGTGATTACTTGTGTCTAGCGTCGCAGCAACTTACAGCTATTTACGATTAGGCTTGCTACAGACTATGCGTGTATTCGCAATTCGCGGTGCGTGATTTGTGAGGAATTCGTAAATAATGTGTAGAATCTTGTTCGTTAAAAATCCCTATATACTATGCACAAATTTCTTACAAAACGCGCATGACGAATCGCGAATTCACACATAGTCTGTAGAAAGCATTAGACGGCAAGCTGCATCGAGTCATACTTACAAGCACTTTGAGAACAATCTAGCCCAAACTTTTTCGCTTAATGCTGCCTGCATTCGCTAAATTATGTTGGACACAAGCTTTATCACAACAACACGATAGGCCTACTGTATAAAGTGCCACTTTCGCCTAAAAAATCGTGCGGAAAAGTACACTTTCCTCTCTAAAAAAATCATTCTAATTTCTTCATTAGAAACTTCTGGAAGGGGAAGATTACTGGATCGGAAAAAATTAACAGCCAATGAACATTTTTAAACTTTTTCTATAGAAAAAATAAACATTTCCTTTTCGTCATTAAATTTTTATTTAGAGCCTATTGAGCTTCATCCCTCAGTTGTCCAAATGGTTTCCAAAAATGCTTTATCACGTTAGAGCCGTTACCAAGAATTTGATAACTGTAGCATGTTCCTTTTTTAAGCAAATATTTAATTTTAATAAAAAAGACGATTTCTTCCTTTCTCTTAAATTATGAGATTTTCATAACAATGCTCCCAGTGTGTATGCGTTCTATGATTGACTTCACCCGCAAATAAAAATAGTAACAAGAAATTAAATTTTTGTAATTGGATATGAATTTTTAAGGTCACATGTATCTTCCGAACAAATTTACCTTCAAAATTACATCCTGTAAAACAAATATATAAAAATAAAGAAGGATTGTTTTAAAATGACTATTACCTGTCACTTCAGATTATAAAAAAATGATATGGTACAGCTCTTTACCTTTCAACATTAGAAAAAAAAGTTTATGCTATCTACATACTTTGTAGCGGAGTGATATGATTTATTTAAAGTGGTCCTTTCACGAATACATCAATCCAAATATTTTTTTAATAAACGGATCTCTGTAAACGTTTTTATATTTATTCCATTTATTTCAGTAAGTTGCTGAAATTGAAAAAAAGAATATTTGAATAGGATTGAAGGTTCTAATTGAGAATAATTTATACATTTACAAAATTGATAGACTTGAGAATACCAGAATATAAATAAAAATTGTTTTGCAATTCTTTGTGAAGTTGAATGTTGATTAAAGGATTAACTTTTTGTCTTTTAAATATTGGTATGATTTAAAAGTTTTGAGTATTATTCATTCAACGTTCAGGAAGACAATCTGACTTTAATGAAGATCATTTGTACATGCTAATTCATAACAATACACATCGATCAATTTACTATCATGGATAGCAACCATCAGTTGATCATGGCACGCCATTTGCGTTACATGATAAAAGTTAAAAAATGGGTATATAGGTGTCTTATGTTTTGAAGGAAAACAACAAAAATCAAACAAGATATGTACCTCTTTCTTATACGGCTATCACTGGTGACGAACAATATGGCCGTTACATCAATAGAATAAAATGGCAAAGCCCTATTAGAAACATCACTCTCTGAGTAAAAGCTGGTGCCATATGTGTGTATCTCGTAGAACAAAAATGACACGTCTGCTATAAATTATTGCATCTTAGTGTCTTTATCACCGCTGAAGTTAACTGTCAGCAGCTATATAATTTTGATATCAATTTAAGATGAAAAATATTAGGAAGACGTTATAGAGAAGTTTCCAGTATTAATTCATGTACCCCACGAATTTATACAATACTGGGAAGACAGTAGTATGATAACACCCGATAAGGCATCACAAAATCTTCTTTGATGACAACGGGTCGCTTTGGAATTGTTACAGTGAATTTTCCCAAACCATTGGTTCTCTTAATGTATGAAATAGAAAAAATTCCCGATTTTTGGAAGCCAATCATAAACAATGGAGGAGAACATACCATTTATTAGTTCCAATAATACTCTGTACAAGTATGTTATTTACAATAGATTACACAGAACCATATATTTATAATTAAATAGATAACGGAAAAAGTAATATAACAAGAAATTAAAACAATCCTGGCATTCATAGACACTGAAAAAGCCTTTGACAAAGTACCAAAAGGAAAAATATGGGAAAATTTGGAAAAGAGAGATGTTGAACTGAAGCTGATCGATCGGTTAACTATGTCCAATATATTATATTTAGATACAAACATTTGAAAACACATGCAAACATATTTGAAAATCCAAGAAAGAGGAGTGAAAACTTACTACTAGATGTACTATGCAATACACAGCAACTTTATAATTAAAAGAAAAGTAACAAAAACAACAAAAGGTGAAGATGTATATAGCAAATTAGAAGCTGATATAAGGAATTAATATAAAAATATACAATATAAATAATAAATAAATAAAATAATATAAGCCAACTGAACTGGGGACATTTAAATAATGAGCAGGAACAGACCGACGAGAAGAATTTGGAAGTCAAATGTAGTGGTCAAAAAGAAAAGGGGGGGCCAAAGGTAACGTGGAATATATCCGACTTCATTTAATCGTTCCTGTATCCTCATAAGTATGCTCTTTTGAATAAATATCCGTCATTTCTAAGCCTGTCGTTCCCCAACCTTAACTTTTGTCGCACTATTGCTGTAGAATCCTATACTTTAGGTATACGCCGAGTAGAGAGCAAACTTCTGAATTAAATTTTAGTTGATATAAATCAGAAACGATATATTTGCATGTACGCATAACGTGTAGTCGCTAAACCCTAAATTTCAGATGATTTCTATCTCCGTGTTTACATCACTAAATTATGATAAGGTAATATATAAATAGGGAACATCTGTTCAATGTTCCGTGGTTACGATAAATAGAAAATTTTTTAATATAAATTAATACCGAGATGTGTAAATTGCATCTACATAGGAATATACTATATATAAAAACAAATTTTATTTACTATTGGACAACTTTCTCGTAAGCTTTTTGTAATATTCAACCCCCAAAATGCTTTTAGCTTGTACATAATAAAAATCTCAGGCTCAAAGTCCCACAATATTAAACGACAGTACCTTTGTCCTGATAAGCTAAAAATGAAAGTGTGCACTGTAAAAAATAATTACAGTTAAAATAGATGGCAATTTATTTACCACTCATTATTGTTGTAATTTTCTTATCGATTGTGACTTTACAAATAAAATGTAAAATTACATTGTAAATTTATTTTGTGGTGTAATTTTAGGTTTTGCAATTGTAATATTACTTTGTGATTTTACAATACAAAAAGTATTTTTACAATGTAACTTCCACAGTTACTTGTAAAATTGCAAAGTAACTTTACAGGCAGTTGTATAGTTACATTGTAATAATACATTTTATATTATGACTACAATGTAATTTTTTTATTTATTGTACAGGATGGTCCAATTTGGGCGCGTAGATATAAAAGGATTCTTCTATTTTTCGAAAAGTTAGAATAAAGTAGCCAAGATATTTGGAGTTTAATTTTTGGGAAAAGTTGAATAGCGAGAATGACATTTCGATATTTTGATTTGTTTAAGGATACCTACGTGATATTTTTAAATTTTGGTCGTTTTCTGTGGTAACTTTTCTATTTATTATATTAATATTTATACATTGTAAAGACATGTTTTCTCTATGTGTACTATCTAGTGGTTTAAGGAATATTTTTTTATAAACTTCTAGTTTTCCGCTGCTATAACAAATATATCTATGTTTTAATGAAACATCGTACGTATGTAATATGGGGCATCATAGAAAAGGCCTAAAATTTTAAAAAATGCTATATCAAAACTAATCAAGATATGGAAAAGAAATTTTCGTTATTCAATTTTTCTCAAAAATATTCCCGTGACATTTGGACTATCTTTTCGGAGAATAAAAGAAACCTCCTAAAAGTGTCGAAACTGACCTAACCCATACACAAGACATCTTGTTTACAACATTCGAATTAACTGACAGTGCTTTGACATAGATACCTAAAAAAATCTGAATAGTAATTAATTTATACCTAATAGATTAATATATACATGAGAAAAATTGAAATATCGTAAGGAATTAACGATTGTTACTTACCTTAAGTATCAGGCTTTTCCGTGAGTTTCTCAGTAGCATCACTGCATCAGAATGTTATTTCGAAAGAAAAATGTACTCATATTAAGTAACCTAATTAACATGAATGCCAATTGCTTCTAATGTTAACAAACACCCTTAATAGTAATACTGAATTTTTAATATGATATTCCCAGTGAAGTCAAACATTTCCGAAGCAATAGATTCGTTTTCTATATGCTTCTCAGTTTTATGTACAAAAAATTAAGTACTTTGGAATTTATGACTCATTTAGTTGAAAATAATACTTATTTCCATTATAGCTCCCATGTATACTTTAAAATCAGCAGAATAATCCTTTTTAAATTTATAATTAAAATTTTTGGACAAATTGTGTGACAAACATTTGTTGTTTGTACTTTTCCTAACTGATTATATAAATAACTATTTTGTACTCCGATTACGGCTTAGTTAGCTAATTAGTAGTTACACCTTTATTATATCTTCAATATATTAACTGCCCTTTGCTTATTTTTTTTAGCTTAGAAATACATGTACATACAGGTACTGAAGTAATAAAATTTTATGGTTTTACGGCAATTTTTTATTAAAATTTTGTATCTGCACATTTAGGTTATTTGTACAAAACAGAACACTTAATATTATACAAAACGTATAACAATGTAAAAATATATTCATAGAACTAAAGGTAACATTTTATAATATTCAAACGAAATCTATGATCTTATACTAACTATTACAAAGTAATATTAATTATATAAATGTGCATAGATAAGTAGGTACCCAGAACTTAAATCATGCTAGCCCCTGTTCTTCAAATATGTATAAAATATAATTCCAATAGAAAATAATATATTTTTATATATTATGTAAGATGATTATCAACTGTTAGATTCCTACCACAAAAAAACTAACTCACCTTGTATACAGGTTGACTCACAATGTATCCAAAAAAAAATTGGGAATAGATGCATCATGAAAAATAGAGTCAATATATATATAAAAATGTAAAAACCTGACAGTTCCCGACAAAAAAAATATTGTAATTTTAGACGCAAAAATATTTGTGTTAGTTCGTAGAAACTAGTAAGACGGGCCCAAATGCATCTACAAAACAAAATGGTAAACAAAATTTTTAACGTTTATTGTAACATCATGTCATCATGTTTATGTCAAATTATTTTATTAACTAAAATCTTCATGATGATGATAACAATAGCGGCAAAAATAGTTGAACTTGTTAATGTACAGGGTGTCTCGCTTAAAAGTGGAACAAGTCTGTAACATGCCTACCGTTCGACCGATTTCAAATTTTTTTTTTTGTTGGATACACCTTCTAGTGTCCCTCTTGGACATACCTAGTGTTCCCTGATCAAGAATTCGTAAGAATTATTCGAATCAAATAATCCCTAGTATGATTTTCCGATTTTAAGCCACATAAATCCTGTCGTAGTCGGCCACGGTTTTGAATTTTAGAGAACAACAGGTATGTACAAGGTAGACTTTTTGAAGATGTATTCAACAAAAAAAAGTTTATTGAAATCGGTTGAAAGGTAGACATGTTACAGGCTTGTTCCACTTTTAAGCGAGACACCCAAGTTATCCTGAGCACCCTGTATACTATGGCAATAAAAATTTGATGGGTAAGGTTTTCTGGGGTTCTGATCAAGAATTCGTAGGAATTATTCGAATCAAATAATCCCTAATATGATTTTCCGACTTTAAGCCACATAAATTGCATCGTAGTCGGCCACGGTTTCGAATTTTAGGGAACACTAGGTATGTCCAACAGAGACATTTTGAAGATGTATCCAACAAAAAAAAGTTTATTGGAATCGGTCGAACGGTAGGCATGTTAAAGGCTTATTCCACTTTTAAGCGAGACACCCAAGTTATCCTGAGCACCCTGTATAATGTGGCAACGAAAATTTGGTTGGTAGGGTTTTCTGGGGTTCTGATTAAGAATTCGTGGGAATTTTTTGAATAAAAAAATCCCTAATATGATTTTCCGATTTTAAGCCTCATAAATTTTATCGTAGTCGGCCACGGTTTCGAATTTTAGAGAACACCAGGTATGTCGAAGATAGACTTTTCGAAGGTGTATTTGACAAAAAAAGTTTATTGTAATCGGTCGAATGGTAGGCATGTTACAGGCTTGTTCCACTTTTAAGCGAGACAGGCTTGTTACAGTTACTATGCGTGTATTGGTGATTCCTAATGCGCGATGCGTGATTTATAAGGAATTCGAGAATAGTGTGTAGCGTATTGTTCTTTAAAAATCCATTCATAAAAACCATACATATTATGCACGAATTCCATACAAATCACGTATCGCGCATCACGAATCACGAAGTCACGCATATTCTGTAGTAGGTGATTTATTTCTTTCCCTGGGAATTTCTTTCAATTTTTATTCGGTCATTTTTATACATGCTTTGCTTTGGGCAAATTAATAGTCATTTAGTAAAATTCCACAGAATAAAATATGTGTAAATGACTTGCCCTACGTTAATTTGACACGGTGTACAATCCATTTCACATACTGTTTCATAACAGTTAATATCTGAAACGTGACATGTTTGTAATATGTTATACTTCTATTATTCCCTGTTCTCTGTTTCGTTTTTGGATTAAAATACATCTTTACCCACTTACAGCACACGTACTATTATATACGCAATTCGGTGATTATATAAATAGGAGATTGGAAACCTGCGACCTATGCCCTACAGGATAATTTTATTTCGCTCCTCAGAGATCGAAACTGTTTACTAAGGCACTCTTGAATGAAACAAACAAAGCGCATTGTATTTCGGAGTAAATTAGATTTTTCTTATTTGTCGTTCCATCAAACAGGCTTTAAATAAAAGAAATGAAGAACTGAAATGGATTAAATTTTCACTTGAATTACTGAAATAATTATTTCGGGTTTAAATTAATATCATAATTAGTTTGACACGTCAGATTTGTTTTTTAATTGCTATTTATATAAATTTGGTTGAACAATCTAATATGTCTTCTTTTAGTTAAATACTTGTGGATTTCCGAACTACAAGTTGTCAAATGTACTCATGAAAAGTCCAATTTTATTTTACAGGTTTTTTTTTACGAAAAGTAGCAACACTTAGTATTTTTTAAAACATGGTTGAAAATTTCCAAGACATGTCAAGAAAGATAACAAAGGGGACATCTTTTTAAATAAAATTCGAATTTCTGCCACCAACCCCTTAGCCGTCACAGCCACCCCCTCTAAATTTTCAAATGGCAGCATACCATATGTGACACATCGTTGCAAAGGTTATTTCATAGGGAATGCATTCTACTATTCATTTTGTATAGGGTAATTCCAGGACAGATGGCCCACTTTTTTTTAAAAAAACCACAAAACTGTAAATTTAAGTAATAATCGAAAATAAAAATTTATTCGCAAATGTAAATATAATAGTAAATCAAAATGCCAATGTAAAATACAAAAAAAGTAATACATTTTTTCAAAAGTATATATAAAAGTAAATCAAAATCCCAATGTAAAATACAAAAAAAGTTATACATTTTTTCAAAAAAAAAATAATAATAATAATAAAATGCAACTCATGCATAGAGCCATCTATCCCGGGCTGTCCGGGTGAGATGACTCATCATTCAGGGTGTTATGACCTAGATGAAAAGAATATATTTTGTCAAAAATTGGGTTGTAATTATTTCTTTCTCAGAGCTAAAACTCTTCCGCAAGAATCAGAGAGGTTAACAAATTTTGAACATGCTTCATGAAACCACTTTTCACAGTTTAAACATTTAACCCAATCGTCTTGTTTCGATGTAGAGAAGTATTACTCCCCACATCCCGTGCATTCAGCACTATCATCATCTTCAGGGCTGTCATCGGTTTCCTGGTAAGTAAAATAAGAAATACTTTCATCCGACGATGAAACATCCATAACTGTTTTATATTTGGATCTGCATGATGTTTTAGCACGTTTTTCTACTTTGGCTACTTTAGATTTTTCCAAATCAAGTTTTCTTTTTTCAACATTTTTTCTTTTTTCAATGTTGTCAGACGAGGTCAACAGTGCTGCTACTTGTTTTCCACGTTTCCTAGTTTGCTCAACTGCACTTGACGTACTCGGAATAGGATTAATTTTGTTAACCATTGTGCCTGGAGTGTTTTTTATCGGAGTCACTTCATTAGTTACTTGATGTAAACAACCAGCAATGGGATATTCATTCACATCTTCTAAAGCACGTTGTTCCTTGGGTTGACGTTCTTCAGGTCGGTCTTCATTCAAAAAAGCATAATCTGGAATAGCATCGGGGTTGAACGGATGGATACCAGTTGCCCTAAATGATGAAATTCCATTCGCCACAGTAGCTGATTTCGACCAAGCATCTGATAATAGTTGCCCGAATATCAGCCTGTTAATTTTTCTGCTAGAATTGGTCTTGATAAACAAGTTACAAGCTTTAGCAAAATATGACTTGAAACTTTTGAAAAACCTTCGATCTAGAGGTTGTAAAAATTGGGTAGTATGACTGGAAAGGCACAGTAATATTATTCCACATTCATCCGCATATTCTAGCATCTCTACAGAGTTGCAGTAAGTCGAGTGCCCATCCAAAATCAGGAGTACCTTTACATTTGGTTTTCTAAGTGTAAAATGGGTCTTCAACCATTTTAGGAATAAATTAGTGCTGATATATGCCGACTTTTCATTCATATATACAACTGAGCATTCTGTCTTCAAACTCAGCCTTCCTGTTTTTCCCTTCGAAAATGCATGCAGGCGGTAAGAACGAACCTTCGGCATTACAAGATATAACAGTTATAGTTTCGCTTTCCTCGGATGAGGTGAGAGCTGCAACGTTCTTATATCCTTTTTCAGCGATTACAAATCCTGCTTTGTTGTTCAACTGGAGACCCGTCTTATACATGTTGAAGATGTTGCCTGGTTTGTTCATCAGATTATTTTCACGTAAAGTTCTCTCCAGAAGCTGGAAGTACAATTATTCAACTTCTTCTTTGTTCATGCCTTGACAGCGAGCCAGTGAAACACCTTCAAATTTTCGAACTCTGAGGTCTTGGTGACGTCTGAAATGAGTTTAACCAGTCATAACCGGCTAACTCTTTGTCCCTGTTGAATTTATGGTGTATGCCCAAACTTTCAGCCAAATGAAATGCCATCGATCTAACATTTTCACGTGTTGGTGCAAAGCCGTACTTTTGCATTCTTTCATGTGAGCATTACGCTTAATTTCGTTCTCTGCTCCTAGCACTGCAGGCGGTTCCAATGTTTTCTCAGATACGTCACTGTATTTCATTCTCCTCCTTAGAATGAGAAGAATGCTCCTTATAGGAGCTGGAATCCCAAAGTTTCTGGACGCAGCAATCACACCCATTCTGTCACTTTGAATTGCTTCTACCGCATTTGAAAGCGTTCTTGTGTCCATAACCTTCTTGATTTATCATGTTTTCTTTTATATGCAGTTGGCATAACTCTGTAAAAAATAAACAATGAATTTATGGCGAGCCATCTATCCCTTAAAATATAGATCCATCTAACCCGAAAGTGTGGGAGAGATGGCCCACTTGTTTTTCTAAATAACAGCTCGATTATGTGTCAGGACACGAATGTATTCCTAAACTCTAAATACTATATCAACGTCTTATATTAAGGAACAGTAATTTTTATTTGATAAAATGTAATTTAATGACAAGTTAAACAATAAGCAGAAAATGTCTGATGGTATAGAATTTTATTCCCATGCATAACTTACCTAATTTCTTAGTTGACGCTACAGAAATGTTATGCGCGATGGGGTTTGATAACAGCTTTCGTTACACTGTCAACAATAACGGGAAATTTAAACACTTTAGAAAATGAACGAGCGAGTCATCTCACCCGGAACTACCCTATTCGCATGAAATTGGGAGATAAAAAAATTAAAAAAACTTTTTCTGTTTATTTTGGTTAAACTACTGATAACAACACCAATACTTTTTTCCACCTTCTGTTTTTACATCAGTCAGTGAACTTCCGGTTCATTTTCAATTAAAAGTGTCAACATGATGTACACGACTGCCGAAAGAATCGAGATTGTGTGTTTCTATTTAAAAATTACGACTGCGCACGAGCTGCAGAGCGTGCTTGTAATGAAATGCATCCTGACAAATTCATTGATCATCAATATTTTTTATATATTTTTAGGTATTAATAATATTGTGTGAAACTAACTACTCTGTGGACAAAAGCCCTAACCAGCGTTGAATTACACCCACAATATCTAACCATATATTCCTTATTAGACGAGGTCAACAGTGCTGCTACAAAAGCTAATAATAAAGAATATATGGGTAGATATTGTGGGTGTAATTCAACGCTGGTTGGGGCTTTTGTCCACAGAGTAGTTAGTTTCATTACAAAAGATCATCAATATGTTTCAAAGTTGATGCAAAAATTCATGTAAACTGGATCAGTGGCAAACAAAAAACATCAACCAGAAAGACGAATTATTGTTAATGAATCTGTTAAAGTTGCTGTTTTGGAACACGTTGCAATGGATAACTTTCACTGGCATCAGGAGTTTCAACAAGTAATGTATGGAGAATTTTAAAGGAGCACAAATTTCACACATACATGACAAAACTTGTTCAAGAACTAAACGAAGACGACGATGATCGAAGACTACAGTTTTGGGAAATTGTGTCTAATAATCTATTGAATAACGTGAACTTGTACAATATTTGCTTCAGCGATGAGTGTATGTTTTTTTTAATGGATAAGTCCCCTTTGGTATCTTTGTTGACATGTCTTTTTAAAGATGAAAACCCATGTATAATGTTGAAAGCGACATTCAAATCACATAAAATTTATTGTTTATCAAAAACATTTTGAAGTATTTAGTGCACCAAGTAAAAACTATTTTGATTTCAGGTAAAGTGACTTTTCTGCTGAAAATACAGTAAAATTTTACTTGAAAAAGTTGTCCAGAACGGTAAATAATAGCGACGTATAAAATTTTAAGGAGATTGACCTGCTTTGATAAAACCATTGATGTAAATCTAAATATAAAGGTTTCATCAAACCTAAAAATATATTATCTTGTCAAGGCACCGCGTTCATTATGGTTAGAAGTCTGTTGTTAAAGCTCCATCACCATTTCAGTTTAACCGCGACAGAAGAAATATTACACTTTTCTTCTCTCATACAGCTTTGTTCGTAAGTCTACCTACAAATGTTTCTAGTTCGGCTTCAGTTAATGGCCCACTAAGCTTAATGTTCTAATAAACATAGCTCGAAAAAGAGAAATTGAGTAGATGAATAATATTTAATCGATATTAACTAATGAACATTTTAAATCAAGGAACTGTATCTGAAAGTAAAAATATAGGGATCATTTTTTATATACAAGGTGTGACGTCATTAATGCAGAGAAAATAAAAAACAGATTCCTGGGAATATTCGAAATAAGAAATCCACGTTTTACCAAAAAAAAACTGAACTTTAATTTTATAATGGGCAAATTAATCCTGGCCAAAATGTTACTGTTTGACAGCTATAAACCTAGCGGTTGCCTGTTCAAAGGCAGAGTCTCTGCTGTCAGATGGTATAATTTGACGGATATGTGTATAACGGACAAATAAAGAGATACAATATTTTCATACATTAGTTAATTTTTAACGGATTTTTTATGGAAATTTACACAGAAAAGAGACCCGTAACTTTACAAATGTCCTTTGTAAGAATTGTCTTAAAATAATTCTAAAAATGATGGTGATATTACACTTAAATTACATAACTGATTTACTGGGTAATGATTAGCAATTTAATCACATCTAGTGAGTAGTTAGTGCTTAGTGAGTTTTGTCTTGTGTTGTTTATAATATAATCTATATGAGATTAAAAAGTAATACGTATGTAAGTTATACATTATTATTGAAGCAAAAGAACATTGGTATCCTTGCATCTACAAAAATCAGGTACCCACTATAGATTGAACTGGATTCATCTTACATAAAAGATAAAAAATATATTCTTTTCTATGTTGAAGAACAGTGGCTTCTGGAGGATCAGCATGATTTATATATGCTTATATACACTTAAATATAAATATTACTTTGTAGGTACCTACTATTTAGTATCCAATGGTAGTATACCATAGTAGATGTCGTTTGAATATTATAAAATGTTAAATTTTGGTTTTTTTATACATGCACAAGAAACTTTATTGTTTTATATACGAGGTGTGGCAATTAAATACCGGGAATTTGTCAATGAAAAAACAAGCAAATTAAATTTCGCCAAAATGTTATTATCGACCTTCACAATAGTCTCCCTCTAACTCTACACAACGATTCCAACGTTGCTCCCACGATTGGAATTACCCTTGGTAATCCTCCGCAGTTAACCCGTTCAGCACCACGGTTACAGCTTCTTTGACCTCCTGTACGCCGCCATGATGAGTTCCCTTAAAGTGCTACTTCATCTTGGGGAATAAAAAAAATCACAGGGGGCAATATCGGGGCTATAGGGTGGGTGCAGCAACGTTGGAATGCCTTTTTTGACAAAAACTCTTACATAATGAACGAGGAATGAGCTGGTGCGTTGTCGTGGTACAAAAACCAATTTAATTCAATTCAAAAATTCAACATTTGTGATAATAATCCTATTGGAAAAATTAATAAAAATATTGTTCTGCTTTCACAGAATTTGTGTAGCCGACAATATTATGAACCATACCTACGCATTAAGCAAAATAAGACCGTTAATATATTGAAGATATAATATAGCTACTAATTAGCCGTAACTGAGCCGTAATCGGAGTACAAAATGGCTAATTATATAATCGGTTAGGAAATGTACGATTTTGTCTAACAAATATTTTTCACATAATTTGTTTAAAATTGTTTTATTATTTTGAAAAGGATTATTCTGCAGATTTTAAGGTAAGGTAAGATGTCTTCGTAAAATAGAAGAAACGTTCTTTACTTAAGTACTCAAATTTTATCATCCTGCACAATAAATAAAAAAATATATTGTACTCGTAGTTATAATATAAAATGTATTATTAGAATGTAATTTTACAATTGATTGTAAATTTACGTTGCAATTTTACAAGTAATTATGCAAATTACATTGTAAAACTAGATGCTTATTTTGTATTGTAATATCACAAGGTAATATTACAAATACAAAACGAAAAATTACACCGCAAAATATATTTACAATTTAATTTTACATTTTATTTGTAAAATTACAATCTATTAAAAAATTACAGCAATAATGAATTGCAAATCAATTGCCATCTATTTTTACTGTAATTATTTTTTACAGTGTAGGTTAGTTGTTAATAAAAACCTGGCATTAGCTTACCGAAATCTCAATTATTTTTATTGTTTGTTCAGGGCTGTACTAGAATAAATAAAAATTAATTGCGACAGGTCAACACGGTTTATAACAAGTGTTTTTTTCAACAAGCTTAAATTCCCATAAAAAATGCAATTCAAAATCATCAGTATGAATGTATTAATTAATCATTTTAGGCAGTTTAATAGAATCCTCGTTTTAATAAAGATAGATGTGAATTGGTAACTTCTCTGTAAACGGTAATGTGTAATCCTAGATAAGATGTTTGAAAAAACAAAATACAGGGTATTACAGAAAACAACAGACTATTATTATCTTAACAGGTGGTAAGTTGAATTTCTACTAATAAACTTAGGTTCAATAAACTTACCGCTTTTATAGAATCGGAAATGATACTCATTAGCGAGGGGACAAACTTGGCAGCGACGCATCTAATTTAGGCGAACAAATAGCACCAGGCGTTTCTTATTTTTTGCTTAATGTAATTTACAATAACACTGATATTTGTCCTCGACTACCGTGCAAACACGGCTACCTATGCCACCTATGGCATACTGATGAAAGCTAATAAGCTCAAAACCGGTATATGTCTGTTGGGACGCCAAAGTTAGACCTTAGTTGTTGCTAAAGGTTTTTTAGGTGTAATTCAATGCTGGTCGGGGCATTAGTCCTAAGAGTAGTTTTTTGGAGTTCCGTTTTTTGCCACATATCATCGCCATTTCACAATAGAGGTCGCTAACTTTCAATGGTTTCTACAGAGATGTAGAACCTGTATCACAGTCTATTATACAGTCCGGCGTCTTCACGTCGGCTCCTTTGATGTTGAGGTCCCAGATTTCGTTTTTTTAGACGACCAAAAGACGACTGCGCATTTAGCCGCGCGCACACTTCGTCGTGTACAAATGAATTTCATTGGTGTTCATTGCGCATTTAACCGCGATTTAGCTACACCCTCTGCAACCTTCACTCGACGAACTGTATAAACTGTGCCTTTATTGTCTGTGACTCTTTACTCGCCATCCTTTTCTAACCAATCAGAAGCTTGCATATAGTTCCGTTACTATGGTAATTCAAGAAATTTCTGGATATTTTCATCGTCTTTCGAGTAAGCTACATGAGCACTGGAAATTTTTTGACATTTATGTATAGATTGACACATTTTGTTTGACGGTACTTGATATTATAATTATTTTTAATTCTTTAGTTTTTAATGGTCTACATGTAAACTAGAACTAACAAATGAAATAAGTTATTATATTCTGCATGCAATTATTTTTAATACAAACTTTTATTACGTAGTTCCCATTTCTACCTTCAAATTAATAAATAATTGGTGTTACAATTACTTAACGAATATCCTTCGAGCTTAAATTAATAACCGGAAAATTTTCAAAATATTCATACCTCGAAAAAATATCCGGTAATAATTTAAGCACTATTGATATTGTTACAGCTAACTAGAAGCCGAGTGAATAAGAATGCATAAAAAATTATACATTGAATACGAAGTGAATAGGGATGCGTTTGTATTGATTCATGTTGGTGAAATATGGCTCTAAATTTGCACTGGAATTAAGACATATTTTGAATACATACTGACCATAGGTGGAAGACGGCAAAATATTTAACTTAATATCCTTCATCTCTGTAAATAACAAAGAAACAAAAATAATTGAGTGCACCACACAGAGAATGAATTGGAAAAGTTTTTCGTCATACCCGTATACTCAGATTTAATTTAAATTTAATCTCTTAATCTTGATCAGTTTTAGTGTCGCATCTACAACGCGTAGGTACTTAATTGAATAAGTTCAAGGATTTCGTATTCCCTTTTGTCTACTCCCTTTTTAACGTACCGCCCCTTTGATTAAAATTTACTCCACATAAATGTGTATGTATTTGCTTATTTATGCTCCACCTGAGTCAGACGCCTTTGAAATATATACTACAGTCTGAAAAGACACCTGGTTTATAATTGTCAGTGTCTTCTTTTTAGTAGAAGTGTAACATATTTAGATAGATAGGTATACATATCTCAATACGTTAAATATTGCCTCTACTTGTCCACCCATCACCCTGATCCCAGTTGTATTAGTTTTAATCTCAGAAAATGCATTTCGTTTATTTCCTATTGGTGCTAAAAATATCTAAAGCAATACTAATTTAATTGAGTACTTTTCTGTCAGTTGTGTGTCTGATTTATCGCCCATCAGAAATAGCAATTAATTTACTTCAACCTTAGCTAAATGTGTGACGAAGTTCCGTCATTAAATTCAGGTTGCTTTAACTAACTTAACTTCGAGACTGAATGTTAGATTATATGCAGACGTGTAAGTTACCATGCCAGAAATTGTAAAGGTATGATAATAATAGTTATTTTTTATACAAGAAAAAGATTAATTCACGCGCGATGAAGTCGCAAGTTTTTTATATAGCCCAAATATACACGCGTTTGGTATGGAGAAAGATTTAGAAATTATTTGAAGTAATATTAAATTAGGGAAACTTTTGCTTAATTGGCATTGATATCTATCGAATTAGATTATTAAACAAGGTCATCCCTTTGGGTTGTTATTGTCTGGCCATTGTGATGTCAACATTTATTTCTTCTTTGGTGTCGTTTTGTGTGGTAATTGGAGGCAGAAATGCCTGAAGTCGACATAAGAGAGGAATTATTACCATCCGATATTCGGGTTGAAAAGAAATATAAAATATTTAAAAAATGGAAAAACGCAAAGTTTATGGTTGTATTATTCAATGCTTACTCATACTGAGGGATAGTATTGAACTCTTCCTTCTATATACATCAAGGTCATAGATCTTCTACAACAATCAACTGGAACATGTGATACAATTTCTACAAACTGCTGCAGATGATGAATATCTCCTTCTCGAGGTAAAACTGGAATAAGCTCTAAATGTATATATTACTCGTTTGGCTTACAAGTTGTAGCTATAACAGGTTTACATGAAGCCTTCCGTTCGAAGGATCAAGTTTCGTTTAAGGGAAATCAGCTATGAAAAAAAAAAAACAAATAGCATTCAGAGGCCTCTCTGAACACAGAAACATTAAAATCTTCCCGCAGAAATGCGTCATTTCGATTAAAAAGGAAATTTTGTGGACTTTAGAGAAAGGGAAATCAGTTACATAAAAAATATTTCTATTTATAGAACAAATTCTTTTGTAACTGATTTTCCCTTGAACAAAAGTTGGACCCCGTTCGGATAAGCTGCATAGATTAAAAGTTGGAAACATTGATAACCGACAATCTGTAATGCTTATTTCTCTTCGCAATATCAAAACCGAGAAAGATCGGCGTTTTGTAATACGAAGATGGAATCTGGAGAGCACATCTTGAAGATTATACGAAAATACATCGCCCTGCGCCCACAAAACGTGCCCCATACCAAATTCTTCATCAACTGTCGACACAAGAAATGCACTATTCAACTTGTGGTAATAAACAGCATTTATAAAGTTCCACAGAAGATATCTGAGTTTTTATAGCTGCCAAATTCAGAAATGTACACTAGACATTCTTTCTGTCATTCTGCAGCTACGATGGTTGCAAATTCTAGCTTAGACATAATAACAGTAAAGAGGTTGGGTGGTCTTCTTCGTAGCAGAGACATACATTGAGGAATCAGTGGCCAACAAAATTGCTGTATCAGAATGCATACTTAACAGCATGGAAAATCAAACCTTGACGGTAATACGTTGGTATCCTGGTCGGGGCAAAAAAAAGGATTCTTTCCATCCCATGTATATTTCTGGGAATGTAATTGTAATATTAATATTTGTATTCGCAAACAATAGACAACGATTTAAAATAGTGGTTATAAAGGCTTACTTAAAAAATAAAGAACTTTATCTATCCTTGGTGTTAAAGTATAATTTTAGCGGTTAAAGGACTATTTTATCTATGATTTTTTTGTTAATGAAATGCAACTGTAATATTAGTTATAGACAAAAATATATTTCCTTTTATTTGTATATATGCTATTCCCCATAAGACCTTGTGCGTAAGCCAAAAACTAGCACTTTACTGCGATCTTGTAGTCGATTTTGACGTCTTAATAAAACCGTTATCCTTAAAGTTTAAGGTTTGATTTAGATCCTCTGGCAAGAACTGTACTTTAAACAGTGGCAGTGGCCAGAAATTTATAATGAGGGGGTTGAGAGAGCAAAGTTAAGTATTTTAAACGATTTTTTAATAAAAAATATAAATAATTTTTAATAAATAAAAAACAATTAGTTAATAAAAAAACGATCACATACAAACAAATCATATTTGTTAAAAAAATCACAAAAATAAAACTAGAATATAGTTGCAGGGGAACTCTAATGTAACACAAGTTTTTTTTTCTTATTTTTAGCAACTTGATTCAGCACTCCTGTTGCCGATAAATGGATCCAGGGTGTCATACTCTCGGAGTATATAGGAGAGGTCAAAGTAAGTCTAGGTCTTAAAAAAAAATCCTAAAATGCCCTAACGGAGATACACAGCCTCTAAATGGTAGCCAGCGATTTACTTTTTCGACTCTAACTTTTGAACTGAAGTATTAATAGTTTATGTAGGCCTTGAAGGCTTATAAAACCATACTCAATAGATGTTTTACACTCAGGGAAGTCAGGAACAAACTTGCTACCACACTCATTGGGTCAAAATTTTGACAGGTGTCATCATAGAGGTGAAAACTGAATTTTGAAATACTTTAGTCATTCCTCTTCAAAAAAAGTACTCTATATTTGTTTCGATAAAATTAGCGGTTTTGAAAGAATTAAGTTTTTGTATGATACGTTTAAAAATTGACTTTACGAAATTTATTTAAAAATAATAAAATTTGTCATTATTACATCTAATTAACTTATTGACAAGCAATTGGCAATTGTGTAGAAGCAAGAAGAATTTATTCTCATACATTTCTAAATCATTAAACGAAAAGATGTTAAAAATTCGAAAGCTTTGCTTCTTATTGTCTACATGTGCATATTTTCGAAATGGGCGCCCTGTACCTCTATATATTTCCCTATCCGACGGATGTTTTCTCTCGTACTTGAAACAACATTTCGGGATTGTCTTGAATTTCGTTGAAATGGTCTGTTATTGTTTCCATCAGGTCTTCTCTTGTGTGAACTGGCTTCGAATACACAACCCTCTTTAAATTTCCCCATAAAAGGAAATCCAATGGAGTCAGGTCGGGAGGCCTCGGTGGCCATAAAATAGACCCTTTCGACCTATCCATTGATAACCAGTATTTGATTTGTAAGTGCTGACAGACTAAATTGCTAAAATAGGACGGTGCACCGTCATGCATAAACCACATCTGATTTCTAATTTCTAAGAGTACATCTTCTAATAAACCTTTTAAGTTTTGTTAATACATGTTTGTAAATATATGGCATCATTTAAACTATTTCAAAAAGAGAACGGTCCAATGAGATGGTTGCCAATAAACCCCGCCCTTATGACAACCATGAACATTTCTTGGTGCTTTGTCTATACTATTACTTCATGGAAATTTTTTTCATGCGAGACATGCAAATTATGGATATTTATTACTCCATCTCGGGTGAAACGCGTAATTGACCCTTGCAGGATAATGAACGGGAGATATGGCATGTACCTTTTGGACGTGAAAAAGATATAGCAGTTATTCTCACACAATGCGGTTAAAAACTTTCTAAAAGAGATTAGCAGTTAGTTACTTTAAGAATTTTTTTATTTCACTTGACTTCTTACCTCTTTTTCGTAAACTGCGATCAGCTCTTTCAAAAGTTCTTCCGTGCGGTAAACGTCGATTGGAAATCAGAATATATTATTCTTGCCTCAACACAATTGCTTAGTGCTTGTCCATAAATTAGATGGATGTCAGCATATTTGCTGTAAGAATTATGCTCCATTATTAAGTCTTGTGTACTCAATCAATCTGACAATTTTGACAAGTGTTGGCAATAACATATTTTTAACGACATAAAAACAACTGGTTTTCATTGCAGTATTCGGATTTATTATTTCAATGACGTGTTATATAAAAACTTATTTTTTTTCGAGAACGGCTAATTTTAAAAAACAAAACACATGTACCTTTTTTAAAGAGGAATGACCATATGTATTACCTACATGACTCAAGCAACCTCAACCAACATGGGGGGTTTGTGTCTCTACCTAATTTGGAAAGCCTGGATTCATTCTATCAAGTGATCTGATGCGTATAATATTGTAACCGGTAGTGTTGAGGTACAGGTTAACTAAGGTTCGCAGCTGAAGCTATGTCAAGGGCAGATTCTGACCCGATGATATTCGAGGCAGTCTTTCGTTATCGAGCACTGCGGCACTAGAATAACAAGCATAAGGATGTTTGTTTTCTATTGAATGATACCCTTACACGCCTCAGCGAGATGTGGAGAGAAACCACAGTCGGTCTAAGTTATAATATTCGTTGGCGCTCCAAACTGTTAACAAAAATAAGCTACGCTTCATGACACAGTAGTGGAATGAACACGATGTAAGTTCGGTAGGTGACTTATTACAGTAGGAGTTATTTTATTTATATTATACAAGGTGTCCAGAAATGATGAGCAAAACATTCAGGGGATAATTCTATATGGAAAATAAATACTACCTCTGTCCATAACATTTTTTCCAAAACTGATTATTAACGGAGTTACAGGGTGTTAAACTTAAATTTTATTTGCATTTTTTTTACCACACTCATAATATTTTGACGAAATTTCGTATATGGGGTTTTTTTTCTGGATGAGAATTATAAATTTCCCCACCGTTTTTTCGCAATTTGTTGAGGGTGCCACATAAGAACCTATAATCTCAATGTAAGTATAAGAAAAATTACTATTCGGGAGGGCATTCGAAAGAGCTCCGTACAGGAAACAATACGCGAACAAAACCTTCATCCGTACCACTACCAAAAGGTGCAAGCCTTATCTTCCGTAGATCCTGCTGCTCATATGAATTTCTACAATATATTATTATACTTCATAATGGTGACCAAAATTTTGCTCATGATGGCTTAATGAACCTCCATCATGAGCACTTTTGTCTGATGAGAATCCTAATTTATCAATAGAGCGTGGTTATTAAAATAAGTTTTCTGTCAACGTGTGGACCGGTATTGTAGGAGACTACTTAATTGGGCCACATTTCTTCCCACAAAGACTTAATGGTGAAGTTTATTTGGATTTTTTAACAAACCACTTACCTATTCTGTTGGAAGATGTACCCCTCGGATTAACAAATGCAATGTGGCTGCTTCAAGATGGTGCGCCACCGCATTTTAGTTTAGCGGCCAGAGTATTCTTAAATGCCGGGTAATGAGAATCTTCATTTACAAGAATATCGACTGCTCTTTGCACATCACGTTGTTTATTAGACAGAACAAAGTCAAAAATACGATTATTCAAGTTTTTTATTTTCGTTAAATAATATTAAGAGTAGTTATCACTTCTGATAGATATATACAATAAACAGAGAATAGAACCTATAGCACAAATAGGGGAGTATCAAGCAGGTTTTAGAAAAGGAAGGTCAACAACAGACCAAATCTTCATGGTGAAGGAAATTCTGATTACATGCTATGAGTATGGGATCAAAGCAATGGTTTTATTTGTGGACTTCAAGAAAGCATATAATTCGATCAAAAGGAATAAACTAAGTAAAAATTTTGAAACAATTTGGGATACCAACCAAACTAATTAGGCTATTGAAAATGATCTTAGAAAATACTAAATCCAAAGTACGAATAAAAGGTGAATGTTCGGAAGGCTTTACTATTGATACAGGACTGAGACAAGGAGACCCACTCTCAACGCTTCTTTTTAATTTAGTACTAGAAAAGGTCATAAGAGATAGTCAGTTGAACAGAGAAGGACATATATTGTTTAAAAATCATTAAATTGTAAGTTATGCAGATGACGTGGCTATTATTGCTAGAGATAGTAGGGAATTAGAAGAAGTAACGAGAAAACTTGTGGAGGAAGCACGTAAAGTGGGATTACAGACAAATCAAGAGAAAAGTAAGCTTTTGAGAATAGGAGAACAAAAAAAGAATACCAATTTTAAATTGAGAACAGAGCATGGAGAGATAGAGTTTGAGGAAGTTCAAGAATATGTGTATTTGAGGGCGCTAATAACAGCTAACTGTGATGAGGAACAAGAAATAAATAGGAGAATAATAAAAGCAAACAGAGTTTCGGCAGCAGTCAACCACTTATTGAAATCAAAAAATTTGTCCAGAGGAGTAAAATTTAAAATGTATAAAACAATTTTGAGACCGACAGCTCTGTATGGAAGTGAAACCTGGGTCCTCAATAAGAAGTCAAGAGAAAACCTTTTAGGGTGGGAAAGGAAAATCTTAAGGAGAATTCTAGGGGGTAAGAAGACGGAGGAAGGCTATGTAAGGAGAACAATGAGGAAATATATGCAATGTACCAGGCACCAACAATAGACGAATTTGTAAAAGCCAGAAGAGTGCAGTGTCTAGGGCATCTAGAACGTATGGAAGATGAAAGGGCAGTTAAGAAAATAGTAGGGAGTAAACCTAACTACAAAAAAAAAGAGGTAGACCGAGGAAGCGATGGAGAGAGGCAGTGGCAATGGATCTAAGGGAGAAAATGTAACGAATTGGAAAAGAAAGGCGAAGGGCAGAATAGAATGGAGGAGAATAACACAGCTCTGGGCCTAAAAGGCATGTAAACAGCTTTATGTATACATACATATATATATATATATATATATATATATATATATATATATATATATATATATATATATATATATATGTATACATATAACTGTTTACAGGCCTTTTAGGCCCAGAGCTGTGTTATTCTCCTTGTATCTAAATCCTACTGGCGAAGAAAACGCTTAAATATTATTTTAAACCTTCACAAGTTTCCATCTACAAGAAATCGTAATCATTAATTAATATGTTTTAAAATGCTTTTTGTAAAGACACCTTATAAAAGTGAAACTTCTTCCCAAAACATCCAGTACAAATACTACAGTCATAAGTAACTGAAGAAAATAATTAAAGATGTATTAATTTGTTCAAACGTCGTTCTTCTGCCAATTAGATATTTGTCACAAAAATGTTGGACTTGAATGAATCGTATTTAGAGATGCACAAATAAAATTCACCTATTACGTGGAGGTTCTAATTAACGTAGTACTAAAATATAATCAATTTTTTTAACTTTTTAAGGGAAAATACGCTTGAGAACATGAAAAACCGTGAAATGTACGTTATCACTGTGTTCCAGACACCGTGAAAACTACTTAATTATTTACACCAACCAAGTGTTACTAGTTTTTTAAAAGAACTCTACGGGATATGATAATGTTTATAATGTAAACAATTTTATCAATGTGCAGTTGCTCTGAAAAATTCAGAATATTTCATGATAAAACATAGCAGTTGAAAATGATACCTTTTTTCTTATTCGAAATGACTTGTCCGCCTGGAAAATGTTATACAACCTAGAGAAAACTTGTATAATTGACATAGTCATGCTTACTCAGATTTTTTTTTAGACTGTCCCAACAAACAGCTATGAAATTCGTTTGAAATTTGCGTATAAAAACGGCCCCTTTAACAATGTTTTTAACTCTATTTACTACTTAATGCAATTCTAACTTTACTAAACACCATTAAAACTTTTCGGCTAGGTATTGTGTAGATACATGCATAGGCAATGCTACAGGTAGACCAACAAGACATTTTTATTTAAACATTATTTTCAAATGTCTATGCTTGGGACCCATTCAAACTAAGTAAAATTACATTGAACTTCATTATTCTAAATTCAGTGCAGATGACAAAAATCTATGTTTTGATTAATTTAAAATTTATTTTTTTCTCGCCCGTGTTTTCTTTAAATATTTATATTTAAAAAGAAAGCTCTCTGCCAATATAAAAATAAACAGAGAAAATATTACGTAACGGTTGTCTAAAGGAAGCTGTTGCGAAACTACCAGACTGAAAATAAAGTAAGAGTACTAAAATAAATATCCAGTGAAACAAATACTACTAGTATTTCCGAAATATCACAATTTATTTACATCTATAAATCCTATTTGTGCCTTTGGCAATTACTTTCCTTTTGCCAATGTAGAAGCAAATTGAATGTTTAATATGTCTGGTGGGAAGAATTATTACGCATTCTAGAGAAGGTTTTCAGTCTGGACCAATTTATACTATCTTCCGAAAATAGCTTACAACGCTTGAAATTATGTGTGTATGTAGGAAGCAATCGTGAAAATTTAAATATACCTATTTACTCGTTTCGTTGATTGTTGTCTAAGCAACAAATTTTACAAGGAGTAACTTAAAATAGGTTTAAATCCTTAGCTACTATCGAAATAAATGAAATAGACCCCTGAGTTTGGAAACTGATATTAAGGAAACATACACTCCCCCTCCACGGATAAGTAATAAAACCCATAGGTAGACCAGCAGTTTCACTCCGTTGTCGGCACTTTGAACTGCTTTCAGTTTTCTGCGGTGACCTCGAAATGTGAGTGCGATAGCGCATCCGATAGAATTTACAGAATCAGTGTTCAGGACCGGAATAAGAATTTTTTATTTGCTCGTGAAAGCGTAGTTATTTCACATGCAAGTTTACGTTAAGAGAGTCAGTCCTTAATAAAGACCTAAATAGTTATCATAATTCCTGTTAGATGTCGTACTGTGTAACAATTCATTTATTCAAACGAAGGAAATAAAGCGCTACTATTATAACCTGCGTTTCGAGGGCGTGGTCATGTGACCCTTTTTCATATACCTGCCTAAATAATAATATTGTGGCAATATATTTATATTCAAACCACAGATCATAAAGTTTGAAACATAAGCAGTTTATTTTATTGCGTTAGAGAAGTAAGAATATGAACTGTTAATTAATTAGAAAAATAAACAGAAAAATAAGATTGTAAAAAAGAGTTTTCAGCGATATGCCAAAATTTACAGTTTCTATTTTATTTTCTTTAAACATATTGAGATAATTCAAATGAATTCGATATACCTACTTCTATAAAGAGACACAGAACTATAGATTATCGTGTGGGTTTCTCTTACTGCATAAGATGCATTATTATTTTGCGAAAAATCAAATATTTTTAAGAAAAAATCATTAGTAAAAATTCTAAAACAATAAGTATACAAATCTTTTTTCAATGTTTAATCTAAGTATAATTTTGTGATGGTGTCAAATAAATATTATTTTGTAGTCTTTTTGAAGAGTAATTTTTAAATTAAAATTAAATTTAAATTTATTTAAAAATTCAAATTAACATTTGCGCATGCAAATTTAAATAAATTTACATGCGCTAATGTTTTTAATAAAAATAATTTGTAAACTTTACAGGCCCCATCAGAATAGAATGTATTTCAAAATTTATTTATTATTATAAGTATTATATAGGCTGAACCTTTAACAATGTGCCAGAGTAGGAATGACATCTTTGGAGCAAAATATGAAGATATAGCTAAATATGCCTTACTAATATGTTTCTGTGGAAAAAGACAGGAAAGGTTAACATTATTTTTTTCGCTTTTTTTGTAATAACTAGGATCGCTCCACCGATTGTCATTTGGTAGAGAAACATATTTTAAGAAAAGTAATCATAATTTATGTAGTAGGTACCTATTAAAACAGATAGACCATTAACAATGCCAGATGATGACAATTTATCTCTTATTTTTTGTTAAAGAAATTCCTACCGTTTTCCAGAAAACTGATCTAAAACAACCAAATATATTTTTCGACGTGAGGAAATCTCTTAGGAGCATTAGAAAATTGCATAGAAGTGGAAGGCCATATTAAAAATTTACTGTAATTAGCTGTAATAATTAGTTTAATTAATTCAAATATGTAGAGGTAGAGAGAGTTTGCTCAAGAGCTAAATTGTTTTTACTGCTCTGTTGTTATTTTTGTTAATAAAACTAAATATGTTTTCAAATATGAGTTTTTCCAAAGTTACTCTGAACATTAAAAAAAAATAAACGGCTCATTGATACCTACTGATTTTTTGGAATTAAATTTCAATAGCATTTTTGAAGTCTCGTGTAAGCTGAAACCTTTAGCGCAGTTTTTTCGAAATTGGTAGGAATTATCAAGTTCTACCAAGTGAATCTTTTTACGTAGAAATGATGTTCAGATACAATTTTGTAGTCAACCGAATCAAAATGTTTTGTCAACAAAAAAATAAGAGAAACATTCATCATCAGACATTGTTAGTGCGGCGCCCTTTATTGGCAAAACTGATTTAATACTTAAATTATTTTTATTTTTCTTAAAAAATGTTTCCCTACCAAATTTGGTGACAATCGGTTGAGCGATACTCGCGATATGACAAAAAAAGAAAACACAAATAAAAATATTTCAACTTTGACACCTTGTATATTTTTCCACAGCAATATTTTACGAAGATATATTTACCTATATCTTCATATTTCCTAACAATGATGTTACTCCTCTTCTATGTCCCCTTATTAATGGCCCAACCTGCATATTTTTATCGACACGTATTGAATGGCTTCTTCACTTGAATTTACCAAAGCTGGAGGAGTACGATAAAAGTGTTATCTGGCGGTTAATATATTTTAAACGCAATAAATAGTTAATTGTTTAGGAACTGATAATTGTTCATGGGACATTAATTAAATTTTACGTGCATATTTCTGTTTTTAAGATATCTGGCACATATGCATTAGAACAATCTTCTAGGTATATTACTTTGACTTTTATTGATACGTGAAAGTGAATATGAACTGGATAACTGCACTTCTGTAATTTGTTTTCTGTAAATATGGGAATATTTTTATTATTAAATTATGTGATGGAATTAATATAATTACTTATCAGAATTCAAAATATATCATTATAGTCGATTTTCGCCTTGCGGAAATGTGTTATTCCTGGAATGTTTCATCTAATTTTATTACATTTTAAAAAATAACATTTATTTCCTCCCTGCTTCTTTATGACTAACACATTCACTTAATAATAAATTAAACAGTAATCCTATTGAATGTCATTAAAGTTATGAATTTTAAGTACATACAAGCTTTTGAAATAATAATGAAACTCTCTCAAAATAGTTTTTGAACTTCTGCAAGTTCTGAGTAGAAATTTAATTAAATCTATATTGGTAAGTGAAACAACTAATTCCTAATATGAAAAGTTGAAAGTAGATTTCATTACAAATACGTCAGCAGTTCAAAAGAAATAGTAAAATTCAATTTAAAGAGTGTCAATATTATTGCAAACGATTGTACATAACATAATATGTATGAACCAATCATCTTCGATGGGAGGAGCTTTCAAAATTATATATCCAAATTCCTGTCATTTTAATACCTAATATTGCGCCATCTATTAGCAAATAGTCCAAGCGTAAACGTTCTTTTTGAGTTCGTTTCCCATTACGCGAGAGTTGGTTTCCCATTCAGGCCAACAGGGTCTCCCATTAGATTGACTAGTCTTAGTGTATATAGTCAAGGGTTATATCTATCCACATTATGTAATAATTCATTATGCAGTTACAAATGGGTAATTCAACATGTATTATATACTGTCATTTACTGCTACTAACATACAGTGTGAAAATTCGATTTACTTCTTTGGACACTACAAAAAAGAGTTTAAAATATACATTATTGCACTACAAAACATTTTTATTTATTTACTTACGTTTTTTGTTATTAGAGATAATTACATTTTTTTTTAAATTTTTTGAAATTTAAAATTTGATGTTTGAAGTTTAGTGGACAAATAATTTATTATGATTATTATGATCTACGTAAACCAGAAGATAAGTATTTTTCAGAACAGAAAAATTATGTTTATTTAACTTTGAAAATTGTTAAATTGGAGATAAAAGTGCAGTAAAATGTAAATTTGGAAAAAAAATATTTTTTATTATTTTGTTTTGAGACTTACTCTCATTATAGCGACTACAAGAAATATGATCATCTACATAATTTGAAGATTAACCGTCTTGTGCAGGAAACCTTGGAACGGCGTCTTTGCGTAATCTATTGCGCGAATCGTACATGACAAAAAATTACTTTCCTACTTAAACTGCAATAAATATTAATCAAAATGATTGCGTTTATGTTTAATTTCTTTCTTTTCTTCATTATTGGAGCTTTTTTAATAAGAATGTTATTAGCTGAATAACTTTTCTTTTAGGAACGCTTGTCACGTGAACACAGCGAGGAATATTTTTATAAAACTCCATTTTTTAAAGAAGCACTCCCTTTTGTTTTGATTAAAAATAAAAAAAAAAGAAGAGCTTTTGGGACAAATGACCACATTACTAAAGACAATAGTTCGACTTATCATCAGTAAAAATTTGTAATTTTTTTATCGTTTAATAAAAATTATGTCGAAAATTAGAGTGAGAGGTATAAATTTTGTAGGCAGAAAATCGTGTTTTTTTTCAAAATCTTCTTGGATATAGCTGGAGCATTTGACACATCTGACTCCATTCAGAGGAATTACATGGCATCTATTTCATCATAGTAAGGTGGATGAGGGTCATGCTAGCATACCATGAAATTTTTACCGCAAGGTGGAGTTTTTTCTCCGATTCTGTACTCTTGTACTTGATGGTCTTCTTGAACGGCTCAACGAAAGAGGAATCTCTGAGCGTTATTAGTGAATTCACTCAAAGGACTCTAGAAATTATTGAAAGCAAGCGTATCTTGTTCTCTTCACCATGAGGCGCAAAGTAGGTGGCTCCATAGAGGCGATTATTTTAAATATTGTCATTCAGAGAGCAGGAATAGTCAAGGCTTTAGGGAATACTATGAATAATAAACTAATCTATCCCCCCCCCCCTTTAACAGACAATTGCAAAAAGGCAGATTTGCAAAATGGTCTTTGGAAAAATGTTGGGTCTTAACCCTAAAGCTACGTTGTGGCTTTATACTGCAGTGGTTAGGTCCTCTTTCACTTACGCTGCTGTGGTATGGTGGCTCGCGGGTCATTATTAATCAGCGCTTAAACAAATTTCAGTGACTTGTCAGTGAAACAAAGGTGATACCCACAGAGACTTCTCCTGTCTCTTCCAAAACTGCATCTTGCTGTTGAAGGAGAGGCGAGAGGGTCCCCTTATTGGTTAAAACAGTGGAAGATGTGGCAAGACAAAAATCACTACAGGAATCACACCGTGATCCTTAATGAGTTAGTAGATGGGGATGAGATTGTTGGAGCAGTCAACAACAAGATATTCCCTACCCTATCTGTTTGAAAGGAAGGTAGAGGTACAGAATAAGAAAGCCTGTCTGGCTAATCTTTATGTACATATTTCAAAAGGGCTCCTCTGTCATAGAGGGGTCCATGACGGACCAGGCTTCAGATGCGGGGATCTACGGGGAAGTGCGATCAAGAGTGAATTTAATTCACTTGTGGAAGTACACCATGGTCTTTGAACTGAAGTATTCGCTAACTCTGCGTGTGTTCAAGATATGTAAATTATATTCTTCAAATATGCATGGATAGCACTTCTTTCCTTCAGGATAACCTCTGTAATGGTCCTGGAATGTATCAGGGCTCTTTTCTTGTTGGGAAGGGATAATCGTGTTAAGCTGATCTGGGTTACTGGTCAGAGGCAACTAGAGGCACTAAAAGAGTCACCCTATAAATAAATTGCAACGCCACTGGATTCTATGTAAAAAGCTGCAACCTTCACCATTCTGATATCTCAGCTATTTTCTGAGATACGAAGAATACCTTAAAAGTAAAAGTTGTTTCGGTTAGTGGTCGCACGGTTTAAGGCGTCAGTACTTGACGCGATGTAGCTAGATCGGTGTGGGTTCGAGCCCCGCAGCCGGTAGACCGTATATCAGCTATATTCGTAGAGAGGATTGACATTCTCTCTATGGATATAGTAGGGTGGAAGAATGTTAGCTTGGGTCAATGTGAGAGATTGATACCGGTCGACATTTGTCTACTCCCCCTAATTAATGAGGTTTTCCAGGTTTCCCTCATTCCTGCACTGAATGTTGGTTAGGGCCTACCAACGTAAGTCGTTCCGGGGCGCAAAATCCGGGCTGCTTAATAATAATATGCCGCCCCCTCTCCCGCACAAGTGTTCGACTTCTGGGCTAATCCTCGTGATTACTATTACTATTAGTAAGTAATATAAATTTCGTCCTGTATCTCAAAAACGAAGAGGTATATGAACATCAGAGAAAAAATTGTTTAGTATTGTATTTTACAAGGAACCAAAGACCATTATTGTATTTATTTGTTGCAAACTTATACTTACTACTTATAGCATACTACCGATACTGAATTGTAACTATTTAATGATAAAGCAATATGGAGACATTTTTTATTATTCTCCTGACGTGTCATTATACTGACCCTAATAAAATATACGTAAAGCATGAAATAAAATAACCCCAGAATTATGATTGCGTGCAACTCATCAGCAAATGTACCTACAACAAAGGCCCTAAGAGGTCGGAAAAGCAAAGCCATGAGGGATACGGATACTATTTCTACATGACATTAAACCATGTGTGGGTAGCATATACGAAAGTGCGAGTTAGCAGAGAATAGAAGTGAAAGGAGCGATCTTGCTGTTCTGTCCTGTTTAGATGAGAGATAGGTAACATTGCTTATTTTTATCACTTGATATTTGGTCTGAATGCATGTGATATGTACAAAAATATTTATTATCATTATCATTTTCATTGTCATTATCATTAACATACAAAAAAAAAAACAAAGGCTAAATATACTTATTGCTAATGTGAACACAAAACCAAACAAATCAAAAAATACAAAAAGAATATATGACCAGAAAATCCAAATAAATAATTTAAAAACACTACAAGTTGGTTGAAAATTCACTCACAATTATAACAGAAAAATAATGAAACATCCACACTTGCACATGAAGTAATAAATAGTCAAGAGATAGCTCCACAGGTGAAATAGTTGATTAGAGAAAAAGTTCTGGCATATTGTGGTGTGACCTTGATGACGCGCATCTTCGTTCAGTAGAAACATCCATGTTGGAAGGACGATGGCCTTCTATGGCCTACATTGGAGAGATCTCCTCATCACCTTTTTATCCTTATTAGGTTGGTTGGCGGCTCAGGTGGATTGATCTCATAATGGGAGGAGGTACAAGGGGCCCAATGGGGCCTAAGTGCTATAGCCTTTTTGCTACCCTCCCCTCAGTTCTAGAATTCCAGAACATACCAGGCTATTGAAAACATATATTATGGAGAATTCGATAAATTTGAAGTAAATCGCGGACAAGACGAAGAGATAAAAGGGTATAATTAATATTACTGGTAATTATGACTCCAAGATCGTTTTACTGATCGACCACTTGGTTTGGAATACCATCGATAATGTACGGCTGCAGAGGATTGTGACTTCCAATATGGAGGATAGAACATTATAATGTCTTGAGAACGCGCTCGTTTAAATACGTTTGTTTATATTGTTTAAATCGCGTTGAAGAGATTGGGAGTTTATTAAGGGATTTGCAAATATTTTATAGTGATCTGAAGATAACCCCTGACCATTGTTCAAGTTTTGAAGCAAATCAACTGTACAGATAAAGTAATGGGTCCAGAACAAACTCTAGAGGCATTTCATACGTAACATTAAGAAACAGAGTGATCCTAATCGTTGAGAATTATCTGTTAGATAGATTAAAATTTAAAAAATCTTGTCTATGTCAAAGACCTTGGAGAAGTCTAAATATATTACGTTTCTAGTTTCCCATTTCCAAGTCCAAGTGTGCAGACATCTAAGTAAATTTGTACATGTTGACCTACCAAAAAGAAATTCATATTATAGAAGAAGAAATTACGTGAAAAGGATCCTTAGTTTTCAAGATAGTAATAATAATAATAATAATAATAATAATAATAATTTTATTTGTCTATATAGTTACAATAATTATTACAAAAACATATTACATATAGACAAAAAGGAATAACGCTCAGTTCACTGCATCAGCAGGGCACTGTTCTTCCGCGCATCCTAAAGAGAATAAACGATTCTAAAAATAAGAAAAAGAAAATAAAAAAGCACTTCTAAAGTAGGTGCAAGTATTTAAAAGAGAATATAAAACATATAAAAATAAATAATAGAAAAGTATCCTTAAACTTGATTATTTAAAAAGTAAGATTTGAGAGATATCCTAAATTTGTAAAGCGACATTGACATTGCCACCGAGGTAGTATTTAGCTCGTTAAATAACTTGACTATATTATGGGAGAAGGACCTTTCGAAGAAAGCAGTTCTGTGTCTAGGCATGGATAATAAACCTTTATTTCGTATATTAACATTGTGCACGTCCGTCCTGAATGTTATTTTATTATAAAGATACGGAGGAGTTTGTGTAGAAATCAATTTATGGTAAAAACAAATTGCGTGATAATTTCGTCTAGTTTTCATAGGCAACCATTTCAGACTTTTGAAAGCATTAGATACATGATCGTATTTTTTAATACCACATATAAATCGGACACAAGCATTTTGCATTCTCTGGATTCTGGACGTATCGGTACTGTCTATACAAGGATTATAAAGAACGTCGCAGTAATTAAATTGTGACAAAACCATAGACTCACACAGTAGAATCTTGATTTGCTTACTTAATATATGCCGACTACCATATAGAAGCTTTAGATTGACAAACGATTTTTTCAACATTGAATTTACAAATGATTTAAACCTCAAGCCTGAGTCTAATATTACACCTAGGTTCTTAGCTTCTCGAGTAACAATAAGAGTTTCATTGTTTATGCATATATACATTGAATGAATAACTTCATCCAAGACAGTATTTCGGCCAAAAAGTAAAACGGAAGACTTAGAGCTATTTAGTTTTAAAGAGTGGCCAGACGCAACTGTAGACAAAGCTGATAGGTCACTATTAATTTTCTGGCAAGAATTAATCACAGTAATTATTAAAATATAACTATAACGCCTTGTTCTTTTATAAATATTGTCACGGAATTTGCCCCACTCACACCCAAACCGACGACTGTGGTATCGCGAAATGCTAAGATTGCTCCGATCGCCCCTACATGATTCTGTTAAACAAACAAAAAGCCGTGGATCGAGACGGGACTAGAAAATTGGGGAATCGACGAGAAGCATTCGAGTCGTTCGGGAAGATGAATCTAGAGATACTAGAATATACCTGGAATATTCGTTGGGTCTATAAAAGAAAAATAAACGGCCGATTTAGTTAGTCTTGTATAAGTCTTGTATTGCAGTGTTGAATTGAAGTGTTTAGTTGGAGATATCAAAGTGATTTAGATAGCGATTAATTAAATAAGCGTGTAGTTGAGTTCTAATTAGTGTTCAGTAGTGTACTGAGTATAGTTAATAAAGAAGTAATTAATTAACGGATTGTTTTTCTGGAAGTAAGAAAAGTCGGATTGGGAAATCCGTGACAATTTTTTAAATTAATGCATCTTATTTAACTTGATTAAATACAAGTTGCATAACAGAAATCGCATAAACCTATCCATAGTATCAAAAAGCAAAGCAGTAACTGTAGCTCAATTGAATTGACAGTTTATTGGCTAGGGAACCATCAGTTAGATATAATAATATTAATAAATTATGTGTTAAAGATATTGAAAAAAAGAAGAATGGCAGTAGAGATTGATCACATTATACCATTATATCCCAATTCTGGACGAACGTTTACTTTGTAAATGCGATTTAAGCACTGTACTAAAGGCGACCGAAAGAACTAGCTTAAATTACTAGTAATTATGACTCAAAGATCGTTTTACTGATCGACCACATGCTTTGGAATACCATTGATAATGTACGGATGCAGACAATTGTGACTTCCAATATGGAGGATAGAACATTATAATGTCTTGAGAAGCGCTCGTTTGAATACCAGTTTGTTTATATTGTTTAAATCGTGTTGAAGAGATTGGGAGTTTACTAAGGGATTTGCATTTATTTTATAGTGATCTGAAGATAACTCCTAACCGTTATTCAAGTTTTGAAGCAAATCAACTGTACAGATAAAGTAATGGGCCCAGAACAAACTCTAGAGGCATTTCATACGTAACATTAAGAAACAG
Source organism: Monochamus alternatus (assembly GCA_037114965.1). Classification (NCBI taxonomy): domain Eukaryota; kingdom Metazoa; phylum Arthropoda; class Insecta; order Coleoptera; family Cerambycidae; genus Monochamus; species Monochamus alternatus. The sequence continues at coordinate 54,623,272 of CM073429.1, read as the reverse complement.
AGTGATCCTAATCATTGAGAATTATCTGTTAGATAGATTCGAATTTAAAAAATCTTGTCTATGTCAAAGACCTTGGAGAAGTCTAAATATATTACGTTTCTAGTTTCCCATTTCCAAGTGTCCAAGTGTGCAGACATCTAAGTAAATTTGTATATGTTGACCTACCAAATAGAAATTCATATTATACAAGAAGAAATTACGTGAAAAGGATCCTTAAAAGTACATCAGCAATGATTCTCTCCATAGTTTTTAAGATAGTAATCACAGTAATTATTAAAATATAACTATAACGCCTTATTCTTTTATAAATATTGTCACGGAATTTGCCCCACTCACACCCAAACCGACGACTGTGGTATCGCGAAATGCTAAGATTGCTCCGATCGCCCCTACATGATTCTGTTAAACAAACAAAAAGCCGTGGATCGAGACGGGACTAGAAAATTGGGGAATCGACGAGAAGCATTCGAGTCGTTCGGGAAGATGAATCTAGAGATACTAGAATATACCTGGAATATTCGTTGGGTCTATAAAAGAAAAATAAACGGCCGATTTAGTTAGTCTTGTATAAGTCTTGTATTGCAGTGTTGAATTGAAGTGTTTAGTTGGAGATATCAAAGTGATTTAGATAGCGATTAATTAAATAAGCGTGTAGTTGAGTTCTAATTAGTGTTCAGTAGTGTACTGAGTATAGTTAATAAAGAAGTAATTAATTAACGGATTGTTTTTCTGGAAGTAAGAAAAGTCGAATTGGGAAATCCGTGACAATATTTTAAATTAATGCATCTTATTTAACTTGATTAAATACAAGTTGCAAAACAGAAATCGCATAAACCTATCCATAGTATCAATTTAATAATTTAATACAATTTCTGAAGTATCTGCATTAATATTGCCATTATTATTATTAATAAATGTGTTTGGAGATAGGAAAATTACCTGTAGCAAATATGAAAATGTGTACCAAAAAAGCAAAGCAATAACTGTAGCTCAATTGAATTGACAGTTTATTGGCTAGGGAACCATCAGTTAGATATAATAATATTAATAAATTATGTGTTAAAGATATTGAAAAAAAGAAGAATGGCAGTAGAGATTGATCACATTATACCATTATATCCCAATTCTGGACGAACGTTTACTTTGTAAATGCAATTTAAGCACTGTACTAAAGGCGAACCAAAGAACTAGCTTAAATTACTGGTAATTATGACTCAAAGATCGTTTTACTGATCGACCGCATGCTTTGGAATACCATCGATAATGTACGGCTGCAGACGATTGTGATTTCCAATATGGAAGATAGAACATTATAATGTCTTGAGAAGCGCTCGTTTGAATACCAGTTTGTTTATATTGTTTAAATCGTGTTGAAGAGATTGGGAGTTTACTAAGGGATTTGCATTTATTTTATAGTGATCTGAAGATAACTCCTAACCGTTATTCAAGTTTTGAAGCAAATCAACTGTACAGATAAAGTAATGGGCCCAGAACAAACTCTAGAGGCATTTCATACGTAACATTAAGAAACAGAGTGATCCTAATCATTGAGAATTATCTGTTAGATAGATTCGAATTTAAAAAATCTTGTCTATGTCAAAGACCTTGGAGAAGTCTAAATATATTACGTTTCTAGTTTCCCATTTCCAAGTGTCCAAGTGTGCAGACATCTAAGTAAATTTGTATATGTTGACCTACCAAATAGAAATTCATATTATACAAGAAGAAATTACGTGAAAAGGATCCTTAAAAGTACATCAGCAATGATTCTCTCCATAGTTTTTAAGATAGTAATCACAGTAATTATTAAAATATAACTATAACGCCTTATTCTTTTATAAATATTGTCACGGAATTTGCCCCACTCACACCCAAACCGACGACTGTGGTATCGCGAAATGCTAAGATTGCTCCGATCGCCCCTACATGATTCTGTTAAACAAACAAAAAGCCGTGGATCGAGACGGGACTAGAAAATTGGGGAATCGACGAGAAGCATTCGAGTCGTTCGGGAAGATGAATCTAGAGATACTAGAATATACCTGGAATATTCGTTGGGTCTATAAAAGAAAAATAAACGGCCGATTTAGTTAGTCTTGTATAAGTCTTGTATTGCAGTGTTGAATTGAAGTGTTTAGTTGGAGATATCAAAGTGATTTAGATAGCGATTAATTAAATAAGCGTGTAGTTGAGTTCTAATTAGTGTTCAGTAGTGTACTGAGTATAGTTAATAAAGAAGTAATTAATTAACGGATTGTTTTTCTGGAAGTAAGAAAAGTCGAATTGGGAAATCCGTGACAATATTTTAAATTAATGCATCTTATTTAACTTGATTAAATACAAGTTGCAAAACAGAAATCGCATAAACCTATCCATAGTATCAATTTAATAATTTAATACAATTTCTGAAGTATCTGCATTAATATTGCCATTATTATTATTAATAAATGTGTTTGGAGATAGGAAAATTACCTGTAGCAAATATGAAAATGTGTACCAAAAAAGCAAAGCAATAACTGTAGCTCAATTGAATTGACAGTTTATTGGCTAGGGAACCATCAGTTAGATATAATAATATTAATAAATTATGTGTTAAAGATATTGAAAAAAAGAAGAATGGCAGTAGAGATTGATCACATTATACCATTATATCCCAATTCTGGACGAACGTTTACTTTGTAAATGCAATTTAAGCACTGTACTAAAGGCGAACCAAAGAACTAGCTTAAATTACTGGTAATTATGACTCAAAGATCGTTTTACTGATCGACCGCATGCTTTGGAATACCATCGATAATGTACGGCTGCAGACGATTGTGATTTCCAATATGGAAGATAGAACATTATAATGTCTTGAGAAGCGCTCGTTTGAATACCAGTTTGTTTATATTGTTTAATTCGTGTTGAAGGGATTGGGAGTTTACTAAGGGATTTGTATTTACTTTATAGTGATCTGAAGATAACTCCTAACCGTTGTTCAAGTTTTGAAGCAAATCAACTGTACAGATAAAGTAATGGACCCAGAACAAACTCTAGAGGCATTTCCTACGTAACATTAAGAAACAGAGTGATCCTAATCATTGAGAATTATCTGTTAGATAGATTAGAATTTAAAAAATCTTGTCTATGTCAAAGACCCTGGAGAAGTCTAAATATATTACGTTTCTAGTTTCCCATTTCCAAGTCCAAGTGTGCAGATATCTAAGTAAATTTGTACATGTTGACCTACCAAAAAAAAATTCATATTATACAAGAAGAAATTACGTGAAAAGGATCCTTAAAAGTACATCAGCAATGATTCTCTTCATAGTTTTCAAGATAATAATCATAGTAATTATTAAAATATAACTATAACGCCTTGTTCTTTTATAAATATTTTAGATTAATGCATCTTATTTAACTTGATTAAATACAATTTGCATAACAGAAATCGCATAAACCTATCCATAGTATCAATTTAATAATTAAATACAATTTCTGAAGTGTATCTGCATTAATATAGCCATTATTATTATTAATAAATGTGTTTGGTGATAGGAAAATTAGCTGTAGCAAATATGCAAATGTGTACCAAAAAGGCAAAGCAATAACTGTAGCTCAATTGAATTGACAGTTTATTAGCTAGGGAACCATCAGTTAGATATAATAATATTAATAAATTATGTGTTAAAGATATTGAAAAAAAGAAGAATGGCAGTAGAGATTGATCACATCATTGTCTCTGAAAAGTTATATTTTAGATGTTATTACAAATGAAAGTACGTTAAAAACGGGCAAATACTTGCATTAAATACTTTATTATAAAACTGTTGAAAGAACTATACATTGAATGAACAAGTGTCTAAATCAAAACAATTTAATTATCAAATCATGCACTGGCCAAAGTTACAGAAAAAACACACAAAAATCACAAATAATTTCTGTCTGTTAAAATACAAATACAAAACATCCTTTATTAAATAGATTAGAAGTTAAAGAAGAGAGAAGTTTTTTGCCCTGTTAACTAAATTATTCCATTAAATCTAAACAAAATGTGCCAATAAAAAATTTTACAAATTCTGTGAACATAAAAGTGAATTTCTGCAATAAAGAAGGTCACGCAATAAATCAGATTAACTTATATCAATAGCAATAACTGATATCACTTTAGAGTTTTAGTGTAGCTTTCAAAATCAAAACCTACCATTCTCCATAAACAACTCCTAAGAGTATCAGAAATCGTCAGTGAAGTGAATTTGATGATAATTGATTTAACGGAGGGTTCACAAGAGAAACCAGACGCTATAAAGAATAACAATCGTAAATTTTTTTGTGGTCTGTATTCAATGTGTTGTACAAAGGAGTTTCCACTAAGTCTCAATGTTTAATTGAAAAAAAGAATAAACTGTCGAATTAGTTTTAGATAAAAAAAAATTGTTTAATTCATCTGTTGTAAAAAGAATGAGAAACAGTTTGTGTACTTTTTTTTCTACAGGAACTGGTTGCAATTGGCATAATAAAGCCTCGTGTATGATACGCTACACTGTTGATTGCGACATTCTTTGTACTTGTTGATTACTGTACTGTATAATGTAATAGTGTTTCATACATATGTCCCTTAGACCAGAAATGATCTAATAGTCCACAAATTAGCATCATCTCATAAAAATTGAAAGAAAAATACATAAAACCTTCATCTTACTTTTCCGTAAAATATAGAAATCCATTCAGCACTTTCAAAATTTCCTTTAGAGGTAATGCAATACATTTAAGTACAAGTAACAATAACATAAAAGTAAGGAACTAAGTAGAACATTTTTATTACTGTTTTCATTGTTTTTAATTTTTATTTTATGATTTATTGAATTAAAAATAATTTACTTAATTAAAGTATTTTATACTTTCCAAAGTTTATGAAGATACACAGTTTTTTTAGCAAATTATGCATTCATTATGTAGAATTTAAAATACTTAGAAGTTCCATTAACAATGTTGACAATCGCCGCTGTAATTTCTTACTTTTAAGATATGTACATAATTGTTCACTTCCTTTTTAAAAATTATCTGTAAATACCTACAATGCACAATGCTTATATTAGTCCCATATTTAAACTAATTTCACTTAGATTATGCCACACTTTAGTCGAACATTATTAAAATGTATCTTCTTATACCTAAATAAAATTACCAGTAATTAATTTTTCTAACTAAATATCTCTAAATAGATTAAATTTTAACCAATTCACTTTATTAACTGTTTCTTCTTTATTGGTTTAATTGTTATGGACAATTAATTAAAAATATTTCCGAATGGTATCGATTGAATTAGTTTCATAAATCTTTGTTTGCGTATATAATTGAAATTAATTAATAGAACCTCTTACGAGTAATGCATTCACAATGGTTTGTTTATCGTTTTCAAACTGTCATGCATATAAGGTACATAATAGTCGTATTATTATTAGTATTATTCTACGACATGTACTTCTTATTTATAAATTATCTAATTAACTCACAATGCAGAGGAATATGTAAAGGTTCTGCTAATATATCCGGCAACTGTTTTAGCGTCGGTTTGTAATCATATAACAATGTTGAATTATTTAGTACTTTTTTATTCACACTAAATACTCTTTCAGTAACATTCTGTTCTTCACCTAATACAACATTCGGAGAATTCTGAGACAATTGTTATACCTTTAAACTTAATTGCTTTGTTTAATTGGAAAATTTTTGTCTTTTACAAATTATATTACCTACTCTTAGTTCTTAACTAAAAATAGTTATTTATTATGCAAGGGAAAAAAGTATTAAATTTTAGCTCGAAGTTGTGTGAAACACCGAAAGTTAAAATCTAATATTTTTACCCGTGTATAATACATTTTTTTCTGTGACGGGAAAAATTTATTATTGAAAAAACATATTATTATTATTATTATTATCATTATTATTATTATTATATATACAATAATAATGTAGACATTTCACATTATTGCAAACTAATTACATTTTTCCACGGTCGGGAGTAGAAATCAGTTTCTATGACATCAAAATTAAAACAGAAGTAGTCGATTATTCCCAAGGGAGTATAATGCTCCCAAGGGAGTTTACATTATGGAGAACATTTTTCATGCAAAAAAAAGATAACATTGAAATTATTTATTGATATTTAAATTAAATGTTACGTTTGTACAATTTTCAAAATTAATATTAGAAGGAATATTACTTTCGCTTACATTTACAGTTTTTGTGATTGCGCTAGTAGTGGTACCTACTAAAACCTGATTAGTAATTTTGGTCTCATTTTCAATGGAGTTCTCGACATAACCCTCAACGACTGTCGTTGATTTTCAACCAGCATGACGCTTTATTGTCGTGATATCCACACCAGCATCTGGCAGTAATGTCGCTGAAGATCTTCGTAAGCAGTGACCAGTATAACATGCAGCTCAGGTAAATTTAAATACGAAGCTACTACACTCGGAATTTTTCCCATGGTATTCTTACCAACTGACTGCGAACTACATTTTCCTGCTTTGTAGTAAAAAAAAGGCGCTTATGCTTGACGTGGGGAGGACGAAGGGACAGGTATTTTCGAAACAATTCAAGTATATTTCCCACATCGGTAACCAGAAAGGTTCGTGGGTTCGTTTGTTTTAGTGTTTGGAATTTTTACAATCAAGGAAGAGCCTACATCCTCAATATCATCTACAGTTAAATTGACTAGTTCATCAGTTTGACAAGCTCCGGCAATCCCCAGAATTAATCCAACCTATAAAAAATCAAAATACTTAATAATTGAAATACCTAGCAATAAAAGTAATCTTACCTTAATCATTAAGAATTCTTTGTCATCTGCACTTGATAGAAAACGGTCGATTTCACCCTTTGTCAATATTTTCGATTTTTTCGCTTGATATCCGTCACCGGTTCTTTTCAAAAATTCGATCAGCTTGGGGAATTTGCTTATATCTATGTTGTCATAAATTATCAAGCATGACTTAACCATAGAATATTGCGCCCATAATGTGGAAGACTTGTAATTCTTTGCATTTTCACTGAAGTATGCCAACAAAATATTCTCGCTGTGTACTTGAACATTTTTCTTGGCGCACCACTTTTTGAACCGATTGTAGGCTATATCGTATAAAGATCTTGACTTCGTAGGCAGCAAATTGCTTATTGCAATATTTGCAACCTCCACAATCTCTTCCGACTCACAATTATTCATTGTGCACTAAACAAACTTTAAACTAAACCAAACTAGCACCTTAATTTGACAATTCTTTTTGTTTGTTTATTTTGTAGTTATGACAATAACTCAACGACTACTAAATAAATGCTCAAATCCGAATACAATAATTCTGGTGCTACTTACTTCATAATGACAAAATATGTGTTTTTAAGTTAATGAGACCGTGGAAAAAATAGTATATACCATTCGGGAGAGATGCTATTTTGTCCTAGGTGCATTGTAGCCCTCGGGCTTCAAATTGCACCTCTGCCAAAATAACGCATTTCTCTCCCTTATAGTATAATATACTATTTTGATGCAAAATGGGAAAGGTTATATACCCAATAAATCTGCGATTTTTACAAGTACCTACACATTAGAAATTTTGTAAATAATACTCCTGATGTAGTTAATTTAATGGCCAAGGTTGATGTGGTATTTGGGATTGCAGGAGCTTGTCGAATTTCAGAAACCAGCCAGGTAACATTAGATGATATTGACGATTCGGAACGTTATCAATTGTGATACTTAAGCAAACAAAGAATGATGTAAATAGGATACTGAAAAATACATTAAATCTCACAGAATGTAAATAGCCCTTCGCCTTCGTCCAGCAGCAGCAAAGGATCGCCGTCTGTTTTATGCATATAGCAATGAAAATGTATCAATAAGATTGTTGGTAAAAATCAGTTTTATAAGTTACCTGAAGCAGTAGCCAATTTTCCACTACTTGAAAAGTTTCTACTACTTGAAAATTTGCTACTCTTCAAAAATCGTCCACTAAGTCACTTTTAACTGAATCTGGAGGAGACTTGATGACACTAAAGAATCATGGTGGTCATCAATGTTGCTAGAGAGTATGTTGCGCATAGAACAGAAATATCTAATGAAATGTTTAGAACGTATGGCAGTGCATTATCTGAAAGAAGACCTAATTTCCGATCAGAGATTCAACTCAAGAAACTTCTACTGTAGCATACATTACCAATCGTTCGAGGAACATGCCCTTCATGCGATGCAAATTTAACAGCTGTACTTTTGACTTTAAGGAAATGTAAGTTCTGTATAATAAAATACACATATCTGGGGAAAAAGTGTTGATTTTTTTCCCAGTAAAAAGTAATTTCATAAAAAGTGACAATTTGGCCCCTGTCAAGGGAGATAAAACGTCACATTTTTTTCTCGTCACAGAAAAAGATATTTTTTAGAACTATGCAAAATACGATATCAGATTTTGAGTTTGTAAGTAATTTATTCTTAGTAGGCTACAATAAGAGACAAAATAGAACCTGAATAAACAAAGCGGTGGTTTATTTGACTCTCTTATAGCACGCGAATTTATAAGTATTAGGTGCCAAAATTCTACCCCTCTCTTTTAACGGGTTGTAACTTTTTAGGGTAAGTTCTAATTAACAAAAATTATATGAAAATCCTCCTTAAAATTTGCTAAAGAAGCTACCTGCCTCTATTTTTTTGTATACACTTGTGCAACACCATCTTAAGGAAGACTAATAATCAGAGTTGAGATCATTATAATTATGAACATCTTGTAAAAATTAGACATATAGGAAATAGAATTCAATATTTCGGTCAATGTGATATACCACTATTTCTAAAATTAAAAACATACTCCTCTGAACACATTGCTTAAAATTTTGGAATAAACTTCCATCGTATTATGGATGCTAGCCTAACTTTTTGGTTTTTAAATTATGTATCAGTTTGCGTTCGAATTTATAATTTTTGTAATACCTTTATTTTAACCCTTTCTAGAACATTCTAGTGTATAATTGTACCCATAAGTCTTTCAAGCATGGCTGGTGCGTTGCAGAGACCAAAGGGCATTACGTTGAAGTACCAGAAACTTGTCTCAATGGAATATCTTCCTCTATTTTAATTGGCAACGGCTAAAACACCAGCCAGTGTAATTTTCGGCACGCAATTACGTCTATCAATAGATCTAATTATGAACAGACTGCAACATGAAGAAGTACGAGGTAAAAGAGCTAAAAATTTATGGCCACATAAACCCACCAGATACGGCTTGACTGCCAACAACAACGAGTTTCAAGAGAATGAGAGAGTTTGGCTGTATAACCAAAAAATAACCAAGGGTAAATCTCCGAAACTGCATAAGATTGAATGACATACCATTAAGATTGAATGACATGATCTATAGGATCTTCCTCAAAAACTATTTGTATTGGCCAGAATATTAAATCTAATAGACTACCCACAATGGATCAACAAAGGCGAACCTTTAGGAGTGTAAACAAACAGTGTGTCTAGCAATATAGAACCAGCATCAGGATCTAGAAATCTTTAAAAACTTCCCGAAGTTCTCCAGAGCTTTGTTAATCAAATCAAGATACCATTGCAATTCGATGAAGTAGACAAGATTTACTGGAAAGCTACCAGGATGTGTTCTCATTAACAGAAGATGATATCAGACGGACGGACGGTGCTACTAATTGTGCAGCACCGTTCCACTTCAATTAAGCAAGTTCCACGACGTATTTCTTTAGTAAAGCAAGCTTAGAGACATGCAGTAGCAGGGAGTCTTTGAACCATTCTAAAGTCCATGGACTTCGCCGGTTGTTCTAGTAAAGAAGAAGGATGGATCTACCAGATTTAGTGTCGATTATAGAAGAGTAAATGACGTATAGATTATACTTTGTGAATGTCTCTAAGAAGGACAGTTATCCGCTGCCAAAAATAGACGACACCCTGGATACACACTAAAACCTTCTTAATTACTTGATTACACAAGTTTTCACAGTCTCGAGAACGTAACTAAAACAAAATCGAATGTGGCCTGGAATGTTTTGGAAAACGTCAAAATAAAGGTATTAAAAAAATGATAAACTGGAACGTAAACAGGAACATAATTAAAATAAAAAGGTAGGTGAGCTTCCGTAACAGTAAGTATTAAAAAATATGTATTAATTTATCGATCTGAATTATGGATCTTTCTTATGATTTCTAATAATTTTGTAAAGCTAACTTAAATAATCATAAAAAATAATATTTTAGTAGTTTTTAATTATTGATTCATTGACGCTATGAACAAAATCTGTAGAATATAGTACTACGGACAATAAAGAGTTTTATCCTTTATAAAAACGGATTTATTAGCTTCGTTCTTTAAAGTAATTTAAACGTTTTAGAATGAAAGAATTTTTTCACAGCTGTACAAGAACAAAGTCATAACGAAATAGGATATGAAGCAGATTTACAAGGTTCAAAAAACCGCTTCTATGGCAGAAAGTACATAAAAATTTAAGACAAAAAGTCAGTAAATATCGAATGATTGGTATATTGGGTAGAGTGTTTGGCTTTCAGATATGAGGTTCGACTTCATTTGCTAACACCGGAGAATTTTGTTTTTGTTAGTATATTGCCGATACTGCCACACTGAAGAAATAAAGTTTTTTGGTTACACAAGTGTGGGTAAAAGTCATTAACAACAAGTGAATAATAATTATACACTGCTATCTTGCATTATGTACCACTCTATGTTTTTTTTTCAACAGTGGCTTAGAGCCGCGGCCAAGTAACTATTTTTTAAACATTAGATACAGTTTTCATGTAGAGTGTTCAGTTATCTATCAAATTGATCTCTGGTAAAATTTTAATAGACGCAACCATTTTTAAGTTGAAACATATTTGAAATAATTTTGTTAGTCCTCTTTTGATTAGAAACAGAAATATGCTAAAAAATTCTTATGTGAGACTGAAAACGTACATATAAGTACATATAATATTTGATATACAGTCTTTTATGTCTTATGTCTATGTCTTTTAATGACTACACAAATGGTTAGGGGTATTTATTTGTTGAGAAGATGTCAGAACAATAAATTAAAATAATCCTACGAGTAACAGTTTCTTTGTAGCTTAATTTATTTCGGTATTATTTTCATCATCGACCACCAACAAATTTTAAAGAGTTATATAAGAATTTTAATCTTAATACTGTTGTGAGAATTATATAATAAAATTTAGGGAGGTCCTTTTAGGAGAGCGTTATAACATTATCATATAAATTGTACCTACTTGACAGCTACATAATATAATTAATTGCCTAGTAACACCATATTGGTCAATTGAAGACCTTCACATTCGTAAATAAATTTATACATTAATTTATGGTGGAAGGTATTTAGGATTGGATATTTGTATGACTGTCAATATATCTTTTATACTCCAGCATAACAAAATAGATTTACGCGTATATAATAATTCTGTTTTAACATAGTGTAAATAAATTATTTTGGAGGAAACTTGGGATTCTTTAAATGTAGACGTGAGAACACGAAACGTGTCACACAATAGTGCCACTGAGTGACGATACAAAACCTGAACCAACTTCTCAAACCTTCGGTTTCTTTACGCACTTATAACAAACTCTTCAGTAAGAACAATTGTTTTCAAACTCTTCGAAAAAATGTTTTTGAGTTTCTGGAATTTGATTTTATTTCACATACTGAACAAATAACTATTTTATAAAATGTGTATATCAAACCTTGTTATTTATTTATTTATTTATTAATATGCATGGCAACCCAACATATAATTAACAAACGTTACAATTACAGGGTGCCCAATTAAGAGAAAATAACAGATACTTCAGCAACATCAAGTACACTGAGGTATACTACTAGTTAACTTATTAAGAAACACTTACACTAGACTAAAAATACAAATTAAACAAACAAACGGAAAAAAAGAAGTAAATTAGAAAGGAGCAAATACTCAAGCATTAACAATTTTTAAATACAAGAAAGGCTTGGCTTTTTACAGAATGTAATGATAGATTTAATATGTCTATGTGATTAAAAAATTGATTATATTGTTTTTCTAACATACAAATAGGTGAGTTAATAGAAGCACTCGTATTATATATTTCAAAAGAGAATACATTTGATGATAGAGATGAATGGTGTTTAATATTGAAACACAAACGACCTAGAATATAATTATAGTTAATTTTACCAGTTAAAAGATGAAACAAAAATGATATATATGCAATAATTCTTCTACAAATTAATTTAAATATATTATAATGACTTAATCTTAAATCATAGCATTGAAACTGCAAGTTTTGATTATATCGATAATGAAGATGTTGAGTAAATTTTTTTTTGAACATTTTCAATGCGGTCGATATATTTGACATATTGAGGATTCCAAATTAAACTTGCAAATTCAAGATGCGATCTAACAATGCATTATATAAAATAATCAAAGTCTTAGGATCACAAAAGGATTTGGAAACGTGCAGAATAAATCCCAAATTACGCAAGGCTTTCCCTACAATATTATTTATGTGGTTTTCAAAGGGCAATTTGACATCTAAAGTTATCCCCAAATCTTTTATTTATTGAACTTTCTTTAGTGAAATATCATTAATTGAGTAAGCAAATCAGAACTTGTTTTTAAACGAATAAATTTAATGAAATTACATTTATCGATATTTACAGACAGTCTTGGATATTACAATATTCAGAAAATATATCAAGATCACCTTGCAGATGTTGACAATCATTAAGAGATGATACAGACTTGAACACTTTTAGGTCATCTGCATATAAAATAAAATTTGAGTGTGGAAAACAAGAGGCAATATCGTTAATAAATAAAGAAAATAGTAAAGGGCCCAGATGTGATCCCTGAGGTACACCTGACGTAATGTTAACAAAATCTGAAGAGAAATTGTCAATTCTAACACACTGTAACCTATTGGATTGACTATATGATTTAATCCACCTTAAAAGATTACATTGCACACCTAAATTTTCCAATTTGGGAAACAAAGTAGGATGATGAATTTTGACAAAAGCTTTAGAAAAATCGATGTGCACGGCATCTACTTCACGTCTCTCATCCATATTTTCAGATATAAATTGAATATAAGGTACAAGATTAGTTACAACAGATCGACCTTGAAAAAACCATGCTGTTCTTCTATAATGCTGTGTTTAAAATTAAAAAATAATTCCTCTGTTATAATTGCTTCCAACAATTTACCAAATTTTTTACTGTATTAGAAAGGTATTTTAAGCTAATATAAATCAAATCTCCTAGAATTCCTATCAATGAAGTCATATGTATGCTCTTTGATACCAAACATCTAGGTAGGCTAATGAACAATTCCACAGACAAAGCTCTATTCTTTGTCTGTCATGATTTTAATGTAATTTGCAATATGAATATGAATAAAATGCAGAACTCAACCAAACAGGGGAAACAAAAAGTCGCTTGACATTTACAGTTGGTATATATTCATAAAATGGTACATCAAAAAGAGTTCAATTAATGAATATATAATTTATTTATGTTATGGTTTGTAACAGAAAAGGTTAAGTAATATGAAACATGCAAATTATTTACCATTTAATAAATAATTTAAACTTTTGTAATAAAAATATGTGTCTATATTGTATTACTTAACTAATTTTCCACTATTTTATAGATGGACACTTATGTGTATTGATTCTGGCATATAGAGGATTCTCAGAAAATGTGCAGAATTACCTAAGTTACATGTTTTTTAACATCTGGACAATCAGTCAGTTCAATATTTGATTGGTTGTTTGGTGAAATATTTGGTTTCTATTAAGCATTCAAATTTAAAATCATTGTGATTATTTTGGGGCTTCTGAAAGGCATATATTTTTTTAGTCAATTATTACAATAAAATCGACAAAATATTTTTCAGTTTATTTCTCGAAACTTGCTGTTTTGGTTTCTATTTTCAAAACAAATTGTATAAAGTTATACTATTGAATACTTATAACAACTACCGTTACAAAAGCTTCGTAAACAAACATATACAATTGGTTAATGACGTCGAATATATATTACAGCATTTTACGATAAAACAAACATATATTTTTAGATTAATTGTTTACAAAATGATATAATGTGATAATTCCTTTTCCATTTAGGGTTAATTTTATCTATAAGTATCAAAAACCCATTAGGTGCTAAAATAATATATTTTATATATAGGGTGATTCTAAAATATGTAGCTTATACGGCGGAAATTAAATCTATATACAGGGTGTTTCTTAGAGATCAAAAATCAGGGGCGCATTTTGTGGCTAAAACTAAGAGTTTTTTGTTATATAAATGTGGGGTCTTAGGACAGCTACTGCGTGTCAAAAATAATAAAAAAATGGTTTTCAATTTTTAATTTCTAAACTTGAGATAACTTGATGTAACCAAGTTGGGAGTGCATATTTAGTATGACAGCAGGATCAAATAAAAAATTATCAACTTACCAGTGGTGTAGATGTGAGTATCATCGAATATTATTTGTCAAAAAAATATATACAGGGTGTCCGGCATACATGCTTTAATTTTGCCATATGATAAGTTGTACTGAACAAAACATATTTGACTCAACAATTTTTTTTCTTTGATTTTGACAGCAAACAGGTCTTGAATATGTGACAACGTCGCTCACTTGGATTATTTTTTTTATATATAATTATTACAGATAGGTACACCTAAACATATGTAATTATTTGAATGGTATTCTTAGAGCTCTTTTTATAACACAGAATAATAGTGTTTAAAATGACTTATGTTTCTTGCAAGAAGAGTTTCCTGTACAAGCGTTTCGTAATCAGAGAGTTTTGCCTAGATTCGCCGTAAATTAACATGCGATGCAGCTATGGTTACCATAAATTGTTCCATTTTTGTTAAAGTACAGTGCGTTTCAATAACGTTAATAACATTTTGATCAGCTGTAACTTTTCTGTTTTTAAAGATATCGGAATGAAGCAAAAACCATATTGCATAGTGGACTAGCAACTTTTTTCTTATTTGAAAAAAAAATAAAAGACCAATGATTTTGAGACCTAACTCATATTTTTTTTAATGGAACGCCCTGTATATTATTGGATATTTGGATTCTACTCAAAATTCAAAGCATATTTTAAAAAGCATATCCTATACCTATATTCAACTGTTTCTGAGAAAATGGCGTCTGTATAAGTATAAATTACAATGTAAACAAATTATTTTGTTCATAGCACACTTTGCACTGAGCTAAAGCTGAAGTTCAGCATTGCTTGAGTGCTGGTAACCATAGAGCCTTAGTGTTTTGTTGTGTTGAGGAAAATGGCAGACAATTAGAGCAATTTTTATGATAATTTGACATTTTTCAGAAACAGTTGAAGATAGGTATAGGATATGCTTTTTAAACTATGCGCTAAGACAAAGAATGTGGTTCATGCTGAACGGGGCTTCCTCCACATTTTAGCTTGACTGCTAATGAATTTCTAAATGAAAGATTCGCTAATAACGTGATTGGACAAGGCACTCAAGAACTACGTCAACCTTGGCCACCCAGATCACCCGATATAAATCCTATTGGTTTTTTTGTTTGAGGACATCTCAGGATATTAGTTTATAAGGTTCATATTGAATCCGAAGAGTACTTACGTCAACAAATTATGTGATTGTGATGTGATAAGAGCTACTCCTGGAATTTTTGCATGTGTTCGAGCTTCAATTGCAAGATTTGAAGCATATATTTTGGCTGAAAGTGGCAATTTTCAGCATTTGTTATAATAGAGCAAAGTTAAATAATTATTTTATTATTGTAAGTAATGCAATGAGTATCGTAAAAATGCACTTATAAATAAATCAATTTTGTTATTAATCGGTTTGAAATACAAAAAAGTGTAAAGAAAAAAAAGTGAATATAATACAATGGCGCATATGAAACCTATTTTATTTGTAATATTATACAAGGATGTGTACTTAAAACGTTTCAGATGCATATTTTATTTGATGAATACCAAATTTCATAAAATATTCCATGCTTATGGAATAATATGAATAGGTATCTTATTCACAATTTATTCTGACATATATATATATAATTTTATACTCACTGATTATATAAAGATCTCAGATGACAATCCTAAAATTCTTAAATTGAATTGAAATCACAACCACTCAAGTATAAATAAATAAATAGAACTACCACCAACGAACAATAGTCAGAATACCGGTAAACAGTTCACTCGGCGAATGTTTTATTCTGGGTGACAGCTAGATGTGGCTCGAGAGAAGACCGCGTGGTATGCGACAGACATCTTCCTGAAATAGCGTCCTAGCCCGATAGGATTCGCCCGCCAACTGTAAAATCCCAATTCGCAGCAAGCGTATGCAGTGCTTTGAACACGGCGTCGCGCAAGCGTCTTTCAGCAACAGATAGCTGTTGCATGAAACAAAAGAAACGGATTGGGACATGGATAACTGGATGAGATGAGTCTTTAATAGTTCCTCGGGCATTTTTGACGAAAAATCATATTTATGCGGTCATGCTTATACATGATGATTGGGGAGAAACCCCAATATTCGAAAAAGGTGTTCATGGAGCAAAAGTGATCAAAAAAGCCTAATAAACAGATGGTCGAATATCAACGGTTATTGAGATAGCAATGAAAATATTTTTACCCAAGTTAATTATTGTAATGCATCAGTAGAGAAAAGTGTTTATTCTGTAGATAATATAAATTATAACATTGATTAAAGATCTAATAAACCGAAATTAATAAATTAAATTTTCGAATATACCACCGTAGCTCGTTGAAGTGCACGGTGATTTTCTCTTATGAGTGCTGCACAATTAACAATCCGATCGAATAGCGCCTCTCTTGTGTTCACTTTTGTTGCATATACTAATGATTTAAACCATCAGTAAAGGCAGTAATCAAAGGGATTCAAATCTAGTGATCTTGGTGGCCATTTTGGAAACCATATCGGCCAATCCAGCGTTGTGGAAATCGATTGTTAAGATGATTGATCACATCACAACTAACATGGGCAAGGGCAGCATCATGCTGACAGTACATGTTTTGCCTAATATCCAATGGAACATCGTCCAATAGATCTGTCAAATTATTTTCAAAAGTTCTACATATCTAGCTCCAGTAAGACGACCATCTAGAACAATTGGGCCAAGTAATTGATTATTAATCATACCACACTACACGTTAATGCTGAACCGATGCTGAAAGTTACTTTATAACGTGGTGCGCGGATTTTCATCTGACCAACGATGTTCATTGTGACAGTTATTTACTCCATCACGAATGAATTGAACCTCTTCAGTGAACAAAATGTATTTGTAAAGTGTATTGTTTCCGTTTATGCAATTGCAAAAATTCAATCGCAAATCATTATCACCGTCCTGAAAATTCTGGACGCACTGAATATGGAAATGTTTTAAACCATTTTTCTGAATGGCGTCCTATGCCGTAATTAGATTAATATGGAGACGGGTTGCAATGCGCCTTATACTTACACTCGGGCTACGTTCTACCCTATTTAGAATTTCTTCTTCCACTGTTAGACCAGGACCAGATTGCCTCTCACATGTAATTCTCGCACTGGAAAACATTTCAGTTTTACGTGCATTGTTGAAGACTGTCTGGAATACATTTCTATCTGGCACTATTCTGTTCGGAAGTGACGTTGATATTCAGCAACTCCACGATTAGCGCTACCGTTGCACTACCCAAAAATAAAAATAATATCAGCATATTATCGATGACTAAATGTAGCACGCCTTACGAAATTATATGTGTACACTACGGACCACTTGTAAAATGTAAAAATACATGCGACAGTTATAAAATAATTGTTTAAAACACAAACGTCAAAATAAATGTGAATTAATAACGTGAGTTTAGTTTAGAATGCATGATCCACTTAAAATAAAATATTAAATAATAAGAGCTTTCGCGAAAATACCAATAAGTATATTTTCATTGCTATCTCAGTAACCGTTGCTATTCGACCAAATGTTTATTAGGCTTTTTTGTTCACTTTTGCTAACTAAACACCCCTTTCGAATATTGGGGTTTCACCCAATCACCCTGTATATTCTAAAAGCTTTAATGTACAAGGATATAATTTTTCGTGCTACGTAGGTTGATAATATATTATGCCATTTGAAGCTGCTTGACATTTCACTTATCCCAAGTTTTGAATATAACCTGTTGAAGAATTTCCTAGATTACTCAATTATTCTCGAGACCACTTGGTGGAACTCCCCGAATGGGATCATTCAAGTAGTATGATGCCAATCTTATTGAATGCTAAAGATTGGCTTAGTGAAACAAACTATTAAATTCACTGGTCGCAATTTAAAATTATTTATTGTTGGGACATGATGACTAGATGAGAGGGAATATTGATGTTATCAGAAGTATTTTACGAGGTTAAAGACAATAAATGTAGAAATTTTCACTTACAAATATATTCTATGGGATTGCACAAATATAGATTATGCCGTAAAATCTCCATATTTGAATCAGCCTGACTCCCAAATGTATCCTTTCGATAAATGAGTATCTATTAATCCAGAATTTTTGGAAATTTCTTACATAAATTCATTCAAGTAAGATGATATTTTATATTGGGTTCTAGATATTAAATGAGTGAAATAAACTCCTCGTACTAGGTTCATTAAGTCAATTGTTATTGGGATATGTTTGAGTAGACCAGAAAAAAGTCGATGACACGGTAGCTACACATTCCGAAGGCAATAAATGAGCAAACCTGCGTTGAGAAATATTCTTTCATATTGCACAAATAACAGATTATACAGGGTGTTCCGCATAAGAACCGGCACAGAGCAAGTGTATATAGGCGGGTCTCAAAATATTACAATTTAACCAAGCATACCTATATGCAGTGTTGCACACAGGTGGAGCCAAATATCTCGAAAAAAATTAATATCTTGGAGTGACTTTAACTTGGAATAATCAAATTTGGTACATGATTTAGGTTTATTATTGCTATTCTTTGACTATGAGTTCAAGTAAATTCAAACAGTACAAGGTGTTCACTGAGGATGAGCCACGTCTAAAATTATACCAATCTTTTTCTTTTTCATTGATTAAATTTAAAAAGAATGGCAATACCCCGCGCCAAATTTAATTTAAGACACTTTTTTACTGTTGTTAAATTTAAAAAAAACTTTAGGGTTTTCAAGAAAAAATGGATTATTTATAACAATATTCTAATAGAAGAAATGAAAAAGTCAGTAGTAGGCTTTGTCTTCAAAATTTGACAATTGACAAGTTGATATGTTATTTGTGCTAGGTTTATGTGAAGAAAACTGTAGAAGAAGGTGTCTACAGACAAACATTTTCTTGTGTTGAAAGACGGCCCCGAGAGACAGGAAAGTTTTTCAATAACATCCAAGAATGTCCTAGTGTAGTAAGGGTACAAGATGAACAAAATATTTTGCAAACAGTTGAAGATGAACCATATATAATTACCAAACGTTTATCTCGAGAAACTGGATTATTAAGAACTTCTGTACACTGAATTCTTAAACGTAATCTATTACATCCATATTACATTCAAAATGTACAAAAGTTGTGAGTTTATCTTGCATCAGGATATTAATTTTAGGAAAATTGTGTTCACTGATGAGGCTTGTTTTACTCGTAGAGGAATTGCAAATATTCATAACATAAATATTCTGATGTAAATCCCTATGCAATAGTTTAAGATAAATGTTTGGGCCGGTATTATTGATGGTTATTTGTTTGGACCAATTATTTTACCAAATCGATTAAGTGGCAAAAGTTACTTGGAATTTATGCCAAATACTCCCCCTGATTTAATCGAAGATTTACCGTTGCAACTTGGAATAGAGTTTTGCATAAACATGCATAATAGGGTACTGCTTCATTTTAGTGTAAGAAAATAATTGTCCTCAAAATTGGCCACCACGATCACCAGACCTCAACAAATGTAATTATTTACTTTGGGTAACATTGAAGAATTTTGTTTATTCCTCGTCAATTGAATCTGAAGATTTGTGCAATCGTATTGTGAATCAATATAACGTTATAAGAGTAAATTTATGTTTCAGAGAAAATGCCCATTTTGAACAATTCCTTTAGTTTTAATTTTATTTTTATTTTGTGTTATAGTTTTATTATTAACTGTCATAATATTTTAAAGACGAAACCTATTACTGACTTTTTGATGTCTTCTATAGCCAGCGGTTGAAATTGTGGACAGTGACTAATCGTTAGCTTGTGGACTAGCGCGACGTGCGGGGAGCAACATTTCATAGGCGTACTAAATTTGAATGCAATTAGATATAAAAAATATACAAAAATGACAAACATAATTGCATTACATAACATCCATTATTTTTAGAGTAGAAGCAGTGATATAACAGTTTTTACCAATTTGGAGGCGTTAAATAATAAAAATAATAAGAATATTTCAAAATTTAAAGTTTTTATCTTGTATTATCAACTACCCAAAGTGCCACTTGAGGCGAGTTAAAGCACACAAAATTTCAAAAATAAGTTGACGTCGGCTGAACCTAGCACATTAACAATTTACTTTAAATGTGCCCCTGTTCTTATGGACGGCGATTACCCACTACCACCCACTTACTAAGTGTGAGTGCTGATGCGCACTTCGCAGATATCACAATTAAGCCTTGTCCTCAGGGACGCGAAATTCACGGATTTTTGCACAAATTTTCTGTTTTAATTATTTATGGCAGGAAAATCTCAACTTTTGACAATTGAAATTTGCGAAACTGTCAAACACTACAGATATTATTGCCCCTTTCATTATTATGTGGTGTTAATAAATTTGTTTTGAACTTATGATAATCTACCATGGCAGTTTCATGATGAAAATGATAGAAAATGTTATAGGTAATTGACAAAATTTGTTACAAATAGAGATTTTTCCACCATTAAATAAATCGCGCAAATATTTGCGAATTCCGCATTCAAAAGGACAAAAGGCTTTAGAATACACAGACACTATTTACTTTTGGTTACTAGCACTGTCACTGCAACGGTCACACATTAACACTTATTATATCATATCAAACGAAATATGGGCGTATGAAGGGCATACCTTCGTTCGCCCATATTTCGTCAAAATTTAATATATTCTTCGATCCAGATTCTTATTTTTTAATATTTATTTTAAATAGTTTCTTCGCCATATCACTATTTCATCCTTTTTATCAGAATACTCTTTTCGATTTCATTTATACGGACTAAGTTTCATCTTGTAAGATATAGCAATAGAATTTTTTTTTTGGAAAACTCATTTTAAAAATACAATCTTTCTTCCGCGAGTTTCCATCACTTTCCGTTTCACAGTTGTACTTCTTTACCACTTTTTTATTTGCATACATATGTTATTCACGTACAATTTTGTGTATGAAATATATATTTCAACATCACTTACACTCATATTTTGACCCGGCGCACTAAACTCTTCATACGTGTCATCATCGGATATTCCCCATTTCGATCAAATCACTAATAAAATTAATTACATTCATAATTAAATTAACGAAATTTTGCCCGCCCATGATAGCGCTGGAAATGAAACAGTTGGATCCGACAATTCGTCGCAGCTAATCAAAAGCCAGCAGCGCATGCGTACCAATATGTATTAACTGCAGCGCATGCGTAGCAGAAGCTGTGTAATCGGGTATGCTCTCGGAGATATGCGGCACATGATTTTGTAGGAAAAATATAAGGGCTGCATGTATATTTCTTTGTATTGACTGCTATAAATTGTGAGCAGGTTTATAAAATTAGTCACTCTCTACAATTTTGGAAGTCGACTATAGTAAACACTATTAAAATTTTGTTTTAATGAATACATTTTTCTTGAAAACCTTCAAGTTACTTAAAATTTAAGAAAGCAAAAAAGTAATTTAAATTCAATTTTACAGAGCCAGAAATGTATAAAATATATCCAGAAGGTCTTCGTTTTGGTACTTAAGGACTACTCTACTGAATAAATATATAGGCAGTATTTTTTCGAATACATTCATCTAAATCAGATAATGGCACTTTAACTACTGGTTATTCAACAGTTTATTCAAGTCCTAAGGTTTAAACTAATGACAAAAATCTGTTGGGTACCGTAAATTTATTGAATAATTAATAATTTAAATTATTTACTTTAAATTTCAAACACTTTGTTCGAAGTTAGTACCAAAACTGTCTATTTAATTTTCAGCAAAGAAATTTATAATACTTCATTTGTCTTCCACTATCAGAACAAATAACTTTGCTTTAGTACGTTATTTTATAAAGATGACATACAATTTCGTATGCTGATCTACGAACTAAACTTATAAAAATTTGATACAATAACAATTATCAAAACTTTACAACAGATCAAAGTTAATATTTATTACTTTCAACAATATAGAAAAAATCGAGTATATAGTTAACAGTAATTTCAATGAATTGTATTCACTTAAGGATAAAACATGTTTGTAAACAAATACGGCGCTTCCAAATTGGATGTGACTTAGGATTGGAGATTACACATGATAAATTAAAATCTAAAGAAACATGACGTAAAGGATTCAATAAAAATTGGATTTACGAATATAAGAAAATAATTATATTGAAATAGTGCAAGCAATGATATTCACAGCTAATATTTATCAAGAAAAGTATGAATCTAAAAAAACAGTTACATATCTTTTTATTATGACAGACTGCACCAAATTTTTATTCCATTGAAATTTGTAGTGATCACTCCACCCATTCAATTGACCCAAAAATAGAAATGAAGTAGCTGAGTATAATTCTTGATAACCAAGTAAAGTGGAATTATCATATCAATTATGTAATTAAAAAATTGAAAAGTGTCGTATATAAATTTAAATATTATACGTAATTTTTTACTTATTGGTGAATTCAAGTCATTATGTTATGCACTAGTTCAGTCGCATTTAATATATGGATTAACAGTATGGGGAAGAG
This sequence comes from Monochamus alternatus, assembly GCA_037114965.1. Classification (NCBI taxonomy): domain Eukaryota; kingdom Metazoa; phylum Arthropoda; class Insecta; order Coleoptera; family Cerambycidae; genus Monochamus; species Monochamus alternatus. The sequence continues at coordinate 54,600,247 of CM073429.1, read as the reverse complement.
CCCTAAATTGCCATATTGCATCCCTAGAAATTATACAGATATGTTTTCTAAAACTTATTTTAAGAAAAAATTAACTGACAAATAATTTTTATATGACTTAAGACAGTTGCTTTGCAGTTGCTTTTGCCTTTACATACAACAATATAGAAATCAAAATCAGCTTCAACAATTACCAAATATCCATAACACTAGATATAGCAGCTATTACTTATGCAGGGTGATTCAGGTTCCAAAATGATAAAAATACACATCTGCACGACACTGGAAACTGGTCCACTGTGAAGCCTGACAAGACAAAGCATGCAATTGGCATCTGGACAAAAAATTGAAATAAATTCTACACAAAAAGAAGTCCAAAGGATTTAAAATAAACAAATAGTGACGACCATGGAACCGGTCTTCGTCGTTCAATCTCATGGTATTAACGTTTGGCCACGCTGTACGGATATAATTGAGCCTCGTGTATGATACGCCACACTGCTGCACCACGCTGTGGACATCCTAGACATCCATCTCTTCCACAACTCGGTTGCTCTACAATTGTACTCACTGCATACCGCGGTAAAAATAGCTGCATTTACCTGCACTTCACCATAAATTAAAACGATATCCATATCAACTCTGAGTTGCTATGGACGTAAGCCATTTTCAACAGTTGAAAAATTAATGTAAACACACGCATCACAAAAACGTTAATAATATAAGTAATTTGATTTCAATATTCGGAATCGCTTAGCTAGAGGCTACAATAACCCAGCGATGTAAAGGTTGAAAATACTACAATTTTTTAAAATAATTTACAGGGGCATTCAGAACTTATCTAAAAAAACATTTTTAATGTTCAGGGGACTCTCACAAATACAATTCTCTTAAAAAAAATAAAATAAAAAGGGCAGTTCGAAAATAATTTAAAAATGCACTACTGCACTGCAATGGAAACTGGTCCACTGCAAAACCTGATAAAGCAGGAAAGCATGCAACGAAACAATGGAAAGAAATTCTCAAGGAAAGAAATAAATAACATTTTATAACACATACTTTATGCAGCAAAGTCAACTGCTTTTGCCGCTATTGTTATTAATTAATAATAGAATTAATTGTTGTTGTGTTTGTATTTTAATTAATAAAATAGTTTGACATACCTGATGTTACAACAAAATTTTGGGTCCGTCTTACCAAAGTTTACAGAATAAATATATAAGTTGTTTCACTCTCGAACACGCCCCGCTCTACCTATTCCGCTCTCTTCACCCATCTCGGGGACCGTTCGGTACCCAGGATCCTACACGGTGGCCGATGCTAGAACTGTAACGTGTTGAATGCGATCGATATAGTGTGAGACAGAAAACCTTAAATATCTGCTAGCGTTTATTTTATTTTATTTTTCTTCTAAAAATGCCCGTGAATAATTGTCCCTCCAGACGTGGTTTTTTCTTTTTCCATTGTTCAAGGTAAGTATGTATTTTATATTTCATCAACTAATATAAAGAAAGAGTCACGATATAAAATTTTACGCGGTACGCCGATAAATATTAGACTCTTCATTTGAAAGATTGTCCTGATCAATGCTGTAAAAAAATAGAATTTGAAGCAAACATTTTTTAAATGAAACATCAAACATTGTTTTTTATGAACCAACAAATAAGTTCTTCGTACTGGTATTTATTAAAAAAAAAATAATATGCAATAATTACGTAAGTAGGTACTTAATTGTGTCATGTAATTTTTACACTCAAGCATTTTTTATTCAAGCAGAGTTTCTGATAACACTAAAACAATTTTGGCGTCAAAATTTCAAGATGCTGAAGTTCAAACTGGTAAACCAATACCGATACCTGTGCTCAAACAGTATATAATAATAAATTATAGTTTAAAAAAACTAAAAAAACACGCTTTAATAGTAAACCGAACTAAAAAGTAGAAAATAATTTTGAAGTATCAAGAGTTTGTTACAGCAATAGAAAATTCCGGCAATCAATTACGACGAATTAATTGGGAATAAGATTAAATTAGAAATTAAATTATTAATAAAATAATTCAATTATAGTAAAAAAAGCGTGGGGTGCAATTTACTATATTTTCATAATGACTTTATTTTTATAAACAGCTGCACTACTGAAATAATGGTAACATTTAATATCAAGCACCCCACGCTTTTTTTTACTATAATTGAATTATTTTATTAATAATTTAATTTCTAATTTAATCTTATTCCCAATTAATTAGTCGTAATTGATTGTCGGAATTTTCTATTGCTGTAACAAACTCTTGATACTTCAAAATTATTTTCTACTTTTTAGTTCGGTTTACTATTAAAGCGTGTTTTTTTAGTTTTTTTAAACTATAATTTATTCTCTTAATTTTTAGTCTCAAAACAATAACAAAAGTAATTATAATTAAGAGCCTTAATTTTTAAAATATCTTATATTTGACAATAAATCTAAATTCATTTCATTCATGTTTACGTAACCTTTCCATTTCATATAGTTTTTCTATACATTTTTTTTTCTCCAGTCTCCTCTTTCTTTGTGTTATAGTTTCATTTTTGTTTGTTTCTATAAAATATGCAAATTAAAATTTTTGTCAACGTTCTCGTATCAAAATCTTTTTTTTTTCTTTTTAATTTTACAAAATTTTAGATTCAAAACTTTCTTCAAAATTCTTGCCAAAATATTCAAATCAAAATTTCTTTGAATTTGAAAATTTACGTTCTTCAAAATTTTAAAATTCAATGTCTTTTTCGAAATTTTTTCAAAATTTTTGGATTTTAAAATTTTTCAATTGAAAATTTTTTCCAAAAATTTTTATTTGAATTTTTTTATAAATTATCAAATTTTTATTTATTTCTAAAATTTTTTAAATTTGATTTTATCATGTAATTCCACAATCCAAAATTATTTACAAAATTTTGTATTTCAAAACTTTTTTAAACTCCAAAATTTTATATTTAGAATTTTTTTTTTAATTTTGAATTCTGTATTTTTTCGAAATTTTTTAAATCAAAATGTTTATTTGAATTTTGTTATAAATTATCAAATTTTTATTTATTTATAAAAATTTTTAATTTAAAATTAGGCGAAAACCGAAAACTAATTTTGTCAGGTCGCCATCTATACGTGAAAAGCAAGAGCACGAATCTATTACAGTCCCCTGCCCCTGCCTTGCCTGCTTGGAAACAACACTGATGGATTGTATACACTTAACCTGCAAAGTAATCTAAATAGTTTTTATTCTGATAATCCTAGTCAGGACATTAGAACAAAGTTATTAAATAATTGTATTGTCATCAGTCCTTGACCCCTGTGCAAATTTTCAAGCTGATCAGACTTCTTGAAATTGGTGAAAATTACGCTGAAAGATTCCGTTACATACATACATACATACATACATACATACAGGTGAAGCTAATATAAGCGTGTTAAAAATGGTATGTACAGTAACCTCTTTAAATAAATTAAAATAATTTGTCTCAAATTAATTAATATACCTGCGTATAGAAATACCCAAATCACTAAAATAATATTAAATACTAAAAATGACCTAGACATACTTATATACATTGGGTTTTCATTTGAGTAACTTTTTTACTGAAAAGAATATATAGTTTATTAAATTACAAAACAATAATATAATGCATTTTTATTATACTTCGGATCAAACGTCACAAACACTGTCGTGTAGGAGTAAGCTGCATTAAAAGAGCAATTAAACACCTATACGGCAGCATTTGTAACTTATAGACAATATAGATTATATTATTTCCTATTTTAGTTTTGAAATAATGTATATTGTTTTTTTTTTAATATTTAATAAACATTTTGTTGCAAATTTTCCTCATAGCTACATTGCTTTTTTTATAGTAGAGTATTTTAATTTACAAGTGAATATATACGACTTCCAAGATTAACTAACAAAACTTTATACATTTACCTATAATCGTTTTTAATATTTATATTTATTACATTACAAATATTTTATTTATACAATAAGCAGCCTTACATCACACTTTTGGAATATCCCTCGTATATAAAGCGAATTAGAAAAACACTACTTTTTTAAGTCCCTCGTACTTAGCCATTTTTTGCGACAGTAATTACGTGCGGCGGTACGGCTTTGATCTGAAGATATCAAAGTGCCAACAGAGAGTGGTATAATTTATATTTATTCAGTAAACTTTGGTCTTACCCAGTTTGTACAAAATAACACAAATGTTTCTGCTTCTTGTCCGTTTTGAACTCATAAGTTAGTGGCAGCAATTATGATACGTTTGCGTAAATCATCAATAGTAGGTATCCACTTCGGTGCGATACACTTCATTTTTTAAATATCCCCCACAAAAAGAAGTTCAAATAATAAATTTACTGTTTATGTGAGTTATTTTATACTTATTTATTTATTATGATACTTCCACCGATATAATATTTCCTTTTGTAAAAAATATTGTATTCTTAAAAGTAATAAACATTATCATTATTAAAACTTCGATATGACATTCAATTTTAATACAGTTCTTAGAAATGCTTACTGTCTTAAACCGTTATAAAAAATTATCATGAATTATTTTAAATATTGCCGGAGTCGCCGGTATTAAGCATTAGCTTCTCTTTACAGCAAGAGCTTTTGTTTTTATCCCTTGATGTGATAATTATCAACTACGTTTTATATGAGAGGAACAAAGAGAATAAAAGCTCATTATCCATATTTAATCCTTTGTCCCATTTATGTTGCTTATGTAGAGAGTATGTCGATTTAAAATGTATGTACTAGCACCTTTAATAAATTTATACCTTCATTTTTGGAGCTGCAGAAATGCGAATATTAAACCAAAATTACATTTGACACAACTGAACTTGATAGATTGATGATAGAATACTGATATATCACTGTTGTATTGTGTGACAATTAGAAATGGTAAAATAGCAAACTTAAGTCATTGCTTATAATTCAGTCTGATATTATGGTTATTAAAAGTTCTTTCAGTTTCTAACTTTTTGGCACTATTGCATATCGCGACATTTTATATTCAATAGTCGTTTGCCTCAATGCCATATCAGAGTCGCGTCGATAGCAGAAATATAAAACGTTTTAAAGTAATAACGGAAACAGATCGTTTGGAGAATACTGATGAGCATAATAAAAATGTAAAATTTATAGTTTTTAAAGATTCCATTCCTCATTTTTATTTTTTAAAACTCGAATTGAATTTTAAAATAAGGCTTCTTTTAAATTTTCAAAATGGCTGTAAAATATAGGCCTACTGGACAAATATATTTTAATTAAGAAACGATACATATTCCAATCATTTTAGACAAAATTCTAATAACAATAAGTTTAATAAGTGATAATTAAGAGTATAATAATACGACAAGTCTTGCCAACTAAGTATTTTTTGTAAAAAGGCTGTTAAATAAATAAATATGTTTGTTTTTCACATCGACTTCATAATAATATAAATTTATAAAATTACATACTAAAAAAATCAGTAATGTCATATATACATCTATCTATTAAATAATATTTTAACTTAGATTTAAATGTAATTAGATTATGAGTATTTTGAAATTCTACCGGTAAAAAATTAAACATCTTGGGTCCAAAAACAAATGGAGACTTAACAGTAACATCATACTCAGAACATGGCACATAAAATGTGTTTTGTTTGATATGTTTGTACAGAACATACTTTATCAAAACTATTCCTATTATTAATAACGAAAACACATAAAAACATAAAGGCTGGGAAGTGTTAATATTTTAAAATCTTTTTTTACAAGAATGTGTATTTGATACATGCGCTATATACCATAGAATACGTATTATAAATATAACATATACGGAAATATCTAATATGTATTGAAGTTTAACAATATACTTAAAATTTTAAACTTTATCCACGTCTATACAGTATGCGCCAAAAGTATGGAATAAATTCAATAAAAACGAAACAATTATTTTTTGGGAAAAATCATCAAACAGGTCGATTTTTAATTTAAAAAATACATATTTTAGCGTAAAATGCGATTTTCAAATGTCATTTGTTTTCGAGTAATGACGTCATCGATTTTTTTTTAAACGGCAACACCATATTTTTTTCCTTGATTCTGAAAGATCGTTTAATTCTCTATCAGACGGTACTAAAATTTTGTCCTCTTACATAGGAAAGTTTTCGAGTAAATGACGATTGAATGTTAGAAAACGTAAATTTTATCCATAAAAAAGTATCAATTCTGAGGTATGTAAAATAAAATACAATTGATTAAATTTTATACTTAAATTACATGTTCGAATTGCCATCCACCAACTTCTTGACAATGCGCAAGTCTGTGAAGAAATTCTTCTTGCACATTATGAATGATTTCTGGGGTAACTCTGCGTATTTCGTCCCGAATGCGATTTTGAAGTTCTTCTAAATTACGTGGTTTATTAATGTACACTTTTGACTTCAAGTATCCCCATAAAAAATAGTCAAGAGGTGTAAGATCTGGCGATCTTGCAGGCCATTCTATCGGTCAGCGTCTGCCGATCCACCTCCCAGGAAAACAGTTGTCCAAAAAATCTCGTACAGGGCGCGCATAGTGCGGAGGTGCACCGTCTTGCTAAAACCATATGGTATCGTCAGGAATGTCAGGGTCATTATCTATTCCAGCCCACACATTTAATTTCTGAGGGGGTTGGGTATGTGCCTCTGCCATCCAATGAGGATTTTCCCGACTCCAATATCTGCAAGTTCGACGGTTTACTGTACCATTGAGACAATTAAATTGAAAAAAAAATTAAAATTTCTATTTCCTTGACATAATCCATTAGAATTTCACAAAAGTGTAAGCGGCGATCGGGATCATCTTCATTGAGTTACTGCACAAGTTGATATTTTTCCTTCCTCAAGATACGTAGCACTGTGCTCTGACTAGTGTCATTGCTTAATGCAACCAATCGTAATGAATTATGAGGATTATCCACCATACTTATCAAAATGTTCTGTTTCTGATTTTTATTAATGCTTCGACGTCCAGGTTTTGGAATATTTACACCATTGCCAGTTTTTCTAAATTTAGACTCTACCTTACTGACTGTTGATTGACTGATAGGGCGATCTGGATATTTTTCATTAAATAAATCGCAAACTTCCTGCTGAGTTCTAGTCATATTCCCGCATCCGATAAGAATTAAAATTTCAATTCTTAGAGTAACAGTTAAATGTGCCATAATATTTTAAATTGAATAATAATTTATATGTCGCTTACAATACTTATTAGAAAGTCGGTGTGACAATGACACTTTGCAAAGATTTTCACCTACGTGATCCATAAAAGAACTATGGAATTCGAAAAACTAAACTTGATAACGTTTTTGCTTTATTTTAATTGATTTACGTTTTCTAATATTCAATCGTCATTTACTCGAAAACTTTCCTATGTAAGAGGGCAAAATTTTAGTACTGTCTGATAGAGAATTAAACGATCTTTCAGAATCAACGAAAAAAATATGGTGTTGCCATTTACAAAAAAATCGATGACGTCATTACTCAAAAACAAATGACATTTGAAAATCGCATTTTACACTAAAATATGTATTTTTTAAATTAAAAATCGACCTGTTCGAGGATTTTTCCCAAAAAATAATTGTTTCGTTTTTATTGAATTTATTCCATACTTTTGGCGCATACTGTATGTATTAATTGAGTAATAGAGTATATTTGATATAAATATTTACATATTCTTCACATCTAAGCATTCTTATACTTCAACACTTCTCTTTCTTAAAATGACACTAAATTACTGATTATTCTTAAATATTAATATTTTGTTAAACGTTTTATTAATTATAGAATAAATTTATTCTTTCTTAAATTATAGGTTTATAGATTTGCATGAATTAAAATTATTAATATTTTGTAAATGTGGCTATAGTGCAAAACAATCACATGTATAGATGATATGAATACAACACTTCTTGGGATTGTTACCAAAACTGTAGAGACATAATTGTAGTATTATTTACTACAAATTAGTTAGTATTTAATTATTTATATAAGGTGAGTAGAGTAGTAACTATTTTAGAAAGGAATACAATATAGCAAGAATATTAATTACTAATTATATACTTTAGTTTTATTTTTTCTTAATACAATGTTACTATTTACTTTATTCGAAATTATTTAATATTCTTCAAATATTTGCAGTACCTAGTACCTTTCAAGTCACTTAAAACTTAGCAATTGTTGAGTCAAGTCATTCATCAAAATAAAACAATACAGTGCTTTAAGCAAGTATAACTTGCTCTAATCTCTTATTAAATATAGTAGTTTTCTTGATTTGAAGTGAAACTAAGCTTGTATTGGAATAGGTGTATTAATCTTGATATTAGAATAGGTAGCTTTCTTTTCGTGTATATACAAAAATTGCTTCTTTAAAATACAGGGCGCTAAAGTAAAAGTTTTTAAATTGTTTTTTTTCGTAATAAATAAATTGCTCAACATTTTATAAATTAACAACTCTTAATATTTTTATTCTAATACTCTTTTCCAATATAAATTCGATTCGAAACAGGCATTTTTAAATTTCAAATTACAAAGAATCGCTCACGAAACAATTTCTAGAATAGCTAAACTGAATTTATACAACGTGTCTCTAAACACAGGGCTAGCCAGATTTGCCGTTATTACGCAAACAAATGATTTTTTTACTTATGTAGTTTAACAGATTCTTTAAATATATTTATACTAATTTCTGCGCATGTTCATCTGTCTCAACAATGCTTAAAGTCCCTCAGTATTAGAGAAATTCAATAAGCATGCAAAATTTCAATCTTCTAGACCTGCTTTGATATTTTACCCGAGTTTAGATCTTTCTAAAAGGACGCATAGAACATTAAAACTTTTGTGCATATACTCAATTTTTCACTCTGAGAAAGTTATCTTGATTATTTCATTATCATCTTAATCATTTTGTCGAATTCCATAGGGAAAAGACACTCTACTAGTGGACAAAGATATTAAGATTTTTCTGAATTTTCAAGGTTTACTTAATTATACGAAATCGAAATCATAGATCATCTTGTTTTACAAATAAATCAGAAGACCATATTTTAAACTTTTTACTTTTTAAATTTATTTTACATGAGTCAGCAACCAGAATGTGTACTCAGGGAGCACCAGATGACAAGATATATCTCGAAACATTCATAATAAAAATTGTCATAATTGTGGGAATATCTGCAGCTTATTGTAGATAAGAATGTATGCCTATTTATCAAGAAAATTCATATAAGGAATATTATCTCCCTAATTCTTATTAGGTCTACTCTCACAAGAGTAAGGTATTGGTTTCAAACTGTTACAAATATTCAACCAGTTAAATTGTGAATGAGTTTTCAGAGCATGTAACTTTAGAAGTAGTTGTACGAACATTTCTGACAATTTTAAACTACTCCCAGACTCTTGAGAGGACAGACCTATTGAGTAAAATTATAATTGCTACAGAAGGTCATATATCGGATATGTTCAATGAAATTGTTACTATTATTTATTTACTTTTTTTTACTTTTCGCTGAACCTTCAAGACTAATTCTTACTAATATACTAAAACTTCTTTCTTTCTTTAGTTGTATATAATATTCAACACAAAAATGCATAAAACCTGGTTGTTACTATTTTTATTAATTTGTATTTGTCTTAATTTGTAAAAAAATAAAAACAAATAAAAATTGAATCATTTTTGGGTATCTCGAATCAGTTTGAAGATACCTTACCGCATAGCTTTTAATATTTCACGAAGCTCGTTTCATATTCAATTTGTTTTAATTATATTTTTGACAAAAAATTGTCATGCCTTAGTGCTGCTAAATATCAGTTGTTTTATGTCTTTGACATTATCTTTGTATGTGACTGTCTGTTTATCTTACTTGAAGTAATTGGCCAATGGTATGAGTAAAACAATTAACACAAACAAAAGCAACTGAAAGAAAATGGTTTTCGGACTATAAATTTCTTGATAGATACATAAAAAGTGGGTTACTTACCGAAATGCTAACATTTAAGTACTTTTGTTTAATTAATACTACTAATAATTAGATTATATGCCTACATTTTCTATAAGGAGTAACTCAAAATTATTCCATGAAATCAACTAATAAGACTACTTAAATTTTCATATTTGGAGATATTTCCAAGCAATAAACTTTTAAAAATGCCGTAAAATTTCCAAATAATTGAATCCAGGTTGTCTCATCGGGAACCGTACCGATCATTATCTGGGAAAAAAATAATAAAAAATTTGAAAATTTGGCAACATCGTAAAGTCACTGGGGCGAGCACAATAAACATATATATAGAACTCTTCAACACTACTATGGTGTTTGTGCATGCGACAGCGCATGTATTTAGGATTAGGTATTTTAGTTAAGTCAGTACAAGTTTTGGTTCCTAGTTGTCAGCCACATGTATTTTTCTATTTGTGAAAATACACCTATTGTTAATTGAAGTGAAATTATTTATTAATGGGTCCGCAAATACCTAGTAGACAAGTGCAACGAAACAATATAACTACCACATTTTTTAATTCAATGGAAAATTTTAGGGCCACTTTGTAATTTTCCCTATAGCTTATACTTCTACATATTCTATGACAAACTTTGACACATGGTAGATGGATTAATGTCAAATATTTTTTCTTATATGAACATAGACTCGATTTGTTTTTGTTTAGAAGTTACAAGCATTTTAATAGTTATTTATGCAACAAGTACAAAGTAGGTAAGTCTTTATTGCACGTGACGTGAAATTGTCCAACAAGGCCGCCAGGCCGAGTAGTACAACACGTCGAGTGCAATAAGCATTTTTTGTACAAGTTGCATACAATATGTTTTCTACGTTCATGCAAAAACCAAAAAAATGTTTTATTTAGATGACACTAAGTCTAGGAAAATATGACGTCGATTTGAACGTTTATGTTTGTCATTATGACAAAACGCTGTAGTACAATGACAGATGAATGCAATAAACATTTTATTGCGCTAGTGCAATAAAGAACCACTTTTTCCACTAAATATAGTTCAATAAAGTTTTGTTTTTTGCATGAACGTAGAAAATAAATATAATTTCATATTTCAATCAAAGTAACAATATACATATATAACAATAGTTATTATTTGGGTCATTTTAATTATGCATTTGACATTTAGCGTTAGAGTGCTAAATAAAAAATGTATTTATATACAACTAAAGAGTATGCAGATATTTTCTTTGTATTGAGTATTCCAATGAGTACGCCAGACAAGCAGTCCGAGAATATCGACGAAGATACCCAAATAGACATCAACCTGTCCACACAGTATTTAGTGCATTATTTCGTAGACTTCGAGAAGAAGGTAACCCCCTCCAACAAAGGCCATTCGTCCTATTGAAGTGAATCGTTGAGTGTATAAACTTATTCACTCAACGAGTGAATATAGAAATGAAGAAGATATAATCGATGTTGCCAATAACAATTCTTCAATTAATGTTTGGCGTATAGCAAGTAATCTTTATTATCACCGACTTTTGTATGGAGTGTATTGAATAGAGAAATGTTAAATTCGTTTCATCGCCAAAATGTACAAGTGTTACATGGTGAAGATGCTCCTCAGCGATTAGAGTTTTTTAGCTGGTTACTTCAATAACATGTACAAAATGATAGATTCATTTGTTTTTTATGTAGTCTGATGAAGCGTGTTTCACTAGGAAAGGCATAAGAAATAATCATAATGAACATATCAAGGCGTTACAAAATACGCATGCAATTAAATCAAGATGATTTCAGCAATGTTTCAGTATCAACATTTGGTGTAGCATTTTCAACAATAAATTACTGCCTGTGTATGTTTTAAATGGTCGTTTAAATGTAGATCTGTGTAAGACTTCCTTGGAACAACCTTTTTGATTTCATTGATGACGCAGGGCTTAATATCGCTCGAAATATGTAGTATCAGAACGATGATGCTTGATTAAATGATCTTTTCCCTACTAAATGGATAGACCAACAAGGTCCAATAGCATAACCACCGCGTTCCCTAGATCTATATCCTTTCGACTTTTAATTGACACAGGTGGCACAGGTTAGTGATCAACATCATCACCATTTTGAAACGACAATATCAAAAGTGCTGACAATGAATGAAATAGTTACTTGTTATCTTGACAGATTCTCAGCACTTTTGAGATTTGATTCAACTTAAAAAAGGCCACCTGAAGAAGAAATCTAGAAATAACTTAGATCTCGTCTATTGTAGCTGAATTTACGGGTTCCTAATGTTCAAGTTTTTTAATTATGTCAGGTATATATTTTTACTAAATTTAGCTAGATTAATTTTGTTTATTATTACTGGACTCAATCTTGTCTTTGAAATTGTTCATTAATCAGCATATCTAAATATTTGATATCACAGAACATACATATGACTCCAGTAATAGGAATAGTCTGATTCGGCAATTTTTGTAATTTGTTGAAATCATCTGAATATGCGATAAAAATAGTCTTGCCGAATTTAAGATGAAAATTAAAAAAATAGAGCAGTTTTGAGCACTTGAAAATCTCAAACCGATGCGAGGCTACGAAATGTACCTGCATGCGAGGTTAGGATGCGTGACGTCAGCTACCTACCTCGCGTAGCCTGACGTGAACATTTATTACAGGTTACGCGGTCGATTTGGATGGCTTATCCAAGCAAGAAGTGATATGCCAGCAAGAAACTGATATTTTTTATACCTAAATGTGCTAATACATATATCTATTAAATCAAATGATATAGGTATACCTATTGTTTATTATTGTATAGGTAGGTGACCAATAAAGTTAGAACGTCTGGTTTATATTTCATATTCATAAAAGATATGAGTAAAATATGAGTATATAGAAGTTTATAGACTACTTAAAGTTGCGTTCTTTCCTTATTAACTGTTAAGTGTTAACAAAAACATTTTCTTTTTGCAATACATACATAAGCTGATTAATTATACACATTTAGTATATACGTATATGTTTAATTAATCGGTAATCAGTGTCTACTGCAATTACCATTACTGCTTCTTATAAGACATTGCATTTGACATCGCCCATTCGAGTAAATGAAACAGATGTAACGTTGCCTGACCAACGCCAACTACATATTAATAATGGTGATTTCTTGGTATCCATAAACAATAAACCGTTTGGTAAAACGAACGTCCATTACAGTCATATTTCTGAAGATGCCCAAGAGACAATTAGTGGATTACATTATACGATTTGCGTGACCCTATTAATTCATTAAACAATAAATACACGAAGCTTTTGAGTAATTGAGTTTATATTTTCATGTATCGTTCCTATAACAATTAATCCATTAGAATTAAGTCTTGACGTGGCAATTTATCATGGAATTCAAGGAAAAAATTAATTTATTTGGACCAAGTTGGGAGGCAGACATTTCTTGGATATTGTTACAAGGACAATGTAATAAATTTTATTTCGAAGGACTTTTCCTTTCATCATAAAACGATGTTAATTGGATTTTATGATCGTATCTATAAATTACATGTTTGATCCAGGCTTAATAAAAATTTATTTTAATTAAGTTTATTGCTAAGAAAAATTTCAATTGCTGTTTTCATTAGATTGCTCATAGAGATGTTCCATAGAAAAAAACTTAAGATTAATTCGGGATAAAAATTAAGTAATTTGGCGATGTAATACATGTTACCAATGGATAATCAGGTATCAAAACATTTACGGAAATCTAATAATGCCAAGCATCAGTAAATAAAATATTCATCATTTGGAGTTTTTTATATTCATTGGACTAAAACTTTGAAACCTCATTGACTTTTAATTTGGACGACTCAGTTTCACATTATTTTCTTCCTCTAAATATCAAATTGCTTCCTTAAAAAATATGGATATTTTTAAGATATTTCAGTAGAGCGTGGCATAAGAGTAGTTAGGGGTAGATAATTAGGGGCAATTTTTTTAGAGGGTTAGACATTTTTATTCTTCTGATATATGTTTTTGTTAGTAGATATTTTGATAAAGTTTATTGTAAACAAGCTACACTGAAAAAAATGTAATCCATATTTAAGTATAATAATATACTTTAATATTAAAATTTAATCAAGTGTATAATATCAGGGTATTATAGAATGATGTCAAGGAAACTTATGGGCAGGTTCTGTTTAAAAATAAGAAAAGTTTATATAAACATAAGTCCGGAAATGTTTTCGAAATACAGGTTGTTTCAAATTTTCTATCTAGTCTTCATTTCGAAAACCAATCGAGATATTGGGATGAGATTTGGTACACAACAGTGTATAGTGAAGGGCTACTTTTACCTGTATAAATTTCTCTTGTACAATACTAGCATCAGTGGTATTGTCGCCGTAAAACGAATCGTACGCCACTGGTTTTTTGACAAATTGGTATCCCTCTCTTAAAGCCAAGTTATTTCTGCTTAAAAACTGTGTCTTGAACTTTTTCAATCTGATACACCGTTTTCGAGATGACACTTAATTTATTAATCATTATAATACAGAAATGATCTACACAGTAAAAAAATAATTACACATTTTAACACAAAAGAACACGATACTGTGTTAATCGAGGTCCACACGGAATTCTATATATTTTTACACATTTCTCTGTATGTAGCAGTGTGTTAAAGGTTTAACACAATCCACTGTGTTAATATAACAAATGTCATGTGTAACTTTTACACATTTCTGTGTTATTTGTATCATTAAAGGTGTAGGCTTTACACATTAACATGTTAATATTATTGTATAATAGGTATTGATATGGAAAACTCACCTATCTTTTTAATTTGTTAATTATGTTCCTGTTTACTTTCGGAATAATTTATATATATTAGGCCCAGAGAAATAATTTTTAATAAATATAATTTTTGAAATATTTTTATTTTCACATTTTCTAGAGGTTCTGCGTATCGTCGAGAATGCATTGAATATTATAGCCTGTAATGTTCTATTAAACGACAGAATATATGTATTAAAAATTATAATTTCAAAAACAAACAGGAACATAATTAACAAGATAGGTGAGCTTCCGCATCAATATAAAGAATTTTCTGAATTATGATGTAATTATAAAATAAAAGATATTTTACTTTTTATGATTCTATTTAAAAAATAAAATTATGTTCAAATGAACAACAACCAAGTCTGCTAACAAAATATGTATGTATTAAAATTAACAGTATAATAGTACATATTCTAATAAGGGACTAATAATATTATAGTAAATCATAAACAATGAAACAACAAACAAAGATGTATTTAGGTACTACATAATAGGAGTTTACGAAAATTAATTGGTAGTGATCTGAATATATAATTTTCTTTCTTTAAAGTTACAAAAAAAGTTAGATTACAGAATAATCTAAAACGTCAGAGTAAACTCCTAATGTTTTTAATAGTTATATTCTAATTAGTTTTAGCTTTATTACAATTATCAGTAATATTTGTTATAGTTAGGTAAGTCCTTACCATTTTCCTTGATTAAACCTCATTTTAAATTTAATATCCTCCATTTGAATACAGTGAGAGATAACTGTACATAACACCGCTACATGACCAATATGGCGTAGTGACGTGTGTTGGATCAGCTGATACACTGCAGCTGCGCAGTTGTACTCAACCAGTCAGGAGTAGGGATATAGAACACAATTAAGTTATGTGCGTGTTAAATTTACACAAAATGGTGTACTTTCAACACACAACTGGTAAATATTACAATTAATTAATTACTAAATTTATTATACTTGAGGAATAGTGAGATTAAGCTATCGTTGGAATAGTGTATTAAACTTGATAATAGTATAGCTTTCTATCCGTGTAGACTCGTGCTTAATGTACTTCGCTAAAATGCCTGATTTTTAAGAAAAATAAATTACAATTTTCTGCTACAATTGTCAGCTTTGGACAATCAAATATTTTATGTGCGTGTGTGTATGTGATGTGAATTTTTCTTCACGTAGGCTTAACCAATTGTGACGTTACATATTTTTATTTTGTTCGCTTGTGTTCGTATTTGTTTATGTTTTGGTGTATCTTATGTATGGTGGTAGCTTAAAAGATGCCTGGTCTAGAATGGGAACACTTGTCGTAATTATTATAAGTCCAAACAAACTTCACACTTGTGAAATTGTGAATTGGTCATTGCCATTGTTATTGTATTTCTTAGATGAGAACCCTTTGCTCTCAAGAGAGATTAAACTAAGAAGTAACAAAATGGAATGTTAAATATATGAATATTGGTGAAGCGAATTATTAGACTGAGACTTAAAGAGTAAATACAAATTCTTTATGGCAATATAAATTGTTTAATTATACATGGATCTTTTCAAAGTTTTTTAGTCTACCTTACATAACCTGCGCTACTTTCTTAAAATTTACTGAAACAATTGGTACAGAAACATATAGAAAAAATTGGATAGCAAATCAAATTCTCAGCAATAGAGTCTTTTTACCTTGTTTGTTTGTTCTTGATTGTGTTAATTGACGATCACTTAGAGTAGGTTAGCCCAGAAGTCGGAGACTTGTGCGGGGGAGAGGGCGGTATATTATTATTAAACAGGCAGCATTTGCGGCCAGGAACGACTTACGTCCTACGCCCTAACCACCATTCAGTACAGAAATGAAGGAAACCTAGAAAACCTCATGAATTAGGGGGGTAGTCAAATGTCAACCGGTATCAATCTCTCACATTGACCCAAGCCAACATTCTTCCACCCTACCATATTCGCAAAGAAGATGCCAATCCTCTCCATGAATAAACCTTATATACGGCCTCCAGGTACGGGAGCCGAACCCACAGCAATCTAGTCACCTTCATTCAGGTACTGACGTCTTAAACCGCGCAACAATTGCAAAAAGTATGTTGTCCAACTCGACTTGATGGCTACTTTGGATAATTTCACGTCGCGTGACTTTTTGTACGAGTTGCATACAATATTTTTCGTACGTTCATGAAAAACTAAATAGTACATTATACTATAATGGAGAGAAATGCGTTATTTTGGCAGAGGTGCAATTTGAAGCCCGAGGGCTACAATGCACCGAGGACAAAATAGTATCTCTCCCGAATGGTATATACTATTTTTTCCACGGCCTCATTAACTTAAAAACACATATTTTGTCATTATAAAGTAAGTAGCACCAGAATTATTGTATTCGGATTTGAGCATTTATTTAGTAGTCGTTGAGTTATTGTCATAACTACAAAATAAACAAACAAAAAGAATTGTCAAATTAAGGTGCTAGTTTGGTTTAGTTTAAAGTTTGTTTAGTGCACAATGAATAATTGTGAGTCGGAAGGGATTGTGGAGGCTGCAGATATTGCAATAAGCAATTTGCTGCCTACGAAGTCAAGATCTTTATACGATATAGCCTACAATTGGTTCAAAAAGTGGTGCGCCGAGAAGAATGTTACAGCGAGAATGTTTTGTTGGCATACTTCAGTAAAAATGCAAAGAATTATAAGTCCAAGTCCAGTTCCATATTATTAGCGCAATATTCTATGGTTAACTCATGCTTGATAATTTACGGCAACATAGATATAAGCAAATTCCCCAAGCTGATCGCATTTTTGAAAAGAACCGGTGACGGATATCAAGCGAAAAAATCGAAAGTATTGACAAAGGGTGAAATCGACCGTTTTCTATGAAGTGCAGATGACAAAGAATCCTTAATGATTAAGGTACGATTACTTTTGTTGTTAGGTATTTCAATTATTAAGTATGTAATGATACATACATCAAGCAAATAACATCCTGTATGGTTTGTGTTGTACCGATATTTATTTCGGTACAGTTTTTGTTGTCGGCGAAAAAGCGCGTTTTATACAGATAAGGTAGAGAGGGTTATCGTTGGTACCTGCGGTATTGGTGTGGTTGAAGTATTTATTTATTAATAATATATTTGTGGCTAACTGTGTCACTTTGGCCGGTGATATTATATCTTGGTGATATTTGTCTAACCTGTGCCAGGTAGGTGGAATCTCGTTACTATGTTAGTTTAATGTATTGTTACTTTCTCTGCAATTCTTGAAATTGTATGTAATGTGTGTGTGTGTTGAGCATATTTGATTGTAATTATATTAGTGTGCATATTTATGATATTATTGTGTCTTTCAGTTGGAACAAATATAGCTATTTTGAAGTCCTGGGTATTTCTCAATCCACCCGAATCTGTTACGTAATTTGTCCCGCTACAAGTATTTTGATTTTTTATAGGTTGGATTAATTCTGGAGATTGCCCGAGCTTGTCGAATTGATGACCTAGTCAATTTAACTGCAGATGATATTGAGGATGTAGGCTCTTCCTTGATTGTAAAAATTCCAAACACTAAGACAAAGATTCCACGAACCTTTCTGGTTACCGATGTGGGAAATATGCTTGAATTGTTTCGAAAATACCTGTCTCTTCATCCTCCCCACGTCAAGTATAAGCGCCTTTTTTGTACTAAAAGGCAGGAAAATGTAGTTCGCAGCCAGTTGGTAAGAATACCATGGGAAAAATTCCGAGTGTAGTAGCTTCGTATTTAAAATTACCTGATGCTGCATGTTATACTGGTCACTGCTTACGAAGATCTTCAGCGACATTACTAGCAGATGCTGGTGTGGATATCACGACAATAAAGCATCATGCTGGTTGGAAATCAACGACAGTCGCTGAGGGTTATGTCGAGAACTCCATTGAAAATAAGACCAAAATTGCTAATCAGGTTTTAGTTGGTACCACTACTAGCGCAATCACAAAAACTGTAAATGTAAAGGAAAGTAATATTCCTTCTAATATTAACTTTAGAAAATTGTACAAATGTAACATTTAATTTAAATGTCAATAAATAATTTCAATGTTATCTTTTTTTTGCATGAAAAACGTTCTCCATAATGTAAACTCCCTTGGGAGCATTATACTCCCTTGGGAATAATCGACTACTTCTGTTTCAATTTTGATGTAATAGAAACTGATTTCTACTCCCGACCGTGGAAAAAAATATTTTATTCACAATTCAGTTGTTCAGTTCAAAGGAAACTAATTTTAATTTTAATAAATTACATTTTATAGTAATTTTGTAATCCAGTATGTAATATGATTGACAATAATATAAAATATGCAATTGCTTAAAACTAATACAATTTCATAGAAAATGGACTAGATATGGCGTCGATAAACGTTTTATGTTTATTACGATCACAAAACCCTGTAGCAAGATGACATCTGAGTGCAATAAAAATTTTATTGCACTATTCCAATAAAAAAAAACAGTTTTTCACTAAATATAGTTCAATAAAGGTTTGTTTTTTGCATGAACGTAGAAAATAGTTATTAATGATGTGAATGTTAAAAGTTACGAATAAATAGTGACGTAGATATCAGCAAGCATTTTAAGCTCATTGCGTTTCTGAAGCGTCAAGGAGAAGGTTATCAACCCAAAAAATCAAAGATATTGACCAGAGACCAAATTGAACAGTTTTTGAAGTGCGCACCGGATGACGAGTGTCTTATGATGAAAGTAGCTACTATTTTGGAAATATTTGGTGCCTGCCATAGAGAGGAGCTTTGCCAGTTGACTCTTGACAACTTGGAAATTGTGAGCACTTCCAGTCCAATATTGGTTAAGATGTCAGATACCAATACCAAGACTCCCCGAAATTTCATTATGGTTGAAGAATTTTATTTGGATTTTTACCAGAGATACATGGCTCTTCGTCCAGCAAATGTGGGACATCGGAGACTTTTCATTTTCCGGAGACAAATGTACGAAAAGCCCTAGGGAATAAATAGGTACGTTTGGAAAATTTCCTACAGCTATTGTTAAATTTCTGCAACTTCCAAATTCTAATTTCTATACTGGACATTGTTTCCTGCATTTGTCGGCAAGCTTACTAGCGGATAGCGGAACAAATTTAACGACAATTAAGCGTCATGAGGGATGAAAATCTTCAACGGTCGCCGAGGGATTGAAGATCCGTTGGAAAGTAAAAATTCGATTGCCCAAAAACTGCTTTCAGTGCCACCAATATCAGCGGATTCTGCTCAAACGTCAACTAGGAATGCGGTCGTTTCAGTTGATAGTGGTAGAACTGTAGAAAGATTTAATTTTTCATTAATCAATTTAATCAATCAATTGTGTGAATTGTAATATAAGTATTCATGTTAATAAAGAAAATATAAATTAAATGTATTGCAAATTTACTGTCACAATTTGATATTTACTTTAAGACACTAGTGCTTTAAAATAATAATTTTAAGGCACTGGTGCCTTAAAGCAATATTTTTAATGCTACAAGGGAGTGTTAAAAATTGCATTTTTAACATGTATGTAGAAAAATACATTTTTGTTCTTATTTCATATTCTAGAGGTGTATTCTTTTGAGATAACAAACTATCCCCCTGTATAAGAATAGAAGCTATTCCTTTGTATTTAGTAATAAATCAATAAGGTGTCATATGTCGCCGCATATCTTTCTCATATATTCCTTTTTCATGTTTCCATGTTTCCTTTTCAGCCACATGAAAATAAAATCCGATGTATCGCTTTACATCACGAGTACAAAATATCGAGCTTGCTTTGACAGTCTATTAAAAAAAAGTGCATATTCCTGTTAGTACCTCCATCAGAAACAAAAACAATTTTTAAAATGATGGATGATACAACTTTAGGCCTAGCAGATCCATCCCTGATGATTAACTGTCATGTCAGTTTTCACCATATCACCGCATCACAACACCAGTATCTAACATGGTCATTAAGAACAAATTCACTCAGAATATGTAGTAGTAAACGCTTTGTAATAGTTTTTTTGTGCAAGCTTAATAAATAAAACGATGAGTATTTGATTGATCAAGTTTTGGAAACGCTAAATTCTAAATTAATTTTCAGCATAATATAAATAAGTAAACAAAGATGTTGATGTCATGCAGCTTTAAATAAGTTGAATGAATATGTATTTTTCTTATTGCTTTAATACATCTGCTAGGTGCAGTTATTTTTTTATCAGTAAACTAATTTTCATATTATTGATGTTACTAAAACTTAAAAAACACAAATTCCAACAATTTGACTTAGTAATATAAAATAAAAAAAAAAATAGTAAATTTAAAATCTAAGTTTTTTTTCACGGTTGGGAGTAGAAATCAGTTTCTATGACATCAAAATTAAAACAGAAGTAGTCGATTATTCCCAAGGGAGTATAATGCTCCCAAGGGAGTTTACATTATGGAGAACATTTTTCATGCAAAAAGAAAAGGTAACATTGAAATTATTTATTGACATTTAAATTAAATGTTACATTTGTACAATTTTGAAAATTAATATTAGAAGGAATATTACTTTCGCTTACATTTACAGTTTTTGTGATTGCGCTAGTAGTGGTACCTACTAAAACCTGATTATCAATTTTGGTCTTATTTTCAATGGAGTTCTCGACATAACCCTCAGCGACTGTCGTTGATTTCCAACCAGCATGACGCTTTATTGTCGTGATATCCACACCAGCATCTGCCAGTAATGTCGCTGAAGATCTTCGTAAGCAGTGACCAGTATAATATGCAGCATCAGGTAATTTTAAATATGAAGCTACTACACTCGGAATTTTTCCCATGCTATTCTTGCCAATTGGCTACGAACTACATTTTCCTGCTTTGTAGTACAAAAAAAGGCGCTTATGCTTGACGTGGGGAGGACGAAGGGACAGGTATTTTCGAAACAATTCAAGCATATTTCCCACATCGGTAACCAAAAAGATTCATGGAATCTTTGTCTTAGTGTTTGGAGTTTTTACAATGAAGGAAGAGCCTACATCCTCAATATCATCTACAGTTAAATTGACTAATTCATCAGTTCGACAAGCTCCGACAATCCCCAGAATTAATCCAACCTATAAAAAATCAAAATACTTAATAATTGAAATACCTAACAACAAAAGTAATATTTTTTACTGTATTAGAAAGGTATTTTAAGCTAATATAAATCAAATATTCTACAATTCCTATCAATGAAGTGATATATATGTTCTCTGATACCAAACATCTAGGTATGCTAATGAACAATTCCACAGACAAAGCTCTATTCAATAATTATCTAAAGAAATTAATCTAATTTACTAACCTGCTTTAATAAAACACTCTATAAATATCTAACTTCACTTTTTGGCAGTGGGAACACGACAATTCAACCACAATAGTTAGATATTTATAGAGTGTTTCATTAAATCAGGTTAGTAAATTAGATTAATTTCTGTAGATAATTATTGAATAAACCTTTGTCTGTGGAATTGTTCATTAGCATACCTAGATGTTTGGTATCAGAGAACATACATATGACTTCATTGATAGGAATTGTAGGATATTTGAGTCATATTAGCTTAAAATACCTTTCTAATACAGTAAAAAATGTTACGAAAGCTAATAATAAGGAATATATGGGAAGATATTGTGGGTTAATTCAACGCAGGTTGGTGCTTTTGTCCACTGAGTAGTTAGTTTCACACAATATTATTAATACCTAAAAATATATAAAAACAAAAGTAATCTTACGTTAATCATTAAGAATTCTTTGTCATCTGCACTTGATAGAAAACGGTCGATTTCACCCTTTGTCAATATTTTCGATTTTTTCGCTTGATATCCGTCACCGGTTCTTTTAAAAAATGCGAGCTTGGGGAATTTGCTTATATCTATGTTGTCGTAAATTATCAAGCATGACTTAACCATAGAATATTGCGCCCATAATGTGGAAGACTTGTAATTCTTTGCATTTTCACTGAAGTATGCCAACAAAACATTCTCGCTGTATACTTGAACATTTTTCTCGGCGCACCATTTTTTGAATCGATTGTAGGCTATATCGTATAAAGATCTTGAGTTCGTAGGCAGCAAATTGCTTATTGCAATATTTGCAACCTCCACAATCTCTTCAGACTTACAATTATTCATTGTGCACTAAACAAACTTTAAACTAAACCAAACTAGCACCTTAATTTGACAATTCTTTTTGTTTGTTTATTTTATAGTTATGACAATAACTCAACGACTACTAAATAAATGCTCAAATCCGAATACAATAATTCTGGTGCTACTTACTTCAAAATGACAAAATATGTGTTTTTAAGTTAATGAGGCCGTGGAAAAAATAGTATATACCATTCGGGAGAGATGCTATTTTGTCCTCGGTGCATTGTAGCCCTCGGGCTTCAAATTGCATCTTTGCCAAAATAACGCATTTCTCTTCCTTATAGTATAATGTACTATTATACAAATATTATATCTGAAAAGTACCGAGTCACACTTGGTATTTACTTATAGCTTATACCTATTATCTATACAAATATTTACAGTAATTATTGTGACAAAAATGATCATTTTAGCATCTATTTGTATCTATTTACTATACGGAGTTTGCATAGGTAGTACTTTGATAAAGTATAGCTCTAAGTTATAAAAATTTCTTCTCACATTTGTGTTGTGATGCTTGTTGCAAACGATATTCTTTTACAGCTGATTATGCTTAGAGTACGTAAATTTGAACAGATTTCCCAGCTTGGTGACTTTGAGAGGGGACGGATTGTTGGCTTGTGCAAAACAGGTTTATCGGCGAGAGAAATTTCTAGAAGGATTAACAAATCCTTACGTACCATAGTACGGTGTTACCAGGCGTGTAAGCACGAAGGGTCTAGACACAAGCGTAGAGGCATCGGCCGTCGTAGAGCAACCACAGAGTGTAAAAATCGTCTTCTGCGACTTTTAGCTCCCAGAGACCGATTTAGCAGCAGCTGAGCTATTGCAAATCAGTGGGTTTAAAAACATGAAAGGATGGTCGATATGCGTACAGTAGGTATATCGCCGAAAACGAAGTATTAGCCCATTGTCTTATGGTCCATATTGGGTGTGGTCTCACTCCACATCAGACTAACAGTTTACAATGGTGTAAAGAGAGGATTCAGTGGGACCAAAAATAGAATCAGGTGATCTTTAATGACGAATCCCGGATGCACGATGATCATGCAAGGGTAAGAAAGCAACGTGGTGAAAGACACGATACTTAATTTGACAGAGAGCGTCATGTCCAGCACACAGTAGGCGTTATGGTGTGGAGTGCTATCACGTATGATAGCAGATCACCACTAGTTTTTATTAGAGGCAATATGAGCCCAACGCTACATCTAGGAAGTGGTGGTAATATGCCGTTCCATTCCTTCACACCATCAAAAACGTCAGCAAGACAATGACCTTATGTTGCCAAATAATCAGATAAACTGTTTACCCTGGCCACCAAGATAGATAGCTTAAAGCTTTAAAATGAATCCCTAAAAACTTATCGACAACCTTATTAGATCGGAGCCCAGGCTTATAAAGGAGTGTATTGTGACACACTAGTGAATCAATTTTTGCAGTAGGTTTCGGCTTTTTAAGTAACGCATGAGTAAAGCACAACATATTTCATCAAAATTTGAACACAAATACGTTATTGACTGTGCTGAACACATTGTTGTCATATATATTTTTTTTTTTTTGTATAAAGTAGAGAGCGCTAGTTGCTAGCACTTCTGCTGGCATTTTATTCTGTAACTTTCTTAACTTAATGTTTTGCCATTCTAGATCGCGTAATATATATTGAGACAATATGAAATATCAGCTTCAATACTTATGGGGATTTACATGTTTATTTTAAAAAACCATAAAATAGAATAGAAATTATTATTGTTATTAAAATTAAAATATAGTAGAATTAAACAAAATAATATAAAAAGTGACAATGCAGAACATATAAGTAGTTATTATAGTGTAAATTAAATAAATTAACATTCTTGAAAATAAAATATAGTTAAATTTCATTAAATATTGGGACATGATCTCATATTTATCAATAGTTCATAAACAAAAAAGGAGTTAAACCCAGATCAAAGTATATAGAAAGAAAAAGAAAAGATCATTTAATAATATCATACACATATCGACAGAAGTCAAGCGAAGATAATTAAAATATTAGCAATTTAAATAAATAAAAAGGTATAAAATGTTGCGAAATGTCAAATAAATATCATAGACATGGACAAATGTCAAGTCTAAAGTTGGCTTCACAAGAGATATAACAATGTACATAAAAAGAGTAATATTGAAGAATATTTAATAATTAGATATAAGTAAAATTGTAATTACATAAAAAAATTTTGTAGTAGATTTAAGTAGTTCAGTGAAAACATAAAAAAACAGTGCATCGAAAAACTAAATAAGATCATATGTATGAACCATAATATGTATGCAAATTTTACAACAAGGAATCAAGATATCAAATTGATAGAAAAATATTAAAGAAAACAAAAGTTTGTTGATTAGAGACGAAAGAATAGAAAGAAAAGCAGCGTGGGTTTTTGAAGAAAGGTCCTAGAAAAATAAGAAATTGAGCAAGAAAAAGTAAAGTAATAGTTAAAAGTAATACTTACGTCATAAGAAAAGTGTCGAATAACAATATAAACAGAGATCCAGGTCCAAGCTAGGAATTTGGCAGTACCATATAGTGGGAAAACCAGCCATCAATATCAGCAGCCCAATCACAAGTTAAGAGGGATTTCTAGTAGAAGTCTTATAAAAAGAAAATTAACATCAGAAAGGTATTTTATGTGCACATAAATTCACAGAAATTTACGTAAATTTAATAAGAGACAAGAAACGCTAGCTAGCCATAAAATTCACAAAATAGACAGTCACAGACTCTAAGAATTATTAAAATAATAAGTTACTTACCTTAGTATAGTTAATAATATTTACTTTTCTATTTAATATATTAAAACTCGTTATTTAGTGGACCATCTGTCAAATAAAGTATGATTGGCAAATATAATACATCACCAGCAATGAACATCCATTAGAAGAATACCACTGAATCACGAATTTTAAGAATTAAAAATATTAAAGATAGGCAACTTTTAATACACAACTGCCTTTAAAGAAATTTTATCTGTTACCTATAAATTATGTTCATAAAACTTTAAATAATTTTGAATAAGTAATAAACAAATCTCTTATGAAATAAAAATTGTCCATTTTGAATTGATATTTATTTGATGAAGTAAGGTACAGTGTGTTAAAAAGAAAAAAAAAAAAAAAAGGAATTGAGTTAATGAGCGAACCGACTACCAGAGTCTATGTTCTACAAGCAGCCAGGGTAATTGAATAAGAATAAAAAAAAAATATATATAAGATACAGGTTTGTAGTCCAATAAATACAATTTTCTTTTACACACAGAAGACATAAACACAAATCATTAAAGAAACACAAATACAATTCAAACATAAATATTATTTGGCGCCCAACAAAATTACATAACATAACAATATATATTTCATTTTACACAAAAAAGATGCTTCTAATAAATTTGTTAATAATGCACCGTTTTCGAGGAAATGCAAAAAAAACTCTTTTAGTGAATATTGTAAACTTGTTAATATTTTATTCTATTCCGAGTTACTACAGAATAGTAATATAAACTAATACATTTACAAATAAATACTCTGTATTTCTATTGCCGAGTATATCTTTATCTGTGACTTCTTTGTTCATTTGCACCTTACAATTCGCCACTGAAGTTTAGCTAAAAAATTTTATTTCATCCTGTATAATTTAATACACAATAAATGATTATAAATATATATGATAAAAGAATCATGACTACCATAAAACAATTTAGTTCCACATTACTTAATTTTTTAACCCATTTCTCGGAATTATTTGATCGAAGCAAAAAAGCAACTGAAATAAAATATATTACTTAGGTAATTAAGAAATCCTATTACTGTATGTTTCATAATTTTCCCTATTGGAAAATTACTTATCGATTACTATCTTCTTGAAAATAATAATATTAAACTTTCATATTCCAATTTCAAAGGAAGACAAGCACAAAACACAAATTTCAGACCTCAATCAAACTTTGTCAACTTTTAACAACTTAATAAAAAAAGTTGAAATTGTCAGCTGCTGGTTAGGCACATTTCTACTTATTTATAACATGTCTCTAACGAAATGGCAAAAAATTTAATGTGTGTTTAATGTAGTGAGTGTTAATTTTCATGGCATTTAGCTTGATTTATATATACTTCGCGTTTTATTTATATTTTTTAATACAGAACAAAATCTGAAGTTTAAAGTATAGTATAGTATTGTATATAGCATAGCGTAGCATAGTATGGCATGGTATTGCATGGCATAGCATAGCATGGCATAGCATAGCATAGTATAGCATAGCATAGCATGGCATGGCATGGCATAGCACATCATTGCATAGCATAGTATAAAATTAAAAGAAATATACCTATGACTAGAAGGCTTGAAACACCGCAAAATAAAAATTTATAGCAACAGCTATATATATAGGAAGAGCGCGCTGATCGTTTTTATTCTTAGACATTAGAAGTAAAAAGCGAGGGATGGTTGATTCTGCTGAAACTGAAGGTATCTTGCATATTAATTGTACTTTTTTAATGAAAAACAAAAGTTTACAAAGTCGAGAATTATACTAATCTAAGTACAAGTAGTAATGGCAATAATAGTATATTAGGATGTTAGGAGAATAAAGCTTCATTCACATAAGATTACTGCGGTTGCATTGGTACTGCAGAAAAGTTATTAAAAACGGCGCCGTATTCTTGAAATAGTGTTTTCTACAAAATACAAATAATTTTCGACATTTAATAACTGAATAATCTAGGATTTAGCAAATAATAGGAATGTTAACTCGTCCCACCTACAAATATTCAATGATATTGAAGTAAAACGGCGAGAAATGCGGATGACTTTTGTAACATTCAGATAAACTTAACAGTAACGCCTTTGTACTGCAGTTGTATGGCAGAAGCTAAAAGCATTTTAGCTTTTACCAATCCTTTTCCAACAATCATACAAGGACCAATCAGAAAACTGCTTTTTTGACAGTAAACAGAAGATTCACATTTTAGCAGGTTAAGTTTTTAAATTTGATTCTAATCTAGATATTTAATTTAGAATTGATTTGTTTCTAAAAAAAATTGATGAAGAGGACTTTTTGGTTTAGAAACAGTTACTTCTGCTGCTCTTATTCGCAGCGACGTCAATATGTATAAAAACTATACATGCAAAAAAAATTAAAAGAAGAACTCGGAGATGGTGGGTGCGACCTATTAACCGCAGATAGCACATGCAAGGTGATTTCTATAATTTATATAAAGAAATGTGAAATGAGAATGCCGATTATTTTTTCATTTCACCCGAATGACAGTGGCAGTGTTTGATGACTTGCTGAAATTAGTGGGGCCTCATTTAACCCGCAGTATACTAGTATACTGTGATTTAACCAAACATTCAAATAGACCATCTATTCCTGCAGATTGCAGGTTTATATTTTATCTAGGGTAGGCTTTTAATTACTATTCGGCAAATGATAAAAACCAACAATTTCCGTAGACAGGGACGTAGTTGACAAAACATAAACATAACCTCTCTGAAGGTCAAGAAGTTTTTGCATGTCGCCAACTTCTTAAGTCTACAGTAATTTTATGTAAACAGAGTAAATAATATTTAACACCATACAGTTACAATACAACAGTACAACTGCAGTGCCATTGCACTAACGTTTATCTGAACGTTACTTACTTTATGTCTTTAACTTATTTCTCTGTATATACCTTATCGTTACCATATGCGTACTTGCACCTATCAAAACAAATATTTAAAATTTGTCGTCGCGTCGGTCGACAGTGACTAAAAACTAAAAATAAGTGTAGAAGTGGCTGATGAACCTCCTGAGGTGGTAGAGGCGGCTAGAATGGCTGTAGAAAATTTGCTGCCAACGAAATGTGCTGCAGTATATGAAACTGCCTTTGTCATACTCGAGAAATGGTGTAATGGAAAAATATGATGCTGAGAACATTTTATTAGCATATTTTTCGGAAATGTCACAAAAACTGAAAAGTTCTAGTTTGTGGGCTCATTATTCAATGATAAACTCTGTGTTAAATTTGAAACATTATGTGAACGTTGAAAAATACAATATCCGTGCATTTTTGAAAAAACAAGCAGAAGGTGACAAGCCAAAGAAATCGAGAGTCTTGTTAAGGGAACAGATCCATACATTTTTTTCATATTGTGCTAATCACTTCTTATTTTTTCAGACAATTTTGATATTTGGTATATCTGGAGCATGTCATTGCGATGAACCAATAAAGATGACAATTGATGATATTGAAGACATGGGATCTTTGTTGCTAATTAAAATTCCTAACATTAAAACTAATAAGCATAGAACTTTCACCATATTGGGGGATGAATATTTAAGTAAATATAGAAAGAATGTTAATTTCCGTTCTCTCGATTTTGAGGAACGATTTTTTTTTTAATATTAAAATGGGAAATGTTATAAAGCTATTATGGGTATCCTTAAAATTGGTAATGTTGCAAGAATGTGGAAGCTTACAAATTGAGAAGAGTATAGAGGGCATTGTCTGAGTAGAACTTCAGCAACAATGCTTGTCGATAGCGGAGGAGATGTTACTAAAGGCATGGGGGTTGGAAATCGGATGCGGTTGTTGAAGGATACATCGAAAATTCTGTAGAAAGTAAGACCAAAATTGCTAAGAGAATTCTTCAACCTAGCCCTGCTGGGAATGTCGAACAATTTTCATTTAACGGGCCCACTTCAAGCAATGGATCTTTAAAAGCAGTTGACCCTAGAAATATTGTCTTGAGTACTGATACCGCAAGAAGTGGAGGAGGAACATATATATATATATATATAAAATAAATGTTCATTGCTAAAATTCAATCCATAGTACTATGTATTTATACGCTTCGGAGTATACTCTTAACCATATAAATGACACTTAATATTATTGAGTAAAGTCACATAAGTTGTCACTTACATGACGTTTGAGGAAAAAATCAATGAATAATCACTTATTTCAAACAAAAACAAATATTTGGTGGTATTGCTATAGAACTAATGATGCTGATGTAAAAACCTAGCAGCCTATAAGGTGGAATTGATTATCATTTTGTTGTGGCAGTAACTTAACCCTACTGGATCCTATTTAATGCAGATATTTTGCTGGAAATAATCAATTTTTACTAATGGCTAAGCAATATTTCTCTCAGTGTATATATTATATTCAATGCAACGTGCTCTATGCTAGCAAAACTCCGAAATAACGTAAAGTAAAATGAAATATTTTTTTCAAAGTTTACATTATATTGACAAATAGAAGAAATCTCGATCATAACATAATATTATCTATTTTATTATTCAATTTTCTCTACTGAAGTATTACAGGCCTAAGGATTGACAAAATACTGTTTGTTAATTTTTAAGTTGTGAGTTCTACTGAGAAAAATAGAAACAAATTACTTCTTAAGAAATTCTGTTATGTATGCTTCTAAAAATTGTCTCTATAAATTAATTTCCATATGTCAATAAGAACAGCTATTAATTGCTGAAAGGTTGAAATATTCCCTATAGACAAATATTTACATAAACAGTATTGCCTCACATTGTTTTCTTTCCAAAAATTGAAACAAAATTAAACTCAAACTCCAAAATAAAACTAGGATACCGCTATTACAAATAAAAATAGCCTTACAGCATAAAAATAGCATCGGTAAAATATCAGAATACCTCCTGGACACAATACTGACGGATAGTTTTAAGTTAATTGATATAGAGAGTAAAGTATAAAATACGGAATGGTATGTTCCCAGAATATCAAAGATCAACATCAAAAGAGCTAGCACGTTTTTCTGTCAACTCGTTTAGAACGACAAACAAGGCAATATTTATTCAGTAAACTAAAATTTCATTTTTGATAAACTTTTTGCCTTTGAACCTATGGGTTTTAAATATATACGCAAAGTAAACAGCAGAAGTGGAATGGATATTTCGGTCCAGTTAGAAATTTAGCTTCGCGTGTGGTTTTTTAATTCTCCTTCCGAATGTACCAATGAAATGAGTTACGAGTATTATGGACAGAAATAGATCTAATATCCTAAAATAAGCACATTTGCTATAAAAATAAAATATTAAAAACATATCGAAGAATTTGGTAGATTTTAAAAAATATTAATATGTAATAATAATAATATCGCTTTATTTGTTTAACAGACCAAAGTACACATAGTAAAGCCTTAAGCATTGTCAAAACAGATTTTATGATAAGTAAATTATACAAGCTAAATAGTTTATCTAAATGGCAATGATGGCACAAGTGTATTTACATATTAGTTTATATACTAAGTACTCAATTAAGGCACATTTAATAAACAATGTTACAAAGTTATGTACTTAAAATTTATTACCTAAAATTAACACAAACACATTAAAATTGAATTTGATACGTATGTCTACCACTGATCACGAGGGTTTTATCCAGCTACTATTATACCACTTGCATTCATAATATTCCTGCAAGGTATATGGGCATAATTCAGTTAATAATTTATTTAACGTTGATTTAAATTTGCTAAGAGGATTTCTTTTGATATTTTCCGGTAGTAGGCTGTACATGTTTACTGCCTGAATCTTAAAATAGTTATGTGTTAATTGAAGCCGGTGTTGGGGTATGATTAGATTTTCTTTATTTCGTGTGTTATGTGTATGAGATTGTATATGCATTTGAAAGTTATTCTCATTAGTCTTTATATTTATATTTCTTATTTAATAGATTTGAGATATTCAAGGAACTGGGGGATCATCACCAGAAATGTATAATGTGGTAACGTCTGCATACTGAATTACATTAGCTTGGAGGTATGAGGGGAAGTCGTTAACATAGATAATGAATAAAATTGGGCCAAGAATTGATCCTCGGAGTATCCCGGAATTAACTTTTAGTAATGTTGATTTTACGCCATTGTATTCTACCATTTGCTTCCTACCTATGAGATATGATTTTATAAATTTTTGTGCAAGTCGTCTAATGCCATATATGTGAAGTTTATTTATTAATATTGTGTGACGGATGCAGTCGAATGCTTTCGACAAGTCGTAAAATATAGCGGATGTATATTCTCGTCGCTCATATGCGTCTACTAGATCATTAATAAACATAATTAAAGCATGTGTAGTGGACAATTTTTTTCTAAAATCGAACTGTGATTCTGAGAAGAAGATATTTTTATTAAAGAATTCTGTTAGTTTTAGGGAAAAGGTCAATTGGGATGGTATTATAAATAGTGGACGATAATTTGTACAATCATTTTCATTTCCGTTGTATGCTGAAAGTTACTACAATTCCGTAAAATAAAGTCCCACATTTTACTTGCAGATGCAATTATTTGTTGAAAATGAAGGTTAAAATACAGCTTGTCATCAAAGAGTATTCCTATAAATCTCTAAATTCAGTGCATCTATTTATGGCAGTGTCATTTATTTGGTAATGAAAATAAATAGGTGAAACTTAAATGGTAAGACAGAACATTTGGATATATTTAAATTTAACCAGTTGATCCAGTTATCAATGAATTTTTCAAGATAGCATTGTGGTAATCTCAAAACTGATCCTGGATCTTAAGCCATTTTAAGACAAAAATTTATGCCACACAGTTTATAGTATATTATTTAACCGCAGGCGAGTGCTGTAATTTATCAAGTGAGTTATGACCATTACCGCAAGTTGAATACTATACTTTATCTACGACTATAACAATAAATACTGAATTGATTTGAAAACGTCAAAATTATTTTGTTTGCCTACTGAGAGGCGTTGTCAATTTAATAATTTTAAAATCTTTTAATTATTCATTCCTTTCCACTTGTTAAAATTTTTTTCCATTTTACACCAATGGAACATATTTATTTATCGGCTTAAAAATTTCCAAGAATTTACTGCGTACACTATTTACATACCGAATTATCATTGTAGAAGCCCAGCGTGAGTTATAATAACTCACAATAAAAACTCACGCTATTTGTTTATTGATACTATTAATTGCTCAAAAGCAGTTGAATAATTAATATATAAATTAATAGTAGTAGATAAAATTATTAAATGGTTTGCGGTACACGAAAGAAATCCTATCACTTCACAAATGCTCCAAAATGATAAATAACATTTTAGTTACAGAACGTAAAGGTCGCTGCCCTAATGGAAGCGTTTCCAGAAGTACTTTTGTACAGAACTGTACAAGTCCTGCTAGAGGAACGTGAGCCCCCTAATAAAATAAGCCTACTAAAAGTACCCAAGTTTTCTTTCTGCAGGCCACCCAGTCATAAACAAATTTTTCATAGTAGTACCTAAATAATAAATAATTAAAATTATTTTTTTAGCAATTCATTTGAAAAATTGTTCATGTTTTCTTATGTAGAATTACCCCCCTGTATTTTTAGGAATTATTCGTAGACACAATAGGGTGATTCAGGTTTAATCTTGATAACTTCAGGAATCGATAGAACAGGTTAAAATAATGTTCATTTGTGGTATAAACTTATTTCCTAAAACGCATCATTTTCGAGAGAGAGGGTGTTGAAGTAGGAATTTTTTTCTCGTTTTTCCCTCAAAACTTTTGAACCACTTATCCGATTTAAGTGAAATTTGGAACACAAACACTCCTTATGATCTTACATAAGCTTCTTAGAAGTGTATTTTATATGTTACCCCCCTCTTACTTTATTTCAAAACTACAAAAAAATAATTAATTTCAATAAAACATCTACGCACCACTTTGACCTGATTAATTTCGAAACTTTTTCGTCTCCTGTTTTTTTTTTGACGTTTGGTCTTGTTTCTGAGATATTCAAAGAAATTGGTGACAGTGTAGCGCACCAGACGCATAAATTTAATTTAACGTTATAGCAACCCATGAAAACAAAAGTCAGTGATTTGTGTAAACTGACGTTGGTAAAAATCATTGTCAAAAGTATTATTTAAAGAGCATGTTTAGTGCTAAGAAAAAATGCCAAGAATGTTTCCAAATGCTGAATATGCCGATATACATCATGTTTATGGTTTCTGTGACAGAAATTCCAACGCGTCAGTTCAAAAGTACCGAACACGCTTCCCTAATAGAAGAATTCCAAATGCATAAGTTTTTGTAAATGTACATCGTCGATATTCGGAATATGGTTTGCGCCGCTACAATGATCATAATCGTAATGTACCGCCAAAAAATAATCAGCGAATTCTTAATCTTTTTGATATCCATAAAACCAGTTCAAGGCCAGGAGATGCTGAAAAACGCTTACATTTTTGTAGATGGGTTTTAGATTCAACAGAAATTAATCCACAATTTCTGCATAAGGTTTTATGGACCGACGAATCTAATTTCACAAAAGCTGGAATTGTGAATTACCACAACATTCACGTTTGGAGTAAAGTCAATCCTCGATGTGTCAGACAATCTTCATTTCAGCAACAGTTTAGTGTAAATGTGTGGAAAGGTGTGTTAACCCTTTCGATACTGTCAGGTGATATGTGTCCCAGTAAAAAAGCGGAATATAAATTACGCATTTATTGTTGACAAGCATGTGTAAACATTACTGTAGGGACATATATGTCCCACACGAAATATTTCAATCACTGTTGGTCGAAAGCAGTACTACTTTTACATTGACTGCTGTCCCAATAGTAATTTATAGATTGGCACTCGCTACCTCCCGTCAGAATTTATATATGAGGTTAGATATTTCAGTAAGTCCCTAATATGTGAACAGGTGCACATGGTGCTTTTGTTATTTTGATAGCTTCTTGTGTTTTCAAGTGTAAAAGAGAATTAATAACATGTCAAGGTAAATTTTAGTTGATATATATGCAACAATGTAGAGTTGCACGTATTTGTTGTGACAAATTTTGATAGAATTAGTATATTTTTCAAGCGGGACATATACGTCCCGCCCGTAAAATGAAACATAGATGTAGTTTATGTGTGTAAATGAATGTTATTGATGTAGTGACTGATAATGATATTGACTGTTATTGTTATGAGTATATTGATTAGCTATTTTATAATATATTTATTTTAACAGTAATTTAAAGTTGAAAATATGTCATAATTGTTACTCTTATATTGTAAATAAACATTATTTTCATATTTTCTTTTTTGTAGTAGAAAGCGTCTTAACTCTGAAGAGCATAGGGAAATAGCTGCCCAAATCGACCAGTATGGGTTATCCGATGACTCGGATGCTGATGAACCATTCCAGGACTCGGGTTCTGAATATCAACCTTCTGATGAAAGTGATCTTGAAATATGCTCACGTAAAAGGAAGGCAAGTAACTCGGCAAATCGTATTCCAAACCTTAAACTGCTCCCTAGTTCCAGTACCAATGATAGCTCCGATAATGATAGCTCTAAAAGCTATAATGAGCTTCAAAGTAATAACGAACAGATCGAAAGCGAGGATAACAATAGACGTAATATTTGTAATAATCTAAACATTCATTGGACCACGAGTAGTAGCTCGTTTATTTCAGCAAAAACTGTACCAAATGCGAAAACCCCTAGCATTTTGCATTTGGATATAACTGAGCGGTCCTCTGAACTCCAATGTTTTTTGAAACTGTTTCCTAGAAGTTTGTTTATATTTATCGCCCAATGTACTAATGAGCGATTAAAAATTCTCGGTGAGAAAACCAAGAAAGCATATGCTCCAACAGATCAGTATGAAATTATGTTAGTTCTTGGGTGTTATATCGTCATGGCATACAACAAAGTACCATCTATGTCAAATTATTGGTCTTCCAATAAATCACTCGGAAATGAAGCAATAAAAGCCGCCATATCAAGAGATCGCTTCGGAACTTACCTCTAAGATGTATTACAATTATCCTGCTCGCCCAGAAAATTCAGGCAAACTGTATTATATATCTGAAGTAATGTCATGTTTGAAACAAACATTTCTAAAAGCTCGTTCCGACAGTACTTTCCAAAGTATAGATAAGTCTATGGTGAAATTTAAAGGCCGCTCCGCCCTCAAGCAATATCTTTCGCTAAAACCGATAAAAAGGGGCATCAAAATTTGGGAAAGATGCGATTCACGCTCAGGCTATGTATACGACATGAACATATATAGCGGAAAAGACACCGAGAATGAAGATGCTGCTGCATTAGGCCAAGGGTTAGGTGAACGGGTTGTTAAGACATTATGTAGGACCATAAGGGATCCAGATGTTATGTTATGCTTTGACCGATTTTTTACAACCGCGTCTTTGATGGCCAATTTGGAATTTGCCGCAGTCGGCACATGTATGTCGAACCGAAAAAATATTCCAAAATTTGAAATTAAAAAAATGAAGAAAGGAGACTCTCAGTCTTTATTTAGCAATGTGGGTCTGGCTGCATACCTATGGAAAGATTCGAAAGAAGTTATTGTCCTCTCAAACTGCCACAGTGCTGAGACAGGAAGTGTCGAAAGACGACAGAAAGATGGAACCAAAATGACAGTGCCATGCCCGCAAGCAATTAAAGATTATAACTCCTATATGGGTAGAATAGACCTCTCTGATCAATTATCTGGTTTGTACGACATCGACCGAAAATCACAGAAATGGTGGAGAAAGGTGTTTTACAAACTCTTACTTACAGCGGCCACAAATGCATGGACATTGTTCAAAGAATCCCACAAGCGTGACGTTCCATTTCTGGTGTTTTTAGTAAACTTAGCTGAATCGTTAATTAATTTAGGAAGACAAAATGCAGGGATAGTTAGAAAACGTAGTACCGGAAGACCTTCAAGTTCATCGAGAAATCTAGTAAATGTAGGAGATCATTTGCCTGTTCAAAGTAAAACTCGACGTAGATGCCATTCTTGTGCATCAAGAAAAATTGAAAAACGAACAAGAACCATGTGTACAGGATGTAATCTTCCACTATGTAATAATTGTTTTTCAGCATTTCACACTTAAATTTAATGTTTTATTGCATTTTTATATGTAATATCTTAGCTGGTATATCACACTTTCACTCCTGGTGGGACACGTTCGTCCCAGTATCGCTTACTGTTGGGACACATACGTCCCGGTTTATATTTTTGATTTGGTATAAAATAAAATTAATACTAAGTTATAATATGTTATATTTTGTGTGCCAAGAGTTACATAATAGGACCTATATTAAAAAAAAAAATCAATATTTAAAACTCGTAATTTGGTTGCACATGCCTTTCTGGGACATATATATCCCAACAGTAAAATAGTAGCATGCTTTTCCAAAATAAAGTCGTAGCGAAAGGGTTAAGTAATAACCTTTGTGGCCCGCATATTTTGCCTCATCGTTTAAATGGGGATTTATTTCATGAGTTTCTGCAAAACTCTCTCCCCGACGTGCTTGACGATGTCCCCTTAAATTTACGCCAAGGGAACTGGATGCAGTTGGATGGTGTCCCTGCACATTACGGAAGGCAAGTACGGCAGTGGTTGGATGAGAATTATCCTCGTCGATGGATTGGACGGCAACCCAACAACCACCCAAATATGTGGATTCCTTGCGAAGGACCAGTGGCTTGGCCTCCGCGCTCGCCAGATCTGAATCCTCTGGATTATTTCGTTTGAGGTCATCAATTGTGTATGATACGCCAGTACATACTGTGAGGAATTGATCCAAAGGATAAGACATGCTTGTGATGGCATAAAAAACAATCCTGTTCAAATAGCAGCTGCGGTTAATACACTAGTTCGTCGATGTCAAGAATGTATTGAGGTTGGAGGAATGCACTTTGAACAATTATTGTAACATATTATTCACTATATTAATCTGAAGTGAATATAAATCAGGCTTGTCAAAAGTTTTATTCTTCTTATTTGATCTATACACATGCATTGTTAAAGTGGTCAGAAAAATATAGATGTGTTTAAGATATTGGTATTTCGTTTTCGTGTTCATCATTTATGTAACAAATTAATATGTAGGTACATAAAGTTGATGTGTTCTTAACAGACACTTGTTGAGTTTCTAAGTATCCTTTCTCATCATTTATGAGGCATTTTATAGCATTGAATACAAAATATGTATAAACATATATTTGTAATAGAAAATTGTTTGCGTCTTTTTTTAAATTAAGTTCATTTATTCAGAAGAGAATTCACGAGAATGAAGGTCTACCCGTGTTATTTTTAATAATATCTCTGTCAGACGCTATTCAACAGATTTTACTGATCAGTGAATGTGTCTGTGTAGTAGGTTTTTGGGGAAATGTATCTATCAAGTAGACTTTCCTTCTATGTTTGTACAAAAGATGACATTTACCCGTGATGGAGTGATGAAATAATTTGGTAACTCCTCATATGGTTCGATGAAAATCCTCAAGCGATTAGAGAAACTCATTTTAAACATCGATTCTCAGTAAATGTTTGGGCTGGAATAATCGGCGATGTTCTATTAAGTCCCTATTTATTTGAGAGGCGACTAAGTGGACCAACATATACTGACTTTTTAGAGAATCTATTGCCTGAATTATAGGACGATGATATTATAAGTTCGAGCACGCATGTGGTTTCTTCATAGGCCTCCTCCACGTCCAATTTCCAGTTCTATAAAATTCGTAAGAACGTTTCCAGAGCAAATTTTATAGAACAATGTTTGTTCTAAGAACATTTTTAAATCGTTCTTACAACACTTATACCATAAAAATGGGCACAGTTCTATAGAACTTTTCAGTTCTTTAAGCTGTTCTGCAGTCTACAGGAAATACTTATACAGAATTGTTGAATAAACGTTCTCACAGGTCTTAAAGAATTTTTATAACACAGTTACAAAGCAATCTCATAAAAATTCTGTAGCAGTTTTAAAATGCTGTGTTAGAATTCTGGTATAAAACAAATAAAGAACTCTTATATAATTAATTGCATCGTTATACAATTTTTGTGTTGCATAGTGTTCTATTTAGAGAACTTTAAAATCGTTTAATTGTATCTTTTAAAAACAGTTTAATTTTGAAATAAAATGTAGGTAGAAAATTATTGATAATTCAAAACAAATCAAAATTATATCCTCCCGCCAAAAACAATATTTTAGAAAACTATTACATTTGAGCAAATGATTTCCAGGATTTAATATTAATTATTTTTAGGTCTTGATAATAAATGCGGAAATAGTTTTGAAAAGCAAACCATATGGTGTGTGCTTAACTGGGAAATTTACTTTAACAAAATTATTTTTTGGTACTGTG
The DNA here is from genome assembly GCA_037114965.1 of Monochamus alternatus. Taxonomy (NCBI): domain Eukaryota; kingdom Metazoa; phylum Arthropoda; class Insecta; order Coleoptera; family Cerambycidae; genus Monochamus; species Monochamus alternatus. Next base: position 54,561,091 of record CM073429.1, on the reverse strand, counting down.
GATATAATTATATAGATATTCAACTTTTCTATTTTATAACAATTACAAAATATATATAAAATATGCTACAGTGAAACAAAGGATTCAATTTTTTTACTGTTTTAGAAAGGTATTTTAAGCTAATATAAATCAAATATCCTACAATTCCTATCAATGAAGTCATATGTATGTTCTCTGATACCAAACGTCTAGGTATGCTAATGAACAATTCCACAGACAAAGCTCTATTCAATAATTATCTAAAGAAAATAATCTAATTTACTCAATCTATAAAAATATAACTTCACTTTTTTTGCTTGGGTTAAGGGCCACGCTGGTATAAAAGACAACGAGATAGTCGATAACCTTGCCAAAAAAGCAGCAGAAGATGGATCCAATATAATTTTTAAAATTCCCGCTAATGACCTTTTTATATCTAGTATATAGTATAGTTCAGGAAAAAAAAATATGTAAAAAAAAAATAATAAAAAAAAACTAAAAGAAAAAGTAAATAATAAATAAATAAATAAAAAATTAATTAATGGGTAGATATTGTGGGTGTAATTCAACGCAGGTTGGGGCTTTTGTCCACTAAGTAGTTAGTTTCACACAATATTATTAATACCTAAAAATATAAAAAAACTTTTACATAAAAGGTGAACATTTTTCAAGTAGGTATTATCATATTTAATTCATTGACAGGATGTCACTTTTTTGTCATTGTCGATATTTAACTTCAAATAATTTTAATTTTTATATATAATAATATTTATAGTTAGATATTTGATTCAACTTAAAGGAGACCACCTGAAGAAGTAATCCTAAAAATGCAGAAATAGGTCAGATCTCATCTATTGTGGTTGAATTTGTCGTGTTCCCACTGCCAAAAAAGTGAAGTTAGATTTTTATAAAGTGAGTAAATTAGATTATTTTCTTTAGATAATATTTATTGAATAAAGCTTTGTCTGTGGAATTGTTCATTAGCATACCTAGATGTTTGGTATCAGAGAACATACATATGACTTCATTGATAGGAATTGTAGGATATTTGATTTATATTAGCTTAAAATACCTTTATAAAACAGTAAAAAAATGTTACAAAAGCTAATAATAAGGAATATATGGGTAAATATTGTGGGTGTAATTCAACGCAGGTTGGGGCTTTTGTCCATTGAGTAGTTAGTTTCACACAATATTATTAATACCTAAAAATATAAAAAAAGGATTTAATTTTGCGATGCGCTCCTGATGCAGCGTCCCAGATTTTTGTATTATCCTGACTGAAAATGAAGCAATGAAGAAACTGAATTGTGAGCAATACGGCAATTTACCAATAATAATTCAAGGAAAAATTATTTTATTTTTTTTTTTTGCCAACTTATTATATGATTTTTATTTTAACATGCTATTTAATCTTTATTTGTATCTATCTACTATTTATTTTTACAATAAACATTTCGTTAAAAGAAAATTTTTTTAAAGCCTTGTCCTCATGGACGCGAAAATTATTAATGCCTGGAAAGTGTCAACTTTCCGTGAATTTCGCATAGCAGGAATATTATCGATAATTTCATCATTTTGTGGTGTTAGTAAGTTTAACTGGAGCTTCTGACAATCTACCATGACAGTTTTATAATGAAAATGTCGCAGTTGGTAAAATTCGCTAAAAGTTGATACTTTTCCCGCCATTAAATAATTCGCGCAACAGTCTTCTGCGCCCAGGGCCCGAAATGAACTGAAATCGGCACTGAATATTTTACAAATCACCTTTATTAATAAAAATTCGTGCGAAATAATATATTATTTTCTTTATTTTACATATTTTCTCTTCTATTTTTACACTCATATAGACAATAATAAAAATATCAAATTTATTTTTTTAAATAATAAATAGTTGTCTGAAACATTTTCTTTTACATATTTTATGTTCCTATTATTCACATTCAAAAGCAAAAAAAATTAATACTAATATTAAACTGTCAAATTACTAAAGTTCTTTTTTTAATGTTATATGCAAAAAAATATGGTATCCATTAAACAATATATAATAAATCTATAATTCATGATTATATCTCAAAAAAGGCAAGATGAATAATCCACGTCTACTTTATATTAGGCAATTTGATGTAATCCAGAACAATACATTATGTGACAATAATTATAAAAACTTTTCCAAGCAACAACTTGCATATTAAGGGGGTGTAATTCTAAATTGCTAAACATGCAAGATGTAAATAAATAAGAGTGCGAAAAAATTCAGAGGGTGATTCCATGTGGGTCTTTCAAATAAAAAAAATCTCATTTGAACATCTCTGAAATATCCAAAAAGTGACAGAAATAAAATTAAGTAGACATTTTTTTGCTATCAAGAAGGCACTGGGTAAACATGTTATTGATTTTCCCCTGCAAGGGGTAGAAAACACCACCAAGACTTGTTTCATATTATAATTATGTAGGTAACTTATTTCCTTTTGTATCTTAATTCCTTTTTTCATAAATTTATCGACTTTTAATCAGTTAAAAAAATATTTCTATTTAATTACATAGCATGACTGGCATAGGGTAGAAATTTAATCGAACTGTAATTTATCTACTAGGTGCCTTACTTGACATTTTACATTAGTTATAAACAATTAAGTTGTCATTACAAATGTCAACGTGACAGCCGCCTACTAGATAATTTACAGTTCGATTAAATTTCTACTCTATGCCAATCATTCCATGTAATTCATTTTAAATAATATTTTCAAAAATTGTTAATTTTACGAAAAATTATAAGAAACTTTTTTGCTTGGAGTAGACCAGGCTATATTAAAATAATTTTTAAATCGTAAGGTAGAAATACGAAAAAAGTTATGTATGAAACAAATATAGGTAGCTTTTTCAACACCTTTCAACTATAAAAGAAAATCAACAAATTGCGTTTACTGAGTGCCTTACCGATTGCAGAAAATGATTACTTAATTTCTAGCACTTTTTGGTATTTCAGAAAAAAAAACTAATATTTGACAGCCTCTTTAAGGGCTTGTTTCTTCACAGGGGATGTTTAAATTAGATTTTTAATATAAAAGACCCACCCTATTTTCCCCTAAATTTTGTCGCACTTAATTGTTTGCGCTCTGTACATATTTATATCATTTCCTGCAACAAATTTTATATAACAATGTAAATTGAATCGGCATCTTGCAGGTGAAACTGTACGAGTGGGAATAACCGTTTATTGACAGTCGAATAGGAAGACACATCGTCAGCCTAAACCTTCCAGGGAAGAGGTTGAGAATGAGGGGAAATGGATGAATACCTAATTATACGGAACTGGTGAGTGATGCTTCTTAACTTCATTTCTAATAGGTATATGGCTTTAGGTATGTTCCAGCAACTGTTGAGAACTGCTTCAGAACTGTCAGAAATGTTTAACCAGCTCCGTCTTCCATCGCATTCGCCGAAAGTACATTAACAACTGAGCTGACTGAATAGTTCTGGACGGTTCAGAATCGATTCTTGCTAGTGTTTGAACAAACCTTTTAATTTCACCGTTCACGTCACATCGCTTTCAAAATATGAACAAAATTAAATCAGCGCTTGTGTCGGGCACTTATTTTGTGCATTTACTTTAACTTCATTATTCTTTATATTCATTCAATGCAACGTACCATGCCATGCCACAGTGAACCACCAGTGAACCCACGAGCTAAAGCCGGGCGCTCACTTGTAACAGAACCTCGTTCCGGACAGGGTCAAAGTAGGTCGTGATACACGTAACAAGTTGGTGAAATAATATCAAAATTGTAATTAAATACTTTTAGAAACACCGTGTATATGGCGTGCTTAATAAAACCTTTCTTCTATATTAATAAATTTTAGTAATCAGAAGTTTCTACTGTTGCAACTGGTATAAGTATTTTTATTTCTTTAAAAAAAATACTTTTTTAACAATTTTGCTGTTATGACAATCAAAATGTCAGGCATTATGCTTTATACAGCCATCAGCACAATAAGATCCATTGAGAAGTCATTTTGTTACTGTTGGGTAAGATTAACTTCACTTTAAATTTCTCAGACGCACCTATAGTTGTGTTCATTATATTTTTATCCAAAAATTTAGTAAACTACAACTGAGAATAATAAAACTATATACTATACTAAAATTTGCACTGTATTTTATACTAAATTACAAAATATGATTGTTTTTAACACGATAAACTATCGCAAATTATGTTGACGTAAATTGTCTGAAATCTTACCACAACTATAGTAACTGTTAACGCGGGTGTTATCAAACTTAAGCAACGAATGGCCTACTAAGCAAAGGGGATCAATATTGGATTGGTAGGCAAAGGAAATTGCGTCGCCAGGAGTAAAACTTAAGGCGCGAAATGGGAAGTGAGCTGATTTTATTCTATCTTTAGACTATGATACTGGTTGCGTCTAACGTCATAAAGCATTTCAAGTGAAGTGTTCCCAGCGTATTTTCTGTGGGCACGGATATCACTAGACTAGTTTCTCACATTAAAAAAAAAAAACTACTAACAAAAAATAGTTTATGTACTTTTGTAAACTTTGTGTACCTCAAGCTACCCAGCGGAAATATTCTAAGCTTAGTTTGCTTACAAGCGCCCGAAATCCAATGCAACCGTCTAACAAACACTAGCCTTGGTCGCCAAGGTAGCTATTGATTACTAAGCGCTAGATAGAGTAAAACACACACGCAGCGATTTTCATCGTCTCATTTTTTGAAAACGCCTTCGCCAATAATATTAACCACGCTCCACTAGCTCTGGAAAACCACTGGGTGACACCCCTCATAAAATGTGCCGACTCAGCAGCCGAGATGCCACAAACCGCTGTCTGTCATCGCCCTTAAAAGTGTGATTTCCTAGCTACGTCCGCTTTCGCGGCCTACCGCAGCATTCAGCCGTCCACCACTTAAGCACGTTTTGACTATGTAGCGGCCAGCCGTTGGTGGCTATGTCTTGACTGATCAAAACATGTCGGGTCGGGTCGGGACGCGGACGCCAACTACAGTACTATTTAATGTAAATGCAATAATATAAAAACCTTATTTGTGCATTTTTTTAAATTAATATCTAGAGTAATGTCATCAGCATCGGCTCCTAGATTTAAATAGTTCGTGAATTTCGTCTTATATGAATATGAAAAGCCACCTTCTATCAAAAGCAGTCCTGTAAATCTTTTTGGATCCATTTTTATAAAAACGTTTCATTTTACAATAATTATCAAAACTACTAAATCACACATATAGACGCAACTAATATCGCAAATAACTTTTGCACATACTTATTTCAAGTTGATCTAGTGTAGTAGTAGTACTGAAGTATGTAACTGAACACAAGCTGCAGAACTGCAAAGGCCGTATGATGTGTACAACAGGTATTATTAACAAATAGAAATAAAAATCATTTTTTAATTCATATAGGATTTTCTAATTACGTTAAATGATGTTCTAGTTTGATGCAATAGAAATTGCATAGCTTACACTGCCTAATATAAGGTGGTTCTAACTTAGCTTTTGGACTTAAGAAAATAGTTTATACAACTTAATACTTGTAATTTTTTAAATATTTGTGTAAAAATTACCCATCAACAATAAAAAGTAAATAACTTAATAATAAAAATACACAGCAGTGACAACTATTCAAATGCAGTAGGTACAATACAATTATGTGTATTTTGGCTAGATTTTTTTATTGGCTTTAGGAAGTGTTAATTTTTTTTCAAAAAGCTGCTTGTAATAGTTAGGACTTGCAAATATCACAGTTTATAAAATTTAAATTAACATTGCTGTATTGCTGTGGCCAATGGAACTCTTAAGTGCTTTCAGTGTTGCCAAAATTTCACTGAAGATGCCAACAAAAAAAAATGAGATCTACCATTTGGAATAATTTAGAAAACAACATTAGGAATGATGCTTTTTGTTATGTCAAGTTTAAATAGTCAAACTTCCAATAGAAAAAATCCCCTGTGAAATTTTAAGAGAACGATGTAAATACAACATATCTTTTATCTTGCTCTATACAGGGTGACTAAGATCAAGGAAAAAATTACAACCATCTACTGCAAACCATATCTGTGACACTTAACAATGATTTCACTTTGATATTAGGCAGTAATTGCTTTAAAGCCAGCTTGCCTGAATATTTTATAAACCTATTTAATTTTACATTTAATGTACAGAACCCTTTTATGTAGTACAGAGATTGGCGATTTGAAAAATCCCATGATTTTAGGGTGTTGTATATTGACATCACTGGTTATAATTTGATTCCCGTTTTTAGTTCATAAAATGATTCCCTCTAAATAACAAGTATCTACAAAATTTTAAGAAAGTGGTCTTGTCATCGGGTAAAGGTAAAAGATTTGTTATTATTACATTTCTTTTTCTTAAATTTTTTTAAAGAAATTTATTCCTAGTTTGACTCACCCTGTATATTCAAAATATTATAAGAAACACACAACTATAAAATAATAACTGTATCCCTGAATATGTTTTTGACAGTATTAATTGAAAAATTTGAATTTCTTTCAAATTATACAGTGTTAATGGTAGTTTGACCAAACTTCAAAAATTAGTGCATTTGTCTGTGGGGTGTTAAATGTAGAGCATAACAAATTTTCCTAATTTAAGCTAACAAAAGCTTTCCAGGAAGAATCTTTGAAAAAGGCTTCTGTTCACTTTCCCTTTAATAAAATTTATAGTACGAGATAATCGCTACCGCAGGTTTTTAATTAAAATGCAATTTTAATAGATGATTATTAATACATTAATATAAAAATTACTTTGTATTCCAGAACATTTTTGAGACCTACGCAAGGCCCTTCGCGGCGATATTATAACTTTAAATGTTGATTGAATATTTTAAAAGTTTTTGGAGAACAGCATACGGAAATATCCAAATAAGCACAATTCTGACAAATGCCTGAATGTGTGGAATGCTGGCTTAGTATGATGATTTAAATAGATAAAATAGGCTTGGTAACCCAAGGTCCATGTTTCGGTTGCCGAATCTGTCAATTTTTTTTATTATTTAATATTTATTGAATCTATTGGTCACAAATGTTATATTTATCAAATATGTACCTTTATGGTACTTATTATACATAGTGCTTTGCAAAACCAGACCAGGCTACACCTGAAAGTTTACTTTTTCATTTTTATCAAAAGGTTTAAATGAATATTAAAAAGTAAAATTTTATTTGTAGCCTGGTATGGTTAAGCAAAGCATTATGTATAATAAATGTCATAAAGGTATTTGTTTGATAAATATAAAATTCTTAATAATTAAAAATAAAATAAAAAAATAAATGTTCATATTAACATTTAAAGCATTGGTAGGAATCTTCAAAATATGGTAAAGTATTCTTATAAAATGTTCATAAAATGATTGTGAAACAAAACAAACTAAATGAATAAAGGACAATACTATTTTATCATTTTCTCTTAATTGCATCATTGCATTTATTTAAACTACTGCATCATCAGTAGAATATGTCACTAAAGTTTAGTCGAACTTATCATTAACACCCTGTAAAACTACAAATATTTGTCAGTATTTATAGGAACAATTAACATATCTTACTATACAAGGTGTTCAGTAAAGAATGGGCCATACTTTAAGACTAGTTTCCCGCGATAAAAATTATGTGATTTAAATCAACTTATTACAATTTTGCTTCCTTAAGAAATAATAGGCCTGAGAAATTGCTTTTTTATTCAATTTGTTTTTACAATAATTTCCTTATTTGATAATTATATTCAAATTTAAAAAAAAAGTTTTTTTGTGAAGTAAACACAAATATCTGATTTTTTTTACATGTACAGGGCGTTCTCAGTGCCTGTACCACTATAATATTTCTTTGATTTTTTTTTCAGGATAGAGAATTTTAGAAAATGAAACATGCTTCGATTAGCATTAAAAAAGATATACTTGTTGCATACCGCTAAAATGCAGTATTTTTGAGAAAACCGCATTGAACGGAAATCAATACATACATTCTAATAAATTATTAATTCAAAAAGTTTTTACAGTTAGTAATGTCTAGTAAGCAGCTGTCTGCCGTATATTTCAAAAATAATTTAAAATAAAAGTTTTGCTTTTGGTATAGCGTTTTGTGGTTATTTTATTTTATTGTTTTAAATGTTGTATTTGTTTCATGTTTTCATATTTGTCATCATTGTGTTTGATGCTGTATTATAAGTACAGCGTTACTAACTGTAATAACTTTTTGAAATAATGATTTATGTATTGATTTCCAAGCTTAGTATATAAGCCAAAAATCTCTACCTTACAAAAATTCTGAAAGAAAGATAGTGACAGATACACTCAGAATGCCCTGTACATAAGTCAAACATCAATCAGATATTTCTATCACAAAAAACCTTAAAATTTGAGTATAATTACCCAACAAATAAAAAAATTATTGTAAAAAATGAAATAAAAAAATACTTTCCCAGGAAGGAAGTAAAATTGTCCATAAGTTGATTTAAATCTCAGTTTTTGTGCAAGAAAGCTAGCCTTAAAGTATGGCCATTCTTTACTAAACACCCTGTATAACACCATGCCCATTTTGAAGTACTTATTATTAATATTTTAATTTTTATAACAAGAATCGGCTATACCTACTTTCTGATAGATGTGTCACCACAGGCATATCACAAACGAAAACAATTTGACACTCAATAAATGGCAACTAACATACATTTATACAATTCTCCATAATTATAATTACAGTAATCTGCACAGTTGATCTATAAAAACACAATAGTCTAGCATAAAAAAATATAAATAATTTTTCACACATTTTAGCTTAATATTAACATCGAAGCATCTGTGACTTTTCTACACTTCTTTCTACATTATACAACATTTATATAATATATTTTAAACAATTCAAGAATATTTTGTACAAAAATATAGTTTCGCTGGAGGGTTCTATAGATACAAAATTTTGGATATCCACATAAAATCTTTCAATTAAGTACACTAAAATAATTCAGCAATGTCAATAAAAAAAATAATATCGATAATTTTCATCGGAATATAAACATTTAATTTACTTATTCAGCGTTCGGGTCAAAGAACAGAGCGGAAACTGCAAAGACTAAGAATACTACTCCACCAATAATAGTAACTGAAAAAAAAAGAGTCCATAAGTTTTATATGTAAAAAAATATGCTTTGTAAATTACCTGTCCTTACTGATATCTTCTGAGCAATCATCCTGCCACCTAATACTGCTACACCTGTACATATGGAGTGGCCCAAAATGCCTCCCACTATCACCCCATAGACATTCTATAAACATCAGCTTTTTGTAAACAAATAAAATTATACTATAACAAAACATAGTGTCATACAATATACAGTATGCGCCAAAAGTATGGAATAAATTCAATAAAAACGAAACAATTATTTTTTGGGAAAAATCCTCGAACTGGTCGATTCTTAATTTAAAAAATACATATTTTAGCGTAAGATGCGATTTTCAAATGACATTTGTTTTCGAGTAATGACGTCATCGATTTTTTTTTAAATGGCAACACCATATTTTTTTCCTTGATTCTGAAAGATTGTTTAATTCTCTATCAGACAGTACTAAAATTTTGCCCTCTTACATAGGAAAGTTTTCGAGTAAATGACGATTGAATGTTAGAAAAAGTAAATCAATTAAAATAAAGCAAAAACGTTATCAAGTTTAGTTTTTCGAATTCCATAGTTCTTTTATGGATCACGTAGGTGAAAATCTTTGCAAAGTGTCATTGCCACACCGACTTTCTAATAAATATTGTAAGCGACAGAAATTATTATTCAATTTAAAGTATTATAGCACATTTAACTGTTACTCAAAGAATTGAAATTTTAATTCTTATCGGATACGGGAATATGACTAGAACTCAGCAGGAAGTTTGCGATTTATTTAATGAAAAATGTCCAGATCGCCCTATCAGCCAATCAACAGTCAGTAAGGCAGAGTCTAAATTTAGAGAAACTGGCAATGTTGTAAATATTCCAAAACCTGGACGTCCAAGCATTAATGAAAATCGGAAACAGAACATTTTGATAAGTATGGTGGATAATCCTCATAATTCTTCACGATTAGTTGCATTAAACAATGACACTAGTCAGAGCACAGTGCTACGTATCTTGAGGAAGGAAAAATATCATCCCTACAAAATTCAACTTGTGCAGGAACTCAATGAAGATGATCCCGATTGCCGCTTACACTTTTGCAAAATTCTAATGGATTTATGTCAAGGAAATAGAAATTTACACCGGCAAATACTTTTTTCAGATGAGGCCACATTTTGTCTGAATGGTACAGTAAACCGTCAAACTTGCAGATATTGGAGTTGGGAAAATCCTCATTAGATGGCAGAGGCACATACCCAGCACCCTCAAAAATTAAATGTGTGGGCTGGAATAGTTGACGACAGAATAGTAGGGCCTTTCTTCTTTGAAGGAACACTTACAGGACAAAGATATTTAGAGTTTCTAGAAAATGACCTTGTTCTAGCCTTTGCAGTAATTTTTCGTAACGATAATGACCCTGACATTCCTGACGATACCATATGGTTTCAGCAAGACGGTGCACCTCCGCACTATGCGCGCCCTGTACGAGATTTTTTGGACAACTGTTTTCCTGGGAGGTGGATCGGCAGATGCGGACCGATAGAATGGCCTGCAAGATCGCTAGATCTTACACCTCTTGACTATTTTTTATGGGGATACTTGAAGTCAAAAGTGTACATTAATAAACCACGTAATTTAGAAGAACTTCAAAATCGCATTTGGGACGAAATACACAGAGTTACCCCAGAAATCATTCATAATGTGCAAGAAGAATTTCTTCACAGACTTGCGCATTGTCAAGAAGTTGGTGGATGGCAATTCGAACATTTAATTTAAGTATAAAATTTAATCAATTGTATTTTATTTTACATACCTCAGAATTATTACTTTTTTATGGATAAAATTTACGTTTTCTAACATTCAATCGTCATTTACTCGAAAACTTTCCTATGTAAGAGGGCAAAATTTTAGTACTGTCTGATAGAGAATTAAACGATCTTTCAGAATCAAGGAAAAAAATATGGTGATGCCATTTAAAAAAAAATCGATGACGTCATTACTCAAAAACAAATGACATTTGAAAATCGCATTTTACGCTAAAATATGTATTTTTTAAATTAAAAATCGACCTGTTCGAGGATTTTTCCCAAAAAATAATTGTTTCGTTTTTATTGAATTTATTCCATACTTTTGGCACATACTGTATTAAACAAAGTATAATATCTATGTAAACCGACTTATGTTATGCAAATATATCTAGTATTATCTTCAAAATGATATAGCCTAATTAACAGACGTTAATAATATTTACCATTTTTACCCAATTTAAAGACGCTTTACACAAAAATTTAGTATATAGTATATAAAAATATAAACAATTGATAACCCATTTTAAAATGAATTAAGAAGGATCTGATATCTTAACAATTAAAGACATATTGTTGTGTGAATTTTTCACATTTTTTGTGTTATTAAAAAAATAATTTTTTTGGAATGTCAAACACATGATGTTCCATACTTGAAACGATATAAAATGTTTAAGCAGTAAAGCGGATTCTCTAAAAAGGTCCGTTTACAAGCATTGTTTTTCTCAGAGTTTTGGAGCATATACTCCAATCTCAAAAATAAATATCTAAAAAATCGGACATGAAAAATTAATAGATGTTAGATATTAGGCTCATTTACACAAAAGTAGAAAATTTTAAATCTTGAAAAGACCACCCAGTTATCAAGAACCATAAAGCAGCTATTAATTGTCCTTCTGCACGTATATATTTTCTCATTACTGTGTTCTGTTTTGGCATATATGTTCTAACTTTAAAATTAAATCAAATGTTAAGTTGTCGATTCGTAAGTAATTTTTGAAATATACAGGATTATTTATCGAAGTTCAAAAGTGGCATATGACTAGGACGATCTCTATTTTCCTGTCATTTTTTAACCCAAATTTTTCTTAGTTTCATATTTTTCTGGAAAAAACATATAAACACAGGTAGAGTACGCACATCATGTGGAACTTTTGCGTTTTGTGTTTTTCCACTGGATATTCAATATCTGCAATGATGGATCTAGACTTGGAGCGTTATTCTTTATAACAACACACCCTTGGAGCGTACCAATATATTGTTCCAAAACTGACCGATTGGAGTGTACATGTAAATGGGCCTAATGTCTTTAATTAAATCCACTGAAGATACAGCAACTTAACAAAAGTTATTCAAAATAATAAATTATGGTGATGAGCAAAATTCCACAAATATCCGCTTTGACAAAACCCTTTAAATTTTCAAGTTTCATCTAAGTCGATGGATTTTCTTGAAATTGTGCACATTACCATTATTTAGCATTTTAAATAACTTTTTTTCAAGTAACATTTTACTGTATTTTCAGTGAGAAAGACAGTCTACCTGTTACTTGAAACGACTTAAACAAAGTGCACCATTTCCAGAAAAAAAAGTAAAAAAATCGAATAGTCAAATGTATACACTAAGCCGCAAAAAAGTTCTGTCATTTAAAAGCAGCATAATGTGCCATAAGTGGTGCCCTCTATTAGTGACGACAAAATTAGAGTTAAATTTGAATATATCACCCCCAAAAACTTCTGATCTCCAAAATGTATGCATATATTTTGGATATATGTATTTAAAAAGTTATTTATAAAAATCAAACATAAAATTTTCACTTTGACACCCTGTATCTTTTTAACCATCAACTTTCGACTAAGGTAAGTTTGGCTACATCACATAACATATTTTGTCGTCACGAATCTGCTCTTGCTCTGTTGTTGTATTAATTTCAGGACACCCTGTATACCAATAGTTATAGATGTATTGCCAATGTGATAAAGGTATAAAATATTTGTGAAATTCATAAATTAGAATGCATAAGTAAATTTAAGAAAATTGTAGATTACACAATCACTAACATACAAAAATTTGTGCAGCCCTATGTATGGAGAAGACCTAACCTAACGTAACCTAGTTTTTTGAATATTATTAGAACATAAAAAGTTAACAAGATAAATTTTCTCCAAATTTGTATGTTACCAATATACTTAATATTTATGATATCTTTACGGCTTGTACAATCATTCCACATAATACGCAAATATGACAATATTTTGTTAATAGTGGCTTTTTATAAAATATGTGAATACATATTTTTCTCAAATGTATAGTTTTTGTCTGTTCTGAATAACTACTAGAGATGAGAAATTTCTGGAAAAATAATTTTTTTGGAAATGGAGAATGTTGCCAAATATTTCCCATAAATATTCCCAGAGATGTTCTCTTGGAAATTGTTTAGAAATATTTCTCACCACTTAGATTGTTTTTCGAACACATATATGCTTATTGTGGGAACATGAATGGTTATTAATATTAATTATTAACATTACACATTAACATTTAAAAGTAACACCTATATTCCATTTCTGAGCAACTATATAGTTGTATCGATGGTAGATTCTTTTTTTTATACTGATCCATATTTATACAACTTGCACAAGTGTTGTAAATATTTTAGCGACATTAGACTACTAATATTTTTTGCTAGTTTTTTTCCTTATTCGTATTAAGTATTTTTTAGCATTGTAGATACTTGAAATTTGGAAAATATTCCAACATGTGCTTACAATAATTGTTTGTATTTTGTAGTTCCTAACTAACCAACTACATTTTTAAAAAACGTACAAATAATTGATATAATTTGGTGAAAAGTCCAAAGCAATACAGAAATATTTCCAGGAAACCTCCCAGAATCTTTCGGGGAAAATTTCCAATACATATTTCCTTAACAAGACTCTTCCTTTCCTGGAAACTTTTCACTTTGGAAGCTCTCCAATATGAGAACTTACAAACTCTCTTTTTCAATTTCTTCAAAAAGGTTTTCACATAAGACTTGCTATATAATTTCTTTTTTGTTAAAATAATGACATTCTGTATATGGAGGCTCTATTATTATTTTTTTGTATTATTATTATTATTATTATTTTTAATTATATCCTGTATAATTAAAAGAAATTTATTACCTCACGTGCCCCCAGAATAATGGTAGTTAGCTGCGACCTGTCACCCCATTCAGCTAAAAAAGTTAGGGTGAAGGCTTGCAAAACTATCCTAAAGACTTCGTACCACATCGATTTTTTCTTAGCACTAGAGTTACTGCCAGTTTCTACATCCGGATTACGCTCCCTATCCCTCTACCAACATAAAAAATTCTAAAGTTATCACAGTTGTTAATTAAAAAAAAAAAAATTTAAATTCGCACCTCCTCCTCTCGTTGTCTTAGTTCCATCTGTACTTCCTCCAATTCTTCCTGACCCTCATTGGGGGACATCTGACAACCCTCCTTCAACATTTTCAAACCGAAAAGAGCAAACAATGCAGTACTAATATAGTACGTATATGCTCTTGGTATCACATTTACCAGCCATCCAAACAGGGCTGTAATGAAAACATAAAAATTTTCAAATTGAATTCTAAAGGTTTTAAAGATAAATGAACGTGGAATTTTACCATTTGAATGTTATTTAAAAAAATAAAATTGTTTTATTATAACACATCCGAGAGCACATCATAAAATCATTACTTTATTTAAGGCAGCTAGACAAGTCACAACTTTTTTTGTGACTATATGCCAATTTGTTTAAGTTAAAATATTCACCCCCATCAAATAGTTAAAATACTTTAAAATTTTTAAATAATATTGTAAAATTTAAATATAAATCAAGATTATATCTATAACCTACTTATTTTTGGATTTGGATGTAGGTTGTAAGCCAAAAATAACATACCTACATACTTAATACGTCATTTTCAATGTATTTTCAAGTATTATCTGTAATAATTACATGCTCTATAGATATATTAATTAAAATTTACTTTCATAATTTCAATTTAACTATCTTTGTTTGATAATTGTTTTAACAAATGCTTCTAACATAATAGATTCTCTTAAGTATTATATCTACAAAATTATTGTTTATCTCGATACTTATCCATGGTTTATAGGCATTCTTTAAAATTTGTGAAATAGATAAATCATCTGAAGTAGTAATTTTCATTTATCTAAAATATAAGAATTTGTTAAGTAAAATATTTTTTAAATTTTGATTTCTGAAAACACTATAATTATATTTGAACTCATTAAAAATTGATCATAGAATATATAAAATACGTGATACATAATTATCACTAATCCATTATTATATCAACTGTTTTGTTTATATTATTTATTAGTGTTGGGAAAAACTGAGTTATTTCAATAACCGAATACTGAGTATTTAAGTGATTTTAAAAACCGATATAACTCAAATGATGGTAACTTGATTTCTCAACAACATACTATTTTTTCAGTTTACATATTTTTTATTTTAAATATATATGTACACTTTTTGTATGGGTATATTTATATATTTAAAATAAAATAATACAAATCCTAGATATATGTATAACAATATATGTTCCATTACACACATTACAAACGAAACATGTAAAAAAAAGTTTAAATACGACTTAAACTGATGTACACAACCCTTCGCTATTCGACAAGACAAAGAATGTTCTTACTTGAGAATTTAAAGATAAAAATATCCTTACTTGCGCATATAAAAAGGTGGCAATCTTATAGTACACAGTGAAAAAAAATCAAATAAATGATTCGTTACTCATATAACTAATAACCGAGTGATTTCGGTTATTGCAATAACCGAATAATCAGTTACTTTTTACTCGAGTGATCCCAACACTATTATTTATAACAGCTGATAAAATTTAAAAAAAACACAATCTTTTGAAAAATACCTATTTGGAAATAAAAGTAAATGAACCGTTACACACATTTAAATATAATATTCAAACACTTGATTTATTGAACAAAGGATAAAAAAAACATTTAACTCATAAATATCTATAGATTGATTGTAGATTGAAATTTATTCTAAATCAAAATTCATAGAAGGATTCTCCAGCTATAATATAAAAATATTTTTATACAAAATGTAGTTATTTAGGTAACGAATGGTTTTAAATACATTGTTAAACAATAATAAGGGTGCAGCGTGAAATAAACTTTATTATCTGGGTTATCTTTTCTGAGATTTTTAACAACATACTGATAAAAATTAAATCAACAAATTAAGTTCTTTGATGTGTCTAGGATTCATATAATCCAATAAAGTTTTTACCTGATAAAACTGTCATAAGCACCAGAGCCGATATTGCTCCTATAAACACTGTAAGCCTGGGATGTCTCATAGCCATAATAGCAGCTATGAAAAAGGTTTTGTCTCCGATCTCGGACACAAGTATGACACTAATACTGGCCACAAAAGCATGAAGGAAACTTACATTTTCCAATTTTACTGGGGCTCCGGTAGACCCAGGGTTTATCTACAATTAAAAAAAAAGACTCAAACAAGTTACTGTTTTGAAAAAGATTATCTTACCACAGTAGGTTTGACTTCTTCGACTTCTTTTGGTTCTACATCTGCTGATGCTAGTGTAAAATATGTTAATAGTACAACACTGCATTTTAAAGTTAAATTTAAAAAGGTACTCCACTTGCTTTTCATTGTTCACTACTTTTGTTAATACTTTCACTTACAATTATATATAAAATATTTCATAAAACCGGTGACTATTAAATCAACACGTTTTGGTCATTATTTAACTGGTATTTATGTATTTAATACACTATTAAAACAACACTAATTTAAACAATCGATTCTAATTCTTAATAATACTATTAATAGCTCATATTATAGAAATTGAAGTATAAGTTCCATACACGCAACACGATTACAACATTTTGACAACGAACCAGCGAACGGTGAATATTTGACATTCACATGTCAATTACTAGGAAGTGTCTCAAGTAGCGTTTGCCGTTTATATAGATCGTCAATAGGGAACCAAACTACAGCAGTGACGCAATAGATTTGAAATAATCTGGATAAAATACGCATGCTCTTATCTAGAACAGTATTAAAGATACACAGTCATGATTTAAAAATTGTACTCATAATTTGACCCAAAACACGATTTACAAGGTATAATACGAGGAATATACAAGGTATTTTCAAAACATGATACCAACCTGAATCAGTAGGTATAGGTAGGAAATGTAATTAAGCAAACATTTTTATATAAGTTATAAATGCGCTTAACTACAGTTTTTGAATTAATAATTCATCAAATTTTGTACCAAACTGATCTTATGGATGAATAATTTTTCCTTATTGACAGTGCCAGGTGCGCAAGGGAAGCATGTACAATAAAATCGATGTATTTAATTTTTTGAAATAGTCTTAGGAAGATTTATACTTTTTCGATTTTGACTGTTTATTTTCAGGAATATCTGAATGTGAATATTTAAACATTTGACGATACACTATATGAATTAAAATAAGAAAACAACCGATGAAGAACATTGGTGCTAAAGTTTATTATTTTCGTGATAGGAAGGACTGTACATTTTTTTATTAGTTGTATCTCTACCACTGCGAATAAGGAGAAAACGTTCGTCCATGACAAATGCAATCTAAAAATTTGTGCCAAGTTTAATTTGGATCTGTTGAAGCATTGAATTTATAATTAGTTATAAAAATGTGTTTGTAACAACAAAGTTCCTTTATTATCAAATATTTTTTGTATTAAGCATTTTCAGTTATGTTCATAGGAAATTATTTTGCTTCAAATGACATTTCTTATCTTTAGTTTTGGTTGTCCAAATGACATCTTTGTAAAATATCCCTCTCTTGCCATAATTCTTATTAGATAGGATGGGATAGAGCAGGAACAGATTGAGATAAAAAGGGAGTCTAGGGCTAACAAATGTAGGATACCATCGAAGTTTTTTATGAATAGAAAAGTGTATTTTTTTAAATTCACACACTGCTGCGGCAGGTAGAACATAGACTAGCTATATTTGCGCAGAGGATTGTCACCCTGTGTGAATATGGTAGGGTGCAAGAATGTTGGCTTGGGTCAATTGATACCGGTCGACATTCGACCACCCCTCTAATTAATGAGGTTTTCCTTTCTCCCGCACAAATCTCCGACTTCTGGGCTAATTATCGTGATTAGAATCAGAGATAGAGATATTATTATTTTATTATTATTACTCGCCTGATACAATTAATAATAATTATTATCATAAAGAATAATAAAGATGGTGAAGAAGAAAAATATTTCAAGCTCGGTTATTTTTGTACTCGCGTAATTCACGAACTCCTAGATGGGGCTGTAAAATTTAAAATGTCGATGTAGGATGTGATTGCGGGTGATCAACAATTTGTTTACAATTGCCGCTAAGATTATAAAGCTTTTATTTGCCAGGGATGTCGTATTTTGCGATGTAATTCTTTGTATTTATGTATTTTTTAGGTGAAAGTGTATTTTAAAACTTATGAAAAGAATTATTTTAACTTTAAAGTAAAACAAATTCGGTTCGGTTCGAGATATCTTGAACTACTTGCGGAACGTGTGCGACTTCTAAAAGAAGAATGAGGTACATAATTTTTTGTCAGGGGTAGAATGCGAGAAGCCCCATGTTTACAGCGCCAGCTTTAGTTCAGCCACCCCATGAAATATCCATCTTTTATTAAATTGACAGAATTGGCAGTGTAATATGTAATACAGAATTAAAAACACCCTTAAATAATTCACAACATAACCTTGTTATAATTATCTGACATAAAATCTTCTATAAGAAAAAGTTTGCTACATACTTTCATGTGTTTAGTTATCGATTTTCCGATTCTTAATTTAATTTTCCCCTGCTTATAGAGTTTCGAGTCTATGGGAACTGACGGGAAGTTTATGCAGGAAATATCAGAAGTAGATACAGTAACCTTTCAGATTCAGATCTAATGGTTCGGTTCGAGATATCTTGAACTACTTGGAGAACGTGTGCGACCTCTAAAATAAGAGTGAGGTACATATTTTTTTGTCTGGGGTAGAATGCGAGAAGCCCCATGTTTACAGCGTCTGCTTTAGTTCAGCCATCCCATGAAAATATCCATATTTTATTAAATTGAGAACATAACCTTGTTATAACTATCTGGCATAAAATCCTCTATAAGAAAAAGTGTCGATTTTCCAATTCTTAATTTAATTTTCCACTGCTGTTTTAAGTCTACGGAAACTGACGGGAAGTTTATGCAGGGAAATATCAGAAGTAGATACAGTAAAAGGGACAGTGGGGACAGATTTTCCGAGATTTTGTGCAAATATTCTTGCGTATGTACATGCACTTTTTATAACTAAATATCGTACGATCTCAATAAAGTTTAAAAGTGCAAAATTAGGTACTAAAAAATATATAAAATTTCCACTACACCTACACATACATAACAGATTTGTTGAATTGTTGTTCACCCCCACACTCGATTTATTACATATTGTCTCATGCAGATTCTGCAGACTTGCTGTGAAAAATAATTTTAAAAATTCCCTCTAAATAAAAAAGTTACAGACGATTTTATAAAAGACCATAACATTTACTTTTTTCAAAATAACTCAAAAACCTGAAGAGTTAGGACGGTCAGCAAGCGCCATTAGGTTAGCAACATAACTATCTAAAACTTTGCCAATATATAGTCACCAAAATGGTACACATTGTATATATTCGTATTTTAAATTTTGATGACGAATAAGAATATTTTCAATACGTATACCTAGTAGATTAGGTACATAATATACATTTATCAGATTTTACTACAATCAATACTTGGCTACGGTACAATTATCGTGCACGTATAGATAAGTTTAAAATTTGTCTAATACAAACCTAGATCAGATCTGTTGGTAGATTATATCTCAATCATTAGTCATCATGCTTTTTTCAAAATTGTATGTCGTACCCAGTACCAATTACTTTTATTAATTTCTATTAGAGTGCATATCAGAATAATTACTTGACTTCTAGAAATCAACAGGTTTTTTTTTTATTTTGATGCCGGTCGTGACATATACAGTAAGCGACAAAAGTATGGAATAAATTCAATAAAAACGAAACAATTATTTTTTGGGAAAAATCCTCGAACAAGTCGATTTTTAATTTAAAAAATACATATTTTAGCGTCATTTGTTTTCGAGTAATGACGTCATCGATTTTTTTTTAAATGGCAACACCATATTTTTTTCCTTGATTCTGAAAGATCGTTTAATTCTCTATCAGACAGTACTAAAATTTTGCCCTCTTACATAGGAAAGTTTTCGAGTAAATGACGATTGAATGTTAGAAAACGTAAATTTTATCCATAAAAAAGTAACAATTCTGAGGTATGTAAAATAAAATACAATTGATTAAATTTTATACTTAAATGTTCGAATTGCCATCCACCAACTTCTTGACAATGCGCAAGTCTATGAAGAAATTCTTCTTGCACATTATGAATGATTTCTGGGGTAACTCTGCGTATTTCGTCCCGAATGCGATTTTGAAGTTCTTCTAAATTACGTGGTTTATTAATGTACACTTTTGACTTCAAGTATCCCCATAAAAAATAGTCAAGAGGTGTAAGATCTGGCGATCTTGCAGGCCATTTTATCGGTCCGCGTCTGCCGATCCACCTCCCAGGAAAACAGTTGTCCAAAAAATCTCATACAGGGCGCGCATAGTGCGGAGGTGCACCGTCTTGCTGAAACCATATGGTATCGTCAGGAATGTCAGGGTCATTATCGTTAGGAAAAATTACTGCAAGGGCTGGAACAAGGTCATTTTCTAGAAACTCTAAATATCTTTGTCCTGTAAGGGTTCCTTCAAAGAAGAAAGGCCCTACTATTCTGTCGTCAACTATTCCAGCCCACACATTTAATTTCTGAGTGTGTTGGGTATGTGCCTCTGCCATCCAATGAGGATTTTCCCGACTCCAATATCTGCAAGTTTGACGGTTTACTGTACCCTTCAGACAAAATGTGGCCTCATCTGAAAAAAGTATTTGCCGGTGTAAATTTCTATTTCCTTGACATAAATCCATTAGAATTTCGCAAAAGTGTAAGCGGCGATCGGGATCATCTTCATTGAGTTCCTGCACAAGTTGAATTTTGTAGGGATGATATTTTTCCTTCTTCAAGATACGTAGCACTGTGCTCTGACTAGTGTCATTGTTTAATGCAACCAATCGTGAAGAATTATGAGGATTATCTACCATACTTATCAAAATGTTCTGTTTCTGATTTTCGTTAATGCTTGGACGTCCAGGTTTTGGAATATTTACAACATTGCCAGTTTCTCTAAATTTAGACTCTACTACTGACTGTTGATTGGCTGATAGGGCGATCTGGATATTTTTCATTAAATAAATCGGAAACTTCCTGCTGAGTTCTAGTCATATTCCCGCATCCGATAAGGATTAAAATTTCAATTCTTTGAGTAACAGTTAAATGTGCTATAATACTTTAAATTGAATAATAATTTCTATGACGCTTACAATCCTTATTAGAAAGTCGGTGTGACAATGACACTTTGCAAAGATTTTCACCTACGTGATCCATAAAAGAACTATGGAATTCGAAAAACTAAACTTGATAACGTTTTCGCTTTATTTTAATTGATTTATGTTTTCTAACATTCAATCGTCATTTACTCGAAAACTTTCCTATGTAAGAGGGCAAAATTTTAGTACTGTCTGATAGAGAATTAAACGATCTTTCAGAATCAAGAAAAAAAATATGGTGTTGCTATTTAAAAAAAATCGATGACGTCATTACTCGAAAACAAATGACATTTGAAAATCGCATTTTACGCTAAAATATGTATTTTTTGAATTAAAAATCGACCTGTTCGAGGATTTTCCCAAAAAATAATTATTTCGTTTTTATTGAATTTATTCCATACTTTTGGCGCATACTGTATAGTGTCAGTTAAATTTTAAAAATAATTTTCTGGTTTCGAGAAACAATACATAATTAAAACAAGATTTTAATAGTATTTATTAGACGAAATCAAAAAACAGTAGTCGGCTTTGTCTTTGTGAGTGACTCACTCTCAATGCACACCTTGTAGTGTTTCAGTTCAATTGAACTCATAGTCAAAGAAGACCAATAATAAACCTAAATCATATATCAAATTTGGTTATTCCAAGTTAAAGAAATTTAAAGATATATTTTTTTCGAAATATGTTTTCCCACTTTGAAGGCCTGTAAATCCATCTGTGTGGATCTTTCTATATAGGTATGTTTGGTAAAATTACAATACTTTGGGAGCCCCTACATGCATCTGTTCTGTCGGTTCTTATGCAGAACACCCTGTATTTAGCCTACTCATAAGTAATTCATATCTCTATCAATTAATGAAAAGTCGCAAAAATATGTACGATAAATTAGATTATTTGAATACTTTCAATGTAGCATGAAATAAAATATTCTTTGTAGGTATCTTGGACGGAAAGTAGCTTTAGGGTATTCGTACCTTAAAGGTTCACTTTTTGTTCTAGATACAACATTTATCTATAATACGTCCTAAAAGACCACCGATATCCGAGAAACGGTTGAGACCGTATTGGTCATAATACCAATAATAGGCACCAAATTCAAAATACGGAGGAACCCAGGAATTTTGTGTGTTTGTTCCCACAGAACCTATAGCTTGTGAACAACAGGCGAAAAGCGAATAGTGATAAAAATTTTCTTAAACTTGACTTGCTTTCAAGTCAAGTCAGAGCTTGAAAATGATATCAATCTATAAATTCATATATTAGATAGATTTCAATAGCACCAAATATATGCATATGGATATACTATTGTTTGTAAACATAATACTTAATCCAGTGTAAAAATTTCACATATTTGAAAGTAAAATGACTTTGTTTTATAATATAGTAATAGAGTAGATAGTTAGGTACCAAAATTAAATATAGGGGAAATTTATTACGAAGCTATACATTTTGGAAAGCAATATATGCATATAACTGTATAATTATTATATACGTTGTTCGGTAGACTGTAATTATATATTTCTTCAAATTGCGTATAAATAGAAAACTGTTGTATCTATTCTAGTTACAACAGCAATGTCAGCAACAAGAGACAAAATTGTGACCAAAATTGTAAGTATACATTTCATGTTTTTGTTATTTAAAATCGAAAACGTTTTTTTTTTTCAGATTCTATTATTTTATATTTCAAATTTAATGGTAGCGGACGCTTTTTTTATCAATGCTAGAGATATTCGAAGATTTTTCGGAATTGCTCCCAGTTTCTACGATATTTACAGAAAGGAAGCTAGCCAAAATCACCCACAAGACGACAGCAACCAAAGGTCAGAGTATTACGACCAGAATAAGAAATATGAAAATAATATTAATGAAAAACTGCCTCCTGAGGGTTACTACTACAAAATACGTCCATCAGAAAATGTATTCGAATATGTTAAGGAATATTCTACGAAGCAAGAAAATACTACTCCATATACCCAAACTGAAGATGTACAACGTAACCACCATACCGAAAAAATTACAAATTTTCCAAATGGACACAATCCGAAAGTCTACTTACAACTTCCTTCGATATTAAGAAAATTTCAAACTCAAGCAAACAAAAATCGGGAGGTTCATGAAGAATTGGCGAGACCCGACACTGACTACAAAAAGAATAGCATAGTATCTGGTGTTTTACTGGCATTACCTAATCTTAACGTCAAAGAATTACTTAGTGAACAAAATTATGAGAAAAATAAGAACAGTGATAAATATTTTATTAAAGCATTATTTAGCAATACTCCACAACCTGTATATGCAGAAGAAAACAATAAATCAGACAATATATTCTTCAAATAAAATAGGTACTTACTTAACTTTTATATACATTTATGTTTTCCAGTGAAATTTGAAATGAATAATAATAAACTTAAAAATATCGGCTATTTTTATTTAGACACATGTTTTAAAAGTTATTTGTTTCTATTTCCCATTTTTCATTTCATTTACTAAATAATTCAAATTTTCATGGATAAAATTCTCATCGGTTCCTATAAAATTTAATTTTATGGCGACTTCAGTTTTTTCTTTAAATAACGTTACAATTACGAGTACAAACATTAGAACAGTAAATAAATAAAGAGTGCAGGTTTTATTGTTTTTTATCATATTTTCATATTCTTTAAATTCATAAATGCTGTTTTATAAAATAAGCTAGTTTGTTTAAAAAATCTAATAGATAGTTGCAAATAAGTATTATAAAAATAATATAAAATCAACATATTAGGTATTTTTTAAGAAACGATTGCTTTCATAAATAATTTTCTTGAATGGGATGAGTGGATGTGATAAAAAATTTAATAAAATATCCTAAAATCATATCACTAAAAATATCAAACTGTATTGTTTCCCGTTACAATTATTTAAAACAATCCAAGTTTTGCTAGAATTTTATCTGAGTTTATTTCATAGACACGATATATTTTAGTTAAACCGAAATAATACTTCTTAACTTACCATGTGATTAAATTTATGTTTAGTGAAGTAGTGAAGTGGTTAATAGCGTTATAAAATTTCAAGAGTTATCGAAATGTCTTACACCATTGTTATTTACGGTGTTAGATAGTGTAAGTTGGTTTTGATACTTTGGACACTTCCAATGTCAGAGAGATAAATGTCAAATTGTTAAATCATGTTATTTGACATTTCATATTTGACATCACAAATCAAATAAGAAGTTTGCCGATTCATAGTGAGCTAGAGAACAATAGTTAGTGAAAAATTAGAGATTGTTATTAATTTAAAGCTTATAGAAAATGGTTAGTATATAATGTAAACATTAATTACATTAAATAGTTTTAGTTTGACATATTACTTTAATCGAATACTAAGTATAGTCTATTTTTTTAGAGTTTTGCACTTCCTTCAGTTAAACCAAAACCCAGTTTGCCTGAAAACTTTGGCATACATGAAGGTACTTTAGGTGTTCCAGAGTTGATGACAAATGGCTTAGTTTCTGCAAGATGTAACGTAGATGCGTCTCACCCTTTGGCTCTGTCAGAGGCAAATGTAAGTAATTATTCCTCTGTATCATGGTTTGTGTTTAATATTGAAATACAGTGGACTCCATCTTAATTAGCCACCATTTAAATGGTCATCAAGAGTAAGACAATGATGACTCGCAGAGTTGTCACGACCACATCACTAGCGCTAAAGATGACAATTAATAGCCCATTTAGTAAGAATTAATATGTACATATTTGTATATACTGCAATTATGTAGTCTAAAGTAACATGTGTTTAGTTTTTTCCTAACAAAAAAAGCTGCCAGTTTTCTAAATTAGACACATATTACAATAAAGTAGGCCATACATATATAAATATAGTAGTTTTATACTACAAAAACATGTTGGGACTGTATTTTAATAAAATAATAGTTTAATCGGCAAAATCATTGTCTGGTACGAGCACTAAAGTGGCCAGTTAAGACTCTACTGTAGTATTTATTTAAAAAAAAATTAGTTTAATATCGTAAATCTTATGTATACTTTCAGTATAGAAACAATTTAAATAAAATGAATATGACGGTCCTTCGTAACACTCAAGGACTGCATGCACCATTAAGAATTGCTATGGAGCTTAAGTCTGCCCGAAAAATTGGTCGTTTACCATTTTTGCAGTCCTCGAATATAATGCATGATGTTTTGACTGGTAGAGATTTGGAAATTGGACCGGAAGATGTATTCAATACTCCAGAATTTTTGGAAATATCTGGTCAACCCCATGCCATGGTGGAACGTTCTTTAGGTTTATTGTAGATATATTATTATTGAAAATTTTGTATTATTATGGTTTTACAAATAAAATTACAATTTTGATCATATTTTATAATTTTCAAAACTATCACAAAATAATTATCATATTTGTGTAAAATGGAAGACATTAGTAACTATTTGTCTGATTCAAGGGAAGGCAATATATTTTCGATCCATTGAAAAAGACCTTCAATTTCATTTTTCTTTAATTCGTGCATTGTATTTTTTACAGGAATAAATTCGCCATTTATTCCAATTTTTGTCAGATTTTTATAAGTTTGTTGACCCCAAGATATAGGTACCAATGTGTCTCTATCACCGTGGCACATATAGAGAGGTGTTTCCAATGCTTTCGGTTCATTAAAAACTGCAGAATTGTTGTTTAGGAATGATGAGAGCGTAAAAACTCCTGCTAACCCAGGGTTAAAGCGATAAGCTGTGTGTAAAGCTAAAGCTCCTCCCATAGAAAAACCACCTAAAAATATTTAAAGTTTTTATAATACATATAGATCAGAAATAAATTGAATGAAAACAAAATACCTGCCTATAACTATTCTATTAGGAGATACACCAGACTCAACAATTTTATTAATAAGTATTTTCATTTCATTGCCAATAGATTCTAAAGTTTCCTTGTGTTCTGGAACATCTGGTGTAATGTTATATCTATCAAACCACACATTGCTTAACTAAAAATCAGTTTTATTTAATACTGAAATTTAGTAAATACCTATTTTTCTATTTACTTCTCCTTGTATTGGAGTGTATGGTCGTAATGGTGCTGTTGGGAAATAAAAATTAATATGAGGCAATGAGAAGTCTCCTATTAGAAATTTTATCCAGTTTAATATACCTTGTCCAGTATCTCCTAAAAAAAATGATCATTATGTTGCATATAGTTTATTGGTTAAACCTACAAGTAGGTAATACATACTCTTTATCTTTTTTCTATTTGTATGCTAGTTTTGCGATAATAATAAATAAAATTGCCATATGCTTTTCAAGGATATTAAATTACCCTATATATTTCAAGGACATTATGACAGAATATGCATAGTGAATGCATAATACCTAAATATTTTTTTATATCATGACAATTTCAACCTTAACCTCAATCCCATGCAAAGTCACCATTTATCACCAAGATCTTGAACTCCCTGAATTTATTAAATAAATTATATTTACCTGATCCATGTAAGAAAATTACAGAAGCAGAGCTAACCTTATTGCTCTGTTTAACTATATGTAGAGATCCTAATGACATTTCGTTTTTATAAACAAGATTTTTCAAAATTTATGTATTCTATAAAATTTCCTGACTATAATTGCAAAATACACTAAATGCAGGACGTAATACAGATGTGTATTGTCGGATATATACCTTTATATTTTCAGATAATATTTATTCTAGGTCAGCGCCATTTTGGTTCCTTTAGTTAAAACCTGGATACGAGTTTTATATGAATAGTGTGAAGAGGTATTTACCTAACATTTTTCTTCTTTACTCCTGTATTTGTAATATGTATAGAAACAATAATAAAAATTAATTTTTAAATTTATGTTCATTGTGAAGGGTGCAAGCAACTCCCTAAGCTAATATATGTGGTTGTAATCAGATATAAGAAAGAAAAATCAACAACTTACAGAATGTAAAATTCCATTTCTCGATTCTATAATCCCTATTGTAAATGTAAATAAGAATCATAAAATGTCAAAATTATTCGCTTTGTTCCGATAGAGTAAACGGAATCTGACACTGATTGGTTAAACCTTCAAAATGAAGTATTGAATTATTTTTTATTTCTTTAAGCTTTTAAGAAAATTTATTGGAATCAATTATCAATTTGTTCTAGACAAAAACATGAAAAAAATATAGGAAACCTGTAATTTATGAAAATACTCTGTACTTTATACAAAATGTTAATTTAAAGTATAAAGAACCAAAATGACTACTACTTCAGATGCTCTCAAGTAACTTAAAAATTGTATTATTGGTTGTCTATCTACAAACTAAATGATAAACTGCTCTTGCTGTAAATTAGCATACCTATGGCTATTTCAAAACATGTCGGAAAATGAAATGAAAATTTTTGGTTAATATTTTGGCTAAATCTAAGAAAAAAGTTATTATTAACATTGAGTCCGTAAAGGCGCCGGTTTTGAGATATAGGGTGTCAAAGAAAAGATTTTTTTCAGTTATTTGACAATGTTTCAAGAACCGTTTGTACAAGTATTATAATTAATATTAGCTACTTTTGACTGCGCGAGATTTTTTATCCCTAATTTTTACAACTGTGAGAAAATTGGCATTATGAAAGCCCATTTTAAACCGTTAATGTTTTCTACACAAAAAAGGTACTTATCATCAAATGCTCTAGTGCGCACCATTTTCAAAAGATAAATAGCATTTTATGAATAAAGTGACAACGTGTTTTGTAATTGTCATTCATTTTCCGACATATATTTTGAGACACCCTGTATAATACGGTTAATACTACGGTTCTTCAAAAAGAAATATATATTTTAAGTAATATTATTTAATTTAACAAATGAAAATTATTTCCGTGCTATACAGGGTGTTTAAAAATGGTACTTCAATATGTATTTTCTTAAGAAAGTTTATTTCACATACGCACTTATATCTACAATTAATCTATTTTTACAAAATGCTTATGTATATATTACAAAATGAAGATGCGAAGAGATAAGTAAAGCCTGTGTTGTGGATCATCTAAATAAAGAAATAATACAAAATTTAATACTAATAATAATAACAAATGAAAAAAAAAGAAGAAGAAAATGAGAAGAGATTTGATGAGATGAGAGACAGCAGTCAACGAACGAGTGAGTCGGTAAGAAATTGCTTATTTATTATTTTACATGTTAGGTACATGTAAATTATTATCTACATACTGCTTTAACTCTTTCTTTAACTTATTTTTATTTTGAATTTTCTTAATGTAATGTAAAAAAATAAAAAAAAAATCATTAACACTTAGTGCCGTGCAAAAGAACTTTATTATAAAATCATTAATTGAACTACAGATTTTTTTTTTAATTTTACTGAGCATTCAGGATCCGATTCATCAGAAGTTAAATGATCCTCATTCTGATTCTGAAGAAAAGTACGCGTAATGCTTTTCTGACGCGCATTTTCCCCTGCTCCAATTTTTAAATTTCAACCGCGATTTATGAACAATTTTTTGCAAGCAACTTTATACCGCCGTGTTCGCAATAAAATTATCTTTTTCTGCGTTCATGCAAAAAAACAAAACTTTATTGAACTATATTTAGTGGAAAAAGTGGTTCTTCGCAATAGTGCACTAGTGCAATACAATGTTTATTGCAATCATCTGTCATTCTACTACAGCGTTTTGTCATCATGACAAATATAAACGTTCATATATATGTCATATTTTCCTACACTTAGTGTCATCTAAATATAACATTTTTCAGTTTTTGCATGAACGTAGAAAAAATATTGTACGCAACTCGTACAAAATTTCACATCGCTTACAATAAACACTTAATTTTTGTATTTTTTGTATAAATAACTATTATCTTATATATATATATATAAAATTCTCGTGTCACAGTGTTAGATGCCATACTCCTCGGAAACGGCTTGACCGATTTTTATGAAATTTTATATGTATATTCGGTAGGGCTGAGAATCGGTCTTAATCTATTTTTAATACCCCTAAGTGATAAGCGTGGTCCACCCCAAACATTTTTTTTTTAATTTTTGGAGAAAATTTTTTTATGATGTGGCATTAACATACAACCCTTAATTTTCACTCTTCTATGATAGACCCCTATTTATTAATAGTCATTTTAGTAATTTAATCATTTTTAACCCTGGTCGATAACTGATCGATTATCACTAGATCAGTTATCCCCGCCAGGCGTCTATCGGAGTCACTACTCAACCAGTAAACAGCATGGAGTAGGGATGAGGACGAAGCCGACTACCAAAATATTCACTAGAAATTTATAAGGCAAAACAACGTTTGCCGGGTCATCTAGTTTTAATATAAATAGCAGATGGATAGGTACAAATAGCTAGTATTAACTCACCTTTTTATACATGGATGGAACAGAAAAAAACAGGCAACTTAACTTTTGCATGTTCCTTATGCTTTTTACATTCGATTGGTAAGCAAGTGAGTGAAATATAAAAGAAAATTATTACATTATTTTTAATAAAGAGTAGACATGAACATATTCCATTAGGCAACCCATTTGCGATATTACTTATATTCGAAATTTTTTAATTCTAATTCTGACCAGAAAAACGTGTTAAGCATCTCCAGGTACGTATATTGATTTAAATTTGCTTTAAAAAAAAATATGGACCAATTATTCGGTTGACAGTAATCGCACACCAAACATTCACTTTTTTAAACTTTTGACTTTGTGACGTAACTGTAAAGCATGGATTTTCTTACGACCGAAAAGGAAAATTTTTTCGAAGATTGGTAGAAAAAGTGCTCTCATCGGAAAATTTCTCTTTTGGGAAAATGTTTCTCCTATTTCTGAACAGAACTGAAAATGATGTGTCATCACCAACTTCTAGAGTGTGAATTACCTTCGCCTTGAAAGCTTTAAATTTATTTTCTACCAAAATCCTCTACATATGTATCTTGCTAACATCGATTTGTTCAAATCTCTTCCTTAGTGACAGTCTGGAATTTTTTTCTACTGAATTCAGCTTCAGGGTATTTTTCGTAAAATAATTTTATTGCTTAACGATAAGAAATGTTACCGATACCGTAATATTTAACCATATAAATTCGATACTGTAAAGTAAGCGCATTATTTAAATAAAATTTAAAATCAACAACCCCTGTTTCAAGTCATGTCTGTTCTAAGGTCTGTTCCAACAGACAGATTGGTTTCAAACTGTTAGAAATATTCGACGAGTTATGTTGTGACTATGTGTTCAGTAAATGTAACTCAAGAAGCAGTTGGGTGAATATTTCTGACAGTTTCAAACTATTCCCTGTTGGAACAAATCTACAGTATGCGCCAAAAGTATGGAATAAATTCAATAAAAATGAAACAATTATTTTTTGGGAAAAATCCTCGAACAGGTCGATTTTTAATTTAAAAAATACATATTTTAGCGTAAAATGCGATTTTCAAATGTCATTTGTTTTCGAGTAATGACATCATCGATTTTATTTTTAATGGCAACACCATATTTTTTTCCTTGATTCTGAAAGATCGTTTAATTCTCTATCAGACAGTACTAAAATTTTGCCCTCTTACATAGGAAAGTTTTCGAGTAAATGACGATTGAATGTTAGAAAACGTAAATCAATTAAAATAAAGCAAAAACGTTATCAAGTTTAGTTTTTCGAATTCCATAGTTCTTTTATGGATCACGTAGGTGAAAATCTATGCAAAGTGTCATTGTCACACCGACTTTCTAATAAGTATTGTAAGAGACATAGAAATTATTATTGAATTTAAAGTATTATGGCACATTTAACTGTTACTCAAAGAATTGAAATTTTAATTCTTATCGGATGAGGGAATATGACTAGAACTCAGCAGGAAGTTTGCGATTTATTTAATGAAAAATATCCACATCACCCTATCAGCCAATCAACAGTCAGTAAGGTAGAGTCTAAATTTAGAGAAGCTGGCAATGTTGTAAATATTCCAAAACCTGGACGTCCAAGCATTAATGAAAATTAGAAACTGAACATTTTGATAAATATGGTGGATAATCCTCATAATTCTTCACGATTGGTTGCATTAAACAATGACACTAGTCAGAGCACAGTAGTACGTATCTTGAGGAAGGAAAAATATCATCCCTACAAAATTCAACTTGTGCAGGAACTCAATGAAGATGATCGCCGCTTACACTTTTGCGAAATTCTAATGGATTTATGTCAAGGAAATAGAAATTTACATCGGCAAATACTTTTTTCAGATGAGGCCACATTTTGTCTGAATGGTACAGTAAACCGTCAAACTTGCAGATATTGGAGTCGGTAAAACCCTCATTGGATGGCAGAGGCACATACCCAACACCCTCAGAAATTAAATGTGTGGGCTGGAATAGTTGACGACAGAATAGTAGGGCCTTTCTTCTTTGAAGGAACCCTTACAGGACAAAGATATTTAGAGTTTCTAGAAAATGACCTTGTTCTAGCCCTTGCAGTAATTTTTCCTAACGATAATGACCCTGACATTCCTGACGATACCATATGGTTTCAGCAAGACGGTGCACCTCCGCACTATGCCCTTGCTGTACGAGATTTTTTTGGATAACTGTTTTCCTGGGAGGTGGATCGGCAGACGCGGACCGATAGAATGGCTTGCAAGATCACCAGATCTTACACCTCTTGACTATTTTTAATGGGGATACTTGAAGTCAAAAGTGTACATAAACCACGTAATTTAGAAGAACTTCAAAATCGCATTCGGGACGAAATACGCAGAGTTACCCCAGAAATCATTCATAATGTGCAAGAAGAATTTCTTCACAGACTTGCGCATTGTCAACAAGTTGGTGGATGGCAATTCGAACATTTAATTTAAGTATAAAATTTAATCAATTGTATTTTATTTTACATACCTCAGAATTGTTATTTTTTTATGGATAAAATTTACGTTTTCTTACATTCAATCGTCATTTACTCGAAAACTTTCCTATGTAAGAGGGCAAAATTTTAGTACTGTCTGATAGAGAATTAAACGATCTTTCAGAAACAAGGAAAAAATATGGTGTTGCAATTTAAAAAAATATCGATGACGTCATTACTCGAAAACAAATGACATTTGAAAATCGCATTTTACGCTAAAATATGTATTTTTAATATTAAAAATCGAACTGTTCGAGGATTTTTCCCAAAAAATAATTGTTTCGTTTTTATTGAATTTATTCCATACTTTTGGCGCATACTGTATAATGAAAACTAATGTCAAACAATTAATAATAATAATATGGTCTTTACTGCATTACCACTACAGTACATAAACAGTTATACCGATATGAAATCAGTGGCGGTAACCAACAGTGTTGCTCAGTACAACCATCCTAATGCAAAAATATAATTTAAATATTAGCCACCTAAAACAATTAATAACAATTGCCTTATACGAATTACTGGCATTTTGATTAATTCGTTTGAAATTCGTGAAAGAAATTGTGTTCAGAGAACACATAAATTTCTTAAATACCAACATACGAAACACTTTAGAACAGATTGAAGAGGTGTGATGAACTTGAAGGATGTAGAATAGTTTTGGAATGGTGCGTATGTACAGATTTTGCCGTGTTCTTAAAATAAAAGTTGAATTAATATTTTTGATCTCCTAGTATAAAAAAATATATTATTAATATGTAAAACTATGTATGTATTTTTCAATAAAGCAACATTTTTTAGCGAGAATGGCTTTTCCGAAAGTATTAAAAAATAATTAGAGTTCTAGAATATGCCAAAATGTCGAATATTGTCTAGAAGGCCATGCTTTCACATTTAAGCAGAACATTTAATTCCAAGCAACTTTTCTCCACGTAGCGTTAAGATTAAAGATACTTTACTCGTCACCGCTTTTATAACTTTTAATTTTTGAATATCATGTATATTAAATAATTGAACAAGTAGTTATCCTACCAAGGGTTTCAAAACAAGCCAACATTTTTGTGGGAAACGGTTTTTTTCGATAGGTAGGTACTTGAACATTTTATCCGTTTCAGGTATAGGCAACCCGAACTGGGGACAATCTATCTATATAATAATTTTTAGAAAAATACGAGTAAATAAAAACTAAACAACCAGTTTCTTGTCACACAAAACAATTTTTATTATATTTCTTTGTTTACAAAATCTGTCTACATCTACGAGAAATAAATAAAAATAAATAAATTAATAAATAAAAAAAAGACTATTTACAATTTGGTATACGTTTCTATATCATCATGAAATCAATTTCCACACAAGTTGTCTGTAGGAAAATATTCTTGTATCAACGACACAAACCTCTCTAAAGGACAGAGAGTATCACAGCCAGGCATTTTAAGTACTTCTGGACCATATCCATTATAATTCTCATAAACAATTTTAATTTTGTACTGATCATTAATCTTGTGAAGTTCAATAATGGCGTAAGCTCCGTAATTTGGAACGTGAGGTTTGAAAACACCCAGAGATATGAGGAGTTCGGCCACGTTGTTTTCATGAGCTGAGTACAAGTGAATTTTTCTTCCTAAGGGGTTGCCATCACCGATCTTTTTCTTGGCGTCTTCAACTATTTTCTTCAATAAATATCCAGCGGCCATTCTTCTCATATCCGTGGTTGCCATGGATACAAAGTATTCTTTGATCGCCAAATTTGTGATGGCATCAGGCCATACGGCATTGGTCCAGGATGGAAGAGCAAACCCGTATTCGCTTTCTGTAGATAGTCCGAAGTATAATTGGTACACATCAATGAATCTAGTGACGTTTAGACCACTATTTCTTGAGATGTAGTCAAATTGCTTCTTGAATTTTTTGAATGTAGATTGCATCTTCGGCGACGAGCTGTACTTTTCATAAATTTTCAAGTAACGAGGACACTGTATACCAATTAGAAGCTGAAAAGATAAAACGGATATATTAAGGTCTCTTCGAACTGTATTATAGATAAATATTTATGAAGATACTGAATGGTATGATTGAATTAATTCATTTTAACTCACTCTGTCTTGTGATCTTGAAACGTAGTTGTAAGGAACGGGTTGCCAAAAGATGTTGTCCTGTAACATGTCTTCTTTCCTTGGTGGAAAAAGTCCAGCCAAAACTAATTGTAAGGACATCTTAGTTCTGTTATAGTCTGTGCTTATCGCTTCTACTATTTGGGGGTAGTAATATTCGCCTAAGAAGTTGTGGTATCTCTTACGGAGAGCAGTACCAATAGAAAATTCTCTCTTTTTTCCAGCCTAATAGAAATAGAGTTGTAAGTGATTACAGTGAGACCTACACATTATCTGACAGATTATTTATATTTTTTATTAGGGATTATGATCTTTATAGGACTCCGAAAAAATGTTATGTAATTTGAACATCACTGAAATTAGATGAAAGTATGAGAATCAGTAGCTTTGAACACCTTGAACAAAAATCATGGCCACCAAACCTAAGCTGTCTAATCTATCAAAAGCGAGATTACAAAAAGCAGATTAACAAAAATATCAAAGGTTTTGTTCCAACACTTCCAGCATATGATGATGACAAGACTTCATCAAAAGTTGTAGAGGATAGGGCGAGTCAACGAACGCTAACCTTAGACTAGGCCTTGAACCTTCTGAGGTCGTTTTAACATCAACGGGTGTTCTTAACAAAATCATATAAGTTCAGAAAGATTCCTCATCAACGTTTAAAGATGCTGAAAAAATGATCTAAATTGATTTCAATATCTAGTTTTAATCTGATTTATGTTTACTTTGGATCAACGTAGAAGGTATGTACTTGATATTAAAATCAACTTATCATTTTCGTAGGTATCATTGGTGGAGGTGATTTGAAGGAAAAATAGGATTAGTTAGAACACACCCCGACCTTGAAAATATCTAAGATTAACATTCGATAACTTCCCTGCATTGTATTTTTGTGGAAATTAAAAGAAAATAAATAAATTAATGTTTAAAGATTTTGAGCACGTATTTAACGAATAATTATCAGTAATTGATTTAAATGAATGAATGAATCATGGTAAAATAGTCCTCATTTTTCACATTACTTACGTTTGTCAGTTGTCCTAGGCCATAAGGAAAATATGTTTCGTTTAAATAAGGATCATTGGGATAAAGTTCAGCTTGACTATCAGCAGTTCTGTTACCATGCCTAAAAAGCTGAAAAAGAATATAATAAGTAAACATAAAAAACTAATGTGTGTACTGTAAAAATTTCAAAACAAAAACTGTCATATAATAAAATTTTAAGATTATGTTTTAAAAAGAAAAATGTGGTGCAATATTTTACTATTTTTTGTAGCATATGGGAATAGTGCAGTGCATGTAACAGTAAACATTACTTTTATTAATTAGGTATACAAAGTGCATACAAAATGTCGGATAATGACCAAAATGATAATATCTAGGAAAATAAGGAAACTGGCGTAAATTATTCAAATAAATTGTTTCTTGGCTTTAAATTTAGTATTAAAACGACTAATTCATTACAAAACTAATTTCAAGTCTAAAGATTATTTATTTTAAAAATATTTCTACCTTGCGGATTTAAATCTGGGAAAATATACTATTCGTCTAGAGAGATTTCAAAATGCGTACAGGGAATTTCTTTAATTTGGTTGGCAACGACCATAAACCAATATGAAATATTTCAGTCATGATGTGAAAATCATAAAAAATTATACTGAAAATGTTAGATAATATTACTGATTAGTATTAATATTAATATTAATTTTAGCATAAAATAAGTACTCCAAAATGTTGACGATTTGTAATTTTCTGATAAATATACAACAAACACATTTTCAGTGTAATTTTTTACTCTATGTTTTTCACACCATGACTGAAATTAATATTAATATATCAAAATATCTAAAATTGATAACATTTATTAAGAAGAGCAAGCAAAAAGTCGAACATATTTACTATGGCCAATGGAAACAAATTTTTTATTGAAGCACCAGATTGAAACTGTTATGTGGAAGGTAGTTAAATTCATGTTTAACATTAATACTAACCTGCACTTTTTTTTAGATATGATTAATTTTTCTTAAAGCCTGTACCTAAGGCAGGAAAAAGTCGAACATTTACAATGACAGACAAAATGTATGAAGATTTAAACCCAATAGACATTTGTAGAAAAAAAAATGATCTTTGAGACCTTCACACGAACCACTCAACCATAAATCAGACTATTGCGCATTCTGCCAATGTCCCACTCCTGTCACCCACCAATCACAGACATCAATTTGAATAATAATAATAATAATATATTGCCTTTATTTTCCAAAACAGTAAATCATATAAAGAACAAAGTAAATTACTGGCGCCGTTCGGCAAAGTGCTGCTCTTCCACGTAACCAGCCTTATAGTTAAACAAATAGTAGACTGACGTTAAATGTGTTCCTGACATATGTATTACTAAAAACTAACAAATCGTATGGAAGAAAGGTATTATTATATTAATGATTCGATGGGATCCAGACCTTGACTCGTTTACGGAATGTAAACATACTAGAACTTAATATTATCTGGAATATTATTATAAATTTTACAAGCATTGTAAGTAAAAGATCGTTTGAACAAAGCTGTACTATGTTTAGGTACAGAATACAAACCACGATGTCGAGTAGGCGTATCATGAATATCACAACCTCTAATCAACTTATTAAACAGATACCTGGGTATACACATATTACTTATTTTATAAACAAGACATGAAATGTGGTAAATAAATCTATCATCTAAATGTAGCCAATTAGAGCGCGGAAAAACGGAAGATAAATGATCAAATTTTCGCAAATTAAAGGAATATCTTGTGCAACTGTTTGGTATTTTTTGTAGAATATATTTGTCATTACAAGTTAAGGTTTGCCAGTACACAATGTCACAGTAAGGTAAATGTGATAAAGTTACTGCATCGCAAAGATGCAATTTTATAGTCTCATTTAAAAATTCCTTATGCATATATAATATTTTCAATATGCTAAATGACTTTTTAACCAAATTATTTACATGATTAGTAAATCTCAAATTATTGTCAATCGTAAGTCCTAAATTTTTACAATAATTAACTGGCTCTAAAATTTGATCATTTATTTTTTAAACAAAGTTAGGATCAACCTTGTTTTTACCGAAAATTAAAAGTTCTGTTTTCTTTTCATTTAATACCAATCTATGAGAACTGGCAACCAGAACAATATTATTTAAATCCATGTTAATAATATTAGCTGCAACTAAAGCATCTTCCCGAGTAAACGAAAAATAAAGCTAAGTATCGTCAGCGTACTGATGAATTCTGCAATGATTTAAGTATGTGTGAAAATCTGTAGTATAAATAGAGAAGAGTAATGGACCTACTCTTTGTTTAACATGTATAAATATACAACGAATATGTATTACCAAGACAAATCCTTTGACGGCGATTTCCAAGATAATTGGTAAAGAAAGAAAGAGCATTATCGCTAACTCCGAAATATTTCAATTTCTTGACTAAAATGTAGAGGTTAATGATGTCAAACGCTTTACTGAAATCTAACAATATAACACATGAGTTATTGTTATTATCTATTTCTCTAAAAATGTCATCGGTGACATCAAGTAAAGCCGTAGTGGTACTATGAAATTCTCGGAAACCCGACTGAAAAGAAGGTAAAATATTGTTATCATTAATAAAAGCTGTTAACTGATCACTCACGATCCTTTCTAACACCTTTGATAACGTTGGCAAAATGCTAATTGGACGAAAGTCTGAAAGCGTTTCTGGATTATTATTTTTAGGACATGGAATCACATTAGAGTCTTTCCAGACTGCAGGAAAAGTTCTAGTTGTTAAGCAAGTATTTAAAATATACGTAAAATGATGACTTATGAAAGGAAAAACATACAGTAGCATTCTTATATTAATACATATGCCTGTTTTAAATTATTAATTTTTCACGAAAATGGGCAATCATTGATCACTAAAATTTTTAAATGCAACCCTGTTTCCCCACCTAAGCCACTCAGTCTCGGGAAAAAAGCAGCCTTTGCGCAAGCAAAATTTAGTCTTTGTTACCTCTATCCCTTCCAATCTCTTTGGAAAAATCTCTGCCTCACTCTTAGTAGACAAAGGTTCAGAGAGGTATCATAATTCTGAGACAACACGACGGATGAAAGAGCTCGACATCGCAACTAGGATCATTTAGGGAGAATACGAGCCAGTAGCATCAATTTGGTCGTTACTGACGAGGAATTGATTTTATTGTTAATTGAAACCGATTGTTCGTTCGTTAATATAATGAATAGTACATAATACAATAATACAATATTATTATAATTGCAATTTATTTAGCAACATTAATACTATTAATTTTACTAAATAAATAAAATGTACCTAACTATTTAAACATTACAATTTTAATATTATTTTAATTTCGCGATTTTCCGATTTCAAAAGAATAATAATATGCCCCCTGACACTAAAGTTCCTTTATATGTGGTTTACAACTATAAATATAAAAAGATGAATGTTAATTCCTAGGTAGGCTCTCAAATAACTATTAATTGACACAAAAAAAAAACATTACTCAAACTAATATAAAATATTGGCTTACCACATTTAACAACACCAAAGTGTCTTGATTATCCTCAAGATCTGATGGAAACACGATTCTATCGTTTTCATCTGAAAAGTAATCGATTTCAGCGCTATCAGGCAAATGGTTTTCGTAAATGTAATCCTTACTAGAGAATCCACACTGTACAACAACTAGCACAACACTAAAGTGCACGAAGCCGATAATAAGAGACTTCATTTTTACTGTTTAGCATAGAAATACTCTAATTCAAATGATGCTAATGTACAATTAAATCCCCATTTATATATTAATTTTCGTTTACGCAAGTGGTTTTATCGAAACATGGAGGAATTAGGATTTTCTGGTATATAATAAAACCATGAATGATTTTTAGATTATCTAAATGTTACGTGATTGGTTTGCGGTTTGTATAGTAAATATGCGAGTATAGTAAAACTAGATCACACGCTTTCAAGAATTGATGAATTAAAAATGTTGTTAGTCAGTATATAGTCTGTGGTTTTTCTTTCATCGAGATTTGCGAAGTGGACGGCCTTCCTTAAATTTAGTAATAAATAAGAAATTTTATTAATACGTATTTGTATAATGGGTATTTCAACAATATTGCAAAATTAATTTACTTTCCACTGAAAATTTTGCGTAACAGGCTTTTTTTAATTTCACTTGTAAAAGTGAATTTAAGTTGAAAGTATTAAAAACTCCTTTTGCTGTATAAATTTATAATTAATTAGGTACAAATTATATCACGTCACGCCACTTTTTGTGAATTTATTACTTCGACTTCTTGAAAACAGTGGAAAATATTCATATTTGAAAAATGTAACAACATTTATTGTATTCAAATTGTTTTTAGAAATGAACAGAAACATATATCTAACTGAATGTAATAATGATCAATAAATTGATATAAAGCACGATAAATATAATTTAACAGCCCTAATACCTAAATATTTTATTTTTTAATTGAACACCATATATTTTTAATAATTAAATTATATTTGTTTTATTATTTCAATTTTGCAAATTAATGTTTATTAATTTAGATACGAGTACTATTAAATGCTATTCTAATTTAACAGACTATATAATACACGCAATTAGAAACCACCCTGTGTAACTCTTTTTTAAATGTATGCGAGTTTATAGGTTTAATTTATTTAGTATAAATTTCAAAATAATGAGATGACAGGGTACTGTTGTACGTAGATTGGTATCTATAACCATAGTGTCTATGACTTAAATATCTATTTTGGAATAGAATATCAAAACAAACGCACGACATATTGACATATTCACGTTTATTTAAATCAGAAAAATTCTTTCCAATTATTTTCCCATTTTTCTTTCTTCATATTTTATAGCAAACTTTTTATTCTAAAATCGTAAATTAAAATGGAGTCAATGGGACAAAATATCTTCAGAAAACTTAATTAAAAAAAATTAAATGAAAATTACTCTGGTTTTACTTATAGTACTTATGCAAATCATCATGAATCCTGTCACTGTGTAACTGAATAATTAATTAATTATACCATTGGGTATAGCATTTCAAAAACAACAAATTTATAGTGATTTTGAGGAAATAAAATATTTGTTCATGCTACTTTTAAAACATCTGGAAAGTTTTTGGTTAAATACTAATAATTATTTAGGCATTTTGTACACTATACAGGGTGCCTGCGTTTTTGTAGTAGGACTTTCGCAACTTGTACTAAAAGTTCTTTAAAAAAAAGTTGATATAAACATATACACTGTGCTCGTAAAGTTTGGAATAAATTCGATAAATCTTTATTGCAGGGTTTTGACAGGAAATCCTCGGATACGTCAACTTTAGTTTATAAAATGTCAATTTTTTGTACCATCGACTTTTTTTTGTTGTTTGTTTGTCATCGGCATTTTTTTTAAATGGCAACCCATATTTTTTTTCCACGGATTTCGATAGAGTACATTTTTCTGAGTACGAATATGTCAAAAACGTATGACCTTCAAGGAGGAGGTTTTCGAGATATTCGGTTCAGCTACATTTCTGTGACTCATAAAAATGTCTTTTCAGTTTAGTAATGATGAGTATACAGACATGCATTATTTGTATGGATTTTGCGATAGAAACTCTGCTGGTGCTGCTCGCGAGTACAGAAGAAATTTTCCCAACAGAAGACAGCCCCATCCAAGCGTTTTTGTAAAAATAGACCAACAGTTTAGAAGCCAAGGTTTAAAACCGTTCCGAGCAATAGTAATAGGTGAACAAATTCGGCAATGGTGTGAAGAAGAGCAACGAAATACGTTTACAAGAAACCGACAATTAAGTACTCAGCGGGCTTCAAGGCAATTAAGTGTATCTAAAACTAAGATATGGAAAATTTAACACAAAATGGTATGTATCCGTACCATTTACTGCCTGTACAAGCACAACCTTAAGATGCACAACCTCGCGTAAATTTTTGTAATTGGATACTTAATCAGGAGTTTCTTAATAAAATTATTTGGACGGATAAGTCCTGTTTCACAAGACATGGTGTAGTAAATTTTTATAATATCCACGTTTGGGATAATAAAAATCCACATCTGATTCGAGTTATGAGGTACCATCAAGAATTTAGCGTAAGCGTTTGGATGCGAGTGTTTGGCGATTTGCTAGACGATTTTCTTCTTCAACAAAGATAAAGACTTGTTTTTTCAATTAGATGGATGCTGTCATACATAAATGATTTATACAGCTTAATTTTCAAAATTACAATTATTTTCTTCATATCGATATGAAATTTCACTCAGTTTGATTTGATACATTATTGAGTAGATTTGACTCAAAATTTTTTACAGTGTACAATAAGTTCTTTTTCTATACCGTTTTGTTTATTTTTTGTATTATCTTACAATGAACTGTGTGAAACAAAACGTTTTATTTCTGTCTAAACAAAGCGAGATAGGAAAAAAATTAAATAACAAAAATGTTGTTCAAACTTTCCAAAAAGTGGTGGTGTCCCATATTTTTTATTATTAGCTGGTACCTTGTTGTGACGCCACTGGAGAAAATAGGACAAATTAAATTATGTGAGAAAATGAGTATTATTACTACAAACAAAATTGCCAAGTTTCAACAAAGTCCAAAAAGGGGTTTTCGTTTTACGAAGGAAAAATGAATTCTCATTTTAAACTTGGTCACTCTGCAAATGTATATATGTTCATATGAACTTTTTTTTAAAGAATTTTTAGTACAAGTTGTCAAAGTCCTACTACAAAAAAAGCGGACACTTTGGATATAGTCGCGGCAAGAATTCAGACGTCTTACTGCTGACGTTACGCGATTGTTTTATTGTCAACATAATTTTCGATATTTGGTCGCGTTAAAAACATCATTTTTTGCAATTTAGTGCAATATATAATGGAAAAATTTAGTGTAGTATATAGTTTCATTACTTTCAGTTGCAGTTGCTTAAATATTTTGATGAAAATATAATGAATTATTCATTTGTTCGTATGACGTAAGTCATCTGAATTCTTGCCGCGACTATATTTATCTGAAGAGAAGACAATAATTATGTCAAGTCGAAAAGTTTATATTCTTTCACAAAATGTAGTTATAGGTATCTTTTTTAACCTGCGGGATTTAGAGAAGTAGATACAGGTCTTGTAAGTAATTGGGAAAATGGGTATTTAAATTACGTAAATAATTAGTACGTATTAATTTGGAAAGAATAGTAATTAATTTAACTCAATCTTGTGCTTGTTATAAAAATGTACATGGTGTTTTATAAACGATCTGTACAAAACACTCTAGCACAAAAGGCTCTAACACTGAGGCGAAAATATGAGGATTTATCTCAATTTACTTTAGTCTAAAGTTGATAGTTCTCGACATACAGGCTGTCAAAGTAAATATTTTTAAAAAGTTTTTTGTAAATATGCCAAAGAATGTTGAACTAGAAATTTTATATACCGAGGCACAATAAGGCTGTGAAGTTTAGCTGGTGGTGGCGCCCTCTGCAATGTACACCAAAACTGTGATTAGATCTTGATTATCATCCTGAAAAACCCCCATGTACCTCATTTCTTGCAAATTATGCTAAGTAACAAGAACAAGCATTTAATTAGATTCCTGAATGTTCTCTACAGCAAAAAAAATATAACAATATACATTTTCTTTGTGTGGCATAAATATTTTTTTCATTTAATTTAAATTTGCACTTTGTAATATCAGATTATCTGCCAATATATTATCTCTTTAAACGCTGGAGGCAATTATTATTGATGACGTTTGTAAATAACAAATGAACTGCAATGATATTACAAATATCTCTTCTCGTCATGGCAACGGGTGATATATTTAAAAAAATCTCCCAATAACGGCTGCAAAATATTATAAAACATTTAAGGGGAACAGTAGAAAAATATATTCCTTTAGAAAGGGGTTTGAGGTCAATAAAATTTAAATTAAATGAAAAGTAATTATGCCACAATTACTGCTATTAATCGTTATTTGTATACTTTTTATTATTTTTTTTACTTTTATGTAAGTAAGAAAAATTTTCAAGTAGAAATTTAATATACCAAGGCACAAATAATTTATGAAGCTTTAGCTGCTGGTAGCGCCCTCTGCAATGTACAGCGAACCTGTGATCAGATCTCGATTCTCATTCTGAAAAATCCCCAAGTACTAAATTTCTTGCAAATTATGCTAAGTAACAAGAACAAACTTGAATGTTTTCTACAGCAAAAAAACATAATAAAAAATATATAAATAACGATTAATAATAGTAACAATATACATTTTCTGTGCGTGGTATAATTATTTTTCCATTTAAGTTACATTTCTACTTTTTCTTGCAATATGAGATTATCTGTTAATATTTTACCTTTTACCCTGGAGATAACTATCAATGACATTTGTAAAGAACAAATGAACTGCCTTCATATTATAAATACCCACAACGGCTGCAAAATGTTACAACACATTTAAGGAGGAGAAAGATATAACCCTTTAAAAAGGGGTCAATAAAATTTAAATTTAATGAAAAGTAATTATGCCACAATTACTGTTATTAATCGTTATTTGTATACTTTTTATTAAACTTTGTTCTGTTACACATTAAGGTATCTAATTAAATGCTTCTTCTTGCACGTTCAACCAATCGTTTTTGACTACATAGCATCCCAGACGCACACTACAAAATTTTGAATTGATTTTTTTTCAAATTTCAATGATCACGTAGAAAAATAAACAAACGATATTTTTTCTATAAATTTGGTACATAACCATTTTTGGAGACGTAGAATAATAATACGATATGATTTAAAAAATAAAATATAGAAAAATTCCTAACATGGTTTTCTTAAGAATGGACCTTTACAAAAAAATCGTAGTAGGCCAGACGTTTGCCACAAAGGCAAAGCAATAGTTGTTGTCAAATGGTGACATTACAGGGCCCTACCCATAAAAATATACCCCCTTGATTTCACCCGCCGACTAGTATTTTAAGAGATAACACGAAATCTCAGACCCATTAAA
This sequence comes from Monochamus alternatus, assembly GCA_037114965.1. Classification (NCBI taxonomy): domain Eukaryota; kingdom Metazoa; phylum Arthropoda; class Insecta; order Coleoptera; family Cerambycidae; genus Monochamus; species Monochamus alternatus. The sequence continues at coordinate 54,516,509 of CM073429.1, read as the reverse complement.
AAAAAAACAATTTTGTTCCATGTGCCATGGCAACGAAATTACAGGTTCCCAATCAAAGTCCAAGACTACCAAAAGGTCCAAAAACTTTACTACAACACTTTAGTCTGAACATTTTTTAAAAAGTTGGACATTGTTCCATACATATCAAGTTATCCTGTCCTGTTTATGAATATAGGTACTGATATAATTTGTGAAATTTACTTGTTCACACCAGACATTACTGAAAATATATCAATTAAATACTGTACTACAAGAAATCAAGAAAGTAGAAGTAGAATTACATTGTTTATGCTTAATGCCATAATTTTTATTCAAAATACGCAGCGATGTTGTAATTTTTTTTTTCTACACCCGTATTATAACAATGCACTTATATGCCCATAATCCATTACGATACAGATTTTTCATTACGATACAGATTTTATAATCCGTTTCATAATGATACCCATTACGATACAGATTTTTAATCAATAGAAACCCATAATTTTTCAATCAAGCATGCTGTTCATTTGACGTTTATCCTAGGTTCCTATGTAATTATTTTAGATGTCAAAATCAGTACGTATTAAATTTTCGTAGATATCTAGCTAAACTTCGATAATTTATCAAAATGTCTGATATCAGCGATATAGAAGAATTACCATCGACTCCTCCACACATATCGGAGAAAGCAGAAAATGCAGTTCATACGAATAATTACTGTTACCTATTGTGTTCAATAAAAATATAAAATTTATGGTTTTTGATTATTTATCGGGTGTAGAAAAAATAGCGTATGCAACTCTCATGTAATGGTTATTAATACACTCGCATATACCATACGAAACTCACCTTCGGCTCGTTTCGTATCCCGGTTAATGCTCGTGCATTAATAACCATCATTACATGATCGTTGCATAATATACTATTACTGTATTGTAAAGGTATTTAAGCTTAATATAAATCAATTTTCCTACAATTTCTATCAATGAAGCCATATGTATGTTCTCTGATATCAAATATCTACAGTGTTAAAAATGATTGTAAATTTACATGTTGTTCACATTATACATTAATGTAATAAGAATCTCCATGTGAATACTGTACATTTACATCTTTCATGTAAAATTACATAATTTCTTTCTGTAAAAATACATAATAACTTTGTATTATCCATTACATTTCATTACAGTTATACCACTTACAACTGTAACTGGCAATATGCATTTTAGTAAAACCGTGTATTTATACACATAAAATGTAATTTTACAAAGTTACAATAACACACCACAATGCCATTGCATTGTGTTATTATATAAATAATATTCACATTATTGACTTAGGCAATAAATAAAATCAACAATCCACCGTGTAACATCGCTAATGGTAGCTAATGAACAATTCCATAGGCAAAACTGTATTCAATAATTATCTAAAATTAATCTAACTAAACTTACTACAAAAAGTCATACCTGGTTTAGTATTCTATAACATTCAATATTTAAATTTTGAAACTGTGGGAACTCGAAAATTCAACCACAATAGATAAGATCTGACCTATTTCTGCATTTTTAGGATTGTTCCCTCAGGTGGCTTCCTTAAATTGTGTCAAATATCTAACTATAAAAATTATTATATAAATTAAAACTATTTGAAATTAGATATCGACAATGTTAAAAGTGATGTTGATCTGTCAAGATATATAAGTTAGACATAAAATTAAACTACTTTATTCAAAATTCTTTATGTTATCGTTTTATTTAACTATTTTTTTATTAGCAAATTAATAATATTGTGCGAATCTAACTATTCTGCGGACTAAAGCCCCGACCAGCATTGAATTACACCCACAATATCCAGCCACACATTCTTTATTATTAGCTTTTGTAAATTTTTCACTGTATTGCAGTCATGTCAAATGTTATATTTTGTTATAATGTTATAATGTTATTTATATGTTATGTTATAGTTGAAGGGTATTTAAGCAAAATGTAGTATCTATGTAATTTCTTTCTGTAAATATATCTAGATATTTTCAGTTATTTAGAAGTTTTCTTTTTTATTGATTTTAGTTACTTTAAAATTTTATTAATAGTTAATGTTCAAAATTTCTTATGGTTTTTGCAAGAAATAATGCCTAACATTTGTATGAATGAAAAGCTACTATTTTTCTTGGTATCTAAATGAGTGAATGATGAAGTTTTTCATTAATATAAATTTAACATCCACATAACACTGCAGATTGAGAAACATTACAATGATATAGGAGAAATAAATATAAATCTTACAAAGTAATAATATAAAAGAAATGGAAAGTTACATCACAATTTTACATAGAACTCTACGCATACGAATTCTATTAGGTAAATGATGAATTATAGAAATAAAGCATTGAGTAAGTTCATGAGTATCAAATGCATTGATGACTGGAATCATTGCAAGATTTTGCAAAATCTCATTGTTAGCGCTATTAGGTGCATATTTATTCTGTAGTAAAAATTTTAGAAACAACAAATCAATATGGAAGGCTATTAAACATTTAAATATCAGACCGACACACGTTAACAAAATACTATTAAATTGGATGAATGCTACATCTATTAATAACAATTTTTATCTGTATTTAATCCACCTAAATGTTGTCAGTTGATTGAAATATAAAGTCAAATGCAAATGGATGTGACAATATAAATGCAAAAATGTTAAAACTTTGTCTTCCTGTTATATATAAACATATTATACACATCAACAATTGTTGTTTAGACAAAAAATATTTTCCAGGTAAGTGGAAATTGACTTTAGTAACTCCACTACCTAAAATAAAAGATCCTATACTTTCTCTCATTTGCGTCCAATCAGTTTGGTACCAATTCTCTATAAGGTATTTTAAAAAACTATGTCCTCTGAAATACGTGTACGTGTATCTCACTGACAATGACATATTAAATCTTTACAGTCAGATTTCAGAAAGGATTATAGTACTTACGTGTTCTGTCTTACTTTATACTGACAACATTTTGCATTCCCTAGACAATGGAAAGGCGCTCGATACTTTGGATCATTCTTTTTTGTGTTCTACATCAAAATATTATTAAAGCTTTTTATTTCCTATTTTATCAATTTTTTTCAAAAAGTACTAGTAGGCGATCAGTGTTCGGAACTAGGCTGTATTTTATTGGTTTTCACATTAGAAGCAATTGGGTCTTTAAAATTATTTTGACACAGACAATGTAATAAAATAATATTATAAGAAAATCTGTATTTTGCATAAGAAAAGTAAATTCTGTTTATTTTTTTGCAATTGGCGTCTTTGAAACAGGTTCTACATTATCTTGAGCAACACGAAAATATTTAGGTACATTTTTTTTTAACTAAAATTGAAAAAAATGTAATAAATACGAAAGATAAGGGCAACATGTAATATATTGCATGAAAGACGAAAAAACAGGCAATTTTTTGTGGCCATAGCCTGCTTCAATAAAAAAAAAAATTATCCGCCTAGAGGGCGCAGCGAACCACATACGATATTTCAAAAATCTGTTTATATCAGGTGGAAGGTATTAATTTCGCAATAAAAATTTATTACCAATAAGTTTTCTCTATCTCATAAAATAAAAAAGTTAGACAGCCTTAAAGTTTGGGCACTTTACAGGTTTTTTTATTATTACTCATAAAGTTGGCCATGAATCTCAAATTTGTTTTTACGAGCATAAAATCCTCCAAAAATGCAACAAAAAACAATTAAAGATTTTTGACGTGTCTTGCATATTAAGCGAGATACATGGGAGTGGCCCTCTTATGTGATACAGCCTGTATATATATATATATATATATATATATATATATATATATATATATATATATATATATATATATAAAAGGTTCATCTAGAAACGAATATTACTCCTATTTACGTTCCTTGCCAAAGTTTTATAAGTACCTTATACATTAGATCATTTTCTTAAAATACAGTAAAGGTTTATAACAACTTAAGTTATAAATATAAAAGTCTTAAAAAAACATCGTTTTAGGAATCGTTTTTATTTATTTTTATTTGTACGTAATTCTGTTATTTTTAAACACTAACTGGTAGCAGTACATTACACTTCAAATAGTAATTTTCCATTACAGTTGCGAAATTACAATCTGGTGTGTTATTTCACATTATTGACCTAGGGAATAAATAACCAAGAATCCACTGTGTAATATTACAAATAATTGTTATCAATATAGGAATAATCCTGTAGAGTTTTCTTTAATATTTCGCAACAGAACAATTTCAGTCCTGTTACACCTCACTTTAACATCTTGGAATATTAAAGAAACAACGCCCATTACCAAAGTCAATATTCTGAAGGACGATTAACATGTCATCAAAAACTTTGCGTCAAATAACGAGAAAACCTTGCTCTCCAGTGCAACGAGAGTCGGCACTAATTATCGCGTCGTCATTTCCGTTCCGTTCACTCTCATAAAAGTACCTTTCAGTTTTCCCATAACAATAATTATTGTTCATTGTGTAACCGGGAGCAATTTTAAACCACATCGTAAACGGCAATGTTAACGAATTAAGAATCATGGGGAAGTCTTATGAAAAAAATGATCTGTGACGGTAATACCATCAATTGGTGATTAACCAGTTCATTGAATTAGAGTATTATCTTAAGTGGTCCGAATAAAATCTGTCAAGTGTAATCGGAAGTAGAACTTTTGTCTATTGAAAAAATAAAAGAAGGTCGCATTAGTAATTGGCGTAAAATTCTTAAAAATTAATTTTGCAGTAATTAGTATGAGCAGTTAAATTGTCTATACAGTGTATACCATCGAAAACTTCCACCTAAGTTTCCGTCACTTTTGTGTTGAGGGGGACATTTTATAGATGTACTTTTGCCGCTTTTTGTTAACGATCTTAATAGTGCAATCGATTGAGAAAAATCATGTTTTGCTGATGATTTAAAACTGTTTAATGCTGTTGACTCAGTCGATCATTGTGTTAAACTTCAGCTGAAGTAAAACCATGGTGTACTTTGAACACAACTATTTCTTAATAAGAATAAATGTAAAATGGTGTCATTTACTCATAAACGTAGTAAAATATTGTGCAATTATGGAATCGATTTGCATGTGCTGTCTCACTGTGATGCAATTAAAGATCTTGGAGTCTTTGACTCAGAATTAAGCTTTGCGTCCTACATCGAGTACATAGTGTCTGCTTCTTTTAAAGCGATTGGATTTATAATTAAGCAAGGTCGGAATTTCCATGACATTCAGGTTTTAAAAACTTTGTTTTTTACATATGTAAGATTCAAGCTCGAATACTATTCGCTTGTTTGAAGCCATTTTTGTGAGTATCATATTAGATCTATTGAGGCAGTACAGAGAAAAATTTTAAAATATCTTGCTGTGTTGATGGTACATATACTCAACGTGGTTGTGACCATACCTACTTACTAAGTCAATTCGGTCTTAACTCTTTAGATTTTAGAAGACGCTACTATTCTCTTAAATTTCTGCATTCTCGCTTACACAATAAGACTGTCCAGAAATTCTTAACTTAAATTTACTGTTCCTAAAACGTCAAATCGTTTTTGGTCTACTTTTCATACCTCTATAACTATTAGAACTAATCTTTTATTGAAGTCACCTCTTGTCAGGATATTTAATAATTATAATTCTATTTGTCATACATGTGACATTTTCAATTGTCCTCGTAATGAACTTTTTGATGCTACTAAAAGTAGGTTTACGTAATTATTATCTATAATGGTAGCTAGCAGAATAATTTTTATTTTATTCCTTTTTTACATTGCATAATGCTATGAATTATGTGATAGGCATCAGATTGTATAATCTAATATCATTTTTCTTCATTATTTTACTTGTTTCTGATTGTCCTGTAATTGGCTAAATTACTGTATTACTTAATTTCGATAATGTTATGGCAACAAATGCTATCTGACCTCTTCGGTCAAAATTTGTTTTTCTGTCAATTTTGATTTGGCTAATTGTTCTAATAGTTATTTATATGTATATCAATACTCGTAGCGTGTGGAAATAAGTGTCTCGATAACTAAGTTCAAGTAATTTTTGTTGGAGCCGAATTTTGACATTTGTAGCGGATGTCTAGCAATAATATAAAAAAACCCGGTTTTCATGTACACCATATTTAGTACGCGAAAATCCTTCAGCAAAGTGACAGATTTTTTTCCTATATAATTGGTAAACTATGGATTTTAGTAGTGATAGTGGCAGGACAAATTCTGTCCTAATATTTTTAGTGATTCCGATAATTGCATTATTACATAAAAAATGTAATGTTTATTGTTTAAAATATTGTATTATTCAATAAAAATAGGATACATATTAGTTAAAGGAGAAAGAATACTTAAGCATTGGTACTGCAGAAAAGTTATTAAAAAGGGCGCCGTATTCTTGAAATAGTGTTTTCTACAAATTACAAATAATTTTAGACATTAAGTAACTGAATAATCTAGGGTTTAGCAAATAATAGGAACGTTAACTCATCCCACCTGCAAATATTCAAAGATACTGAAGTAAAACGGCGAGAAATACGGGTGACTTTTTGTAACGTTCAGCTAAACTTAACAGTAACGCCTTTGTACTGCAGTTGTAAATCCTTTTCCAACAATCATACAAGGACCAATCAGAAAACTGCTTTGTTGACAGTAAACAGAAGATTCACATTTTTGCAGGTTAAGTTTTTAAATTAGATTCTAATTTAGATATTTAGTTTAGAATTGATTTGTTTCTAAAAAAATTGATGAAGAGGACTGTTTGGTTTAGAAACAGTTACTTTTGTTGCTCTTATTCGCAGCGACGTCAATATGTATAAAAACTATACATGCAAAAACAATGAAAATAAGAACTCGGAGATGGTGGGTACGGCCTGTTAACCGCAGATAGCACATGCAAGGTGATTTCTATAATTTATATAAAGAAATGCGAAGTGAGAATGCCGATTATTTTTTCATTTCACCCCAATGACAGTGGCAGTGTTTGATGACTTGCTGAAATTAGTGGGGCCTCATTTAACCCACAGTATACTAATATACTGTGATTTAACCAAACATTCAAATAGTCCATCTATTCCTGCAGATTGTAGGCTTTTATTTTATCTAGAGTAGGCTTTTAATTACTATTCGGCAAATGATAAAAACCAACAATTTCCGTAGATAGGGACGTAGTTGACAAAACATAAACATAACCTCTCTGAAGGTCAAGAATCTTGAGTTTTTGCATGTCGCCAACTTACAGCGGAAAAATTCAACTTCTTAAGTCTACAGTAATTTTATGTAAACAGAATAAATAATATTTAACACCATACAATTACAATACAACAGTACAACTGCAGTGACATTGCACTAACGTTTATCTGAACGTTACTTTAGTGCATTGTAGTAATTACAGTAATTAAATTATGTTATGTGTTACTACCATTAATTACAATACAATTTAGTATCACTAAATTAATGTAAGTAGTTGGTCACACTGCATTTTAATCCCAACATACAGTTGAATCCAAAACGGGATGTTTGTAATTGGACCATAGAAATCATATGTTTCTACAAATTGGACGTAAAATTTTCATGTTTTGAAGTTCCCGCCCGTTATTGTGAAACTATTCTGTTAGTGCAACCAACTAAGTTACTGCAATATCTCCATAGGCTTTTGGCGTTCTATGACCTGCCGTTATTGGTCGTATAACAACAATCCAAAAATTGTTCACACACCGTACGGCAAAAAAGGGAGAAATAGTTAAAACAACTTCCATTGCATTTATTATTGCTGCTGCTTGGTTACTGGTTAAATATAAATTATCATATCATCTAACCTCACTTTTATGTATTTATTTTAGGTTGGTATTCCTGAATTGAAGTAAAAATTGACGAAATATTAAAACAAATGTTAAGTCGTCAGTAGCTTGACGAAGTTCGTCATCAATTTATTTGACGATAACTAGAAAGAAAAATTCTTTATTTCCAGAAACACTAAAAATTTACCACAAAAAAATTCCTTGGACTTTGATGTTGCTGAACAGTTTTGGCACGTCTTCATCTACATGTGTCAGATAGCAAATAGCACGTAGCATCTATGACGTTAATATATTATTGTTCAATCTGAGACTATGAGGTCAGATGGTAAAAAGCAACTAAGTAGAATTTTTTGACCGCAACCATAGCGCAATATTGTTTTACCGAGTGTAATTAAATATTACATATTTACAATTCCTTTTCAATAGTAATCCACTTATATACTTAATTTAATCTAGAATAATATTTAAAAACAGTTATTAGGACAGTATATGATGGTAGTAAGTTTTGAGCTAACAATGTCACGTACAAATGGACTTACCGCAGGAACATAATATGCATTCTTTGAGAAACTGATAAGTAAACATGATAATATCTAAACAAGAAGTTAACTTTGCGGAAAACCACAAAACCGAATAAATATTGATAGCAGCTACTGTGGCGCTCCTGTTTATACATAATGAAATACTCATATTACGTTAGAAACTATATTTTGTTAACGTATTTTATACAGGTTGTTTTACGGTGACATCCTATTATACCCAACCGCCAAAAATCTAGAGAGTGAATCGTTAGCTTGTAAATATCGGTACGGGCGAAGCGTGCGAGGAGCAACATTTCATGGGCGTACTAAATTTGAAGGCGATCAGATATAAATAAATATACAAAAATGACAAAAATAATTGCACATAACATCCATTATTTTTAGCAGAAATAGTGATATAGCAGTTTTTGCCAATTTCGTGGCATTGCATATTAAAAATGATAGTTATTTACAAATTTAAAGTTTTTATCTTGTGTTATCAATTACCCAAGGTTGAAAATAATGGAGAGTTACTAATTCACAGCACAGAGATAAGTACGGAATATAAGGGTTGCATGATTATCTAAGCATGCCACTTGAGAAAGGTTTAAAGTACATACAATTATCAAAAAAAAGTTAACGTTGAGTGAACCTAACACATTAACAGTTTACTTTAAATGTCCCCCTTGCCATCCTCTCCACAAATTAGAATGCCGTCCTTTTGGACGGCGAAAGCTCACCACCACCCACTCACGCCTACCTGATGCACACTCCGCGAATATCACACTTAAGTCCACATAGACGCGAAATTCATAGATTTTTGCACGAATTTTTTAAATATTTGTGGCTAGACAATCTCAACTTTTGACAAATTTTGCGAAACAGTAAAACATTACAAATATTATTGCTACTTTCATTATTATGTGGTGTTAATAAATTTGTTTTGAGCTTCTGACAATCTACCATGGGAGTTTCATGATGGAAATGATAAAAAATGTTATAGTAGAGATGTCCCCATCATTAAATAAATCGCGAAAATATTCGTGAAATTCGCATCCATAAGAACAAAAGGCTTTAGAATATATATTACACTATATATATACACTATTCACTATTTGTTGCTAGCACTTTCACTATAACGGTCACACTTTAATAGTTATTATATCATATCGCATCGGCTTTGGTATGACCTTCATGTATCCTTGTTCCTTCAAAATTTAATATATTCTTTGATCCAGATTCCGACCTTTTACTATTTATTTTAAATAGTTTCTTCGCCATATCACTATTTCCTCTTTTTTTATCAGTATGCTCTCATCGATTTCATTTTTACACTCTTGCATATATTCTGGGCAAAGTTTCATCTTGTAAATTTTTGTCATTTTTAAAATACCATTTAAAATACCATCTTCCTTCTGCGAGTTTCCACTATTGTCCGTTTTGCAATTGTACTTCTTTACCACTCTTTTTTGCACTATACATATATGATACTCACGTACATTTTTGTTAATGAACTACATATTTCAATATCACTTTCACTCGTATTTTGACCTCACGCCCGAAACCCTTTACACATGTCCTCATCCGATATTCCTCACTACTTGTTAAATTAGGGCGTTTACGATTTAGAGAATACACTCTAAGCTTGAATTATTCTCCGTTCTTAAGAACACAAAATCCCTAATAAATTAATTACGTTCATAATTAAATTAGCGGAAAGCTATACCCAAAATTTTGTTCACCCGAAAGATGATGCCCATGAGAGCGCTGGAAGTAGAACACAGGTGGATCCATCACAATCAATAGAAGGTTAACTTCTTCGATCGGGTGCATGGGTATTTGCTGCTATAAATTGTGAGTGGATTTATAATATGAGTTACTCTCTACTACTTCGATTTCAATTTTGAAAATTTAGGCCTGGATTTTTGGGGGTATTCTCTTTAAATAAAATAATGACTATCTTGTAGCACTTCCGGTTATATCGGAAGTCATCATCTACTTGTTGTAAATGAAATATCCTGTATATTTTTGCATATTTGGATTTTACATGTAATTTGCCGTCTAGCCTTTTATCAAGCTTTCTTATATCTAATGATATCTCGAAGATCATTAGAATTCTATGAAAAAAGTTGCTTTTCGATAGCCTAATTCAAAATGGCCTATTTTTTACATCGTGCAAGTTTTGATATTTAAAAGAAAGATAGGGAGATGCTTATCATTTGCTGCATATGTTTTCAAAACTGTTTAATTTTACACAGGGTGGTAAAAATTTATTGTCAAATTTGCTTAACTTCGAGTCGTCAAAACTGTTTTTTTTCTCAATACTACGCCCTGTGTATTTAATAAAAAACTGTCTATTCATATTTCACTTTCATCTATAAATATCTCTTTTAAATTTTCTGTAATTGACAGTTTTTGTGATAAATAATTAAATAATAATGATTCAACTTTTTTTAGGATAGCTGTGAAATTGCTAGCGAATTTGAAAACAAGACAACCAATATGTCATCATTTGATTTATTATGAATTTATTACAAAACATACATATAGTAAGATTTTAAATTATTATGTCGATGTTATTTACGAATTAGAAGACATTCATATATTCCATTGTTACAAGTAATTTAATCAGTACTAAAAAAACTTTACTCGGAATTTCGAAAGGTAATACATAGATATATAAAAATTGGAGATTCATTCACATGTTTGGCATTTTCTAGTATAAATCTAATAATTTAACTTTGACTAAACTACTACCATCCACAAAGATCATCTGGAGGTATATAGTCTTGAACCAAAGTCATGAACTTATCTAGCGGACAAAAAGCTTCACATTCGGGCATTTTAAGTAGTTGAGGCCCATCTCCAGTATAGTTCTCGTAAAATATCTTCACACCGTATACGTTGTCAATGTGGTGTATTTCAAGAATAACGTAAGCTCCATAGTTTGGTACATGAGGTTCAAAAACTCCTAGAGACATTAGAAGTTCTGCTATGTTGTTTTCGTGAGCGGAATACAGATGCATCTTCCTTCCAGGTTGCTGACTACTGAAAATTTTGGCCTTGGTGTCCTCGAGAACTTTATTCAGGAAGTAACCAGTGGCCATTTTCCTCATTTCAGCCGTTGCCATGGCAACGAAATAGTCCTTGATGGCTAGAGAGGTGATTGTTTCAGGCCAAACAGTCTCTGTCCATTCCGGGAGCTGAAATCCCCATTCTTCTTCCGTTGAAATTCCAAAGTACAAGTTGTACACGTCAAAAAATCTCGTCACTTTCAGGCCGGTGTGTTCGGAAATGTAGTCGAATGCCTCTTTAAATTTGGCGAATTCTTCCTGCATTTCATCAGACTTGCTGACTTCGTCATAGAGTTCCAAGTATTTAGGGCAAAGAACACCGAGTAACACCTACAAAAACATCATTTTAAAGAATCGACTTACATTTATTTTAAGAAATAGAATATGCAAACAATAAAGAAAAGATAAAAATAAGCAAAAACAAAGAAAAAGAGCACGAGGTAGAAGCATTAAATCTAGTGGCAGTCAAGTAAAATTGTCTCAAAATTTGAAAGAAAACCCTCAGACCTCTTCTAATGTTCAAATACCTATGTATTGATCAATATCAATAATAATTCCTTGAAATAAATGTGTATTTAAAGCTAAGTTATTCCTGTTTGTCTTATTATTAAAAATTAACGTCATGCGCCAAAAGTATGGAATAAATTCAATAAAAACGAAACAATTATTTTTTGGGAAAAATCCTTGAACAGGTCGATTTTTAATTTAAAAAATACATATTTTAGAGTAAAATGCGATTTTCAAATGTCATTTGTTTTCGAGTAATGACGTTATCGATTTTTTTTAAATGGAAACTCCATATTTTTTTCCTTGATTCTGAAAGATCGTTTAATTCTCTATCAAACAGTACTAAAATTTTGCCCTCTTACATAGGAAAGTTTTCGAGTAAATGACTATTGAATGTTAGAAAACGTAAATTTTATCCATAAAAAAAGTAACAATTCTGAGGTATGTAAAATAAAATACAATTGATTAAATTTTATACTTAAATTAAATGATCGAATTGCCATCCACCAACTTCTTGACAATGCGCAAGTCTGTGAAGAAATTCTTTTTGCACATTATGAATGATTTCTGGAGTAACTCTGCATATTTCGTACAGAATGCGATTTTGAAGTTCTTCTAAATTACGTGGTTTATTAATGTACACTTTTGACTTCAAGTATCCCCATAAAAATAGTCAACAGGTGTAAGATCTGGCGATCTTGCAGGCCATTCTATCGGTCCGCGTCTGCCGATCCACCTCCCAGGAAAACAGTTGTCCAAAAAATCTCGTACAGGGCGCGCATAGTGCGGAGGTGCACCGTCTTGTTGAAACCATATGGTATCGTCAGGAATGTCAGGGTCATTATCGTTAGGAAAAATTACTGCAAGGGCTGGAACAAGGTCATTTTCTAGAAACTCTAAATATCTTTGTCCTGTAAGGGTTCCTTCAAAGAAGAAAGGCCCTACTATTCTGTCTTCAACTATTCCAGCCCACACATTTAATTTCTGAGGGTGTTGGGTATGTGCCTCTGCCATCCAATGAGGATTTTCCCGACTCCAATATCTGCAAGTTTGACGGTTTACTGTACCATTCAGACAAAATGTGACCTCATCTGAAAAAAAGTATTTACCGGTGTAAATTTCTATTTCCTTGACATAAATCCATTAGAATTTCGCAAAAGTATAAGCGGCGAACGGGATCATCTTCATTGAGTTCCTGCACAAGTTGAATTTTGTAGGGATGATATTTTTCCTTCCTCAAGATACGTACTCTGACTAGTGTCATTGTTTAATGCAACCAATCGTGAAGAATTATGAATATTATCCACCATACTTATCAAAATGTTCTGTTTCTGATTTTCATTAATGCTTGGACAGGTTTTGGAATATTTACATCATTGCCAGTTTCTCTAAATTTAGACTCTACCTTACTGACTGTTGATTGGCTGATAGGGCGATCTGGATATTTTTCATTAAATAAATCGCAAACTTCCTGCTGAGTTCTAGTCATATTCCCACATCCGATAAGAATTAAAATTTCAATTCCTTGAGTAACAGTTAAATGTGCCATAATACTTTAAATTGAATAATAATTTCTATGTCGCTTACAATACTTATTAGAAAGTCGGTGTGACAATGACACTTTGCAAAGATTTTCACCTACGTTATCCATAAAAGAATTATGGAATTCGAAAAACTAAACTTGATAACGTTTTTGCTTTATTTTAATTGATTTACGTTTTCTAACATTCAATCGTCATTTACTCGAAAACTTTCCTATGTAAGAGGGTAAAATTTTAGTACTGTCTGATAGAGAATTAAACGATCTTTCAGAATCAAGGAAAAAAATATGGTGTTGCCATTTAAAAAAAAAATCTATGACGTCATTACTCGAAAACAAATGACATTCGAAAATCGCATTTTACGCTAAAATATGTATTTTTTTAATTAAAAATCCCAAAAAATAATTATTTCGTTTTTATTGAATTTATTCCATACTTTTGGCGCATACTGTATGTAAGTGGCGGTGTGGTCAAACATTGCATTTTACGCCTTCTTAGAAATATCATTAAATTCCACACTTTTGTTTTTTTTTATTATGACGAAAGGAATTACCCGTTAAAGTTTGTCGTAAACTTTTTGTTAAGTGCGGCTTATATAGTTACTCAGACTTAGTGATATGGCTTTAACCTAGATATGTTGACAATACATTCAGTCAAAAAATTATCACTTACTTTGTCTTGATGCTTTGGGCGATAGTTGTAAGGAACTGGTTGCCAATAGAAGCCCTCTTTCCACATGGCATCTTCTTGAGGTGGGAATAATCCCGCTAGAACCAACTGAAGAGACATCTTGGTCCTATTATAATCGGTACTTACTGCTTCGATTATGTCAGGGTAGTACTGATCTCCCAAAAAGTAGTCATACCTACTTCGTAAAGCAGTACCTATAGAGAATTCTTTTCGTTTTCCAGCCTAAATAAAAAAATCATATTTTAATAAATTTTGTAGATATGATTCCTACTTTTTGCATCATTAGTTAGGTTATAATTGGCTATCGACGATTTAAAATAGAATGTATGTTAAAGTAACTTTAATTTGACATTGAGAATCAATTAACCGAAAAACATGTCAAAACTTTTTCGATTTTAATGTTGAAGTTGAAGAGAATAATGATCCTGTTTTCCAAACTCAGATTGGGATATAAGTGGGATATAGTTAATATGGTCATAGCTTTGATTTAGGATTTCTCTTTAAACACATTTTTTATACTTTTCAGTATCCATGTCATTACTTGACAAAATTAGCAACATAGCTATTTAAGCCAAGGTAACATACAAATACATTATTATTTGTTTATTAAAATGCATACTGATTTTTCAAATCAATATAAAAGTTTAATGTCTAAGATATAGATAGATAGATAGATATATATTCAATTCAATTCAGTACAAATTTTCGAAAAATACAAATCTTCATAAATGTTACATATTACACTTATTGATAATAAAAAATAATAATAACTTTTAATAATAATAATAACAATAAATCCAACGTTAATAAATGAAATAAATATAATTTGAGGCTATCAATACTTATCATGTTGAGATGAACCATCTAAGCATAGCTTGTTTTATGTACTTCATCTCAACAATACACTTTAACATGACTAATTATTAGTATTATAATATATACTTAAATATAAACAAAAAATAATAATAACAATAATAAGCAAGTATGATGCAAGAAAACCACGATGAGAAAGAGGAGGAGAGTCAATTTTGAAGGTAAGTAATATTTATATATTATTTGCTAAGTCATACACTACTTTAAGTTTAAAGTAATTGATATTTATATATTCTTTTAATTCCTTTTTCATTGTTTTGTTATTTTTAATCATTTTTATTTTTTTAGGTAATAGGTTAAATAATTTCGGACCAAAATATGTAAAAAATCTTTGTGTATGTGAAATCCTACATAACGGCACAGCCATACACTCATTTTGCAGTCTGATATTATACGAATGATTAATAAAATTGGCGGGATATAACATAATTCTTAATAAACACTGGTAGGTATACAATTTTCTAACAGAAAACATACCAATTTCCGTATATAACAGTTCCGTAGAATACTGCTTCTCCTTCTTAAATAATATTTTTATTAGTGTATTTTGAGTTACTTGCAGCGCATGTAAATGAGTTTCATATGTACCTCCCCAGACAGAAATACAATAACGAATAACAGATTCCGATAAAGCATAACATATAATCAACTTAACATGATTGCTTAACAAGTTTCTTAATTGATAAAACTTATAAATTAACTTTCGTAAACGTTTACCAATGTAATCAATGTGCTCTTTCCACCTCAGACATTTATCAACCATTACACCTAAATATTTTATTGTTTTCACTCTCTCTATTTTAGGACATTTACATGTATTTAAATCTTGATTACAACATGATTTATGTAAAATTATTATATTTGTAGAGGATTGATCTTTGGATGTCGGACTAAATGAAATAAATTTAGTTTTAATAACATTTAGACTTAATAAACTACCATTAAGCCAGTTATAAACAGAGTGAATGCCTCTTTCGGCTGTAACAAACACATCCTGCCATGTGTCACCTGAATAAATAATTGCAGTATCGTCTGCATAAGAAATTAAATGACCGGAAATATTATTAAAATTATAAATATTATTGAAATAAATCAAAAATAGTATTGGTCCTATGACTGTACCTTGAGGAACACCCATCGTAACTGTTAGAGGTACACTGAGAGAATTATTAATTTTAACCAATTGGCTCCTTTCGGTTAAATAATCTTTAAATAAGTTCCATGCAATACCTCTAACTCCAATGTTTTCTAATCTTTGCAACAGAATATCGTGGTTAACAGTGTCAAACGCCTTAGCTAAATCCAAAAACACTACTAAGCTTTTCTTCTGTTCATTAAAATGTTTAATAATTGAGTTCACAAGTTCAAATACAGCATTTTCAGTTGACATTTTTTCTCTAAATCCAAATTAACAGTTTGATAGAATACTGTGTTTCTCAATATAGTTGACCAATCTATTTTTTAAGCATTTTTTAAAAATTTTTGCATAATTATTTATAACAGAAATGGGTCTATAATTAGTAGCAAGATTTTTTTCCCCGGATTTAAAACATGGTGTTATGATTGACTCTTTAAAAGCTTTTGGAATTATCCCCCTTAAAAAACATAAATTAAAAATATGACACAACGGATTTAAAAAGTAATAATGATATTGTTTAATCAAAAAGACTGATATTCCATCAAGACCTGGTGCAGAATTATTTTTTAAAGTAGAAATGACAGTTATAATTTCTTTTTTTGTTACAGGATGAATGAAGAATGACTCCTCATTAACAGACATTACTTCTGGAACAGGAACAGATTTTTCAATTTTATTTGCCATATGCTTTCCTATATTGATAAATAAATTGTTAAAATAATTAGCTTTGTCTATATCTGATTTTAAATTTTGTCCTGCATCATTTATTATATTAAAATGTTTATCAGTGTTTAAATTTTGATTATTAATTATTCGATTTATTTCCTGCCATATTTTCTTAACATCATTTTTATGTCCCTGTATTTTTTTAAAGTAAAAATCATTTTTAGTGTCTCTTATTAGCATAGTAACATAGTTTCTGAATTCTTTGTATCTGTTTTTAAAATCTTGATTTTGATTTTTGTTATATTGTATATTTTAATTTAATTTTATTTTCGAAACACCATTGCGCCTTTTAAATATTGAAAATATAAAAAAATAATGAATTGAAAATATGTTCATATTTCCTGATTTTTTTCCAAACAATAATCTTAAAAAGGTTTGTATGGTAAACAGGGTTAATTAAGAGACACAAATATTTTAAAAGAGGTTAAAGAAAAATTAAAATTAAAGGAATTGTCTTTCAAAAAATTTCCAAAATTATTTATAAAGCAAGAAACGTTTTTTTTATGAATTATAATAACTCCTGTTTATCGACGACTGTGACAGGACTGCACCTTACCTACGCAACCATCAACACAAAAGTTCATATGTCTAGCCAACTGTAATAATGAAATATATTTGTCTGTGTTATCGTTATCGCTGGCAGAATTGTTAAACCAAAATAGTTATTTATGATACAAGTATGTTATGTTATATAAAAGTCACGCTGGCAAATGTTTAGCTAATTTTTTCAAGTGACTTATATAACATAACACTTGAGTATCATACAAAATTGTATCCAACAGGATGGATGTGTGTTTTTTAAAAAATAATAAACAACACTGCAATTCAGACGATATTAGTTATTTCTTAATTTGCTGACGACAAATAATAAATTTTTGATACGAAAAACCTGTAATGGATCAAGAAGAACTTTCGCAAGAAATTATTGATGAGGTGGAGTTGGAACATACATTGCAAATGTTACCGAAAAAACGTCGTGGTGTTTACGATAAGGAGTTTAAGCCGTTTGAAAACTGGATGAAAGTTAAGCACGTTAAAGGTATAAATAAAAGTGTTTTGCTTGCTTACTTTCTTGAACTACAAAAGACATTTGTTGCATCATCGTTATGGTCCAAGTATTCAATGCTTAAGTGGATGCTTAATTGTCCAAGACAAGGATTTCTATTTGTATGTAATTATACAAAGATCAAAAAATTTCGTAGTTTCACAATAATTCAGGAAAAATTTCTAATCAATTCTGTAAAATTGTGCAAAAAGTACATATCTTTAAGAACAAAAAATACCACCCATAATAGATATTTTATATTCTATAATAATGGCAAGTGTAGGACACAATGCGTTGGAATAAACACATTGTCAAAAATACCATAAAATATTGCTTCGTACTTGGCCTACAACACCATCGCCACTGTATGAGACGATCATCCGCTACCTTATTGGTAAATGCAGGAGTGATCGTCACAGCATTAAAACGACATGGAGATCTGCAACGCCGCGGAAGGATACGTAGAAGAATCATCAACAATAAAACTGAAATTGTAAAAAACTCAAGGATGCTGCAAGTGATCCAAAACGAGTTGATAGAATAACAGAGTCTAGTTCAAATACTGGAAGGCATACAAGGTTTTACCATATCTGAATCATCAAACTGCATTTAATTTTCATCTAATATTAATGTTAGTTTAAGTAAATGAATTGTATAAATTTATAAATAAAACTTGAGTATTTATAAAAAAGGCGTGACTTATCTCACCACACAGCAGTGTGTTATAACTTATAAGTCACGTGTCTATTATTATTCCGTTTATGTGTATGTATGCATGCGAATAAGCACTGTATAAGTAGTGACTGTTGAATATTATTTTCCTTTGACGATGTTATAGTATTTTTTTAAATATATATATTTTCTGTGGTATGTATCCATATTTACTTTAATAGCAGTTTTACTTCGATAAAAATGATTATTGTATTAGCAACAATGTTAAAATAGTTGCTTGCATTCAGACTACGCAAAAGAAAAAAAAATAGTATCTTACGTTCGTTAGCTGCCCTTTGCCGTAAGGTTGGTAAGTCTCCTCCAAGTAGGGATCTTTTGGATAGAGCTCCGCTTTGCTGTCAGCTGTTCTATTTCCATGTCTGAATATCTACAATTATTAATCACCAACTTAATAAACTAAAACCATACCAGAAGAAACAACTTACCACATGGGTTAAAATTAAACTTTCCTCGTCGTATATTGCTTCTCTATGGTGCATGAGGTGATTTTTTCTGTGCTCAAAATCAATTCTTCTTGAATAGCAGATGGCTGCAAGTGCAAGGAAGACTAACCAACCACTGAAACTGAACATTGTTTCCACCTGAGTAGGTACTGAAACAATCTTTCAACTAAAGCGAATTCTGTATTATTGAAATCCTTTATATAAGTGAAAATCAGGATTAATTTTGCTTAAGATAATAATCTGTTGAGAAGATAACGTTATAATGGATTTTTAAATTCTAAATTTATATTAATCCGTCATTAACTATTAGAAATATTTAAAGATAACTACAAATTAGATAACATTTTGAAGACAGCTTTATGTATTGCGTTCACAAAATGATATACTATGTGTATAATTTTCTGATGGTTAAAATTTAAATTCAGCGCACTAAATGGACAAGTCCCTCTCTCTTTGTAGATTTAATATTTAAAATATTACTACTGTATGTATTTATAGTATAGAAATTCCAAGTATTTTGTGAAAATTAATGAATTTACACGTGTCTGCAACATCAGATATATTTATTCTATGGATCTATTTCGAATAATCATAAATACACAAGGCAACGCGTTTTATCATGATGTTCTAAAACGGAAAATATATCATTTTAATTACATCTATTGAGAAAACCAAATTCAGCTACTTTTACCGCGGTGTGCTGTGAGTGCAAGTGTAGTGCAACGCGGATTTCTTTTTGTGGGGATATTTAAAAAATGAAGTGTATCGCACCAAAGTATTGACACTATTGATGATTTACGCAAACGTATCATAGCTGCTGGCAATAACTTACGGGTTCAAAACGGACAAGAAGCAGAAACATTTCTGTTAGTTTGTAGAACTATTTTATTAATTGAAACCACAAATTAATTATATTAATAACTGTAAAAGCAGTTGAATTTGCTATATAAAATAAGAATTATATAATGTTATTTATTTTTTTCCTTGGGATTTTTTTCATTTTTTATTTGTCCGGTCACTGATTGCATGCTTTGCCTTATCGGGTTTTACAGTGGATCAGTTTCTAGTGCCGTGAAAAAGTGTATTTTTAAGTCATTTTCGAACTGCCTTTTCGTTTTTTTACAAAATTGTATTTGTAAGGGTCCCTTGTACATTCAAAAAGTTTCTATTCGAAAAGTTCTAAAACATTCTGTACAATATAATGTAGCTCTGACAAAATATTTGCGAATATGTGGGTTATTTTTGACTAATGTAAATATCATACTATGAAGGATGCTAGTAAAAAAGTTACTATACATGTCATGACTATTTTTCATACATTTTTTAATAATTATGTATTAATAATATTGGGTGAGAATAACTAAACTGTGGAGTAGTGCCTCGACCAGCACTAAATTATGTTCACAATATTTTACTCATATAAAGGGCTGTCTTATGGTGACGGCCCACAGGACAGCCTGTATATTTTATTTTAAATTCTGTAGTACTTTTACTTTATTGCAATTCCAAATTTATTTAAGCTAATTGAAATCATTTGTGTGTTATCTCATGTCACCTGCGAATATTCAAAGGTACCGAAGTAAAAAGAATACTGTATGCGCCAAAAGTATGGAATAAATTCAATAAAAACGAAACAATTATTTTTTGGGGAAAATCCTCGAACAGGTCGATTTTTAATTTAAAAAATACATATTTTAGCGTAAAATGCGATTTTCAAATATCATTTGTTTTCGAGTAATGACGTCATCGATTTTTTTTTAAATGGTAACACCATATTCTTTTCCTTGATTCTGAAAGATCGTTTAATTCTCTATCCGACAGTACTAAAATTTTGCCCTCTTACATAGGAAAGTTTTCGAGTAAATGACGATTGAATGTTAGAAAACGTAAATCAATTAAAATAAAGCAAAAACGTTATCAAGTTTAGTTTTTCGAATTCCATAGTTCTTTTATGGATCACGTAGGTGAAAATCTTTGCAAAGTGTCATTGTCACACCGACTTTCTAATAAGTATTGTAAGCGACATAGAAATTATTATTCAATTTAAAGTATTATGGCACATTTAACTGTTATTCAAAGAATTGAAATTTTAATAATTCTTATCGGATGCGGGAATATGACTAGAACTCAGCAGGAAGTTTGCGATTTATTTAATGAAAAATATCCAGATCACCCTATCAGCCAATCAACAGTCAGTAAGGTAGAGTCTAAATTTAGAGAAACTGGCAATGCTGTAAATATTCCAAAACCTGGACGTCCAAGTATTAATGAAAATCAGAAACAGAACATTTTGATAAGTATGGTGGATAATCCTCATAATTCTTCACGATTGGTTGCATTAAACAATGACACTAGTCAGAGCACAGTGCTACGTATCTTGAGAAAGGAAAAATATCATCCCTACAAAATTCAACTTGTGCAGGAACTCAATGAAGATGATCCCGATCGCCGCTTACACTTTTGCGAAATTCTAATGGATTTATGTCAAGGAAATAGAAATTTACACCGGCAAATACTTTTTTCAAATGAGGCCACATTTTGTCTGAATGGTACAGTAAACTCAAACTTGCAGATATTGGAGTCGGGAAAATCCTCATTGGATGGCAGAGGCACATACCCAACACCCTCAGAAATTAAATGTGTGGGCTGGAATAGTTGACGACAGAATAGTAGGGCCTTTCTTCTTTGAAGGAACCCTTACAGGACAAAGATATTTAGAGTTTCTAGAAAATGACCTTTTTCCAGCCCTTGCAGTAATTTTTTCTAACGATAATGACCCTGACATTCCTGACGATACAATATGGTTTCAGCAAGACGATGCACCTCCGCACTATGCGCGCCCTGTACGAGATTTTTTGGATTTTTTTTCCTGGGAGGTGGATCGGCAGACGCGGACCGATAGAATGGCCTGCAAGATCGCCGGATCTTACACCTCTTGACTATTTTTATGGGGATACTTGAAGTCAAAAGTGTACATTAATAAACCACGTAGTTTAGAAGAACTTCAAAATCGCATTCGGGACGAAATACGCAGAGTTATCTCAGAAATCATTCATAATGTGCAAGAAGAATTTCTTCACAGACTTGCGCATTGTCAAGAAGTTGGTGGATGGCAATTCGAACATTTAATTTAAGTATAAAATTTAATCAATTGTATTTTATTTTACATACCTCAGAATTGTTACTTTTTTATGAATAAAATTTACGTTTTCTAACATTCAATCGTCATTTACTCGAAAACTTTCCTATATAAGAGGGCAAAATTTTAGTACTGTCTGACAGAGAATTAAACGATCTTTCAGAATCAAGGAAAAAAATATGGTGTTGCCATTTAAAAAAAATCGATGACGTCATTACTCGAAAACAAATGACATTTGAAAATCGCATTTTACGCTAAAATATGTATTTTTTAAATTCAAAATCGACCTGTTCGAGGATTTTTCCCAAAAAATAATTGTTTCGTTTTTATTGAATTTATTCCATACTTTTGGCGCATACTGTATAACGATGGAAAGCGGTCTAACCAACAAATTTTTATGTAAAATGGTAAATGTTATAACATAAACTTACATAGTTGTGCATATAAGATTGTTCATATTTGTTTATAAGTATGTGAAAATAATTGTTAAAATGTGGGGTTACAATAGCAAAATAATGCGTGCCTTATAAACGCTTTTTAAAATTTATTATTTTATTTGAGAATAATTTAAATAGTAAAAGTGGATAAATAAACAACATCATGAATTTTATTTTTGATATTACTTTTGTTCTACGTGTTTTATTTTTGGATATTTCGATACCTAAAAACACAAAATATTTAAGTACGCTAAAGAAAGAACTATGGACGAGATTGATTTCAGTAAATAACTAAAATGAAACAATCTAACTGAACTAAAGTTAATAATGAAAAAACGTACCCGGTATAAGGAAATAATTAACTGATTAGTATTAGTATTAGTATTACTTTTGGTCATAACGCTGCCTCTGTGTTTTATTTTTCGAGATTTCTGTACCTAAAAACATTAAATATTTAGGTACGCCAAAGAAAGAAGTATGGACGAGAATGATTCCAGTAAATATCTAAAATTAAAAACAATCTAGCTGAGTCAAATTTAATAATGAAAAAACGTACCTGGTATAATGAAATAATTAAATGATTAACAACGCAGTATTCAAATTTACATTTGGCCATAACGCTGCCTCTAAATTCCAAAGTTCTATGTTACATTAGACATCATCTGAGTAAAACAGATTTAAAATTTCGGGCGTTAAAAAATTTAAGATAATAAATTAATATTATTTTGATGTAAGGAACTATTCTAGGGATGTATTTGATCTAGAAATGAGTCAATTTTTATTGATTTCTACTAATGAAATTAAGATAGAGTTTATTAAAATAACATACAACTTTATTTTTGAGAAATTGGTAAATAAAGATGTCCGCATAGAACTTATTGGTATTCAAACATAGGAAGATATTATTAAATAGCTTTCTACTAAAATAAATAATATAAAATATCTCTGTTCACTGTCACTACATTTCTCGCAATAAAACTAACTTTTTAACCAAACCTGCGGTATATGTGTATACCATTGCTTCACTTAACGCTGGCAGTTCTATGTGCACTGCTAATTTGACGAAAAAATTATAACACAATCTTCTATGTATAACATAGAACTTCGTATACAATAATCATTCTTAAATATCAGTTGGAAGGGGTATGACAACACTTTGTGGTAGTTAAATGATGCTTTCAAGGAAAATTTTATGTTTCTGTTCATATAACTTGAATTTAGCAGAATATTGTGTTATTTAGATAGTCGACCCGAAGAATCTCGAAACGAATAACTCTAGTCTCAGAATTGTAGCCACCTGCCTTATACTTTTAAGGCAGCGATATATTGACAGATTTGACCCATGTATGCATTTTAAATATTTTTTGTTTAGGTGGGACTTCCTTTTAAATACAAACAAAACAACTGAATATAGGGTTCCCCATATTAAGCTACTCATTTTGATATTTGACTTAAATCTAAAGTATATGGTTATTTTCTTAGTAGGTCATGATTAGTAGTTTCTGGACACAGGATACCTAACAATTCTGTACTCTGGGGATTACATTTTATCGAGTAGGTGTGTATCTCAAAACAGTGAATTTATTGTTACTGTCATAAATCTGTGTTAGTGACGGTAATTTCTCCAACAGTTTTATAATTGTTGGCAAGTTTATAAAATTTTGAAATACTAGGGATTATTCAATGCAACAACGTGTGTTTTCCGTAGAAATCTATATTAGATCTGATTCAGTAGAAGTTCGGCGTGTATTTCGACGACAGTTTGGCAATAGTGATAGGGGTAGTGCGCAAGACAGTTATGTTATGGGTTTGTCACTGACGGAAAAATTGCTTTGTGTAGAGCATTAAAAACCTGAATGTGGAAGAACGGTTCGTACTCCTGCGGATATTGAACAAGTGAGAGTTCGTTCTACAAGAAGCCCTAACAGGTCTGCTAATAGAATCATTTACTCTAGAAACATCCAAGGGACATTTTCACAGAATCCTTCATCACAACTTAAAATTTCATCCTTACAAATACCAAATGGCACAGCACCTTACCAATCGAGATAAAGAAGCAAAATTTGGAATTTTTAAATCGCATCGAGGAGTAATGCGATTTGTTAATGACCGTGGAAGCAAATTTTCATTTGGATGAAGTTGTTAACAAAGAGAATTTTAGATATTGAGCAGCTGAAAGTCCTCGAGAAATAATCTTTATAGTCCAAAAGACGTTGTTTGGTGTGGTGCAGGATCATTTGATATAATTGGTCCTTATGTTTTTGAAAATGAAAATAACCGTTCTGTAACAGTGAATTCCGAGCGTTACATAAACATGTTATACCTGTTTTACACTGGCAATTTTTTCATGAATTAATTCATGTGTCTTCATGATGTAATTTGACAAGTATAATGCACAAACTTTGATGTCAAATAAATTCATCAATTTCTTCATGAATTAGAGCATGTTCTAATTTCTCGTCAATTTTACGTGAATTTCAGACATACCAACTGGTGAAAACACATTTTATTCATCTGTTTTGTTTTGTGGCGACCGACAGACAACTAGTTAAGTTAGGTTATGGTAGATCATTTTATGTTTGCTTATATTATAATTGATTTATCTTGTTATTTTAAAAATGAGCAAATTTTCAAGTCAAAAATCGGATAGATGTGAAAAGGTAAATTCTTTAATATTGTTAAGGCGACAGCAGTTAACCGTTTTCTTCTAATAATATTGAGTTTATGATTATACATTTTGTTAAAAAAAGAAATAATTAAACCACTACCATATAATTTGTGGATTAGTTTACTAATAACAACATAACCCCAAAAAACATACTATTATTACTATTTGACTATTTGTTGGTGATACTAGAAAATTTGAACAAAGTTTCAACTAAATTCACAGAATTTCAGTATAGTGTAAACGAAATATTGTCGTGAAGGAATACATGAAGGAGTTCACGGAAAAATTCATGAATTAATTCATGAATAAACTGCCAGTGTAAAACAGCTATTACAAACATTTCTCATACGATAACTGATTAGATGGATATTGCTAAATGGTACTCTGTTATTCCAACAATATGGAGCAGCAGCTCACATAGCCAGAAATAGCATTTGGAAATTTGTCTAGGCCTTCTAGACCCTCCGACCTAACGGCACCCACTTTTTTATGTGGGGGTATTTGAAGGCAAAGGTCTTTGCAAGTTGTCCTGCAGCAATTGAGGAGCTAAAATACCGCGTTTAAAAATAAATTACCAGTAAGTAATATATCTAGCAGAGTTGGCTGTGCATTAGTGCACAGAATTTTATTCGAATACTAAAGTGGGTAGTTTAATATGAAGCAACTCGTATAAATAAATATTAATTCAAAACTTGAGTTTACTATATGTAAATATTATACGTAATACATTTTTTATTTTAAAATATTACAATTTAACCCAACTTGTCTTAATAAAATGTTGTCAAAATTGGAATTTTATAGTATTCTGTTTGTAATAATTACCTAAAAATGTTGGAACATGTGTTTTTAGATATGGGAAATTATAACCTGTTGTCAATTTCGACGTATTTCCAAGCGGGTGCCACATCCGCCATATTTTTATTAAAAAATGGTATACTTGTCATTAGTCTTAGAAATTGACCATTTTCGAGATAATAGTTTTCAACAATCAGCTGCATAGTTCCTTGCAAAATATCTTAACGTGTGTTAAATTTTAACAATCATTGGTCAAAATTTATGTTAAAGTTAATAAGTATTTATAAATGTAAAATATTTATGCAGTTTTGTTTAAAATTAACAAAATCGAAAATTTCTGAGGCATAATAATTTTTCATATACAGATATGAAAGATGTGACTGTGATTTGTTAGCAATTAAATTTCAATGGACGGGCTGGGCAGCAAGAATATTTGGGAGGATTTCGAAATAGATTACAACCTGATAATCTGTTTAGGATTTCTTAAGTTTTGTTGGGTTTTTGCCACACTTCTGAAAAATAATAAAAATTAATTAAATAAGCCCTTGCGCCAAACGGAACAGTCAAGGGTTATTTTTGAAACTAAGTTTGCCTAACCAAAAAATCTCACACTGAAAAAAGCAGATAAGTAAAAAATAACAAAAATCACATCACTATCGCGCACTTCCGTAATATTGACGTTTCGAAAAACTCTCTGTTTTCGTTTTCAAAATAGTAGTAAAATATTAAACCGTTTGTCAAGTTTGACAGTTTAAAATTTTTTACTTATCTGCTTTTTTCAGTGTGAGATTTTTTGGTTAGGCAAACTTAGTTTCAAAAATAACCCTTGACTGTTCCGTTTGGCGCAAGGGCTTATTTAATTAATTTTTATTATTTTTCAGAAGTGTGGCAAAAACCCAACAAAACTTAAGAAAAACTAAAATTATGCCACAAATAAATAGCTTCAGACAAATCTGTTTAGGAATTTAAAGAAAAAGAGACGAACAATTAGTTCACATTGCGGATTATTTACAAACTAATTCAGGACGACTATCCATTTTAAAAACGTTGAGAAATACCCAACTAGCAAAACGGACCTCTAAAAGAAGCAAATTATTTTATAACTTTCGAATAGCGTTGTTCAATGAACAATTTGATTTTATAGAGCAAATAATTGTGATAATTTTGTTCCTGAAGAAAGTAATTGTGTAAAATTATTTTATAATAGTTTTTATAAAGTTTTTTATAGAACAAATAAGTTTCAGTTCTTTAAAGTTTTTATAAAAGTATTATAATGCGTAACATTTAAAAAAATATATAAGGATTGTAAACATATTGTGTAAGAGTCGTATATTTGAGCAAATGACCTGTAATTATAACCTTATAAAATAGTTATATTAACGTGTTTTATTAGGTATATAAGGAAATTAATAAAATTATTTTTTGGCCTTGAAATGCGCTTATTTATAAAAAAGTATTATAGTTGTGTTGAATCTATAATTATAAATATGTTGCAAAACAAAACTAAATTTTAGTATAATGTGTGGAATAAAATCGTTTTGTTATAAGTGGCCATGTTTAAATGAATATTTGTTAGACCAGCGACTGTAATGTAAAATTAGTTGAAAGTCTTAAAATTGTATCTAAAAAAAGATAATTTTACTATTTTTGAAAGATTATTTTATAACAAGATCATTAAATATAATCATACAATGATAATATAAATTAAAGAAAGCATAATTTTTATATTTCTTAAATTTATTTTTTATAATTTTAAAGGAAATGTGATCTAAATTAAAGCGCATAATTTTTTTTCACAAACATGTCTATAGTTTATGAATAAAATTTCCGGCGCAATAAAATCGAAGCAGGAGATTCTTGAAATGAGAAGTATTATACTATCATACTATTGAATTGGAAGTATTATACCTATCTACCACTTACACAAATGATCGCCATTGAATTTAAGCTACCCCATTTTTAAATATAAGCACACACAATTATGAATCTGCATTATACACCAATCTTAAAATGATTTGGTTTTAATATTCTTCACTAAAAAATATAATGTTTCTTTAAATAATACCAAAATACAGACTACTAAACGTTTTTATAGTTGCTGTATAAAATTGTTTTAAAAGTGTTGTAGGTATACATTATTTATAGAACTGTTACAAAGTGTTTTATAAAAGTGGGTACTTTTCGATTCTATAACTATCGTACAACAATTTATATAATCTTTATAAAATTTATTTTGCTAATTAGGTACTATCCTTACCATTTTACATCGGTGCAAATTTTATTGCTTGTCGATCTACTTTCAGCATTCCAATCTGCTAGAGAATTTTGTCACCTACTACGTTGAAATATTGTACAATAAACTATGCAGCCGATTGTTGAAAAGCTATTTTCTCGAAAATGGTAAATTTCTGAAACTAATAACAAGTATACTTTTTTCTCCACTTAAGATTTTTTAATAAAAAACGTGATAACGTGATGAAAGAAATTCACTGTTTAAATTACTAATTTGGCACCCTGTATCTTTTTTATTATCATTATGTTATTAAGGCAAGTTGGATTAAATCGTAATATTTTGAAGTGAAAAATCGAGTAAGTCTCCATGGGCCATTACCTACGGATCACCTTGTTTAGAGAAATATTATATAAAAAAATAATTTGATTAACTAAACTTCGAAAAGGCAATGCAAACATTGTTGAAAATCTGTCTAAATTAATAAAAAAAAACATTCACTTATTTCATTTTAAAATTTGGTCTTTATGATATCGTTTTTAATAATTTTACACAGTACATATATTATTAACACCCAATAAAAAAAAACAATAAGCTCTTTTGAATTGTAAACCAGGGTAGATTTCATCTATTGTGGCTGATTTCGATATGACCTAAAGAGTATTTGAATATTGAAAATAGTTGAAATTGAAATTTGCGTATTTTTTCGGTAAGTAAATTTAGCTAAATTACTTTTAAATTTAGATATTTATTGAATCCAATATTGTCTATGGAGTTTATTCCTTTGGCATAGGTACAGGGTTATTCATTATATTTAGGCCACTCTTTGTTATGGTTATTATTAGAGATACAAAATAAAGTTTCGAATAAATGTTGTAGGGCTGTAGCTGAGTCTCTTTAATAAGTTACACAGTGGCGTGTAGAAGTTGAGGGGTACAAGAAGCAATAATATATTTTTTAACAGAACGCTTTGTGTATTGTTGAATTTTTCTGATTTCAAAATTATAACATATGATGTTGCTATCTTCATCTATCTATCTTTAACCATTTTTGAGTTATTAAATAATTATTATTAAAGTAATCTATGAAAATGATTATGTATTATGTATATGACATTTATTTAATCAAATCAATTGAAATTCAAATACATGTTTTCTTAATATTTTATTAATTTTCAAAGTTCAATAATAAGAATATCATATGCCATATTTTTGAAATCAGAAAAAAAGGATAATATAACCAGATTAAAAGACAAAGAATAATAATAATAATAATAATAATAAAAAAACCTACAACCACTAAGTGGCTGTAATATGTTTAATTATATGTCATATATAAGTAACTTTTATTTTTTTCTCAGTTCACCGAAATTTGAAATGTCCTTCGTCTAAAGATGTTGTGTCAAACATCAAAATCATATCTAGATACTTATAAATGCACTTATGACTTATGAAACAAAATAGTGCGATTTCGATATTTTTGTATGATGTTTAAGTTCATTAACAGATTAATTAATTTTGACTGTCGTTATTTAATTTCAAATAATTTTAATTTATTGATATAATAATTTTTATAGTTAGATATTTGACCCCTAAAAATGCAGAAATAGGTCAGATCTCATCTATTGTGGTTGGACTTTCGAGTTCCCACATTTTCAAGAGTGAACTTAGATATTTATAGTGTTTTTATTAAACCAGATTAGTAAATTTAGCTAGATTAATTTTTTTAGATAATTATTGAATAGATCTTTGTCTGTAGAATTGTTCATTAGCATACCTTGATGTTTGGTATCAGAGAACAAACATATGACTTCATTGAGAGAAATTGTAGGAGATTTGATATATATTAGCTTAAAATACCTCTCTAATACAGTATGCGTCAAAAGTATGAAATAAATTCAATAAAAACGAAGCAATTATTTTTTGGGAAAAATCCTTGAACAGGTCGATTTTTAATTTAAAAAATACATATTTTAGCGTAAGACCGTTTAATTCTCTATCAGACAGTACTAAAATTTTGCCCTCTTACATAGGAAAGTTTTCGAGTAAATGACGATTGAATGTTAGAAAACGTAAATCAATTAAAATAAAGCAAAAACGTTATCAAGTTTAGTTTTTCGAATTCCATAGTTATGGATCACGTAGGTGAAAATCTTTGCAAAGTGTAATTGTCACACCGACTTTCTAATAAGTATTGTAAGCGACATAGAAATTATTATTCAATTTAAAGTATTATGGCACATTTAACTGTTACTCAAAGAATTGAAATTTTAATTCTTATCGGATGCGGGAATATGACTAGAACTCAGCAGGAAGTTTATGATTTATTTAATGAAAAATATCCAGATCGCGCTATCAGCCAATCAACAGTCAGTAAGGTAGAGTCTAAATTTAGAGAAACTGGCAATGTTGTAAATATTCCAAAACCTGGACGTCCAAGCATTAATGAAAATCAGAAACAAAACATTTTGATAAGAATGTTGGATAACCCTCATAATTCTTCACGATTGGTTGCATTAAACAATGACACTAGTCAGAGCACAGCGCTTCGTATCTTGAGGAAGGAAAAATATCATCCCTACAAAATTCAACTTGTGCAGGAACTCAATGAAGATGATCCCGATCGCCGCTTACACTTTTGCGAAATTCTAATGGATTTATGTCAAGGAAATAGAAATTTACACCGGCAAATACTTTTTTCAGATGAGGCCACATTTTGTCTGAATGGTACAGTAAACCGTGAAACTGCAGATATTGGAGTCGGGAAAATCCTCATTGGATGGCAGAGGCACATACCCAACACCCTCAGAAATTAAATGTGTGGGCTGAAATAGTTGACGACAGAATAGTAGGGCTTTTCTTCTTTGAAGGAACCCTTAGAGGACAAAGATATTTAGAGTTTCTAGAAAATGACCTTGTTCCAGCCCTTGCAGTAATTTTTCCTAACGATACTGACCCTGACATTCCTGACGATACCATATGGTTTCAGCAAGACGGTGCACCTCCGCACTATGCGCGCCCTGTACGTGATTTTTTGGACAACTGTTTTCCTGGGAGGTGGATTGGCAGACGCGGACCGATAGAATGGCCTGCAAGATCGCCAGATCTTACACCTCTTGACTATTTTTTATGGGGATATTTGAAGTCAAAAGTGTACATTAATAAACCATGTAATTTAGAAGAACTTCAAAATCGCATTCGGGATGAAATACGCAGAGTTACCCCAGAAATCATTCATAATGTGCAAGAAGAATTTCTTCACAGACTTGCGCATTGTCAAGAAGTTGGTGGATGGAAATTCGAACATTTAATTTAAGTATAAAATTTAATCAATTGTATTTTATTTTACATACCTCAGAATTGTTACTTTTTTATGGATAAAAATTTACGTTTTCTAACATTCAATCGTCATTTACTCGAAAACTTTCCTATGTAAGAGGGCAAAATTTTAGTACTGTCTGATAGAGAATTAAACGATCTTTCGGAATCAAGGAAAAAAATATGGTGTTGCCATTTAAAAAAAATCGATGACGTCATTACTCGAAAACAAATGACATTTGAAAATCGCATTTTACGCTAAAATATGAATATTTTAAATTAAAAATCGACCTGTTCGAGGATTTTTCCCAAAAAATAATTGTTTCGTTTTTATTGAATTTATTCCATAATTTTGGCGCATACTGTATAGTAAAAAATAAATTGCCTTGTTGTTTAGCAGGATGAAAATTTAAAAATAAGTTCCAATATGTGTAGATAGGCTTCATATTTCTTTCCTATCTTTTTTTCTTTTTAGTAAATACATGATAAATGATAATTTCTTACTTTCCCCTTACTTCCAACTTCCAACCATCGCGCTCATTAAAAACACTCAAATACAGAGTAATCTAAAGTATTGTTACAAATAAATTCTGTCAATTAAGTTATAATAAACAGAACTTAAATTGTCTATATCCTTCCGATTATTTTGCATCCAACGGAGCTTGTAGAACATTCAAGAAATCAATCACCATTTCGAATTTGACAAAGTCAAAGTGCTTGGGTGGCAAAATATTCTAATTAAGAGGTTACTGGAGGAAATGATTTATATCAAAAAGATTAACAGTGTTAATAATCGGAAGAATATAGACAATTTAAGTTCTGTTTATTATAATTTAATTGACAGAATTTATTTGACAATACTTTAGATTACTCTGTATTTGAGTGTTTTTAATGAGTGTGATGGTTTGAGGTTTATAAATAAGGGGAAAGTAAGAAATTATCATATATCTTGTATTTACTGAAAAGAAAAAGGAGAGGAAAGAAATATGTTGCCTATCTACTCATATTGGAACTTAGTTTTAAATTTTCATCCTGCTAAACAAGAAGGCAATTTATTAACAACAACCTTACTATGGGAAAAGGAAAATCGCACTATGATCTTTTTGATGTTTGACACTACAGTTTTAGACGAAGGACATTTCAAATTTCTGTGAGCTGAGAAAAAAAAACAAAAGTTATTTATATGTCATATAATTAAACATATTGCTGCCACTTGGTGGTTGCAGGTTTTTTTTGTTATTATAATTTTTCTTTGTCTTTTAATTTGTTTTTTATTATTATTGTAATTGTGACAGGATCAGGACTAAATATTTTATATGTATTTATTTTGAAGTGTTTAATCTTGTAAAAATTGAATTGAGTGTTTATTGACAAAATTTTTATTTTATATAATTCTATAACTCTTTATTTAATTTATTTTTAAAAAACATCTTTGTACTTTTATATTGTAGAGCCCTGAAGATGGTAAAAAAATAACACCTAAAACGTCGGCAAGGAAACAAATATAGTGTTCTTTTATTTTTGGTCTTTATTCCACCAAAAAAAACCACTTGAATACGCAAAATGTTCCAT
This sequence comes from Monochamus alternatus, assembly GCA_037114965.1. NCBI lineage: Eukaryota > Metazoa > Arthropoda > Insecta > Coleoptera > Cerambycidae > Monochamus > Monochamus alternatus. The sequence goes on along the minus strand of CM073429.1, from coordinate 54,483,248 downwards.
TAAACAATATGTTATTGCTTATTGCTCATACAACACACTTCAGACAGTAACTATTAATAATTTCCTAAAATACATTTTGAAATATTAAACTGTTGTTTTAATAAGGTTCATATTTTCTGAATATAATGAAAGTTTGCTGAAATGTAATTAAAATTTTAAAATAAACTATTTATACTTTTATATTTTTCTCCAAATAGATAGTAGTAACTAAAACAAAAAAGCTAAAATAGAAAAATTAAAATACTTATCACATATAATTTCAGGTGATAGTTTAATAATCACAGGTCCACAAAAAAAAGTGGTGTGTGCTGAGGGTCCCATATTTTTTCCCGCTGAACACGAATCTGAAATTAAAATTGGGGGTTACACAACAAATATTTGAGAAAACCTACAAAAATACAAAAGAAAAATATAGTCTAACTCCCAGCACATATTATGACTTTTTTTTGTGAATCTGCGTAAACTTTTGATGCAATTTTTTATCGTTTTTATGGGTTTTCTCTAAAATTTGCTGTGCGACCCCCCATTTTGACTTCAAATTTGTGTTCAGCAGGAAAAAATACATGGAAAAAATATAATGGGACCCTCAGCACACACCACTTTTTTTTGTGGACCTGTGATAATTTATCAAGAATATGTAGGTACTATTTATAAAAAATTAGATACATGAAAATCTCTGTAGATAGGCTTGAAAATATTTGTTTAGATTCAGTTATCTAATACGTAAATGTAAATTTTCCCCTAAGTATGGAATGTTTCATATTTTACTAATTTAGTTTACAAATAGAATTCCTGAAATTGTCTTATCTGCACATATTTATTTGTTGAACTTTATTTAAACAATAATCTAGAAATGTCTAAGGATTAGTGAAAGAAACAGGATAACATTACTTATATTATTTATAGGTATCCGGTATATTTATAATATTTTGTATGTGTAAGAATTTATCTAAGAATGTTTATTAAAGTATTGATAGCCATATTTTTAACACACGCTTTCATGCATTTTTATCATTTATTGTTTGCATGCAATGACATAATGAAGGTATGGCCAACATTTTTTAATTCGTTATTAAACACAATTTTATTCTACACTCACCGGCAAAAAAACCGGCCACAAAATACTAGCCTCAATTTTAAAGTTGGCATTCTCGCGAACCGCGCATTTGATTTTGATGATCCTTTTTTTTAAATTGTGCATTTATTTCTCAGAAACGGGTGCTATGTCGGAAATTTTTATTCGGAATTTAATTTGAGCAATTCCACACGAATTTGTTACAAACCTGCTTGATTCGATGCCACGTCGATTGAATGAACCCAATTTGAAGAGAGGAGGCAAGGAGGCCACACTGGATATTAGTTCCTCAAAATTTGTTTATCTTTATTTTAAATTTCAATTTTTTTTCACATTAAATATACGTTTTGATGATTATTTGACTTGTTTTCTAAGGTGTTCGTTTTGCAGTGTATCTCCAATAAAAACACAGATAATGTCGTGATTAAAAAACAAAATGATCACAAAAGATGAGACTACAGTATCCAGTTAGCAACAGCGACTGTAGCTGCTGCACCCCACAGGGTCAGAAAAAAAAACATAGCATCCATTTCTGAGAAATCAATGTACAATTTAAAGAAAAGATCTTCACAGTCAAATGAGCGGGTCGCGAGGAAACCAACTTTAAAATTGGGGCTAGTTTTTAGTGGACGGTTTTTTTTGCTGGTGAGTGTATTTAAGTACTTTCATAATACCCACACATTAGCGAAATACATACCATTTTTTATTTGTTGGCACTATCTTGACATCCTGACAATATAGTTTTATAAATTACAGTTATCATATAGCTTAATCAGACAAAAAAGTCGATTAAACCAAATCTTACAGATTAGACCGCGCTTAAATCATCGATCCCTTCGTAATACATCAATACATTAGATTACTCAGACTGATGTTATCAAATCACTACGGCAGTGAATGCAAAAAGCAAAAGTATGATGCGCAATTGGCGCTGTATTTTAGATATAGCCAAATATTTAGCATCATAGATTACATCAGTAAACAGATTAAAATTAGAGTCACTGAAATACTATAAGAATAATTCACGTTATCAGACATCTAAAGTTACTCAATATAATAAAAAGTTTGTCATAATGAATTTCTTTTTATTTACAACCATATATGTAATGTTGATATTTTAAATTTACAATAAGTTTGAAAGAAACGTATCTTTGCCTTTGACGTATATCCAGATAGAAAATGACACTTACCAGGGTGGAAAGTGATTACTTTCCACCAAGACAAATGTCACTTTCAACCTAGGTAAATGTCAACATTCATTGAATAACCAATATTTTCGTTTAAAAATCTTATTGTACATTAAAATATTTTCAACAAATTTTATTCATATTAATTATTACAAACTATTTTACTAAATTAATTGGAACATTCTAGTGCATTATAAGCGGCAACATAAATCATTAATTTATGCATAGAAATGGTAACTAGAATTTCGCATTTTGCCAGATATTCTTATGACAATTTTAACCTGAGAATCTGTAGACTTATAGACGTACCCTTCAGCTACGGTGAAAGATTTTTATTCCCCTAATATTTTCAACTGGATAATGTAATCACCACTATTTACCAATAGTGTGGCTACTGTTATTCGAAAGCAGTGTTCCGTACAATGCGGAAGCTTTAGAAACACTGCAATTTTTTGAGAAATTGCCTTATAGAATTGTGGCCAAATGGCTGGCGAGTGATTTTACCGAATCTTAATTGTAAAAAGAAGTTTTCATTTAGAAACGTTACCCATTACTCACTATAAATACTCTTGACTGGTAAGTTTTTGATGTTGGAATTTCGATGCGAACCATATTTTCCACGATATTAACATCAGCCAATTTCATTTTATGCAGTTCGTCCCTTCGGAATTGCGAGTGCAACCTTTATAGTTAGCATATCATCAGGTGTATTCTTCAATGACGCCACTAAGTTCTCACTGAAGAAAGTACTTGACTTTTTGGATACATATCCTAGATTTCGTTGTTTCAAAAATGCCAAAAACTTCCAAAATTTGGAGACTTTATCTTTAATATTTAAACTAATACGCAACATTTAGTAAATGGGTTGACTGGTTTTTGATTTTGGCAATTTCGTTAAAATATTCCAGCACAATAGTTTTGAAGCAGCTTTCTGAACACCTTTTTGCGAGCACTTTATCGTACCTTGCACGACTCTTCTTAGGTAACAAATCTTTTTCCAAATTTCAGCAGCTTCTCTCAGTTGAGGAAGAGTACAAATAATTTCTTCTGAATTGCTCATTGTCTTGAAAACACTTTTATATTTCACTTCCTTATAATTTAGTTGTATGTAATACCTAGGATACGAGATACATGAACATATCCAAAGTAGGCTTAAGACATAAAAAATATTGTAACTTTTCCATATCTAGTATATAAAGAACTAACGAGAAAATTAATGTATTAAAACATTAAATTAGGCCCAGTACATTGAAATTTTGCGTATATAACACTTTAGTAATGAAAAAGTAGAATTTTTGTTTCAATTGACAATGATTGATTGATTGATTTAACGGATTTGAAAATATAACAAACAAGCAGAGTTATAAATTTCAGAAGGCCATATTTTATTCATCACTAATTTTTGTTTCTTTTGCATAATGGGGAGGTACACAGTATTGTGAAAATTAAATTTCAAAATCTTCAAACATTATTTTCTTGAAATATTTGTTATGTAACCCCATAATTTTTCATGATGTATGTATGTAGAATGACACGCTCTTTCAAATAGCATGGTCAAAATTGAGGGTTGCTATTTAAAAAAATTGTCGATGACGTCATATCTCGAACAACGATGACGTCACAAATGTGGGTCGTATGTCATAAAGTGCCTTTTTTAAAAACAAAGTCGACGTGCTAGGGGATTTTTTCGAAAACTTCTCAATTTCAAAAATAATGAATTTATTCGTTACTTTTCGAAAGCACTGTATAATAGATATTGAAGTTCACCTACGTTTTTAGTTTGTTAATTATGTTCCTGTTTGCTTTCGAAATAATTTTTAATAAATATAATTCTAATAAGACCTTTATTTTAACGTTTTTTAGAAGTTTTCCCAGTCGTCTAGAATGCATCGAATATAGCCTGGAATGTTTTAGAAAACGTCAAGATAAAAGTATGACAAAAATTATAATTTCAAAAGCAAACATGAATATAATAACAAACTAAAAAGGTAGAATTATGCTGTTATACTAATAATAAAATAAAACATAATTTACTTTTTATGATTTTATTAAAAATATATAATTCAGTGGAAATGAATAACAACCGTGTTTTCTAAAAAAAAAAATAGTTTAGTAGTAGTAGTACATGTTCTAATAAGAGACTTATAAACTAATAAAGTTCTAGTAGGTAAATCATAAACAACAAAATAAGAAAAATTAAACATTAATGTATTTAGGCACTACATAATAAAAATTTACAAAAACTAACTGGTAGTGATCTTTTAGTTTCTCTAAAGTTACCAGAAAATCAGAATACAGAGTAATCTGAAACGGCAGAGTAAACTAATATTTTTAAGAGTTATAGTCCTAATTAGTTTTAGCTTTATCAAATGATCAGCAATATTTGTTATAGTTAGGTAAGTACTTACCATTTTCTTTGATCAAACCTCAAGCTAACTTTAAATGTTCTCCATTTGAATACAGTGGACGAGAAGTAACTGAACACAACAACGCTACACGATCAACATGGTGTAGTGAACAGGTGATATACTGCAGCTGCGCAGTTGTGCTTAACCAATCAGGAGTAGGGATATAGTACACAAACGTGTCTTAAGTTTACACAAAATCGTGTAGTTTTATCACATCACGTAAATTTTACAGAAATTCGATATATTTTATTATAATTCTAGTAATTTTAACACATTTTTTGTAAAACGTATAAAAACATCATTGTGTGTAAAAGTATTAACACATTATTACACAATGGAAAATCTCACTTACACAGCAACTTTTTTACAGTGTATCTATAAAACTAAAATACTGTTGTGACACTTGCATGAAAATCCTCGAAATAGTCTTAAGCCGGCAATTGATATTAGGTTGGTTGGCAAGACGCAACTGCAACAAGAAAGGTGGTAGAAAGAAAATTTTAGGCCCACAACGCAGGCTGGAGCAAATATTTGGACAAAACACAAGAGATTTGACTAATGGGGAATAATGAAACTATTTTACTTAAATGGACGAATTTCAATGCTAGTTTCATGTGAAAAATATGGAGATTGTAGTTAGGTTAATTTAAAAAATAAACGTGTTTAATTTTTTATATTTTGTACTATCCATATTACAACTTAGTTTTAGGCAGTAAGTTAGGTATTAAGTTCAAAGGGAAAATGTTATTTTTAGTTTCTTCTGGTTGACTGTTCTGACCATTACATAGTTCTTCAGATGGAATGTACTCAGCAACAAGTGACTTAAACTTTTCCCAAGGGCACAATTCCTCGCACGCAGGCAATTTCAAAACTCTGATGTTATTGGAAAGATGATTCTGATAGTATATCTAAAAATAACGTATTTAATAGCTGTAGTAATTATCATTCATAATTAATTTTATGTTATTGCATGTATTAATACCTCATTAATAACACGCCATTGATGTAGGGAAATACATACATAATAGGTATATCAATTACGCATTTTGATCTGTTTAACAAAGTAATTACATCACGAATAAAATATAACGTTTTCAAAACTTGTTTCATTTGGTATATCCAGCAATGTCATAAACATGTTTATTTTATGCAGTAAAATAAAAAATATCCACCTCTTTTATTTGCGGAAACAATTTAATGTATATCTAGGTATACCGACTTTTTTGGAAAAAGCATAATTCTATCATGTTTCCTAAATAATTTAAAATATTGGAAAGTGATTTATCAGATTATTTTAAGGAAAAAATACTGATTAAATTAGCTGATTCAATATTTAATTTAGCCGTAGTTTCCAAATTTGTCGGCAGAGAACAGCAATGAACATTTGGCAGCAGTGGGTGCGATCAACTGTAAAAGTTTTTATGAAACGCCTCAAAGAGCTGTAGTTGTCTAATATGATCAAAAGAATGTACCATAAGTGTTTAAAAGAGACAAATTTTTGTCAGACACATCATAGTCTTGTTAAAAAATATCAGTGTCAGTACGACGAGGCAGGTGAGGCAGTGCTTCAGTAAAAATTTTAAAGTAATAAGTGACAAATAAAAATCACTAACTGCTTACTAATATGCAACAATGTGTATAGGATTTAATACGTTCATAAGAAAATTGTGTGGTGTTATTGGTGTGAGGCATGCCCTTCAGAGGCATGCTTGGTTTCTATGAGGGTGCAACAGATTCAGTCTAATATATTTTGCCATATCCTAGGGTCGTTTTGGGGTTCCTTTTCCATTATTATATTATATTTAAAATTTAAGTGCAGTGTAATTGAACTTTTATTCGTTTTATTTAAGTTTCTGATGCGGGTACTGTAATTGTGTAATGTGTGATGGCAATGCCCAGGGCCTCAACTAACCTCTTGCAACATCTCAGGCTGAATTTCTTCAATTTCGTGACGAATATTGTCTTCAAGATGTTGAATCGTTTGGGGCTTATGCACATAAAGTTTTGATTTAAAAAAAACCATAGGAAAAAGTCTGGTGCTGTTAAATCGGGAGATCTGACTAGCCATGCTAAATCGCCATTTCGTGAAATTAGTCTTCGTGGAAAAACGTCATTCAATAATTGAATTGTTGAACGGGCTGTGTGTGCTGTGGCCCTATCTTGCTGAAACCACATGTTCTCTAGTCCTTGCTCTTCCATTTCAAGTACAAGAAAATTTCGAATCATGTTGGTACCGTTCAGCAGTAATAGTAACTTCAACACCTTGGTCATTTTAAAAAAATAGGGAGCAATGATGTTTCCAGCATGAATACCACACCATACAGTTGTTTTTAGTGAATGCAATGATATTTTATGAATTAATTGAGGATTCTGTGTTCCCCAAAACCGACTGTTCTGTTTATTGACGTGGCCACTGAGAAGAAAATGGGCTTCATCGCTTATTATCAATTTAGACGAAAAATCTTCAATTTGACCAGACAACCTTAGGATTGCATTACTGTACTCAACTCGTTGATTAGTATCTCTCGGTAGCAATTTTTAGACTTATTGAATTTTGTACGGGAACATTTTCAAATCAGTTTTCAAAATTCGCCTTAAACTGCGTGCAGAAATGTGTAACTGGGAACCACGTCTTGAACTGATGTTCCTGGAGACGTCCGTTGTCTTCCAGAACGAGGTCTGTCTGCTGTCGTGCCGTACTGTCGAAAATTCGCATGTAAACGATAAATTGTGGTTTTGTGAGGCACTGGACGATTAGGATACTTTTTACGCAATTTCCACTGAGTGGCAATAATTTTCAATAAATATTGTCACTATTTCTGCTCGTTCTTGTGGCGTATATTTATTCATTATAAAATTTGGACGTCTACACAGCACAATGGTTAAAGCCAAACTGAGCTAAACATCACATAACCAAGATGGCGCGCAATCAGCTAGCAGGACTTTTGCCCCACCCGTTACTACCGAAGAACAGGAAGATGTGAGGAATATGCTAACGTTATTATTAATTATTCAATAAATAAGCACGCTTTCTCAACGTTCCCAAAAACGTATATTCCGATTTAAAACGTTGTTGCAACATTTATTAATTTTTCATAATAAAATTATTCAATATATTATTTTAAAATTGCAAACTAACATTGATAAGTACAAGTACATAAAATATTACAAGTGCATTGAACAATACGCGTAAAAGAAAAGAATAAAAGAAACCAAAAGCGCGTCAATGCATGTATTAAGAATCGTGGATTCAGTGGTTCTCAATACACTTTTGAACCAATTTTTGCAGTAGGTTTTACAGTTGATTCTGATTTTGTTGAAAATGAAACCATTCAATGAGTGCCCTAAGTCTGTGTACCAAAAATTATTAAGATTATTTGGTATATTATATCTTAAAAATAAAGACACACCATCAACAGCAAATGATCATTAAGAATGGTACCTATTCAGTAGAAATAATTAAATTAACCTTTCAAGCAAATTTATTAGTTAGGTAATATATTTTTGTAAAAAATGTTAAAATAACTAGGTATCATCATTCCCAATTTACCAGAGGGGAACTAAGTAATCTTGTTCAAACATTTTGAAATAAAAAAATTATGTGTCAACTGAATAATATTATTATCATTACTAACATGTACCTCATTAATATGAATAGTTGATATTGCGTGATTATTGTAAAAATGGATAGAGAAAATACGTACATAGCAAAAAAAATTACTATACTCGAGAAATCCAGTTAAATACGAGCTTTGCGTCAGACGCAGGATAAATCCAATATACATAAGTATAGATAATTATTTCATAATATCTTTTACCTTGACTGCGTGTGTTTTATTGATCCTGTGTATCTCGAAAACAATATAGGATCCATATGTGGGTACATGGTCCACCTTAATATCCAGCAGTATCATTAACTGTGCTAGATTGTTCTCATGAGCAGAATACAAGTAAATTTTGGTGCCATTTATCTCATTTACCTTCTTGATCTTATTCTCTGTATCGTTTATGATCTTTTTTATATGGTAACCTAAAAAGTATTACATCAAATCTTTATGGCTTACTACAGATTATGCGATTCGTGATATGTAAGACATTCGCGAATAGTGTGTAGGGTTTTTTTCGTTAAAAATCCATTCATAAAAAACCTTACACACTATGCACTAGTCAAAACAACTTTTCATTAAGTAATTATAAAGTTGAAATATGTACCGACTCAAAAAACCTTTATTTCGAGGTATATATTCAATTTACAAAATATATAAGTTTTTTAATATTTTCAGATTAAATTATGATGATTCAAACTTGATACAAATAATATGAAGACATATATATGAATGCCATGATGAGGCCGCCGCACAGGCGGAGTTATACCTAAGAGGCACTATACTAATTTGATATTAAAACTTAGGGTGATCCAAACTTGACACAAATGATATAAAGACTTTTATATATATATATATATATATATATATAGACAATTAATTAATCAGGTATAGCAGTCACTAGGAGACTAGTGACTAGTGACCTAGTGACCTAGTGACTGCTATACCTGGTTAATTAATTTTACAAGTCTATTCCTTAACGCATCAGTCAGGTGAATCTCTTCCGCTATATATATATATATATATATATATATATATATATATATATATATATATATATATATACAGGCTGTATCACATAAGAGCGCCACTCCCATGTATCTCGCTTAATATGCTAGACATGTCAAAAATCTTTAATTGTTTTTTGTTGCATTTTTGGAGGCCTTTATGTTCGTTAAAACAAATATGAGATCCATGGCCAACTTTATGAGTAATAATAAAAAACCCTGTAAAGTGCCCAAACTTATTGGTAATAAATTTTGATTGCAATATTGATACCTTTCACCTGATATAAATAGATTTCTGAAATATCGTATGTGGTTCGCTGTATTTTGCATAAAAAAGTACATTCTGTTTATTATTTTTTTGCAGTTGGCGTCTTTAAAACAGGTTCTACATTATCTTGAGCAACACGAAAATATTTAGGTACATTTTTTTAAACTAAAATTGAATAAAATTTAATAAATATAAAAGATAAGGGCAACATATAGTATATTGCATGAAATACGAAAAAACAGGCAATTTTTTGTGGCCATAGCCTGCTTCAATAAAATAAATTTTTATCCGCCTAGAGGGAGCAGCGAACCACAGACGATATTTAAAAAATCTGTTTATATCATGTTGAAGGTATCAATTTTGCAATAAAAATTTATTATCAATAAGTTACCTCTCTCTCTTAAAATAAAAAAGTTTGACAGCCTTAAAGTTTGGGCACTTTACAGGTTTTTTTGTTATTACTCATGAAGTTGGCCATGGATCTCAAATTTGTTTCTACGGGCATAAAGGCCTCCAAAATATATATATATATATATATATATATATATATAATCTAGCTCTGCGAGCCTAAAAGGTCCATGGCTTGGTTGACTATCCTTCTTCATTTTATTCTATCCCTTGTTTTCTCCTTTCATCTGACAATTTCTAGTTGCTGTTTCTCTTTCTCTACCTCTGTTTTCCGTGACTTCGATCACTCTATCCTCTTCTTACCCCCAATTGTTCGTGTCATTACCATTTATGGTGTCCTTATATCCAGCATCCTCTCAATATACCCTAGCCACCTTAACATTTGTGTTTTTACCACGCTTACTATGCTCACGTCTTTGTTTAAACTTTTTATTTCCTTATTTGGTCTTCTGACCCACCCTTCTTCTGCTCTTTTTCCTCCAAAAATGTTGCTCAATATTTTCCTCTCCCACACTTCCAGTTTTGTTTGTTCTGATTTATTCAACATCCACGTTTCATTAGAATGCCACTACTGGTTTTATCACTGTCTTGTATAGTCTTATCTTTGTTTGCCTATAAATATTTTTATTTCTCAATATTCTATGCAGTACTTCTACACATTTATGCCTGACATTATTCTGGCGTCGAAATCTTCTCATATTTTCGGTTGTGTGGCAAATTTGTTCCTAAATATGTCACCTGTTCTGCTTCTCAGAACCTGCATTTTCTGTTCCTTATCTTCCTGCTGACTTCCAATTCTTCTAAAACCTTATATAGTTTTTTCTCTTTTATTTTTTCGTAGGTTTTGTTATAGTCTACAAATGCTAGGATATACTAGAAAAACATCCGCAAGCGAAGTTATACGTAAGATGCATTTATACTAATTTAGTAATAACAATTTGTGTACTGAAACTAAGATTTATATATCAATATATATAAATCAACACACAAGAAACACTTTCAATTTTTCATTCATCAGAATGACCAAAATTTTCTTTTAACTTCATAGTGTCGCTTACTCATAATTACGCCTCTGTTTTTTTCCACATATCATATTCAATGCTATTGCCATTTGTACCAAATTTGAATTCCATACCTTAGTTAAAAACGTATAAGAAATGCATATATTTAATATTAAAAGATCCTGTATTTCGAAGATGAAAGGTTTCTAGATTCTTGTATACAGGATGTTTTAGAAACACATATAGTCGAGGGAAGAATTTAGACGACTTATGTCATATATTTAAGAAACTGCATTATATATTGCAAAAAATGATGAAATGATGAATGTTTTTAACGCGACCAAATATCGAAAATTATGTTGGCAATAAAAAAATAAATGGGGATTGCAATGTATATCCTAGTACTCATGCTCACCAGCCATGTGTATACTATGTAAAATTTAATTTTACCCAAAAAAAAAACAATTTGTTAATAATGCACCATTTTCGAGAAAAATGCAAAAAACTATGATAAAGTCAACCAGAAAATCTCTGTAATAGTAGTTATTTATCAAGTGTGTATGTGTCAAATCCAAACCCTCAAATCTTTCATTGATATGTCATATTTCATGTATTTTGTCATGTCTTTTTGAAATCGTAGACCTTATAAATCATGGACCGGCCCTAGAAAGAGAGGTCCGCTGTCCTGATGTGTACAAGAGGGATGAAGCTAGTCCGGGCAAAAACAGATGTTCTGTGACAGAAAAATATATAAACATAACCTGACAAAACCTTTCCTAAATAATTAACACCTTCCTTACAAATTGTTATTATCAAAATGTAATTATAAATTAAATTTCTGAATAAATGAGTAAATATCCAATATAATTCCGTCTGCCACACGTCTGTCATACGTCTGACATCTGCAGTTTTTGTTTCTTTCGGCCAATGATCTGTGGGTTTTTGCCCGGACTAGCTCTATCTCTGTCGCACACATCTGAGCATCAACGATTTGTATAGGCAGAAAACGGTTTCGGGCGCGTCCATGATTTATAAGATCTATGTTTAAAATAGGGTTTACATAAACAATTCTTTTGTTATTTTATGATGAGCCATCATTAAAATCTGGCAGAGTGTAATTTGTCATAAAAATATTAATTAAATTTAATAAATATATTAGTAAATGAAAACTATACAAAGACCTTTCTATAAGATAGCAATATACATGAAAGAGAGGTATATGTGCATTTTGTTACATACTACGTACATTTAAAGTAGCCAAGTTTTAGATATAAGTCAATAATAATAACAGCACACTAGTCATGAGAGGCTTGTAAGTTTTGATCTTGCATACTTTAATGGGCGTATCAAAATTTTGCTAAGAAAAGAAATAAAATTTCTATTCATCTGGATTTTTTTTTACAAAAAAATTAGCAGTGTAGTAGTTCCACTGAATACATTTTTGAACTATACAAATCTGGTTTGTGATTTTCTATGCTCTTTTCAATGGTGTAAATTTCTATTTGAACTAAAGAAACAAGAAGCTGAAGTATGATTTTTTTTCTTTTTCTTCAGTACTATGCCAATGAAACGAGAATAAAAAATAACAGATGCAGGTAATTTTAAAAAAATGGCGATTTTCATTATGTTGTAGATGAAATCCAAAAGAGTAGTAATTCTGTTATACAGTGTGGGCCAAAAGTATGGAATAAATTCAATAAAAACGAAACAATTATTTTTTGGGAAAAATCCTCGAACAGGCTGATTTTTAATTTAAAAAATAGATATTTTAGCGTAAAATGCGATTTTCAAATGTCATTTGTTTTCGAGTAATGACGTCATCGATTTTTTTTTAAATGGCAACACCATATTTTTTTTCCTTGATTCTGAAAGATCGTTTAATTCTATCAGACAGTACTAAAATTTTGCCCTCTTACATAGGAAAGTTTTCGAGTAAATGACGATTGAATGTTAAAAAACGTAAATTTTATCCATAAAAAAGTAACAATTCTGAGGTATGTAAAATAAAATACAATTGATTAAATTTTATACTTAAATTAAATGTTCGAATTGCCATCCACCAACTTCTTGAAAATGCGCAAGTCTGTGAAGAAATTCTTCTTGCACATTATGAATGATTTCTGGGGTAACTCTGCGTATTTCGTTCCGAATGCTATTTTGAAGTTCTTCTAAATTACGTGGTTTATTAATGTACACTTTTGACTTCAAGTATCCCCATAAAAAATAGTCAAGAGGTGTAAGATCTGGCGATCTTGCAGGCCATTCTATCGGTCCGCGTCTGCCGATTCACCTACCAGGAAAACAGTTGTCCAAAAATCTCGTACAGGGCGCGCATAATGCGGAGGTGCACCGTTTTGCTGAAATCATATGGTATCGTCAGGAATGTCAGGGTCATTATCGTTAGGAAAAATTACTGCAAGGGCTGGAACAAGGTCATTTTCTAGAAACTCTAAATATCTTTGTCCTGTAAGGGTTCCTTCAAAGAAGAAAGGCCCTACTATTCTGTCGTCAACTATTCCATCCCACACATTTAATTTCTGAGGGTGTTGGGTATGTGCCTCTGCCATTCAATGGGGATTTCCCCGACTCCAATATCTGCAAGTTTGACGGTTTACTGTACCATTCAGACAAAATGTGGCCTCATCTGAAAAAAGTATTTGCCGGTGTAAATTTCTATTTCCTTGACATAAATCCATTAGAATTTTGCAAAAGTGTAAGCGGCAATCGGGATCATCTTCATTGAGTTCCTGCACAAGTTGAATTTTGTAGGGATGATATTTTTCCTTCCTCAAGATACGTAGCACTGTGCTCTGACTAGTGTCATTGTTTAATGCAACTAATCGTGAAGAACTATGAGGATCCACCATACTTATCAAAATGTTCTGTTTCTGATTTTCATTAATGCTTGGACGTCCAGGTTTTGGAATATTTACAACATTGCCAGTTTCTCTAAATTTAGACTCTGTCTTACTGTTGATTGGCTGATAGGGCGATCTGGATATTTTTCATTAAATAAATCGCAAACTTCCTGCTGAGTTCTAGTCATATTCCCGCATCCGATAAGAATTAAAATTTTTATTCTTTGAGTAACAGTTAAATGTGCCATAATACTTTAAATTGAATAATAATTTCTATGTCGCTTACAATACTTATTAGAAAGTCGGTGTGACAATGACACTTTGCAAAGATTTTCAGCTACGTGATCCATAAAAGAACTATGGAAATCGAAAACTTGAGAACGTTTTTGCTTTATTTTACTTGATTTAAATTTTCTAACATTCAATCGTCATTTACTCGAAAACTTTCCTATGTAAGAGGGCAAAATTTTAGTACTGTCTTATAGAGAATTAAACCATCTTTCAGAATCAAGGAAAAAAATGTAGTGTTGCCATTTAAAAAAAATCGATGACGTCATTACTCGAAAACAAATGACATTTGAAAATCGCATTTTATGCTAAAATATGTATTTTTTAAATTAAAAATCGACCTGTTCGAGGATTTTTCCCAAAAAATAATTGTTTCGTTTTTATTGAATTTATTCCATACTTTTGGCGCATGCTGTATTATTAACGTAAGGTTCTTGATATGCATTCAATTTTGCATAGCTTTGCCCATTCAGACAAGATTCGAAACCTTGCAATTACAAACCGTAAAGCAGATTTTAAGAATAAATATAAATTATTTTACAAACTTCTAACCACTAGCCATTCTCTTTAAATCTGTAGTTTTCATGGACACGTAGTATTCCTTCACTGAAAAATTTGTTATGTTTTCCGGCCAAACTTTCCTAGTCCAGTGTGGTAATCGAAAACCCCATTCCTCTTCTGTAGATAATCCAAAGAATAGTCTGTACGTACTCAAAAATGTAGTTACGTTCAAGCCAGAATTTTGGGAAATGTAGTTGAAAATATCTTTGTAATTATTATATTCGGCTTGCATCTTTGGAGAAGCCACCAATTCATTGTACTTAGTTTCATAGTTCTTGCAAAGTGTGCCCAATAAGACCTAGAAATTATATACAGGGTGTCCGAAAATTAAACCGACAAATGAAATTAGCAAATTTTAGGGAAGATTTCATATCGATTTGACATAAATTGTCTTATCCAAAAATATTTTTAGAGATTAAACTGGAACATTAGAGAAGTGAATCACTTTGTACAGGGTGTCTCAAACCATACTATCAAGTTTGAGTCACCCTGTACATTGAAAGTAATGGTCGCTGTGTAGAGCATCTTTTATTAAATTACAGTTTGTTTGTGTTTGTTAATCGTTGTTTTGTCATAATTTGCGCCAGTTTGAAAACGTTCCAACTTCTTTATAGAATATTACTTCAGATAAATTCAACTACTAAACATTAGTACAGAACATGTAGTTTTGTAATTATCGTGCAAAAAACATACAATCAATTTTAATTAATTTAATTTAATCCACCTAAGACGGGAGTACCTTTTTAATATGGAATACTCTGTTACTTTATTTTGAAATTAAAAATACCAAAAAGTTGAAGATAAAAAAATAATTAAAAATATTAGTTGACCCTCCCAAATGTGACACCTATGGTTACAATTGAAAGATAATTTTTACATTAAATGACTGCCCCTATAAGAGCCTTTTCACACGGGCCACCGTGCAACGCTTCTCGGAAGCGCCGCTGAGTGGTCCGTTTTGACGAAACATTACTTTATATAGACTTATTCACACCGGCGCGCCACAGAATTAGCAGCGCCACGGTGGCGCGTAGTCGCAGACTCCCACCGAAACGTCAACCATAAATTAGTGGCTCCACTCAGCAGCGCTGCACAGTGGCCCGTGTGAAAAGAATCTTAGAGTTAACACCTAACATAAGTTTATTTCTAGATACACAGCGATCTGAACAATTAAAATAAAAACTATGTTAAAGGGTCATCTTCAAAGAGTCCTAAGTAAGTACCTCTCTTGATAAGACGATTTATGTCAGTCAAAATCGGCATGAAATCATGCCTACAATTTGATGTCTTCGTTTGTTTGGTTTAGTTTCCGGACAACCTTTATAAAGTGTTTCAAGATAACATCATAAAGGTAATAAACCATAAAAAACAAATTGTTCCAGTATAAATGAGTTTATCTGTTTTCAAGATACAAAGCACTATATTTAAATGGTTTAACATACAGGATTAGAAGTACCGCAGAGTTAAATAACCGAAATACTCCTAGAGCTACGGCATACGGGATGTACCAATAATACCAGGTTCAATAATAGTATCAGCGACGTTGTCAAGTTTAATAATTCTTTTAATAAAAATACAAAAAGATATAGAATATATTTTTGCATATTTGGATAGAAAATCTAGTATCCATCCCCGTAAGCTTATATTGTGTCAAATTGATTTCAAGGAATAAATATAGAAAGTTGTATTGCTATGAGTTACTTCTATGAATTTCGAGACTGCCAAGGTAGTGGTTTAGAAATTATGACTAAAGTTCAATATTTAACTTTTTTAGTTGAAGCCTATGATAGAACAAAAATGTAAGTATGTGAAGTGACATTATTTTGACTCCTTCTTCATATCTTTTCATTTTTGACCACCCGTTTCTGGATACTCTGCATTACGTAGAACCTGTTTAGGTTTTATGGCATTATGTCAAATATATTTAATTATAATCCAGAATCGATTAGTTTCGTATGATCTGAATATTAAATTTTATTCATTATAGTCTGTTTGGAAATGAAAGAGAGTAATAAAACCCCGAGATAAGAACCGGCCATGGGCGTGGTAATATTTCGTTTCAGGTAATTATCGGGTAACACTAATGCTAACAGGTCATGGGTGTACATGTAGTATATTTTACTGGATGCATCATAGGGTAGGAGCCAGTGTATTGTGACAGATCAATCCAGTCTTAGAGTCTGAATATACGAAGATGTGCTAGTGCAGTAGAGTAAAATTCGACTTGTGTTTAGTGACTATTATGCCAGTGGATATAATATTGTTTGGGTAAAATGTCGAGCTTATCAGATTACGTACCTGCTAAACGCGTGAAAAGATGTGCGCTGTCTCAGAATGAGAAGATTATTATATTGAATGTATTTAATGCATTGAGACACCAAAATCCTACCAACAGTGTTGACGACATCGTGGAAAAGTGTTCCAAAATGACAGGGATTGGAAAATCGACTATCTACAGACTTTTAAAGGAAACAAAAAATAAACAAGATACTGTAAATCCCCCAAAATCATCTACAGGGAGGTCAAAAGTCGTTATAGATGATTTCTTCAAAAATGTCATTCGCAGAAAAGTACACTCATTTTATTTTAAAAAAGAAATACCAGCGCTAAACAAAATTTTAAGTGAACTTTCAGAGGACAACGATTTGCCAAAAATCAGTAGAAGCAAATTATGGGCCGTCTAACGAGAGTTGAATTTTTGCTAGAAAAAGCAGAACAGGAAGTCAATTCTTATCGATAAAGATGAAATTATTTGTTGGCGAAGATCCTACTTAAGATCAATTAGAAAATTCCGTGACGAAGGGAGGAATATTTATTATCTAGACGAAACTAGGGTCAACGAGGGATATACTGTAACAAAAGTATGGCAATATAAAAATGTAAAAAGTTTTCGACAAGCATTTTTGGATGGACTTTCAACAGGTAAAGAGCAAAGATTAATAGTGACACATATAGGTAGTGCTAGTGCCAGATGTTTTCGAAGAGTATTTTACACAGATGTTGGATCTTATTCCTCCGGGGTCTGTAATTGTCATGGATAATACTAGTTACCATTCACGGAAGACCGAGCGGACGCCTACGACTGCTTGGAGGAAAGCCGATATAATTCAATGGTTATCCGGAAAAAATATTTCTTTTGTAATGGTGAAAAAGGAACTTTTGACACTTGTCAATCTTGATAAAGATCAGAAAAAATATGTTATCGATGAAGTGGCAACAAATCGCCAAATAACAGTACTACGGTTACCACCTTATCACTGTGATCTTAACCCAATCGAATTAGTCGGGGCGCAGGTAAAAGGAGATGTAGCGCGAAATAATAAGACGTTTAAATTAAGTGACGTGAAAATTTTGTTAAAAAATTCCATGGAACGAGTAACTGCAGATAACTGGCAAAGATGTATACATCATTTACAAAAAGAAGAGGAGAAAATGTGGGAACTCGATAATTTAATTGACGTTACTGTGGAACCTATTGTTATCAATCTAGGAGACAAAGATAATTCATCAGGATATTCAGAGGATGAAGTTTAATATACCTACTTTTTTATTTTCCTTATTGTACATTTATACAACACTACATTTACTCACCATAACTTGAATTTTCAAAATATATATATTTTGTGTGGAATAAAAGTCTGTTCATTAAATTTAAATAAATATTTTGATAATAATATTGAATAATTTTATTTGAATTACTAAAAACCCTCTTAACCCGGTTATGATGCTTAAAGTAGCCTCTAGTTTTGAAATGCTTTTTTATTTTGTTTATTTATAAGAGAAATGGACCGAGAAATTGAAGCGGCATAAACAAAGACAGATTGTCGGGGATTAAATTTTAGCTACCTGCTACAATTTAGTACGGTTCGATCACACAAAGTTTTTTTAAAAATACACCTCATCTATACCGATAATACATAATATAAAAATGTTGAATGTAAGCACCAGTACTACATTTATTTACGTTTTGAATACATAATAAGCTTTTATTACTCTCTTTCATTTCTAAACAGACTATAAGAAAATGACATTCCAGGAAATGTATTTGACTAAATATATCATTATATATACACACATAAATTTTGTCCAGTTATACTAAATTTATTTTATTTCGGATTTATACGTAATTCTAATTTATTAATTATAAACCTACTCAAAATTTATTTTACCTTATCTTCGGACTGTGGTAGGTAATTGTACGGAACAGGCTGCCAGTTCAAAAAATTATTCCAAACTTCCACACCTTTCGGCGGAAACAGTCCGGCGAGTACAAGTAGAAGTGACATCTTAGTTCTGTTGTAGTTTGTACTAACAGCGTCCACAATCTCAGGGTAGTAATCGGGACCCAAAAAGCCTCCATATCGGTCTCGCAGTTCTTTTCCAACTGAATACTCTCTTCGCTTTCCTGCCTTAAAAGTCAACAAAATATATTAAATGCTAAAAATCGCATTTATTATTAGTAAAAACTAAAATCAAGTAAAACAACAATGCTAGACTCTTTTAGACATTTCTGGATAATTAAAATTAGAAATATTTGCTTTAGAAGTGTTGGTAGTGACTGTCAATGTATTGTACTGTTAAAATTAATGAGATGTGTTTGATTTTCCAAAGCCAAATTATTTTTTTTTTTAAAGTTAATATTTTCCATCTTGTATACCAGATTATGCATCAGCTCCTTTCAGTTTCAGTTTAATAAAATTTCACATGGCGTTCATAAAAAGAGTAAAACAAAGTAACTCAAAAGAGTATAAAATATCACTTCTGTGTGATTTAAAAAGAACGAAGAGGAAACATACTTAGCATCAAAGGAATGATAAAATACAGAATGAAGAAAAGGAAGCAGAAATCCCTATGCAGTTGCTGGAATGAAATGTACCTAGATTTTTTATGAAGATGAAACATTACGTCCAAACCAGTGCAGCAAGAAGAATTCTATGTCGAGTTAGCATGTAACTTCTACGAAAAAGGCAACTAGAATATCTAAAAAAAAAATTTTTTGGAGATAAACTTTCAAGTTAGCAGAAAATTAGATCGAGAAGATTGAGTCTGGTGGACAGAAAACCACCAAAAAGGATTATTCACAGGAGAATAAGTGAAGAACAGAGGAGACAGTTGAGATACTACTTCTTGGAAGATGTTTTAAACAAACAAATCTGGATAAATCCCTAATCGTCATTAATGCTATTGATGTACTTGCTTAAGGACTGAATTTAGCCATAACATCAAAAAGGGAAATGTGTGGACGTGTCCCTAAGAAGTAGCTGAAGAAATGTGAACTGAACCAGTTCATGTACTGAGGACAGCCAAACTTTCGAAACATATTACCCTACAATAAAGAAAACGCAGCTGACATTCTGAATTCAAAAGGATATATTCATAAGATGAAAAACTTACTGAAGGATTGTATATAACAATATATAATCAAGAAAGTTAAAAATGATGCGCTGTCTATATGTTCTTTTGGCAATTTGGCAAACAACGTTATAGAGATCTGATCCCAAATGATTCAAGAATACCCTAACTTTACTCTTTTCCAAAGATTCACGAACCTAACGTATTACTCCAGCTAATAGTAAGTGCATTCAGATCAGCCACCTACTTACTTGCCCGTTACTTGTTACCTCGAACTAGAAATTTAATGGAAAACTATAACACCATGTCAAAAAATTTTTAATATTTCATCGAGATTAGGGGGATAAAACTACTGCCAGATGAGACTCCTATTGAGTTTTCAGGTAAAGTTCACAAAAGTACCGATCAGAAAAGCTTTGAAAGACCTTCAGTGAAGGCTCATCACATAAGAAACAGGAAAAATATGGTAAAATTAACGAAAGTGTGCAGCAAAAATAGACGTTCGTCTCCTTTAGAGACCAGTTCTATGAAGCAAAGAAAAGAATAATTATGTATTAATTCTTGTTGTAATTCTTTGTAAACATCTATATGGAAATTTCCTACAAATAGGAATCAGTGGTTCTAAACCTAAAATATTAATTTAGATATGTTGAAAATACATCCATCATATCGCTTCATGGATATAGCAATATACAAGAATTTTTAGACCATATTAATGCACGTACATCAGATTTACTATGGAGTTGGAAGAAAACCGTTCTCTGAATTGAAATAAAAACTTAGATGACACATTAGAAGGTAATGTTCATTAAAAGCCACACCTATTTTTATACAAAACTGAGTAAACTCTAACTAAACGCTGCCATGTGGTGGTTCAGACTTAAACTTAAATATTATTACAGACAATCAACTACAAAATAGCTTTAAAATAATACCAAGCTTGCTAAAATATTGATTGATTGTCGTGAAGGATAGACATGTTTTATGTGTATCCATTTTAAAAAATAACAGATTATTGTGATAGAAAAGTGTAATGTGCCTGCCATTATGGCAAAAGCTACTAGAAGCAATACAGATCTAAAAGCTCTTATAACGGACCTGTGTAATAGTGAAGAATTCTTACAAAAGATATTTAAGTATGTTTCTAAAACAAAACAAAATAAAACTGATATTGAACCGTTAAGAAGGGAGAATGACAAATTAAAAATTGCAGTCGAGAAATTGGAAGGTGAGGTTTCTCTATTAAAAATTAAACAGCAGGAAGGAAGAAAGAACGCAAAAACTGTAAACATAGTTAAGGAAGCGAGTATGCCTATAACCTATGTTGATGTTCAGGCTCAGCCGCGGCCTTTGTCAACTATTGTAGAGATGGTTCGTGCCATATAGAGTACAAGCCAGGTGAAGCCCAACACGGTTGTGGCTACTGATGGACGCAAACTAGCAGTGGCTGAGGATGAGGAATTTGTTAGGGTAACTAAACGGAAAAGGAATAAGCCTGAGCAGAAAATTGGGGCAGCTACGGAGGATAAATCTGGCGGTCTTCTGATAGGTACGGGTCAGAAAACAGCCTGGTTTTATGTGGGAAAAATAAAAAACAAAGATGTTACAGAAAGCGACATGTTAGATTATTTAAAACAAAATGACAATGAAGCGGATTTTATAGTTGAAAAGCTTGAAACCAAAGGACCTCATGCTGCATTTAAAGTTGAGGCATCTTTTAGATTACTTGATAGGTTGAATGGTGAAGAATATTGGCCATTCGGTGTATGCATCTGACGATTTAATGTTTGGAATACTAATAAACGACATCTTAATAGGAATAGTTTTTTAGACAACGCTTAACGAAGAGGAGGCGAGAGTCTGATTACATGAGGCATAATAAAAGTATTAGCATCGTATATCAGAATGTGAGACGTTTTCGTACAAAGCTGAGAGATTTTTATGAAACCATTATGACTGACAATTGGGATATTTTGTGTATTATAGAGACTTGGCTAAATACTACAATTTTTGACTGAATTATGTGATAACAGATATGTTATATTTAGAAACGATAAAAACTATGATGAGCTGAGGTTACTCGAGGTGGTGGTGTAATATGTTGTGTTAAAAAAAATAAACCATATTTAATTACTCAGAGCGTTTCAACTGATTATTAATGGATTTTTATTAAATTAAATGTAAACGGTGAAAACATTTTGATATGTTGCGTCTATATCGGTTGTAAGTCAGGTATTGCTGTATATGAGTCGTTTTTGGAGTCTATACTAGCATTTTAAATTCTGAAAATATCAGATATTTTAAGATTTCATATATTTCGGTGCTATACTACGGTCTGGCAAAATGTTCATTCAAGGCCAGACTCATTCATCAGTTAATAAGTGAATATGATTTGTATCCGATTAATAATAATTTGAGAAGGTAAATAATACACTAGACTTCGTACTAACGAATATGACAAATGCAATAAAATCTTTCTGATTCACCACTTGTACCAGTGGATACTTTTCATCCTATTTTAGAGATACCGGTATGTTTTAATCTTAATTATAATAAAAATGGTGAGAATTCAGTCTGTGGAATATGATTTTCGAAAAGGATATTACAATAAGATGTATGCTATGCTAAGTCAGTGTAACTGGTTTGACACTATAAATACTAGTGGTGCCAATGAAGCCATGGAGAGCTTTTACCGAACTTTGTATTTGATACTGGATCCATGCATTCCTAGAAGTTAAGCACCAAATTAATGTAAAATGTCAAAAAAACAGTCTGCACTCCACGGTTTTTTACCGACAAAAATATTGTGAGCTGAGAATGCAAACAAAAAAATTAATAAACCAATGTCATAGTAACTACATTAAGCATACAGAAGATAACATTAATCCAAATAATTTCTGGAGTTATATTAAATCAAAAATTTTTACAAATGATGCTGATATTGCTAATGGTTTTGCTCAATAATTTCAGTCAGTTTAGTACCTCCAAAGTTTAACTATCATTTTAGTTATAATCTAGATAGCTGCTCCATTAGAAATGTCACGCAAGTAGAAATACTGGACGCTATTGCAGCTCTTAAACCTAAAACTGCGATTGGGATGGATGGAATCCCATCATATTTCTTCGAGGCTTAATCAGAAATGCTAAAACTTCCATTGCAAATAATTATAAACATCTCATTGGAACACAGAGATTTTCCAGAATCTCAAAAATGAGCACGTATTACACCAGTGCATAAAAATGGAAATACCAGCATTACAAAAAAACTATAGGCCGGTTACAGTGCTTAATGTAATCTTTAAGACATTTGAAAGAATCATTTATAATCGAATAAGGGTTCACGTGCAATCAGTAATCATTTCACAACAGCATGGTTTTGTAAGTAAAATATCTACCGTTACAAATTTAATGACATTCGTGCAATATGTAGCTTCTAAAATGCAAAATAATAGACAAGTAGATACTGTATGTACTGACTTAGCTAAAGCCTTTGATCGAGTAAACTACCAAGTTTTAATAAAAGAGTTAAATGCATTCGGCACTGATGACGACTGCTTAATCTATTTCCAGTTATATTTAACAGCACAACGACAGGTAGTCAGATATAACAACACCTATTCTGAAAATTTCATCGCCAACTCAGGGGTGCCACAGGGCTCAATATTGGGACCAATGTTGTTTGTACTTTTTATTAATGACATTTACCATTATATTGAACATGCAAAATTTTTACTCTATGCAGATGATCTCAAGTTGTATTTGTCGGTTAATTCTGAAGACGACTGCAGTCATCTGCAACAGGATATTGACAATTTGGTAGACTTATGTGGTGTCAATGATCTGGCCCTGAATGAAGTCAAATGTAAGTGTATTACTTTTGCTAAAACACGGACGCCTATTTCTAAAGAATATAGTATCAAAGGGACTCCTCCACAATCAGTAACAGAGTTTTAGGATTTAGGCATTATTTTTACATTAAAGTAATTTACTTTAGCAAAGTAATTAAAGTAATTTTACTTTTACAGCACACATTATTGGTCTAGTCTCTGATTACCACCGAAGGTTGGATTTTATTTTAAGGGCTTATCGAGATTTTAGTGTCTCCTCATGTATTTTACTGTTTAATTATTTAGTCCGGTCTAAACTTGATTACAGCTGTGCCATGTGGAACCCTCGCTTTATGTTATATGAGGACATGGTAGAAAGAATACAAAAAAACTATTGAGATAGCTCTATATGAAGAGGTATGGGGTGTATTCTACATATCCGGCACTCGTTTCTTATGCAACGCAACTTTTAAATTTTAATATTTTAACATTATGCCATCGTCGCAAAATCGCAGAAATTTTATTTATATACAACATTTTTAATGGAAGATTTGATGTTCCTGACTTACTTGAGAACATATTCATTAATGTACCTTATATACGACTAAGGCTTATAACCAATTTATTTAAGATATATTGTTTAAATTCACCACTAACTACTTGCCTTGTTAGCACTAATGAATTAATAAAATTGAATAACAATATAGATATCTTTAATGACAACAAACATAGTATCATGGCGTATTTATAGGTTGAAATGTTTTGTTTTAACATTTATTTTTATTTAAGATATATTGCATAAATTCATCACTAACTACTTGCCTTGTTAGCACTAATGAATTGATAAAATTGAATAACCATATAGATGGCTTTAATGACAACATAAATAGTATCATGACGTATTTATAAGTTTAAATGTTTCCTTTCATCTGATTGTTGTCTTTTTATTATTTACGTTAATTATCATTAGGAATTTTTGTTAATTTTTATAGTGTTCTGTGTAGATTGCACATTGTTGTATAACCCTACTGTATAACTGTATTTGGGTGTAAATCTGTTTGTTATGCAGAATAAATGAAGTTCAATTTATTATTAAAATCGAGAGTTTTCGAACTTATAACTATACTACCCTCTCTCTTCTGTTTATTTTCAAAATAGAGGAAGATATTACATAAATAATTTTCCTGTTGTACAGGGTGTTAAAAAAAGAGTGTAAAATATTTCAGGAGGTAATAGTATGAACCAAAATAAGCAGAAAAGTCTTAATAAATATGGGTCCGCAAAGTAACGGTTGTGGAGATATGGACCACTATTCATTTTTCACACATTTTATTTTATTAGGAATAAACCGACAAAGGAAGCTTTTAACAAACAAAAAACAAAGTTGCAGAAGATGTTCAAAGTGTCTTCCGTCCATTTCCAAGCAGGCACGATATCTTCGTCTCAACGATATTCGAATTCTTCCCCACCCTCCTTGGTTTCTATTTCTTGACACTTTTGATTAATCCGTAGTTGCAGCTCTTCCAGGCTATTTACAGGAGTATCATACACTAATGTCTTCAAATATCAGAAATCTAGAGGGTTCAGATTAGGCGATCTTGGAGGCCATAAAACAGGTCCAGCCCTTCCTACCCATCTATGTGGAAAAGTTTGGTGTAAGTGCTCTCTAACGGCCATGGAAAAATGAGATGGAGTACCATCATGCTGGAACCACATTTGTTGCCTCTGATTCAAAGGAATGTCTTCCAAAAACTCATACGGTGTGTTCTGCAGAAAGTTGAGATAAGCAGCGCCTGTTAATCGGTTTGGTAAAACAACAGGACCTAGAAATCTGTCACCTACAATACCCATCCAAATGTTTAATGGAAAACGTGCCTGATGTCCAGATTCTATTAGAGCATGCGGATTTTCGTCGACCCAAATATGCGTATTGTGAAAATTAAACACTTTATTTCTTGTGAACCCGGCCTCATCAGTAAAAAGAATGTTTGTAAGAAAACGAGGGTCTTCAGCGTCATGACGTAGAAACCAGCGGCTAAAAGTCAAACGTGCTTGATGATCATTTATTGGATTTAAGGCCTGTACTCGTTGCACATGGTAAGGATAAAGCAGTTGCTCGTGAAGGATTCTCCAAACAAGAGGACCACTAATTCCTACCTCGGCTGATATTCTCCGCACACTCGTTCCTGAATTCTGCTCTACCAGTGCTAGAATTTCTTCTTCTCCTCTAGGAGTGGATACCGACCTTGGTCTTCCGGCTAAATGGTACTGATTTTACTGTGAAATTGTCATTTTTCGATTTGGATTTAAAGTTACACTACATTTGAAAATTTGAAAATGGATAACAGTTTTAAAATACTTCGTCGAAGTAACTTTTCTTATGAATTTATTTTTCTAACTGCAGAACAAATAATTTCCGATTAGCTGAGCACTTGGTACACATTTCATTAAATTATTAATTATTTCAATTTCATTTGAAAACACATATGTCTTAAAGACTAGGCTGTTCAAGACATAAGGGCATACATTTTCATTCCTTAAGATAACTTAAGGATTATATTTTTATATATCTAAGCCATGCTCTTTATGTGCATAATTAATTTAAGTATATACTACTTATTCAAAACATATATGGTGAATTTATAATATCAAGAAGAATTGTAAGAAACAAATAAACAATATTTATATAAATTAGGATGAAAAGTTTAAATTAGGAACTGATGTTACACTTCTAGGTACCTATATGAATTACTTCAGCACATGAATATCTTATTAACTAATTATACTTACATTTGTTAATTGACCTCTTCCAAAAGGATAGTAGGTATAATTCAAATAAGGATCTTTTGGATACAGTTCTGTAAGTTCAGGCGTTCTATTACCATGCCTAAATACCTAAAAACAGCAATAAATGAAGTAACTTAGAGTTGAATAATATATACAGAGTGTTTCACACCGTACCCAACAATTTTTACTATAGCTATTACTTTCAAATAAAAAGTCAATTTGTTTAAAAAAGGCAATAAACGTCCAAAACTGTATTTTTTCGGATTAAAAATCTTAAAATGAAACTTTCCTGTTGCTTCAATGACTTTTACATCGCACTTTGTTGTCGAGAAAAAAAAAATAGAAATCAAGGCCTCTTTTTTTAAAAATAAAACATGAATCGTTTATTATTATTTTTCCCGTGACAAGAGTTATTTTAAAGTTGAAGCTACTCAAATTTATTATTTTAAAGTCCTTATCATACAGGGTGTTAAAAATTTAGGTATTCAAGGATACCATTTTAAGAGGTCCTTACTAGTGTCCATCACATTAAATTTTTATTAAATTCCGTTAAGTAATTTCAAAGTTATTCAAGATAAACCGATTTCCAGCGCCGTAATAATTTATTGTGCCAAAGGCTCTACTAAAGTTTAATAAAACCAGTATAAAATAGAGATCTTTATCAGTTACACTTATAATATCATCAACAACATGTAAAAGCGCTGTCGCACAACTGTAACCAGATCTGAATCCGGACTGAAAATCGGGAATCAGTTTATTTGCCTGCAAATGTTCTCGTAGCTGTATATTCATTATCCGTTCAACAACTTTTCATAGTTAGAAAAAATGCTAATGACACGGAGGTCTTTACATTCTTCGGGATTACTTTTTTTGATAGCACAGTTACCACAGCATTTTACACTTTACACATGCAGGGTGGAGCCAACGAAAACTTTACACCTCGATTTTCTGATTCTATGGACAACTCCTTGTCTGCTTTTTTAATGTGGTTAAAAATTCGGATGTGTTATGAAACACCTATATTAATAATAATAATAATATCTCTACCCCTCATTCTAATCACAGGGATTAGCCCAGAAGTCGAAGACTTGTGCGGGAGAGAGGGCGGCATATTATTATTAAGCAGGCCGCATTTGCGCCCAGGAACGACTTACGTTGGTAGGCCCTAACCACTATTCAGTGCAGGAATGAGGGAAACCTGGAAAACCTCATTAATTAGGGGGGTAGTCAAATATCAACCGGCATCAATCTCTCACATTGATCCAAGCCAACATTCTTCCACCCTACCATACCCGCAGAGAGAGCGCCAAACCTCTCCACGAATATAGCTTATATACGGTCTACCGGCAGCTGGGCTCGAACCAACTCCGATCTAGTCACCTCGATTCAAGTACTGACGCCTTAAACAGCGCGACCACTGACCGACCCAACAACCACTGACCGACCTGATAATAATAATAATTAAGTAAAGTAGCATGGTCATAACCCCTTTCTGGATAAAAGCCATCAGTTTTAAGTGAAATAAATTTTTAAAAATTTTCTCTGGATACTTTTTAAACAAAGCTTCAGATAATCAAAACGTGAATACCACACTAACGAACAATATTCCAGTTTGATATTACCTACGAGTTATAAAGACATTTTAAAGCTGCTTCGTTAGAGAACGATTGACAGTTGTGCATGATACAGTCTAGCATCTTTAAAGCAGATGAAGTAGTATCACTGATATTTTGACAACATGTGAGTTTCGAATCAAATAAGACGTCCAAGTCTTTTATGGAGTCCACCTTGTCAAATATCTCCAGATCTAATCTGTAATTATATTCTATTGAATGCAATTTACGGGTGTAACTTAAGGTACCTATTCACGTTCAGTCGGCCGGCAGGCCATGGACTGTCCGTCCAGGCCGGCCGGCCGCTATCGATATTCAAACTACACCTGCAGTTTTGCTCACCGATTTCGTCCGCAGTTCTCTGTCGGTTTCGATAGTGGTCTCACATTTTTAGTATTTCACTATACACACCACACAGTTCTACATCGACAGTTGAAACATGTCACAAGAAGAGTGCGAAGCTGCAATTGTTATTATATTACACCATCAGAGAAAAAGGAAAAGGAAAACAATTTGGATGAAGTGGTTAAAAAGACGTAGCACTTTATCTCACATGGAGCTGATACGAGAATTCTGGATAAGCTTTCGTTCGCAAAGCTCTGTTGGCATAAGTTGTGTCTTTTATTTTCCATAAACATTTATGTTTACGGTACAAATCAATAAAATCTTTTATAAAACTAGGCTGATTTGCCATTTTTTCGGCGTCGTCGTCAAACAAAACTGATAAAATTTCAGTCTGGAGTAAAATTAGGCCTGCAGTCCGATGCCGGCCGGGGAACTACTACACACGTTAAGTTCTAACAATGAACAGGCCGCCGCAAGGCAGCGACTTGTCTTTTAACTTTATGTGTGTAGCGAACAGCGGCCGGCCGACCATGACCTTTCCGGCAAATATCGGCCGGCAGACTGAACGTGAATAGGTACCTTTAGGGTCTTGCATTTCACTACATTTGACTGAAGACAATTATTAGCGCACCAGTTGTTCAGTATGTATAATTGGTTTTGCAATCTTTGACAATCCCCAATGTCTGATATTTTACTGAAAAGTTTTAAATCATCAGTAAACAATAGTTTCTTACACTCCAGCTCAGATATTAGATTGTTAATAAAATGTAAAAAAGCAAAGGCCCCAAATTAGATCCTTGAGGAACTCCGGAAGTTGCCGTGAAAATTTTAGAATTGTGTCCAAGATATGTAATGAATCCGGACTGAAAATCGGGAATCAGTTTATTTGCCTGCAAATGTTCTCGTATCTGTATATTCATTATCCGTTGAACAACTTCTCATAGTTAGAAAAAATGCTAATGACACGGAGGTCTTTACACTATTCGGGATTACTTTTTTTGATAGCACAGTTGCCACAGCATTTTACACTTTACACATGCAGGGTGGGGTCAACGAAAACTTTACACCTCGATTTTCTGATTCGATGGGGAACTGCTTGTCTGCTTTTTTTCATCTCCGTAATTTCAACCCCATTCCCGGGAAAGCACGACACCCTGATTTTGAATAGGAGTGAGGGGGCGATCATTTTGAAGGTCTCATCGAGTAATATCTAACTCGCGTCAAAATTTTCATCGATAACGTAGTGACAGCTAAAATAGTGAAAGAGGCAACATGGAAAAAATGTCTTATAATCAACAGAAAGACTTAATTTTGTGATCTGTTTATTAAATGCTGGAAATAATCACCATTCACTTCCATGCAGTAAAATAAGTTTTATTGGAAATGTGCCCGTACATGATTTTTGCAATAATAATGAAACTCCGTCAAAACAGTTCTGATTAGAAATGTCATTAAATCTCTATTGGTGAGTGAATCAACTAAGAATTAATGTTAAAAGTTGACGGTAGATTTTAAAACAAATACGTCAGCAGTTCAAAATTAATTTTAAAGAGTGTCGTTATTATTGCAAATTATTGTACATTGGTAACATTTCAGGTGGAATTTGGCGGCATTCATTAATTATCCGATTTAGTAAATCATCTAGTAATTCGGACTGGGTAGCATAAATCTTAGGTATCAGATGACCCTATAGAAAAAAGTCCAGTGAATTCAAATTAGGTAACCTGAGTGGCCAGTTAATATGTCCCCTTTTTCCAGTTGAGCTTTGAGAAAAAATTTCATCTAAAAATTGTAGCACAGGTTGTACGAAATGAGGTGGGGTGCCATATTGTTGAAAAATGGCTTGTCTTCTTCATTCTGCAATACTTAAACGAGGGCTGGATAAATAGCATTCTCTAATAATTCCAGATAAATTTCGTCATTGAGATTACTGGGTATAAAAAAGGAGGACTAGCTTGGCAACCAGTTGCAAAACGTAAACAGCGGATACATTTTTTTTTCAGGATGTCGTTTGTTATGTAAAGTCGCTGTTACTCCCGCACAGTCGTTATTCTTAATTTTATAATTTTCACCCTTTTGTCCACAGAATACACCATTTTAATTCTACTAAAAATTAACGTTCTTAAAAATTCACAATGAACTGAAGTAAATCGAACACATGCGTCCACAAACATTTTTTACAAAAAAATAACAAAGAAATAAATACTTCTCAAAACTGAGAGTCCGATAAGAATAATATATTTGATGTAAATTCCACAGTGCTTCTTTCACTATTTTTGCTGCCCTTTCGTTATCAATGAAATTATAAGGGCAGATGTACTCGATTAGACCTTTAAATCAATCAATTCTATACCAGGGGGTTGTGCTTCCCCCTGGTAGAGGGTTGAAGTTACGAGGATGAAAAAGGCATGCAAGTAATTCCCCCTCGAATCAGAAATCGACGGGTCTAAGCGTTTTCCCACATTTTGATTTTAAAGTCCGAAAGTAGAGGTATAGAGAGTAGTAGGGAGAGAGAGGGTAGAGGAGTAGTTTTCGTTTGGTCACTTTAGTATCTGAGGAGAAAACAATTTTATAAAGATTAAATTTAGACCATCACACCAAATAGCATTAGTAGATATTTTATGCGATATTTTAGGTCTGTTCCAACAAGACTTAGTGACTGATTTGAAACTATTAGAAATATTCGAACAGTTGAGTTGTGAATGTGTTTTCAGTGAATATAACTCAAGAAGTAGTTGGATGAACATTTCAGTTTCAAGCCAGTCCCCGACTGCTGTTGGAATAAACCGTTTACTTACGTCACATTCTGTCACCGGTTGAAATAGAAAATTCGAATATTTAAGTGATTGTTTTCATAAAAATTTAATATTCGTTCTGGGGTCTCTACATAAGGAATAGAATTAACAAAAAAATCATTTGTCATCAATTTCCATGTTTCTTTTGTACTGAAATGTTTTATATTATAATTAACATATGCCTTTTCCTTTGTCTTAATGGCTTGAGTTGTGTAATTACGTAAATATTGCCAATGAGTTTCGCTTTTATTTTATTTAAAACTGATAAAAGTCTTATATTTAGTGATATCATTAGTTTAATATTATCTGTTATCCAGGATGCGGAATGTTTAATAAATCCCCGAGTAATAATAGATGCATGAATATCAACTAAGTGGGTAAGATTCTGCACTAAAAAATTAACTTCATTATCAATGTCTCTCATATCAAATATATTAAACGATGGAATATTATAAAAATCTGCAATAAGCGCATCATACACAACATTTTTTATGAATGAATTGCGTGTACATGAATTGCACGAACGGATCAACACTGTTGCTGATAATCTCCATCTTCAGGAGGAGCAGAAAAAAGGAACATTCGACGCTTGCTTGCAAGTGACTGAAGACAGTAGAAACATATAAAATTGGTTAGTTACAAACTTTAACAGTTTTTATTTCGTTTGCTATTGGACTTTCATTACATTTTTTATTTCAGTAGGTATATGGTTAAAAAATCGGATGCGTTATGAAACACCTATATTAATAATAATAATAATTAAGTAAAGTAGCATGGTCATAACCTCTTTCTGGATAAAAGCTATCAATTTTAAGTGAAATAAATTTTAAAAATTTTCTCTGGATACTTTTTAAACAAAGCTTCAGATAATCAAAACGTGAATACCACACTAACGAACAATATTCCAGTTTGATCTTACCTACGAGTTATAAAGACATTTTAAAGCTGCTTCGTTAGAGAACGACTGACAGTTGTGCATGATACAGCCTAGCATCTTTAAAGCAGATGAAGTAGTATCACTGATATCTTGACAACATGAGAGTTTCGAATCAAATAAGGCGCCCAAGTCTTTTATGGAGTCCACCCTGTCAAATATCTCCAGATCTAATCTGTAATTATATTTTATTGAATGCAATTTACGGGTGTAACTTAGGGTCTTGCATTTCACTACATTTAACTGAAGACAATTATTAGCACACCAGTTGTTCAGTATATATAATTGGTTTTGCAATCTTTGACAATCCCCAATATCTGATATTTTACTGAAAAGTTTTAAATCATCAGCAAACAATAGTTTCTTACACTCCAGCTCAGATGTTAGATTGTTAATAAAATGTAAAAAAGCAAGGGCCCCAAATTAGATCCTCGAGGAACTACGGAAGTTGCCGTGAAAATTTTAGAATTGTGTTGGAACTAAAACCGAATGCCTCCAATTTTTGTAAAAGAATTTTGTGATCGACACGATCAAACGTCTTAGCAATGTCTGTGTAAATCACATCTACCTGCCCTTGCATATCAAGTTCATTCGAAATGAATTGTGTAAGTAGGCACAAGTTAGATACCGTGGTGATCCCATGGTATTACGGTTTTTGTTGCAGGGTTGATCCGATTATAGACAGCTAACTCCAATATTTTTGAGAAATTACTGAGAATTGAAATCAGAGTTTTTACCATTCTTAAAGATCGGACATACTCTCGACAACTTTCATATGTCAGGAAACATGGACGTTTTTATATTAAATTATTAAAGTGTTAGATAACAGATAGGGGTTGTAAGAGAGCTCTTGAACAATCTTTCACAAAAGAGCTGGGATCTTATCATGACCCGATATCATTTTGTCTTTTAACCGCCTAATCGCTTTTAATATTTCTTCATCATCTAGATTTATTATATGCAAAGGAGCTACGTCATGGCTACATAATTGCTGAGCGGAATGGTATATGTCACTTTGTTTCTAAATACACGGAACTAAAATAATCGACAAAAGCTTTCACAATAACTAATCAAATTAGGTATTCTAGATGTATCTTTTTTTTTTTGTTGAATATATGACCAAAATTTGGTAGGGTCACTTACTACAGAATTTTCTACATTATTTAGATGATTTTTGTAAGCAATATTTGACTTTTTATCAGACACCTCAGTCTTCTAAATTCAAGCAAAGTTTACATTTTTTTCATTTTTATATTTCAATCGATACTTGTTTTTCAGTCTGATGTTGTTCTTTATTTCAGTGCTGTACCAAAAAGAAAATTTGTTATTAGTTTTAAAAGAACATGTTGATCTAATATCGAATAAAGAATAGCATAAAAAGCGGAGCATACATCAACTTGAGATAAAAAGCTCCAATCCGTATTTAATATATCATTATATGATTCAGAAAAGTTAGCTCCGCGGAAATTATAAGGTATACTCTCAGAATTTGAAAAAATCTCACATCATCAATATTAAAAATTGTTGGATAAGTTGTGAACCGTACATTTCAATTAACATTTAGAATCATATTTATCAAATAATTTTTATTTTGCTTTAAGTATCTACTCACCACGTGTGTCAAAATCAAAGTTGACGGAGGCGACTGCTCCTTGAACAATATATTTCTTGAGCTAACTACCACATGTGCTATAATGTAGACCCAGATAATACCGCCTATCATATTCAGTCAATGGTTGACTTGTACTATATCAAATTCACCGAACATTCATGTATAAATGACTGTTACATATTTATATATATCAAATTAATGGTTCTTTTACTGATAACCACTACGTTTACGCATTTTTAACGACAATTTGAATAACTTGCAGACACGATCAGAATGTTCAAATTATTTTGAAAATGATAATAACTGATAGCAATTCCCCGTTATACATTTTTTGTAACATTTTGAAATGTGTAAGTACCTATGGTTAGAAATTTCAAGTCGTTCTGTAACCATTTCAGCGAACTAATAAACATATCAACATTACCATTAGAATTCTAATTTGAAAATTTAATAAATTACGTTAGCATATTTAAGTAAAAGGAAAAATTAAAACAGTGAAAATTGGCGACGTTGTAGACATAAAGTAACGATCTCTTAATAATTGTTGTCACTATGCAATATTTTATGGAATCAAAGTTTTTCTTTAAATTTAATTTTAATGAACAAAATATATGAATTAATCATGAATATAAGTTTTCTTCACTGCTTATTAGGTGTCCTAAAGATCTGATCTGTTTTTATATTCCACAACTGAAGAATCCACTCATTTGGATGTGCATAAGAACCCACATGGGGTTACTAGACATCCGGCTAAGTTTTCATTCAATGATTGAGTTTTTTTACAAGTATAGCTATTGCAGAATAGGTTTGCGTTTTGCAGAGCTACACACACCGTCAAAAGTCTTGGACCCCCCATTCTTGTTAAAGAAATGTTTTGTCAGAAAAACCAAATACATTGATAAAAGTATATTGTGTTCTGAATTTATTAAATCAAAAAGAAGTAACAAAACAAGTTCTCTTCTTGACTAATAGTCGGTATGACCTCCATCACGTTCCAATAGCAGATTGACACGTCTGTACATTACATACCGAATCGTTTGGACCCCAAATGAGAAGTAAGTGTACCAAGGAACTTCCAGACATTATTCGCTATCCTTAGACTTAAACATTTCCCCACTTGCTGGAAAACAGTAAACGTTATCCTTATTCCCAAACCCAACAAAGAACATACGTTGTCATCCAACTACCGGTCCATTAGCCTACTCCCGGCTACGAGCAAAGTTGAAGAAAAAATCAACCTTTCCCGCCTCAAAACCTGCTTTGATTAAATATTTGTGCTTTGTTGAAAAATGGTTTTAAAGTCAAACCTCGCCGATCTTCTTGAAATCTTGCACGTTCCATAATTTACCGTTCTGAACATTTGCTGTTTTGTTGTATTTTCAGTAGAAAAGGCACTTTATCTGAAACGATAACAGTTTTCAATCGGTGCACTGAATATTACAAATAAGATTATTTCAAAAACTGTTACTTCTAACAACTTCAACAGGGTATACCTTTTTCTGATAAAACAGGTAGGAGAATCGATTGTTTCTATAGTCAGATGGATACACTAAGCAGCAAAAAAGTTCTGTCATTTAAAAAAAATGTGATGTGCCATAAGTGGCGCCCTCTACTAGTGACGTCAAAATTAGTTAAAAATTCTTATTTTCCGTGCCAAAAAACATAATTGTGCCAATTTTTTTTTAATACTCCGACAGGTTTAAAAGTTATTGAGATATTTCAAAATAAAATTCTAGCATTGAACGCCCTGTATTTTTGAAACCAGCAACATTCGGATAAGGCATATTTGGCTCAATCGACTTTTTTTAGTCACCAGTATCTCCAGTTCCAAGATTTCCCAACCTTTCACAGACAGTATATTTCTAAATGCTTATCTTTGTTTCATTTCATAGAATCCCTCATCTCTTTCTGTATTGCCTAGTAGTGTAATAATATCGTTTTCATTGGTGGTGCCAAAGAGACTAACCAAATGACCTTATGTGTTTTTAAAACTACTTGTACGAATCTATTTTATAGATGTCCCACGATTTAAACTCACGTTCGAGAGGAAGCAATAATTCATTGTTTGAAGAACTATAATGTTGGAAATAAATAACTCGACAATGTTATAAAAAGTTCGTTATATTTAATACTTATTTATTGCTCCATTTTTTTCTGGCAATAGCGATTGTAAACCAATAAAGCGTTTGAGATTTTGTTACATCACTAGAACCCTGAAGATATTCATATTCTATTTATCATTAGCTGCAATGACAATTTTCAACGTTTTCAATATATTTTTTATCGTATGCCAAAATACCATCGAATTTGGATGCACGCCAAATTTTGTTGGCATATGTTGTACGGTAAGTGAATTTTTATGCTACCTTTAATAAATTGAGGTTAGGTTCTTGAGTCAAGTGGAGTTAGACAGTTTAACACAGAGGGGTGTGGGTCTATATTTACTGATTTTTGATTTCAGATGATGAGGACGTAAACTATACATTAATATCAGAAAAGATAAAAGTCTTGAAGGAGGAATATTCCATGCAATAACTGCCTACCGAAATATATCAAGATCTTAGATCTACAATCCTTCGTGAATACAGCAGAAAGAAGTCTGCAGAGCATCCTCTATTGTTTTCAAATAAAGAATAATAAGAAGATGCGTTCATCAATAACCTTAAGGTGATGTCGAAATGGGAATTTCCTTACAAGCTTTATGAATTCTAGCGAAGAAATATCTTGATAGGTAGGGCTGGAAGGAATTAGGGGATTATGAGAAATAATCTTACTGGTCGCAACTGAACCACTCAGTATAAGAAACGCCATAAAAGTCTTTCTAATAATTTCACAGCTAAATTAAACAAAATTTATTGATGGTATGCTTAGCTTCTCTATTGAATTCATATAAAAATTGTTATGTTGCAAATATCTGTATTATTTACTTGGTAAGTACTCTATTTTCTTGCTAATAATTTACAGTGTTTATACAAATTTACAAGTTTAAAATTATTCAGTTGTACAAATCAAATTTTTTGTAGGAAAGCATCTCGGATTTTTTAAATTGTTCTTCATTCATGATTCATAATTCATCCATTCACTGAAAGTCATTTGCAGTCATAAAAAAACTTAAAACTGCTTACTTAACTAAATAATACGTCACTGATTTTATTAATACTTTTATTAAAATGAATACATTATTTTTATTTATCATATTAATCCCTGGAATGTGGTAAATTTTTGTAAATAGTATTGTTTATCGCTATAATTTCTGCATTGTCACATATTATTGCCATATCATACTGATGAGCTTTGAATCACAAATAATTTGACAAGAATTTGGTTTGCTTGTTCAGATTATTTGTTCTCTTCTGATAAAATTCTGTTGAAACAATACGATTTAGATATACAGCAATACTCGTACGTATATAGAATTATTCAGAATATAGAAAATAATTCAGTCGATATACAACTATAAATGTACTACAATAAAAAATTATAAAAAACAATTCGATTTATGTTATTGTAAAACTAATCAAATGAATTAAAGTTAGTACACATACCTCCACCTACTTAGTACACCTACTAAAATCATGGCAAAGTTCAGTTTAATGGCAAATTCTGTTTTCTAAATTTCATGACTACATTGAATACGAAATTTAGGAAACGATGCCAATTTATTTTGTAAGGCTCCATATTTTTATGTCTTGTCGCAGTCATAATACGATAACCCAAAAACATCCAGGGATTTAAACTTTGATAGACAAAACAGTCGATGGGAATGAAGTCAGGACAATGGACAGTGTATTATACAGTACTTTAGAAAAGTAACAAATAAATTCATTATTTTTGAAATTGAGAAGTTTTCGAAAAAATCTCCTGGCACGTCGATTTTGCTTTTAAAAAAGGTACTTTCTGACATACGACCCATATTTGTGACGTCATCATTGTTCGACGTATGACGTCATCGACAATTTTTTTAAATAGCAACGTGTCATTCTACATACATACATCATGAAAAATTATGGTGTTACGTAATAAAAATTTCAAGAAAATAATGTTTGTATATTTTAAAATTTAATTTTCACAATACTGAAAATGATAATGATGTAAAAAATCGACTAAATTAAATGTTCAAATTGTGCACCGTTGGCTGCCTGACAGTAGCCAAGACGGTTAATAAATTATTTTTGGACATTATCAATAAAGGTTTAAGCATTAGAAAAATTGTTAAATATTTTCGCTGAAAATACTATATAATTATTTTTGAAACATCAGTATATATTTCTTGGTTTTTGCAAATATTTGTAGATATACGTATATCTTGTGTGAAAATAAATGATTTTAGCTCGACTTTCTTTTAGTTACAGTAAATTTATATTCAACGTAACTACAATTAATGTTAGTATTTGATGTAAGTAATTACTATTTTTATTGTTGTAAAGATAAATATGTTGTTTGAAATGAATGTTGTATGGTGAGACAAAACATGCAAATCCACAGAATATGACAAATATTTTACAAGCAAAGAACAGTATAAACATTAAATAACATGCAAGATAACACTCCTTATTTTTCTTATATTAGTACAGTAAATATCAAATTCATTCTGAACAGCAATATAATTAAGGCACATTTTATGTACAGGCGAAAATTTCAACAGATTAGACTGAGTAACTTAATAAGAAAGGGCAATCAATTTGGTTGTTGATTAATTTGAATAAAAAAAAATATTGAAAAATACTTACGACGGATTTCCAAATCATTGATGCAGAAACGGTTTAGTAAATTATACTGAGGTATACCTGGATAAACACTATCGTTTTTCCACCATAAGTACTTACAAAAACACCTCTGAATTTTCTCCAATTTAAATTAGTGAATTTCATAACCTGGATACCAAACTACAATCGTCGGCATATAAAAGTGTAGAACACTGTAGGTCCAAGTTGATGTCATTTATGAAAATAATAAACAATAGAGGACCAAGCACTGATCCTTGAGGCACCCCAGACGTAGCTATTAATTCGACATATCTGTAACCACGGTATGCAATGCTTAGTTTTCTATTGGATTTTGCCAGTCCCATATTATATAACTTTTGCAAAAGAATACCGTGATCAAGTCTGTCGAAAATCGGTGTAAATAAAATAAAAAAATAAAAATAAAATAAATATTTAAATTGACACAAGCACACGTAACAAAATATAATCTTATACTTACTGTTTTGTGAACATTCCACAAAAAGTCCTCATTAATGATCCGTATATATTTGTCTACAACACGTTGACAACACAACTAAAACGTATTTGGTTAGAGGTTAGGTTGATGTGCCTCTGCGCATGTGCAACAGAAATTACATGAAAACTTTTGTAAAATTTCATAACAAATTTAGTAAAAGTAAATAAGTACATTGTATTACCGCACTATTTCTGAAATGTCCTAATTCTGAGCATAGCCATCTCCTCAAATCCATACTTACTTATCTTAAGACAAAAATGTTATCGTTATGTTAACTTTTTTCGGATAAATTACCCTATATGCATAAATTAATACCTAATAACTTTTGAGAATGCAAAAATGTTAAATTATCAATTTTAACCACAGAACGATATTATCAGTTTAGGTGTCGGTACTGGTATCGGATTGACCTGGAAATGCATGGCTTTAAAGGGAAATGTTCAGAAGTATAAGCGGCCTTCACTGTTTTAATTCTGACTGTCGGATGGTTCTGAGCTGAACGAGTAATTGGTAATTGTTTACCACAGCGCAAAACTCCCTAATCTTAAAAAAAATCCTACCCCCATATTTTCAAAGGTGCTGATCACGAATTTGAAGTCAGAGTTTGGCAGTCATATGTAGTTTTCCAAAAAAAAAAAATAATAATCGTAACTAGGTTTAAATTGCAATATAACACCTCTGCCTTCTTCATTTCATTTCTTCCCACTGTTGTTAAAAATAAGTACTTGTAAATAGGCGTTATATGCAACTTCAACCTAATGTAATACATACATAGAGATTACAATTTTGAAAACTTTTTATTTCTAACACTACATGCGACCGTCGAAATCTGACTTCAAATTCGTGACCGGCACCGTCGAAAATAAGAGGGTAGGATTTTTTAGTTAAGATTGGAGAGTTTTACGCTGTAGCGAAAATTTATCGATACGTTTTAGGCGGTAATTTAAATTACATACAAGTGTTCATACAGACCGATAACGAAATATCGGTACAGATCAATGTAATGACGTGATGTAATTGTAGTCAAGCCAGACAATACAATTTCTAGCGTCCGCTGACTAGGTATATAGTTATACCACTGACAAAACTTTAGCAAATGTTTTAAATCTACAGCATCGACTATAAAGACACCTTTCGGTATGTGTGAGTACAGTATTCGATACCGATACCGATGTCGGTAATATACAGTATGCGTCAAAAGTATGGAATAAATTCAATAAAAACGAAATAATTATTTTTTGGGAAAAATACTCGAACAGGTCGATTTTTAATTTAAAAAATACATATTTTAGGGTAAAATGCGATTTTCAAATGTCATTTGTTTTCGAGTAATGACGTCATCGATTTTTTTTAAATGGCAACACCATATTTTTTTCCTCGTTTAATTCTCTATCAGACAGTACTAAAATTTTGCCCTCTTACATAGAAAAGTTTTCGAGTAAATGACGATTGAATGTTAGAAAACGTAAATCAATTAGAATACAGCAAAAACGTTATCAAGTTTAGTTTTTCGAATTCCATAGTTCTTTTATGGATCACGTAGGTGAAAATCTTTGCAAAGTGTCATTGTCACACCGACTTTCTAGCAAGTATTGTAAGCGACATAGAAATTATTATTCAATTTAAAGTATTATGGCACATTTAACTGTTACTCAAAGAATTGAAATTTTAATTCTTATCGGATGCGGGAATATGACTAGAACTCAACAGGAAGTTTACGATTTATTTAATGAAAAATATCCAGATCGCCCTATCAGCCAATCAACAGTCAGTAAGGTAGAGTCTAAATTTAGAGAAACTGGCAATGTTGTAAATATTCCAAAACCTGGACGTCCAAGCATTAATGAAAATCAGAAACAGAACATTTTAATAAGTATGGTGGATAATCCTCATAATTCTTCACGATTGGTTGCATTAAACAATGACACTAGTCAGAGCACAGTGCTACGTATCTTGAGGAAGGAAAAATATCATCCCTACAAAATTCAACTTGTGCAGGAACTCAATGAGGATGATCCCGATCGCCGCTTACACTTTTGCGAAATTCTAATGGATTTATGTCAAGGAAATAGAAACTTACACCGGCAAATACTTTTTTCAGATGAGGCCACATTTTGTCTGAATGTTACAGTAAACCGTCAAACTTGCAGATATTGGAGTCGGGAAAATCTTCATTGGATGGCAGAGGCACATACCCAACATTCTCAGAAATTAAATGTGTGGGCTGGAATAGTTGACGACAAAACAGTAGGGCCTTTCTTCTTTGAAGGAACCCTTACAGGACAGGTGGATCGGCAGACGAGGACCGATAGAATGGCCTGCAAGATCGCCAGGTCTTACACCTTTTGACTATTTTTTATGGGGATACTTGAAGTCAAAAGTGTACATTAATAAACCACGTA
The DNA here is from genome assembly GCA_037114965.1 of Monochamus alternatus. Classification (NCBI taxonomy): domain Eukaryota; kingdom Metazoa; phylum Arthropoda; class Insecta; order Coleoptera; family Cerambycidae; genus Monochamus; species Monochamus alternatus. The sequence goes on along the minus strand of CM073429.1, from coordinate 54,441,692 downwards.
ATTTAGAAGAACTTCAAAATCGCATTCGGGACGAAATACGCAGAGTTACCCCAGAAATCATTCATAATGTGCAAGAAGAATTTCTTCACAGACTTGCGCATTGTCAAGAAGTTGGCGGATGGCAATTCTAACATTTAATTTAAGTATAAAATTTAATCAATTGTATTTTATTTTACATACCTCAGAATTGTTACTTTTTTATGGATAAAATTTACGTTTTCTTACATTCAATCGTCATTTACTTTCCTATGTAAGAGGGCAAAATTTTAGTACTGTCTTATAGAGAATTAAATGATCTTTCAGAATCAAGGCAAAAAATATGGTGTTGCCATTTAAAAAAAATCGATGACGTCATTACTCGAAAACAAATGACATTTGAAAATCGCATTATACGCTAAAATATGTATTTTTTATATTAAAAATCGACCTGTTCGAGAATTTTTCCCAAAAAATAATTGTTTCGTTTTTATTGAATTTATTCCATGCTATTGGCGCATACTGTATATTCTGTGTGAAACCGCGCTGAGCTACATTGTACTATTTTGGCTATAAAAAAATGTATTATTCTTTCTGTTATATTAATATTCAGTAGACTTAATAAAAATCAATTCAAATACCTCAAACCTACTGTGACTTGAATTTTGTCTTGATTATACATGTTTCAGAACATATCTAAAAAAATTTGGAATGTACAGAGGTCTGTTACAAATACAATTTTGTAAAAAAATCGAAAAGGCCAATAATTTAAAAATACACTTCTGCACGTCATTGGAAACTGGTCCACTGTAAAACCTGATAAAGCGGCTTGCAATCAGCGACCGGATAAAAAATGGAAAGAAATTCCCCAGGGAAGAAATAAATAACATTTTATGACACCTATTTTATACAAGAAATTTAATGCAATTAATTTGTGGTTTTAATTAATGAAATAGTTTGACGTACCTGATGTTACAACAAAATTCTGAACCCGTCTTACCCAGTTTTTGCAAACTAACACAAATGTTTCTGCTTCTTGTCCATTTTGAACACTAAGTTATTGACAGTCATTATGATACGTTTATGTAAAGTATCAATAGTAGGTACTCACTTCGTTACGATACATTTCATTTTTTAAATATCTCCACAAAAAGAAGTACAAATAATTATGCTTGGACGCTGCACATGGTACGGATATAATTGAGACTCGTGTATGATACGCTACACTGCTGCAGTACGCCGTGGACATCTTGGACCATCTCTTCCACGATTCGGTTTCAAATTTCCCTCGCGTATACAGGGCGTGCAAGATAATTTAAACAAATCAAATTTTGGGTGTAACTTTCTTAAAGGCCAACAGGTTTGATTAAACACATATTTTTTTTGGTAGTGCCGACCACGCTGGTATTCGGATTAGTTTTTTTGTACAAAGTATAGGGTGTTAGCGCTCGTATTCCGCTGAAGGATTATTCGCTCTATTTGAAGTTGGTTTTTCCCACTCTAAGCCTTGCTATATTATATAAAATCTAATTTTACACAAAAAAGATGCTCTTAGTAAATTTGTTAAAAAAACTGTGGTAAAGTCAACAAGGACATTTCTGTAATAATACTGATTTATCAAGTGCGCTTGTGTCAAACCCCAAATTCTTTCATTCATAATAATATGTCATATTTTGTATAAGGTAAACTCCGGTATATTGTTTATTCTCTAGTTTGAATAGTAATTTGTTCCTTTGGAGAATAATATAAACTTAAGATTTTATTCTACTTTGTGATGTGTACACTATTACACAATATTATTGGAAACTTATATCAGCAGTGCAGATGTTGAGTTTTGAGGGAATGTTATAACAGAGTTGTAGCAGTAGTTAGATGCTATTCCGAAAAATTTCCTGAGAGGCAGCTGCCAAATAAAAAATCATTTTTGGTAGTAGGAAGACGTTATTGAGGAACTGGTGATGTTAATTAATCCTAAACAAAATAATTCCGGTATACCTAGCTCAGTTAGAACTAGTAAAAAAGATCAAGATATTTTAGATTTGGTGTCCAAAGATTCAACTATTAGTGTAAGAATTTCTACAGATAAGTACGTTTTCTAGCGTGTGGAAAATATACAAAAAACACTAATTGCATCCATACAATTACTTAAAATTACAACAATTTTTAGTTCTTACGGAGCATTTAACTACAGTGACACTCTTAAAACATTACCCCAAAAATCAGTATCTGCACATCTGCACTGCTGGTATAAGTTTTTATTATTATTATGTAGTAGCGTCTAACCAACGGAGCAGAATAAAACAGAATACAATTTTAACGTGGTGTCAATATTCACAAAGAATAAATTACTATTCAAATCAGAAAATAAATAATTTACCGTAATTTCTGTTATACACATATGTATACAAATGAGAGAATTCGGAGTTTGACACATACACACTTGATGGATATTACCGGAATCGCCTGCTTGACTTTAACACAGTTTTTTGCATTTTCCTCGAAAACGCCTTACTAAACGAAAATTATTCTCTCTCTTTCTCCTACATTAGTTTTTTTTTTAAAGCTGTGTATAAAGTTTTTCAGTGTTGCTCGCACAAGGCAAAACACATTTCTGTTTCTATTTAATTTTTGAGATCCTAAAATGGACGCAATATATTAAAGACGCCTGTGAGAGGTAAACTTCTGGATGTTCCAGAACGTCCATACTAGTCCAGGAACATACCGACCTAAAATGGACGTCCAACGGGCGTAATATTAAAGACGTTCCAAAGAGTATACTTTTAGACGTCCCATAGACGTTCATAATTGGTATTGGGACGTACCGACATAAAATGGACATAAAACGGACGACCCACGAATATCGTGTGGTATGTGGGTTATTTGAAATAAAAAGAATATTTACCTGTATTACTATAAAACTAGAACTAGCCATACTAGAATGAAACCTCAGCCGCAGCCTCAGTACAAATTTTATTATGGTATAAAATTGTAAAAGCTCAGTTCCGCCTTTTGCCTGTAATAAATATGTTCTTGGTCTAATTTCAAAATAATTAAAGACCTTATCTGCACGTACAGGAACTTGAATTTCAGCTTACGTTAAAGCCATAATCGCCATTTTCATAAACCCCCTCAGCACTGTCTGTAACAATAATAACCATAGATAGTATGGCCTAGATACAGTAGATATTAAAATGAAATATTCATTACAGTACAAAAAGTTATACAAATTAAACTGTTCTACTTTAATAACATATTACATAACTCAAATTCTTGCTTCTTGCATTTTCTAAATAATACCTAATACCTAATTTATAATAGCACATCTACAGTGTTAGGTTATACTTTGCAATATGGTAGGATGGAGATCAAAGACAAAATTATTATGCAGAGATAGTATACAAAGAATTTAATAAATATCTACAATACTTTTATGCCTGACATTCTACATAATTGTATACAAAAAATTAATACCAGATTCAGTAAATACATACATTATTTCATTATCAGTTAAATAACTTCACACTAATGCATTTAAAGTATTTTAGTTATGTAGAAAAATAGAATTCGGGATTTAAGCAAACTAAATAAATAGTATTTGACCGCAAATAAAGGACAACTGTGTAATTTGCATACATAACTTGATAAATATTTTTAAAAGTGTAGTGTTTGAGATTTGTAAAGAATTTTAAATATTTTATGTACAATAATTTCTACACATGTACAGTGTGTTTCACTTCTCACCTTCACACTCCTGTTTAGTGAGTAGTGCAATTTTGATGATTGTTTTGCAACTAAGTACCCTTCAAGTGAAGCTTTACAACGTACCATAACGACTAGTTTACCACTACGCGGCCTTCTACCATTTTTTCTCGGGCCATTTTTCGGAAATTCATATTAGCGATTTCAGCGCCCATTAAATTCTAAATATACCAAGTCTCCTTAATTTATATTGAAAAGTAATTATTTTTAAGCGCTTTCAATATTATTTAAATTGAGAAGTATATTTTTAGTATAATTGTCCAGAAGGTGTTGCAAATAAATACAAAATTAGATATAAAGTATAAATGCAAAGATCCAAGAACTTTTTTGTTTTTTTAATATAAGTAATGAAATTTATTTACTTGCGTTATTAGCATCTTAAATTAAATAACCTTAAAAACTGCATCATAAATTTAAATAACAATTTAAATAACAATTCAAATAACTTTAAACTAAATTTAATAGTTTCTAATCTTATTAAGGTCGCCGTATTTCTGACAAAATATGACCCGTATTTTTAGTGTTTTTAGATACTGAAATCTCAAAAAATAAAGCTCGAAGAACAAAAATAACCACACAAATAGAATCTTTAAAGTTCTGTTTATTCATTATTACTATTTAAATATAGTTTAAACAAAGTTTTAACTTTTAAAAAACGTATTTTCATATTGGTCTTTGCTACTAACCTAATGCCACATTTTTTTCAATTAATTTATCGTGCATATACATAAACCTAAACAATTTTATATGTAACACTAAGTAGTTTTATGTTATAGGAATATTTAGAACTATATATATCAATTTTAAAAAGTAGTTAGTTTGATAAATTTCAGTACCTAAAAATTTATTAGCATTTTTCCATAAGGGTCATTTTCTCAGCAAGTTCGGCCAACTTCATTATCTGGAAGTCTGTTACAAACTATAAAAATTGACACAATTTAGCAATAAATAGTTCAGCCTCTGACTAAGAGGTGGCGGTAAAGTAAATTCTGTTTACAGGGCGAACAAAATTTGGAATTAAGTATTATATTAGAAATCAAGACGAATTAAACAATACCACATGCATTTGATTGCATTGTTATTGATATAAATTTTCGATTTTTCCACTTCGGAACGGTTATTGAACGTGCGAAAGACGTTCTGTAACTTCTGTATAGTTATGAGAAAATTTTGACCTTTAAAAACACCTCAAAATTATGGGAACTAAAAAAATCTCTTTAATATTAACTAAGGGCTATTGGAACACGAAAAAATACAGGTGTTTAAAACACCAAACCAAACTCCTGCAAAATTCAGAGAATTAAATTGATCTGATTCAAATTTTAAAATAGAGGGTGTTGAAAAAAATGTAGTCAAAAATCTCAAAATTGACAAAATTTGAAAATTTTTAAAGTGTAATGACAAAACCACTTCAAAATTATAAATTTCAAAAGCAAAATCTTACAGTTAAATTATCTATCCACTGATACTGCTGGCTATATGGGGTATACAGGGATGCAGAAAATAAATGACGCTTACCTGTATATTAGTGTACATTGTTCTCATGCCGTCAGGAGATTTTTTAACATTTACTTTAAAACATTTATTAGCATTCGTCTTGTAAATGACTGTAACTCGTTGGAGGTTGACATTTAGGTAAATTAGATCTCAGCAATATATTTTGACATCTAATTTTTGCTGTATAAGTTTGCTTACATATTTTAAACCCACCACACAAACAAAGATATAATAGATATCAGGGTAAGGTTGAAACATAAAACGATTGTTTTTACTATTATCTTTTATTTTGCAGGTACACAAATTTTTCAAAAAGTATATTGCTATTTGTCTTCTGTGAATTGTCTCACTATTCATTATTAAATACCTATTATAAAAGGGATAAATAATGAATTAAAAATATATTTACATTATACAGGGTTGTTCGGATATGATTTCGAGAGTTCAGTTTTCATGAAGAATTAATATCACACTGTTCTATAAAATTTTCGTTCGAGTTCCAAGGCGTCTAAAAAATTATTTTTAGTTAATGTTTTCTAATAACTTTATTGCGAGTAAGTATATCGTTTTTCTTTAAATTTTGTTCCCTTCACTAATGTTTCTTTGCATTCACGTTAATTTGACCCTTATTCTGATTTAGAATTTATTTTTATAAAAATGGATACTACGTAACTAGACAGCATATACAAAAAAAAATAAAAATGGCACTAAAAACTGTAGTAGTACCTATTATTTAATTATTACTTTAATTCAATTTACAAATAATGATATACATACCTTTCTAAACCCAACGAACTTTCAATTAATAAAAATGTTCTATAATTTTCACTAGTATTACACACACATAAAGAATACAGAAAACCACTGCTACTGCAAAGCACAGATTTGCAAAGGATAAACTGCATCTGAATGCTGAAATTTAGAATACGGAAAAATCGATATCCCATTTAGATGATAGGGTTGTATATATTTTGCCGTATGATCGAACGCATGACCTTCAAACTCAGTTTCGGCTACCCGTTATTTTCTGCACTCCAACTGTGACATTCTTTAAATATTTGCAGTTCAAGTTTTCTCCGCTAGCTATCCAAAACTACCCGGTACATAGTTTTATATCATTGTCTGTCAACGATCGAGGTACTTTTTTTATTTAGAATACCGCAACCTTAAAGAGATTTGCCATATACTTTTTATTTGAATATCCATGTATGTGGAAGTAGTAGTGTACGCATGTTAAATACATATTTAAAAATAAGTTCTTTAGTCTTTATGTGAATGACAATAATATTGAAATGCAGTCAGTTAAAATAATCATTATTTACTATTTCTAATTTATAATATTGGATTGAACAAATTAGATAAGATCTTTGTCAACCGTTGATATTTCAAAATACCAACACCAATTTTTGTTAAGCCGTAATCGTACAATAAACAAAATAGATCCCGTCACATATTTATATAGTTGCAATATCTGAAAAACCAAATCCTATATTAAAACTCTATAATAAATACATCGTCTTCGTTCGTTCTTCGTTTAATTTTAGGTTTATTACCAGAATTACACAAAAAGATTGCTATCATAAGGGCGATGACAGATACAGTTTAATGATTTATTTTATTACATCTGTTGTTAACTGTAAATATTTGGCACAACAATGGTCATATATTAGATGAATATGTTATTTTGTTCAACTGTGACAGATTAAAACTACTTTATTAACTTCATAACAACTGTAATAGATAATATTTTATTCACTTGAGAATTAAGTATGTTTTTTTTAAATCTATTCTACTATTTTTACATCACTGCAATTTGACTGGGAAACTTTTATTATCAAAATACAACAACAAAACACAACTGATCTTTATAATAATTAATATTGCAACTTTTTAAACCAGTGAAGTTGAGACTGATACCACTACCAATTAGAAAGGATACTTCTAACGATTTCATTTTCAGTAGAAGATAAGTCTAACTAATCTTCTAATATTTGATTAATTCTGTTAGCTGTTACCACCTCAGGACACCGAAATGTATAAAATGCAACCCCTTCACCTAATATATTTTTAATTTTACTTTTAATTGACTGCTCTAAACAGCCTTCCGCAAGAGAATCAGAGGGCCATCCACCATGTGACAAATCAGCACCTGCTTCAGCAAGTAAAGACGCCAACGATTTTCGAAAACTATGCCCAACAGCGTATTTTCAATTTCAAGAAACTCTGCTATCTTTTGTAGCATCTTAGAAAAAATATTCGGATAATATTACTTCCATTCACAGCAGGGAATATTTTTCATTTATATAATATAATTCGTGTCTTTAATATCGTCGATAAACATTAGCTCTTTTCCAACACAGCACCTGACTAGTTTGAAACCTGTCCGAAGCAGTCAGTCAGTTTAATATTAGATACAACTCCGCTGCAGTAAGTCGGTGAACGATTTGGCTATCCACTTGGGACAGGTTTCCAACCAGTCAAGTGCCGTGTTGGAAAAGAGCTATAGTTAGAAGTTCTCCAATTCTATAACCTCCAGAAACTCCCATAATTAGAACTACCTTTAGCAATAAATGATATTAGAGGCCGTATATAAGAATTTTTCGAGATCTTCTCTGGTAAACACAGGTAACTTTTTTGCGTTATAACCCATTGATTTATGCTTTAAAAGGGCCTTTATCTGGTGAAATCTACAGAAAGTAAAACTATAGTACCGAAGCCACGACCCACCTGCTTATGTACACATTCTCTTTAACAGAAAACATTTTCTTAATCTGCCAATAATGATGAAGATTTCACATTTGATTTTGCAGATATACAGGGTGTTAAAAAAAGAGTGTAAAATATTTCAGGAGGTAATAGTATGAACCAAAGCAAAGTAACAGTTGCGGAGATATGGACCACTATTCGTTTTTCAAACATTTTATTTTATTAGGAATAAACCGACAAAGGAACCTTTTATCAAACAAAAAATAAAATTACAGAAGATGTTCAAAGTGCCAAAGATCAGGAGATCTTGGAGGCCATAAAACAGGTCCGGGCCTTCCTACCCATCTATGCGGAAAAGTTTGGTGTAAATGCTCTGTAACGGCCATGAAAAAATGAGCTGGAGCACCATCATGCTGGAACCACATTTGTTGCCTCTGATTCAAAGGAATGTCTTCCAAAAACTCATACAGTGTGTTCTGCAGAAAGTTGAGGTAAGCAGCGCCTGTTAATCGGTTTGGTAAAACAACAGGACCTAGAAACCTGTCACCTACAATACCCATCCAAATGTTTAATGAAAAACGTGCCACCCTCTCTCCCCCCTCTGAACCCTCTAGATTTCTTTATTTGGGGATATTTGAAGACATTAGTGTATGGTACTCCTGTAAATATCCTGGAAGAGCTGTAGCTGCGTATTAATCAAAAGTGTCAAGAAATCCAAACCAAGGAGGGTGTTTTCGAAAGAGTTCGAATATCGTTGAGACGAAGATGTCGTGCCTGCTTGGAAATGGACGGAGGGCACTTGGAACATCTTCTGTAACTTTTGTTTGTTAAAAACATCCTTTGTCGATTTATTTCTAACAAAATAAAATGTTTAAAAAACGAATAGTGGTCCATATCTCCGCAACCGTTACTTTGCGGACCCATGTTTATTAAGACTTTTCTGCTTATTTTGGTTCATACTATTACCTCCTGAAATATTTTACACTCTTTTTTTAACACCATTTCATAAGCCATGATTATTTTATTATTTATACCCCTTGCTTGCTTTTTGTTACGCCATTCGCAGAAATTAATGTACCTACTCCTTCTCATAAACTCACTTGAACTTCTCCAGAATTATTTTGCATAAACCGCTTGTGCTTCTAATAAATACATCGTCCGGTGCACAATCTGATAATATTGAATCTTTTTCCGTTACTTTCAAACACTTTTACTTTGACACAGCTCAAGACAAAAATATTGAATATTGACATGAATCCCACCTGAATTCAGCTAATGAACAATTTGTTGTTATAGTGTATTCACGCAACATCTAAATAAAATCTCAGTTGAGTAATCTAACTCAGGTGTTCTAAATTAGTTCACGATTATAAAATTACGTTAAATATCAATAAGTTTATATACAGCACGTGATTTAAATAAATTGATTCAATAGAACAAACTTTTTCTCGTAAATAATATTGATTTAATATATCTAATAATGAATGACAGTTATCGCTGTAGTATTAATTAAATTAATTGTGCCAAAACTGTATAAACACACGGGGTCATTATACGCCCTGTAACATGTGGCAGCGCCACACCCGGTGGTCATTTACTGAATTTGCCATGCGCCATTTTTTTCTGTGTGATGTTGTGATGCTGTAATGGTGTTATAAAGCCATGGTCAAGAACAAGCACATGCAAGTACGTTTGATTTCATATTAAGTTTTAATATTGTTACCAATCTTGTAACAGTCGTTATTGTAAAGTACTGTTTGATCTACTTTAATAATTAATACAATTATTGAAAAAAGTAACTAGGTATACCCATCCAACCAAGAATGTGTAACTGTTTTAAATAAATATATAGGGTGGTTCATATTTAATCTTCATAACTTCAGGAATCGATAGAACAGGTTAAAATAATGTTCATTTGTGATATAAACTTATTTCCTAGATTTTTTTCTCTTTTTCCCTCGTAACTTTTGAACCACTTATCCGATTTAAGTGAAATTCGGAACACAAACACTACTTATGATTTTACATCAGGTTCTTTAGTTTGAACTACCTACCCCTCTTAGAAGTGTATTTTGTATGCTACCCCCCCTCTTACTTTATTTCAAAACTACAAAAAAAAAATTTATTTCAATAAAACATTTACACACCACTTTGACCTGATTAATTTCGAAACTTCTTCGTCTCCTGTTTTTTTTTGACGTTTGGTCTTGTGTCTGAGATATTTAAAGAAATTGGTGACAGTGTAGCGCACCAGCCGCGTAAATTTCATTTAACGTTATAGCAACCCATGAAAACAAAACTCAGTGATTTGTGTAAACTGACGTTTTGGGCACCGCGATAGCCGAGGTGGCTGGGAGACGACTGGCCGTGAAACCAATCTGGATCGGCTATCTCGGTGTGGGTTCGAATCCCACTGTAGTACCATGTATCTTTGTGCTCGTCGAGAGATGCACAAAAAGTCTATAGGCTGCGGTGCTTCCGGGGACACTGCCGGACGGCTCTCAAAACAAAAAAAAAACTGACGTTTGTGAAAATCATTGTCAAAAGTATTATTTAAAGAGTGTTCTTAGTGTTAAGAAAAAATGCCAATACCCTCAAACATAAATTTAGTAACAACTACTTATTACAGGATTTATAACAAACTTATCAACTACTAAAAAAATTATAATAATTGTTCAAAGTGCATTCCTCTCGCCTCAATATATTTTTGGCATCGACGAACTAGTGTATTAACTGCTGCTATTTGAAAAGGATTGTTTTATATGTCATCACAAGTATGTCTTATGCTTTGGATCAAGTCCTCACGGGTATGTACTGGCGTATCATACACAATTGCTTTTAGATGGTCCCAAACGAAATAATCCAAAGGATTCAGATCTGGCGAGCGCGGAGATCAAGCCACTGGTCCCTCGCAAGGAATCCACATATTTGGGTGGTTGTTGGGTTGCCGTCCAATCCATCGACGAGGATAATTCTCATGCAACCACTGCCGTACTTGCCTTCCGTAATGTGCAGGGGCACCATCCAACTGCATCCAGTTCCCTTGGCCTAAATTTAAGGGGACATCGTCAAGCACGTCGAGAAAAGAGTTTTGCAGAAACTCATGAAATAAATCCCCATTTAAACCAGGAGGCAAAATATGCGGCCCACAGAGGTTATTACTTAAAACACCTATCCACACATTCACACTAGACTGTTGCTGAAATGAAGATTGTCTGACACATCGAGGATTGATTTCACTCCAAACGTGAATGTTGTAATTAACAATTCCAGCTTTTATGAAATTAGATTCGTCGGTCCATAAAACCTTATGCAGAAATTGTGGATTAATTTCTGTTGAATCTAAAACCCATCTACAAAAATTTAAGCGTTTTTCAGCATCTCCTGGCAACAAACCTTGAACTGGCTGGAGATGGAAAGCCCTTTGATGATCTTGTTTGTGTGCTCGCAGTACTTTTGATTAAGATAAATGGAGTTGCCGAGCTTTTAGGCGTGTGCTTAAAGTTCTATCGATATCAAAAAGATTAAGAATTCGCTGATTATTTCTTAGCGATTATGATCATTGTAGCGGCGCAATCCATATTCCGAAAATCGACGATGTACATCTACAAAAACTTGTGCATTTGGAATTCTTCTATTTGGGAAGCGTGTTCGGTACTCTCTAACTAACGCGTTGGAATTTCCGTCACAGAAGCCATAAACATAATGTATATCGACATATTCAGCATTTGGAAACGTTCTTGGCATTTTTTCTTAGCACTAAAAATGCTCTTTAAATAATACTTTTGACAATGATTTTCACAAACGTCAGTTTACACAAATCACTGAGTTTTGTTTTTTGAGAGCCGTCCGACAGTGTCCCCGGAAGCACCGCAGCCTATAGACTTATTGTGCATCTCTCGACGAGCACAAACATCTATGGTACTACAGTATAATTCGAACCCACACCGACATAGCCGATCCAGACTGGTTCTACGAGCAGTCGTCTCCCAGCCACCTCGGTTATCGCGATGCCCAAAACGTCAGTTTACACAAATCACTGAGTTTTGTTTTCATGGGTTGCTATAACGTTAAATTAAATTTACGCGGCTGGTGCGCTACACTGTCACCAATTTCGTTGAATATCTCAGAAACAAGACCAAACGTCGAAAAAAAAAACAGGAGACGAAAAAGTTTCAAAATTATTCAGGTCAAAGTGGTGTGCAGATGTTTTATTGAAAGTATTTTTTTTTTGTAGTTTTGAAATAAAGTAAGAGGGGGTACAAAATACACTTCTAAGAAGGGTAGGTAGTTCAAACTGAAGAAGCTTATGTAAGATCATAAGGAGTGTATGTGTTCCAAATTTCACTTAAATCGGATAAGTGGTTCAAAAGTTAAAAGGGAAAAGGGAGAAACGAGAAAGAATTCCTACTTCAACGCCCTCTTTCTCGGAAACGATGCGTTTTAGGAAATAAGTTTATATCACAAATGAACATTGTTTGTTTTATAGATTCCTGAAGTTATCAAGATTAAACCTGAATCACCCTGTCTAAAAGAATCAGCTGAAGTAGTTATTACTAACGTTATCACATTTCATGCCAATATAAAAAAAACTATTTTATACATCATTTCCGGGACATCAACATTTATATAAAATTTTAAGCCTATAATGTGAAAGCCTGAAAGATCAATACTGTAAATTGTTGACATGTTTATATTTCACCGACATAGCTAGCTAGCAAGTTCAACATTTATATGAAATATTAGGCCAATAAAATAAAAATATATACCCCGACATGCATGTAAAATATTAGTCTAGTCACTGATGACTAATATTGTAAATTATTGACATATCTATATCTCACCAAAACACCCATAATGCAACCAATATTAAAGCTACGATTTGGCAAATATTGGGCTACATGGAAAATGTGAAATAGGTACGTTCTTATTTTAAAAGAAAACAAACGTATATTACTATTTTAAAAATTTATAGTTATACAATAATTAAATATCTAAAAACAAATAAAACATCTTTACAAATAGAAGAAATGCCAAAAAATTGGTAAAAGGTTTTGCTGTTCTAACGCCAGTAGACGCTGAAAAAAAAGAAATAATAGGTTTTTGTAATATAATCGTGATAAACAAATAATGAAATAGAAAACAGATTCTATTTGATTCTAAAACGATTTCTCTGCCATAATTTCAAATCTGTAAAATTCAGGAGGCCTTAATTTAGAAAAATCTGATTTTTTCACTAATGAAGTTTCCGTATGAAGTATGACAGAATGCTGTTGTTGAAATTTTGTTCAGAATGAAAAATGAGTAAGCAAGAACGAAATGCATTTAACGGATTTTAAAATTATGACAGATTTTAATCAACAAACAAACTGCATCTCAGAAGGACTTCTTTCAACAGCAATAGTTTTTGCCTATTACAAGAGTGGAGTTATCTTTTCGGAGATATGCTGTATAGTTTGTTATTTGTCGCGTCAACCAGGTAAATAATACATATTAGTATTGGCATCACCGTAACAGGTAGTCTCTGATCTTCAGCCAACGAAGTCGCGATTTTACGCTTTTTCGGAAAAACAGAATATAAATTTTAATCAGTCAGAGATTACAGTTATTTTGGTATCACTTTAACATTTGCTTATATAAAGATATTTTATTTTTATATCCCCTGGACTCTGGGTACCCAAATTCTAATGGAATGAAGACTAAGGGCACCCGTCCGCCACGTAGTTATTTATTTGGTACGATTGACGTTTGAGTATATCAACAAAACTACGGCGGAGGGAAGAGTAAATAGTAAAATTTGCTATTATCGGACAAAGACTGTTACGGGTGCATTCGAAGTTTTCTATCATCTAAGAGTATTTCTTTCGTTCGATTTTCTTCGAATAAATGAGTATTAACTGTTACCTATTAGGTATTATTATTAAAAAAGTAATGTCATTTCTACATTTGGCAACGCTATAAAACACGACCGCATGATAGTTGACAGATCTAAACCATCTTGGACGATGGTAATCCACAGACGCCGATTTTCTGGAGGAAAAGAAGGTTTTGCTCCATTTTTTAATAGAATTCCGAAATAATTTGTTTATTGCCTTGCAGGCTTCCCTGACCATGTGGTTACAGTTTTTGTACCTAGTGGTAGTTCACATTGTATACATAAACATATCACCCACCTGTTCCACAAATACTGTCATCCTCTGGAATAAATTCACTGGTCAGAGAAACAAATTTCTCAAATGGACAGAATTCTTCACATGATGGCAATTGCAATAGTACGGGACCCTCGGTTGAATAGTTTTGATAAAATAACTAAAAAATCAGAACATTTAAAGTAAATGTGTTTATAGCCGCATTTGGTGTACTAGGAATATTCGTATTTTATTAATATTTTAATACGTTATAGTAAGGAGGCAACATTTTTTTGCCACACGTCTCTCATTTAATTTATTTTGCTATTGATCCACTATTATCATACAATATATGGCATTGAATAAGTCGAATAATAATAGAAACAAAGTATATATAAAACAATAAAAAAAATAACAAAATATAAAACACTTATAGTCACGTGAACAAAACAGATTAACATGGATACATAACACATTAGCACTATACATAACATTACAATATACATTGTATAATACAATCCACTATATACAATTACACACTAAAATCATATCCAAAATACTCCTCAATATTATAATATGAGTAACTTAATTAACTTAACTTAAAATAACATAATTAAGAGTTGTTTAACTCGTTATTTAACAGCTGCAACGTTCGTAATACATTTTATATTATTAGGAAGGTGATTAAGGAGCTATACTCGCGACAAGAATTCAGACGACTTACGTCATACGAACAAATGAATAATTCATTACATTTTCATCAAAATATTTAAGAAACTTCAACTGATATTAATAAAACTATATACTACACTAAAAGTTTACATTATATATTGCCCTAAATTGCAAAAAATGATTGTTTTTAAAGCCACCAAATATCGAAAATTACGTTGACAATAAAAACAAATGTGTAACGTCTGAATTCTTGACTCGAGTATATGACAAAAGGACTGTTTGCTGTCTTGGCTAGGTGATGCCTAGAACTTAAAACATAGTTTTGATCAACATGTTGAATAAATTCATAAGGACACATTTTGACATTCACAACACACCCAAGAATGAACATGGAAACTACTGTCAAAATTTTCAATTGCTTTAATAGCAAACAACAAGAATGCATCCTGGACTTAAAGAGCTGCGAACGAATCTTTTCTATGCAATTAGAACAGCTCTTATATTAGAACTGTTCCCCCAACATATAATACCATAATTCAAAACCGAATAGACTTGCCCATAACAATAAGTTTTTAATATGTCAAAATTGAGATATTCTTTAAAGTTCCAAACAATACAATTATATTTAGCCAATCTGCTACAGACGATTTCGATGTGTGAATACCAATTTAAATTCCTATCCAAAATCAGACTCAATAATTTTAAGGAATATGCATCTTTTAATGATTTTCCATCTATTGGTACATATAAACTAGCGTTAGGGTCATACATACAATAAGTCATCATTTCTGTTTTGGGACTATCAAGAGACAATCCGTTATTAATACAATAACGCTTCATGTCTCTGACAATTCATTCTCATTAGTGACAAATCTGCCATATCTCTACCCTGAAACGTCACAGCAGTAGTGTCATCAGTGAAAAGACATAATCGACCTGACGTAAAATTATCCTTCTAATAAGTCATTGGTGAACACTATGAATAAAATAGGACCCAGTGTACTTCCCTGTAGAATACCAACAGGCACTAATCTAGGACTAGAAAGCACGTTATCACCGTTGTCGAATAACAACACGCTGTGACCGACCATGCAAATAAGACTCTAAGTTCTTGGAAAATGCAAATTCATATAATTTGGAAAAAACTGAAAGTAAAGAAATACCTACTCCTGTAATTAGAAATTTTGTCAGAGTCGCCCCTTTTATAAATCGGGACAACTAAGCAGTCTGAGATTAGTTGGGAAAAAATACCGTCAAAAAATGAAGCGTTAAGAAGATGGATCAAAGGATACTTGATATTATCAATTACAGTTATCAAAATTGAACAATCGAAACTCTGAGAATATTTAGTAGCAACTGTGCATATAATTTCAACGGTTTCATCTAGGGTAATTCGTAACAGTTCAAGACATTGCTCAACTCTATCATATAAATTATATTTATCGATGTTGCGATTATTCGTACTTGGAACAGACTTTAAAAAAAAACATCAAACCGAGCGCCCCAAAAACATTTACTAGTGGAAATAATAAAATGATATATTATAATGGGAGATTATGTTGTAGATGATGTAATTGTTAATTAATTGTTAAATTGAGTGTGTACTTACTACCACTGTCCATCTGTAAATTATAAAAATTTAAATGACCTTCGAAAGTCCATTATTTTTTGGAAAAATTAAAAATAAATGGCTGATATACCTAAATATCAGATGTCAAAGATGTGGGAAAGATAACCACATATTTTCCAACTGAGAAATTTTAGAATTAGATGTGACAAATTTTCATTTTTACACAATGTAAACATTTCAGGGAGTAAAATTTCAATACTAAGCAGAATAGAGTAGACACCATATGTCATAGCTTAAAAATAGTTACTGTGTTCGCTTATACTTCTTCACATATTTTACTATCATCTATTCTTATATTATTCTCAGACTACACATGCAATCAATAGATCAAGTAAAATAGTCTAAGTGGATAGTATAGCTGTTATGACGAGATCTTATCTACATTACCTATATTAATGGTTTACTGTACTAAAATTAGTAAAGTATATTAATTTATAGGAAAAGTATTCTACTCTATTTAATTTACAAATATAAAGTAGCTCTTAAGAAGATTCTTACACACTGAGTAGTTTGCGCTGTGATAAAGGAACGAATATTTACTAATGGAAACAGATAACATATAGTTTTTTATTGTCTATTTATCTAATATATATATATAGTTCTGTAATATGGAGAGGGTAATCCAAATGATGTAGCCATGTTAGCTAACCTGTTGTAACGTCACGTCACTCCCCACCAGCCCAACTAAGTACCTTCATATTAAAGATCTTAAAAATGCTTTCCAATGATACCTTACGATGCTATATTTGATCAAATAGTTCTCAATCTATTAAAGAAAACCTATAGAGTTTTAACATAAGGTATCACAAGTAGGGGGTTGCAATTTAAGATGGGTTATTGAGATGGCTGAGGGCGAGAGGATAAGTTAAAACGGGTTAGTTAATAAATCATTTGAGTTCTCCCCTCCATATTACAAAAACAGTTTCGAGGAATTTTTGACATATTTCTTTGTTCCTCAGATATACTATTGTAAATTTTCAAATTGTCATAGTGTTTTTCATTAATTCGTTACCTTAATTCCATAGGTGCCATTAATCTTATGCAATTCAAATAAAATGTAGCTACCATAAGGTGGAACCTCTTCTGTACTCCAGTCTGCAACCTTTAATATAGAGGCTATGTTATTTTCATGACCACTGTAAATAAACATCTTCTTTTTGGGTAGTTCTCCTTTGATTTTGTTTCTCGTGTCTATGATTATCTTTTTCAGTAGATATTCTGTAAGTAAAAGATAAATAAACATAAAAAATCCATAGATTCTTCAATATTAAGAAAATAATTTTTGACCCACCAGTTTCTTTTTCTCAGCATTTGGCAATACTTATTTACTTATCAAGCATTCTTAAAATCTTATTTATTTCCAATACTTTCTTTATTAAAATAGTTACTAATAAAACAAAATATTTAATGGTCCAATTATGTTCCAGAAATAATTATCTACATGTGTTAATAATAATTATCAAGTTAGTACTATTAATTACCTGTCATTTTTTGTAATTTTGCAGTAAACATAATATCGTAGTATCCTGTTGAAATATTTTTCATCGGATAGGGATACACCTGTTTTGTCCATTCTGGCAATGTAAAATTCAATTCCTCCTAATAAAAGTGAATATTAAATAAGAATGTTCTGCACTCCGAGTATTCTACAACCTCTATGACAACTATGACAGATTGTAACTGGGTTAATTAATGTCAAACATTTTTTTCTTATATGAACATAGGTTCGATTTGTGTTTGTGTAGAAGTTATAAACATTTTAATAAATATAATTTCATATTTCAATCAAAGTAGTATGATAAATAAAAATTATGGTTGCTATAACAATAATTATTTTGTGTGGCTTTTGTTTATTTATTTGACATTTAGCGTTAAATTGTTAAATAAAAGATGCATTTATTTACAACTCAAGACTATGCAGATATTATCATTATAATGGGAACACCAGACAAGCAGAATACCGACGAAGATACCCAAATAGGCATCAGTCTTAGACTTTAGTGCATCATTTCGTAGATTTTAAATACAAATAATAATTATTGTTATAGCAACCATCATTTTTAATTGTCAGACTACTTTAATTGATATATGATATTATATTTTTTAAAATGCTTGTAACTTGTAAACAAAATCGGACCTATATTCATATAAGAAAAAATCTGCATAAATTTGTCATAGAGCTTGTAGTGCAATCTGCATACTTTAGTTGATATTCACACAATATTGAGCACTGAAATTTTTTGCATCTTTTTAAACAATAGGCAATTTGCATGAAATTTTGAAATGACATATGATTAACATATTGTTCATTTGTCATATACAAGGTGTCCGCAATATAAGTACCGATACTAAATAAGCTTGTATATCTAACCAAAATCAACCAAAAACTGTTATGAATAAAAGGAAAATGTCTAAAACAAATAGTTTGTCTACAATGCAAAGTTAAAAATAAATATGCAATAAAATGCAAAACTGTTACGAATTTATGAACTAAGGTACAGCTAAGGTTAAGTAAAAGCTCCTATAACGTAACATGTTTTTTGTATCAGTGTTAACAAAGTAAACAATTTCCTTAAAACTATAATGTACGACAACACTGTAAGCTATCATCTGCTGCTGTTAACTTAAAAGTATTAATAGTCATAGTAGTATCGTGGCTAGTGCCTAGTTAATTTATGACTAATCTGGACATCTGCGAGATATTGCGAGCTTGTATTGAAAATTATAAACCAATATCTATTTTGTCAAATTTTGCTAAAGTCTTTGAAATCATAGTTTATGACTGTATTTATTTTTCTGTACATTATCAAATTTCACTAAGTCAACATGGCTTCATTACTAGTTACCAGTTACAAATTTAGCAGTATTTACTCAATTTACACAGACTTTTCTAAGACCTTAGATAAAATTGATCATCAAATTTTAATTAGTAAATTGCAATGTCTTGGTTTTCATCCAAATACGCTAAATTTTATTAGGTCATATTTAAGGAAAAGAGTACAATGTGTCATATAATGGTTCTAATTCTGTTCAATATATTGCTACTTCAGGAGTTCCGCAGGGATCAAACTTAGAACCACTTATATTTGTTTTGTTTATCAATTATTTAAGTGATGTAATAAGTTGTTGTAAGCTTTTCTATGCGGATGATTTAAATACATTTCTGACTGTTAATGACATAGATGATTGCTTAAATTTGCAGTATGATTTGGATAATATTAGAGATTGGTGTGTTAAAAACAAACTAAGGAAACTTTCTCCAATTCAATTTGATTATAGTATTGGCGGTGATATATTATCTGTGGCACTCATAAAGATTTAGGTGTAGTTTTTGATGTGAAGTTTACTTTTGATGATCACATAGCAATGAAATCAAGTGAGGCTATGCAATTGTATGGATTTATTGTTAGAAACTGCAATATTTTCACCAACGTTTATGCTTTAAAAACACTTCTCTTTTCATATGTTCGTTCTAAGCTGGAATATGCTACTTTAATCTGGTATCCATTTTATTTTATGTTGTGGAAAAAGCTCGAAGAAAATCATTCACAGTAAGTATATTTAGATGTATTTGCGATTATCATGTATAACCATCTGAATAATTCTCTTACCGTTGTCATAATTCTGTTACCGTTGGTCAGAGCAAAAAATGATTTGTTTGATATGATTTATAATCCAGCAAAATTAAGGCCTGTATTAAATACTTAGTGACAATACCGTGTTAATTCTGTAAAATTAGTTTCACATTTTTCATAATTAATATTTTTATACTGTAATTGATTCAAATAAAGTTAGAGGTTAGAAAACAGCACTCTGATTGAACCACGTCACAGTAAATGGAAACAATATGGCGTCCATGGTGACATGTCATATTGACATAGGTTAAGTCGGTTAGCGTCGAGCTTTGCGATTTTGTATTGTTTCTGTTTTATATAAGTGCATTATAAAATAGGTTTTTGTTTCTGAAATGTTGCTTTGGCAAATATCATAATCGATGGGCACACGGATCTAAAACTTTTATAGTTCTCTTCAGTATAGTAGGTAGTCTCTTGATTAAAAATTATGAAATTTGTAATATTACGTATATAATAAACAGAAATTATTAAACGTAAAACAAATTGCAGAAATCAATTTAATGGATTTTGTATCATTCAACAAATTTTGTATTAAATATATATTTTTGTGCAGCAATATTTTGATTTTGTTGATAATTCAATTTAGTTATTGTTTCATTTTGTAAGAAATATGTAATTACACCCTATTATGTCACAAAATGTACAATGATACTAAGTGCTTCAAATATGTAATACTTATTTATTATTTACGTAACTGGAGAAGAATTTTACATACACTTATCCCTGTATAGGGCTATTGATTGGAATTAGATGGATCAGAAATAATACAATTAACTTTTTTAAATATCAGATAAGGTAAATTATAAAAAAAAATATTATATATTGTTTAATGATTTTTAATGATTTGGCTGTTTTAATTATAATTGTGAATTTTGTGTCTTTGATATCACTTACTTACCTGAATAAGGAATCCAAAGTACATGTAATATACTTGTAACAGCTCAGTAATATCTTCACCAGTGTTATCGGAGATATATTTGAAAGTATCCTGGTACTTTTCATACAAAGCACGGCCATCTTTAGATTGTAGATATTCGTTAGCACTTTTGTCCCAGTTGGGGCAACCATAACAAAATAATTCCTATAATAATAGATAAGGAGAGCGAATTAATTGCATATACCATTATGCTTGCTACAGACTATGCGTGAATTGACGTTCGTGATGTGCGATGCATGATTATAATAGTAAGGAATTCGTACATAGTGTGTGTAGAGTTTTTATGAATGGATTTTTAACGAATAAGACCCTACACACTATTCGCGAATTCCTCACATATCACGAATCACGCATAACGAATCGTGAATATACACATAGTCTGTAGCAAGCCTTACAAATTATAACACAAATTTTGTTAGCTATAGTCTGTTTGGAAATGAAAGAGAGTAATAAAATCCCGAGATAAGAACCGGCCATGGGAGTGGTAATATTTCGTTTCAGGTAATTATCGGGTAACACTAATGCTAACAGGTAATGGGAGTGTATTGTGACAGATCAATCCAGTCTTAGAGCTGAATATACAAAGACGTGCTAGTGCAATAGAGTAAAATTCGACTTGTGTTTAGTGACTATTGTGCCAGTGGATATAATATTGTTCGAGTAAAATGTCGAGCTTATCAGATTACGTACCTGCTAAACGCGTGAAGAAATGTGCGCTGTCTCACAATGAGAAGATTATTATATTAAATGTATTTAATGCATTGAAACGCCAAAATCCTACCAACAGTGTTGATGACATCGGGGAAAAGTGTTCCAAAATGACAGGGATTGGAAAATCGACTATCTACAGACAGGAAACAAAAAATGAACAAGGTACTGTAAATCCCCCAAAATTATCTACAGGGAGGTCAAAAGTCGTTATAGATGATTTCTTCAAAAATGTCATTCGCAGAAAAGTACACTTATTTTATTTTAAAAAATAAATACCAACGCTAAACAAAATTTTAAGTGAACTTTCAGAGAACAACGATTTGCCAAAAATGGGCAGAAGGAAATTATGGGCCGTCTTACGAGAGTTGAATTTTTGCTGGTAAAAGCAGAACAGGAAGTTAGTTCTTATCGATAAAGATGAAATTATTTGTTGGCGAAGATCCAACATAAGATCAATTAGAAAATTCCGTGACGAAGAGAGGAATATTTATTATCTAGACGAAACTTGGGTCAACGAGGGATATACTGTAACAAAAGTATGGCAAGATAATAATGTAAAAAGTTTTCGACAAGCATTTTTGCATAGACAGGGTTCAAGGCACCTTCAGGTAAAGGGCGAAGATTAATACACACATATAGGTAGTGCCAATGGTTTTGTAGATGGCGGTTTACTTTTATTTGAATCTAAAAAATCAGGTGACTCTCACGAATACATGAACGCAGATATTTTGAAGAGTATTTTACACAGATGTTGGATCTTATTCCTCCGAGGTTTGTAATTGTCATGGATAATACCAGTTACCATTCACGGCAGACCGAGCGGACGCCTACGACTGTTTGGAGGAAAACCGATATAATTCAATGGTTATCCGGAAAAAACATTTCTTTTGAAACAAATATGATGAAAAAGGAACTTTTGACACTTGTCAATCTTAATAAAGATGAGAAAAAATATGTTATCGATGAAATGGCAACAAATCGCGAAATAACGGTACTACGGTTACCACTTTATCACTATGAACTTAACCCAATCGAATTAGTCTGGGAGCAGGTAAAAGGAAATGTAGCGCGAAATAATACGATGTTTAAATTAAGTGACGTGAAAATTTTGTTAAAAGATTCCTTGGAACGAGTAACTGCAGATAACTGGCAAAGAAGTATACATCATGCACAAAAAGAAGAGGAGAAAATGTGGGAACTCGATAATTTAATTGACGTTACTGTGTCTATCGTTATCAATCTAGGAGACGAAGATAATTCATCAGAATATTCAGAGGATGAATTTTAATATACCTACTTTTTTATTTTCTTTATTGTACATTTATACAACACTACATTTACTCACCACAATTTGAATTTTCAAAATACATAGATTTTTGTGTGGAATAAAAGTCTATTCGTTAAATTTAAATAAATATTTTGATAATAATATTGAATAATTTTATTTGAATTACTAAAAACCCTCTTTTACTCGGTTATGATGCTTAAAGTAGCCTCTAATTTTGAAATGCTGTTTTTATATTATTTACTTATAAGAGAAATGGACCGAGAAATTGAAGTGGCATAGACAAAGACGGACTGTCGGGGATTAAATTTTAGCTACTTGCTACTATTTAGTACGGTTCACACAAAGTTTTTTTAAAAGTACTCCTCATCTATACCGATAATACATAATTTAAAAATATTGAATATAAGCACCAGTACTACATTTATTTACGATTTGCATACATAATGAGTTTTTATTACTCTCTTTCATTTCTAAACAGACTATAATAAACAATTTTTTGTTTTACAGATTACAACGGATCAAGACGAACAGAAAAGAAATAGGTAAGTGTGTTCTTAAATGGCTACTTAATAATACTACAATTTTGTCCCAAGCGCATCATAGTGTAAAGTTATTACTGTGAAGAGGATTTTTTCTTAATTACCTTTAAATTGACTGAGGCTAAAGATATCAACATTTGGACAGAAATTATCAACTGTGTCTTGAAAAAAACATACAACCCCTTTTGTTCTCAATAGTTCTGACGTGGATGCGATTTGCGCGAGAGTTATAATTCAGAAAAAATGTTAAAATTTCAAAATTTCTTAAATACCTGAATGGCTCTGTAAATCCCTAATACAAATAACACGTTACGTTTATCGAAACAAATTATATGCTCTACTACTATTCCCAGAGCAACTGCTGTTGCTGTAAATTTTGACGAAGGTTCGCATGAGAGAATGTATCTCTCTTCAGTAACCTCTCCCGATATCACAGTAACAGTTTTTTCTTCATGACAATTTCGAATTGATCGAGCGAAAGACTGAACGAAAGTTTGAATAGTAACATGATTTGTGTCAATTTTATTGGTCAGTTTTTTCCAGATCATGTAAGACTGATGATAAAACATTACGTGTACACCAAGCTTAAGTCGGTGAACAACAAAATCTATACCTTATCATACTGCCTTTCTAAGTAGTTAAAAGAAATGGGTTGCCAGTTAAGGCCCTCCATCCAGATCAGATCCTTGGTAGGAGGGAATAAACCCGCCAACATGGCTTGAAGTGATGCCTTTGTTCTGTTAAAATCACTACTTCTGGGTTCTATCAGATCTATATTGTAAGTTTCATCTAAAAATCCGTTATATCGTTCTCGTAAAGCTGTGCCAATTCTATACGCCTTAAGTTTTCCGACCTGCAAAAAAATAATTATCAAATGTTGATATTAAGTAGATGGAAATACAGGGCGAGGTTTGATGAAACCATTTTTCAAAAAAGTAGGTACAAAGATTTTATCAAAGCAGGCCAATCTTTCTGAAATTTTGCACGTCTCCATAATTTACCATTCTGAACAACTTTTTCAAGTAAAATTTTGCTATATTTTCAGCAGGAAAGGCACTTTACCTAAAACCAAAACAGTTTTTACTCGGTGCACTGAGCATTTCAAATAGGATTGTTTCAAAAATGGTTACTCCTACCGACTTCAGCAAAGTCAAATAAAACAGATAGGAGAATCGATTGTTTCGATAGTCAGATGGATACACTAAGCTGTAAAAAAGTTACACACGCAAAATACCAAGGGCACCCCCCCTACTCACCCCAATGGACCTTGTGGAAATAAATGTATTAGTCCATCAAATTGCTCATCAAAATTTAGCTGTGTATACCAAATTTCATTCATTTATCACAACGCGATTGAGAGATATTGCAAAAAATGATTTCCATTCCTCTCTCTTCAATGGGTCCCTTAGGAAGCATTTCCGGACCCATGTTCATATGAACTTTTTTACTTAGTTTTGATCATAGAATCGGCCTGTTCAGGGTTGGTAACTAATTATGATATTTACGGTTCAAACGAAAAAAATGAAGTTTAAACACATATAAAGTAATTCTACAACTAACAAGTTTAAACACTTCTATTTTAAGTTCGCGGCTGTTATAGTATATTACATACCGATGTGGAAAGTGTTTCATTCTTGTCTAGAGAAATGGGTGAAACTTTTCACTGAGATTTGTATGCCATTTTATTTGCAATCATACCTTTTAAATGCAAGCCGGTTTTTGTAACAGAAATAATTACTTGAGAAATTAACAAAGTATAAGATTACAGATTAAAAAAACCCTCAAGTTGGAATTTTGACAATGGTTACTATCACAGTATACTAATTACTGTGGTTAATATGGTACTAAAAAAGTCAAAGATACACACAAATTAGTTGCATTTTTGATAGATCGTTATCAAAAAAGTATTTTCGAAGACAATGAGCGATTTAAAAGAAATTATTTGTACTCCTTCTTCACTGAGAGAGAAGCCGCTGAATGTTTGGAAAAAGAAAATGTATAAAAAAAAGTCAAGCACTTTCTCCAGTGAGAACAATGCGGTGTTTTTGAAAAATGCACCTAATGACATGCTACCTATAATGGTTCCACTCATAATTGGTGCTTGAGGTGTATGTCGAAGTGAAGAACTGTAAAAAATGAAATTGACTTATGTTAATATTGTGGAAAATAAGGTGCATATCGAAATATCAGTCAAGAGCATTTACAGTGAGTAATGAAGAATAGGTAACGTTAATTAAAACATATGTTGTACTTCGTGTAGACGTTCTAAATGAAAACTTCTTTTTACAATTCAAATTCGGTAAAATTACTAACTAGTCATTTGGCTACAATTCGATAAATAAATTTTCACTTATAATACCACTAGAGCTTCAATTATTACTGGAAATTTTTTCGAGCACACGAATATTTTGAAAATTCTCCCGAGTCGAAGACGAGAATTTTCTAAAAAATATTCGTGTGCAAGAAAAAATTTCCAGTTTTTAATTGAAGCTAGAGTGGTATTCGGTAAGAAAATTTCACAATGAAGTGTTAAAAAATATCGACAAAAATATAAAGATATTAAATTTTTTTTATTGTTTTGAAGAGACAGAAATAATAAAAAATAAGTTGATAGTAGTTCAATCTTTCAGTTTTCTAAAAATTTAGTGTACTAAAGTTGGTAAAAATATATTTTATTGCAAAAAAACTTGAAGCAGTATATATAATCAAAGTAACTTACATACATATAACATTAGGTTAAATAAAATACAACTAACCGACTTTAGTTAAGCAAAATAATAAAAAATAAGTCAATAGTAGATCAATCTCTCAGTTTTCCACATACTCATTTTACTAAAGTTCGTAGAAATATATTTTCTTACAAAGAACCTTAAGCACTATGTAATATCAATAAAATTCATATGTATATATTATTAAGAAGGCCATGCAATCCATGTCAAACAAGGTAATCGTGACTTTTGACGTTATTTGACCATTTTCTTTAAAATCGTTGTGTTGTACAATTGAAAAATGGAGCGGTTTGAGAAATACGTTTTATGCAAGTTTTGCAAAAAAGTTAGTGAAATTAAAATGTATCATCGGAACTTAAATTTTTTAATGTATTTATTACAAGAATGCGGGCCAGAAATTTATTCGCCAAACTTGTTTGGGATTATTAAAAATCATTTGCTTCTGGTGTGTAAGTAATATGGAGCTTTTCGTGGATCACAGCAGAATAAGATTGTTTCAAAGTACTACATTTATTTTTTGAAACATAGACATTTTATAACTTTTAGTGAATGTGTGCTTGTTTATTCCCCATTAAGAAAAGAAGACGTGGCTGAGGAATTTCAGCAACATTTGGACGCTTTAATTAAAACTACTAAAAGTACATACTTGGTAAATAATTATTTATAAATGATTTGTACTTATTAAATTATGATAGAATAAATTTGAAGTTAAATATAAATGTCATTTTATTTATAAATGTCAAAAAATTTCCAGTGTAATTTCATGCTTCTTACCCTAAGAGAAGAGAAAAGAAGAGAAAAATTTCCGGAAATTTTCTTAGTTGCTATAGTAACGCTACAAAATACAGGCCTTTAATTGGCTGAAAAATACTATTGTGAAATTTTCTAAAAAATTGCAGTGTTTCTAAAGCTTCCGTACACGGGTCACTGCTTCCGAAGAACGACACCGACACTATTTGGTAAATAGCGGTGGTCTCCAACTGAAGAGATTAGGGCAATGGAAATCTTCCACCATAGCGGAAGGGTACGTCGACAAGTCTAGATTCTCAGGTTATAATTGCAACGAAAATTCTGACGAAATATTAAACTCCAGTACTAAAAACGTTACCATTTCTACGCAGGATGTTCAACATGAATTAACAATTTCTGTTGCCGCTTATAACCAATCGAATGTTACAATTAATATTTGTAATACTTAATGTGAATAAAATTTGTGGAGAATGTTTTAATGTACAATGTATCTCAATCTCAACAGTATGGGCCTACTGTCAAGATACAAGGAAAGTAAATAAAATTTGAGACCCGTGGTGTTAAATGAAAAGAGGTAAGTTCCATTTTCAATCGAAAATATTATTTTTGGGATTTGACAGAAACATACTGTCACAGAATTTGCCCCACTCACACCCAATTTGACGACTGTGGTACCGCGAAATGCTAAGATTGCCTCGGTCGCCCCTACGCGATTCTAGTAAACAAACAAAATGCCGTGTATCGAGGCGGGACTGGAAAAATGAGGAATCAACGAGAAGCATCTGAGTCGTTCGAGAAAATAGATCTAGAGATACTAGAAAATACCTGGAATATTCGTTTGGTCTATAAAAGAAGAATAAACGGCCGAGTCAGTTAGTCTTGTATTACAGTCTTAAATTGGAGCGTTTAGAGCGATTTAGATAGCGATTAAAATTGAAAAGTGTTTAGTTGAGCTGTAATTAGTAGTGAACAGAGTAGTTAATAAAGTTAAGTGATTAACTAACAGATTGTTTTTCTGGCAGTAAGAAAAAGTCGGATTGGAAATCCATGACAATACCTAATTTTTTTCCTGTTAAAAAGCTCTCTTTTTTCTAATAAAATTTTATTAGACAAATTTCTTTGTATTACTTCCCGTTTAAAAGTCATAAGCAATATCACCCTAAAGAAAAAGAAGACAAATGAATGTTCGTTGTTTACACATTAGCGGTAACATATACATGTAATCCCAGCTACTCTTTTCTCATCACGTCCATAATACAAATTGTAAATAAGTGAAATATTAAGGCTACTTTTTTATGAATATTTTTCCAAACAAATAGTTATGTACTTAACTGTTTAAATCTTTTAGTACTGACTTTTTTATTTTTACATTAACTACTAAACGCAGTGACTAAGGTAAGGATTTAGGAACAATACAGTTGACAAATATTGCCTTATACATCTAAAACATCCTTCCATAAGGGTGCCCTACTTCTCAAATAAAATAAAACAAATCATGCAAATGATATTGTATTTATTTTTTTTCATTTGTAAGTAAAATCAATGTATTATACAGGAATTACGCTCTGTATAGAGCGAACAAAATAAAATGCTCAGATACGTTAACCTTAATTTTTAAATGCGTAAATTTTAACAAATAAATTCATTTTATGACGCCATTATTGTCACAGATATTACGTCACTCTTTTCCAATTTCAACTCCAATTGGGCAGCAACAATTTTTGCTAGTCATTTGATAGAACACGTCACTGTTATTTAACAATACAATACGACTTATATGATAAAAATTGAACTAAAAAGTTACAAAGTAAATAATAATCAAATTAAATGTTCAAACTGTTTACTAATTATAAGTTGACAATGAGCAAGGTGACAATATAATTCTTTTATCCGATTGTGACAGAGTCTATTAACTCCATAACAATTGTAACAAATAATACTATATTCATTTGTGAACTAAATTTATTTTAAATCACTCTACTATTTTTACGTCACTGCAATTTTGTTGCGAACCATTTATTATTAAAATAGACCAACAAAATAAATAATTAACTTGACACTGATACCACTACCTACTCGACTGGATACTTGCTTCGATTTCATTTTTACTAGAAGAAACTTGTAACTTATCTTCGGATATTTGATTCATTCTGTTAGACTTACAACCACAGGACGTCTAAATCATAAAATGCAACCCCTTCGCCTAATATATTTTTGAAATTTCAATTTTATTTGTAAATGACTGTCCTATATAGCCTTCCGCAACAGAATCAGAGCGTCATCCACCATCTCTTTTTAATAATGGTAAATCAGCACCTGCTTCAGCAAGTAAAGTTGTCGAAGATCGTTGAAAACTGTGCCCAGTATACTCATGTACATTTCAATTCCAAGAAACTCTTTTGTGGCATCTTAGACAATGTATTGAGACCTACAGACTGCACTGTGCATTTTTGATTATTATAGGTTAAAAAGAATCGTCGAATCGGTACATTTCTTTTCCTCAGTTCCATATATTTCGTCAATTGCATGGATAACATTAGTTCCATTGACAACAGTGAATATTCTTTATTTATAAGTCTTAGTATCTGGAAGTGTGACAACCAATGCACTTTTTCTGTCTACAATATCATCGATAGACATAGCTACAAGTGCCCCAAATCTACAATCGCAAGAAATTCTCACAATTACGACTACCTTTAGCAATAAATTATTGATATCAGGGATCGTACCTAACAATTTTATGAAGTCTTCTCTGGTAAACACACGTGATTTGTTTGGCTTATAACCCATTTATTCATGCTTCAAAAAACTTTCACGCTTAGTACTTGAGGTAATTGAAGAGCGATTGAATGGGTAGCAAGATCTTATGATCTAACTTCACTCGATTTCTTCTAGTGGGGTTACTTCATTTCTAAAATGTGTGTAAACCGACCTAATAATATTGAAGATTATTAATAATTCTTTTATGAGACTACTGAATAGTGTATATAACCTTGCCCATTATCAGCATTTAAATGGTAGACAGTTCAAACATTTAATTTGATTATCTTTTTAATTTGTTTAAAACTATTGTTATAGGAGCCTGCCACGTTTCCTTCTGTTATAACAAATATTTTCAGACAACAACATTGAGTAGTGAGTCCATAGTGTACAAGGTTTCTGGGAGCATTGTTTCTCGGAAAAATAATTCAAAGGAATTTTCTCAGACATCTATTCCTTGTTAGTTTTGCACCTTCAAAGTTTTGGTAATCCAACTCATACCGCGCCTTGGATTTTCTCGGAACTAAACTTGAGATCGCTCCGTTTGCCGCTGCTTCAATATCAGAGGGTTCATCCATCAGACAAAGTTTTGACAGTAATCATGAGAAAAGTAACATAAGAAAATTTGATCCGTAAACTTAATAGCAGGTATCTAATTTTTTCTGTTCATAGGAGATACACCAGTTTTTTGTCGCGTTCATTTGACATTTTTTGCCAAATATATATTTTTTCATTAAATTAAAAGCTGTAGCTATATGAAATGTTTTGTTGAACGCACATAAGGTTTGCAAATAATAATACCTTATCTGACAAACAAAATAAAGACACAGAAACAACAAATCCAGCAATATTAAAAAAATATTAAACTACGCCATTGGCGAGTACCGGTTATACAGACCTTCACGCAGTTTTGCCTTTATATTTTTTTAATAGAACATGCAATATTACTGGTTATGTAACATCCAATCAAAGGTAGTCCAATTGAAAGGTAGATGGGCACTAGACAATATTACTTTAAAATTAACGGACATGTAGAAATTATAAAAACAGGTAGTGGTATATCTGACCGGTATCACTGGTTAAGGGTTTGAACCATTAAAAATAATACTATATTATAATAATACATAATTTAAAACAGACATGTGACTTTTCTGCATAGTCTAAGAAGATAATTATTTTCATTTAAACTGGTTTGTATGCCAGACAAAAATAATATATTTTTATTTTAATTATTTAATCAGTAGCAGTTGACCAAAGAAGTATTGAATTGTAATATTCTTGATAAACTTCTACAAATTTTGTGTATTTTCATATACATATGTTTAATTTTTGTCGATTTAATGGGAACTGTTCTCAATTTGACTCTAGATGATAATAGTATGTTTTTTTCAAGTATGTAATTCTTGGAAATTGTCTTTTTCTTTCCTTAAAAAAATATTAGTTTCCATTTTGCACCTATCATACAAACTACCGCAAAGAATAACAATATTGTTCATAAATTTCATAATGATTTTAGTTAACCTCAATGGACACCATGTTTAAACATACTGTGCAAAAACAGCATGTTTAGGACTTGTGTCATTTCTGTTGATTATACAAGGTATTTTCTAATTGAATATAGAAAATCCAGGGGCATATTCAATGGTTAGAATTAAGTTAATATTGTTAAATTAGCATGGTGTTCCAAGAGTGTCGCTTCCGAGAATAATATACAATGTCGATAAAAAATCAATTTGAAATTCATACCTTCTAAACCCCTTGAGATATTTTTGGCAAAATTTTCAACTTATGTCAGCACCACTTTTTCTCTAAACGGCTATAGTTGCAGACAGAAAACCGATGAGAATATGATGCATTATTATACAAGGCTTTTTTTGTGAAAAAGAGTTGTGATGAATGAATTTTTTATCGATTTTTTTATCAACTTTCAAATCTCAGAAATGATGCCCTTAGGACCTTATGTTCATTTAACAAAATTACCTTAATTTTAATCATAAAATACCCCCCTGAATTTTATGTAAGAAATTAGGAAACACCCTGCATATTAAACAGTTCGGCTGCAGCTAAAGTGAATGAAGAATATATGCTGTTTCCTCATTGTATGATGCATTAACTGCATTAACCCGATTTTCAGCAAACATATATTTTATTTATATATTTTTAGGTATTAACAATATTGTGTGAAACTAACCACTGTTCGGACTAAAAGCTCCGACCAGCGTTGAATTACACCCACAATCCCATATACTCTTTATTATTAGCTTTTGTAAAAAAAATTATCATTCATTCATTATCATAATTCTCCATGATAATTTGGCACAACTAACTGCAAACATATGCCACATATCATACCAATATCACTGCAAATATGATCACTAGACACAGACGAAAATAAGACATCCTTATTGGAAGACCGTATACTTTTAATAGCATAGGATGATACCTACATTGGTGAGTTGTCCATATCCATATGGCGCATAATAGCTCTCGTTGTAGTAAGGACTACTTGGGTAAAGATTTAATGTGTCTGGATTTCGATCACCATGTCGGAAGATCTGTAAAACGATGTGGTAAGTCAATTAATATTTTATGGATGATTCAGATTTGATCATAACACATTATTTCATCATATTATTAACAAATGAGTAAGTTATATCCATAATAGTTATACACACACACACACACAGTCTAATTTATAGTGGCAATGGTAATTCAAAAACTATTGAAAGGATTAGAAACAGAACATACTCGTATAAATTATATATTTTTTTAAATTTCAATTAAGGGAATTCAATAAGTAAAAAATCCATAAAAGAAAATTCCAGGCTTCATTGAAGCATCAACTATGTGTGTTGAATATGGAAGTTAAATTTACATCTCAAAAAAATATTCCAAAAATTAATTCTGGATATTATACTACTTACTCACGATAACAGTTAATATAAAGGGTGTTTAAAAATGGCACCAACATATTGCAGGGGCTGATTTATTATCGATTAATAATATTTTGCAGTAGCAGCTCGTGAACTTAATAATAAGTAAAGCACTCTTCTTTTATTTAAAATAAAAATGCGTACTGTCCTAATTATAAAAAAACGTAAGATCCTTTAAATTTTTATTATTTTGAACAAAAAAATATTCGCATTTAGGTAATTGTTCTTTAAAAATATCTCTGCATTTCGTAGTTTGTGCATGGAGAGACCTATTATGCTTTACTAATACGGGGTGTTCCTAAATTAATGCACCATAGGGCAAGAGTAGATTCATGACGACAAAGTAATGGGATGTAGCTTAACTTACTTTAGTCAAAAGTTGATTGTTAATAAGATACAGGGTGTCAAATTAAAAAATTTATTTTCTATATATGTAAATACTTTTTTCAAAAATCCAAATATTTGGACACATTCTGGAGATTTGAGATTTTTGAAGGTCATAAATTCAAATTTGTTTCTGACGGTTTGACTCTACTAGTACAGGGCGCCACTTATGGCACGTCATGGTTCTTTCAAATGGCATAACTTTTTTCCGGATTGGTGTATACATTTGATTATTAACACAATTAATTCTTGTACCTTTTTTATATGAAAGATATACCTTGTTGAAGTCGTTGACAGGTAATCGTTTTCGAAAAAAATTTGATATCCGCCTCCAGTCTCCGGAAAATCCGGAAAAGCCGAAATTTTCTAGCCCCCCGTTTTATCTCAATTCGATTTTTTTTCGATGTGCTGAATTGTGCTAGATGTTCTGAACATTGTGCCGTTTAAAAAATTTTTATATCTGTCTCTGTTTTCCGGAAAATGGAAAAAATCTAAAATTTTGACGTCTACTTTGCGAAAACCGTGATTTTCTTAAATGTGCTGAATTGCTAATTATCCTGAACATTGTGCCGTTTATAGAAATTCGATATTTATCTTCGTTCTCCGGAAAATTCGGAAAACCGGAATTTTGACACAACCTTACTGCACCTCCCATTTTGCCTAAAAATTAAAAAGCGCGATTGTACTGAATTGTGCTAGTTGTCCTGAACATTGCACCGTTTAAAAAAAAATTCGATATCTGCCTCCGTTCTCCGGAAATACCGGAAAAAAACGGAAATTTAGGCGTGAATTTAGCCTCCCATTTTCCTCTAAAATTAAAAAACGGGATTGTGCTCAATTGTACTAATTGTCCTGAACATTGTGCCGTTTAAAAAAATTCGATATCTATCTACGTTCTCCGGAAAATCCTGATAAACCGGAAATTTAAGCGTAATAATTTATAAAAACTACTGAACACATACATGATTTGTTGCTCTTATTAGAGTATAATTAATAGATACCTAATGTTTTGCACATAGCTGATGTCTCTTGCTAAATAATTTATAATGACTCAAAATTTTAAGATATTCTGATTTGAATTTATTACAGGTATTGACAATTATCTAAACTTCATTTGCAATTGTGTTTTGACATAACTCTGTATATAAGCATTTTCGCATTCATGGTAATTTTTACATAAGATGTGTGCTCAAACTTTTTTTTTTTTTTTTTTCATTTGGAACATGGCGCCGACTGTAGGCAATTCTTCAAACGGCGTGTGTAAAAGGTGCAATAAAACTGTAATTAGTGCTCTAAAATGTGAAAATTGTAATAATTACTTTCACTTGAGTTGTGCAAAGTTAACCACGGGTGTTAAATTTGTGACCGAGAACAAGATAATATGCTGTGTTAATGCAGTCTGTGGTGACCCTGAATCATTATTTTTCGATGCCAAGGAAATTTTTTCTGAGGATAGTAAGGTAGATCTTCCAACATTTAATTACATTATTAAGCAAAAAGACATCATTATACAGGAGTTGCGCGACAAGATCAGTTTATTAAATGATCATATACAAATTATTACCAATTACTATAAGAACTCCAGTGAAGGACACCTAAAACCTAGTATAAATAAACTGATACGAGGTCCTACTGAAATAGAAAAAGTGTCCGGTAAAAAGGTTAATGAAAACGAGAGCGATAAGAAAAACGGAAAAGTAAATAAACAACGTGGTGTTGAAATAAACAAGAAAGCTAATTTGTTATCAAAAGAATTTGTTGCAAATGAAATTGAACAGGTTGAAAGTCAAATAAAACTGCGAGAATATATTAATTTAAGTCATGATAGTCATACCGACAGTAATATCTCTCCGCTGCCTAACACTTCAAATTTGAAAAGGGAGGAAGAGTGGATAAATGTGACCAAACGAAATAGAAACAAAAATGCCAGGCGCAACTTTGTCGTTGGAAATAATACGGCCAACACATCCGTAAAGGGTGTCTCTAGAACAGTGGATCTACACGTCTACCGCATAGATACTCATACCACCGCTAAAGATTTATCTGAATTTTTAAAACCCAATTTTCCTGGAGTTATCTGTCACTCAATTCAGTCCAAACATCCTGATTTATACACTTCGTATAAAGTTACAGTGATGGAGGATCAATTTGAAACAGCTATGAAACCTCAATTTTGGCCCAAGGGAGCTTGCATCCAACGTTTTTTTATAATGAGGGACAAGCGGGAAGTAAAGCTCTGATATTTAATCCTAATCTCTTATTGGTTAACGCTCAGTGTTTAAATTCAAACAAAACTGATGAGTTACACCTGGACATCTGTGATTATAACAATTTAAATTTTTTGTGTGTTACTGAAACCTGGGAAGTTTGTGATTCAATGCGTTCCTTGCATGTAAGTGGTTTTACACTTGGGAGTTCCTTCTGCAGAGACTCTACATCTGGAGGTGGGGTTGCCATTTGGGTGAAAGACAACATTAACGTTAAACCCATTGATTTAAAATCTTTTTGTATTGACAAACATTTCGAGGTTTGCGCGGTGATGTGGAAAGTTGATCATAACAGTACTGTAATAATAAATTGTTACAGATCTCCATCTGGAGACTTGAGTGTATTTTTTGATCGAATTGGTGATGTCTTAACTTATATATTTAAACCTAATATTAATATTGTTCTATGCGGAGATTTTAACATTGACTCGTACAATAATGTGAACTTAAAGAATTACAAAGCTTTGTGTAATATTTTAACTAGTTTTAACTTAAGAGATATTGTAGAGTGGCCTACTAGAGTAACAGACACCTGTCTTAGCATATTAGACCATATCTTCATTAGTTTTGGACACGCTGAATTGTGCTGTGTGTTTGATAATACAATATCTGATCATAGAAGTGTTTATACAGAAATAAATATTTTAAAGCAAAATATAAATTCAAATCCAACATTTCTTACCAGATGTTTTAATGAGCAAACAATTTTAAGTTTTACCAACGCGATTAGTAATGAAAAATGGGATGACCTTTATGAGTTTAAACATACTAATGATGCCTTCAATTATTTTAGTAGGATATTTTTTTATCATTTTGAACTTCATTTTCCAGTACGAAGATTTGTTAAAACGCAGGGAACTAATAAGCGTTGGGTTAATGACGTTGTTAGATTGTCTAGCATGAGGCTTAAGGAACTTTTTATTTTGCAGAAATGTGTTCCCGAATTATCTGATATGCATAGACACGAGAAAAAGATTCATCATAAGTTAATTAACGAAACCAAAAAAACTTATTATCAAAACAAAATTAATAATTCTGACAATAAAGCAAAGTCTGCATGGAGTCTTATGTCTGAATTGAGTAATAAAAATAAACATTCTGGTAATATTACAATTAATACAAATGATCGTTTCCATGCTGACCCTAGTGATGTAGCTGCTTTATTCAATGATTTCTTTGTTAACTTTCCCGTAAATTTAACTGGTCAGATCAGGAAAACAAATACATTGCTAACTACTGAACCAATTTTTTATAATACTTTGTTTCTCAATTCATTTTCTGAAGAAGAAATGTTAAGTCTTCTTACGAAGAAAATAAAAAATAAAAAGTCATTTGGGCCCGATGGCGTGCCTGGTTTTCTTATCAGTAGAATTATAAAATATATTTCGGGACCAATCGCATATATTGTAAATTTATCTTTCGAAGAGGGAACTTTTCCATCTCTTTTAAAGACGGGAAAGGTTATTCCTGTATTTAAGAGGGGTGATCCGAGTTTGTTGAATAATTATAGACCTGTAACTGTTCCATGCGGATTCTCTAAAATCTTTGAGTATTGTTTTTTAGACCGACTGTTTGCATTTTTAAACAAATATCATATTCTTATGCCTAACCAACATGGTTTCCGTAACGGAATGTGTACTGCCACCGCAGTGCACAGTCTCTACGAGAACGTTTTAGGGTATTTAGAAGCTCATGAATGTCCTGTGGGCGTTTTCTGTGACCTTAGCAGGGCATTCGATTGTGTAAATCACGAGCGACTGATATCTAAATTATATAATTATGGTATTCGAGGTCCTGCATTGGCTTGGATCAAAACATTTCTCAAGGATCGAAATCAATTTGTTAACATAACCTATAACAATAAAAATAACATTGATACTTATAGCTCGGATTATGCTTCTCTCACAATGGGAGTACCACAGGGTTCTGTTTTGGGCCCTGCATTATGTTTGTTATACGTCAATAATATCGATAAGGTTTCGTCTGAATGTCATGTCACTATGTATGCTGATGATACATCCTTAATTATTTCTAATAAATCTGATGACATATTGGTAGCGAATTGCACTAAAATAATGTCTGATATGTGTGATTGGTTTTCTGAAAATTCTCTTTATTTTAATTCTGAGAAAACAAATATTATAAGATTTCATCCTTTTCAAAAAATTTGCAATAAATTAAATATAAATATCAATAATGTCTCTTTATGCTCGAATACGGATATGGTCAAATTTTTAGGTTTAACTGTAGATGCAAACCTTAATTGGAGGGGTCATTGCGAAGCGGTGGCGTCAAAATTATCATCGATTAACTATTTATTTAGAAATATACGTACGGTACTTTATGTTGACCAGTTGCTCTGTTTATACTACGCTCAAGTCGAGTCCCGACTAAGATATGGTGTCTGTTTTTGGGGGAACTCTACTTTTTCAACTTCTGTGTTTTTGTCTCAGAAGCGTATTTTAAGATGTATTTTTAATTTGTCCAGCACTCAATCCTGTAGACATATATTTAAGCAATATTTTATTCTTACATTACCAGGACTGTATATTTTTGAAGTTTGTTTGTATGTGTTTAAAAATTTTAGTAAGTTCGTTATTAATAGAGATTACCATAATGTCAACACAAGACAGAAATATGATTTCCATGTTCCAACAGCTAGATTAAAAGTAACTTTTAATTCACCTAATTATATAGGTCCTTTAATGTTTAACCGTTTACCTGACGATATTAAAAAAATTAAAAAAGAGCGTTTATTTAAAACTAAATTAAAAACCTTTTTAGTAACTAAATGTTATTATTCTGTAACAGAATATTTTAAATGTTTAAGTTAGCTTTTAGTATTTTGACTATTCCTATACATGTATCTGTCATGTCTAACAGGAAAATAAAATTTATTATTATTATTATTATTAAACTGGTATTACTTACAAAAATTTTATTATTATTTCATTCGCCAGTTTCAATAAATGTTTTTTTTCACAATTTCCACGTTTATTGTTTTATTTTGAACAGTATTAAATTCTATACTGTATTTAATTGTCTATCGTTTGAGTGATTGACTGTATTCAAAAATAGATAATAAATATTGCACCAAAAAATAAAAAAAAAATTACTGATAACACAATTTATACTGTATTTTATTAGTTATATAATATGAAAGAGTTAGACGTATAAATTGTTTTCTCTGTCATTATTTAATTGTGAATAATTCTATTTATTAATTATTTATTTGTAGTGTCTTGTTGAAATGATGATGCAGTTGTATAAGTAGGTGCACAAGTAGCCCAGTCAACGAAAACACAATTTTTGACTTTGTTTAGACAAGTTAGATATCGATTTCTTTTAAACGGCACAATGTTCAGGCCAACTAGCACAATTCAGCACAATCCCGTTTTAATTTTGGAAAAAAATAGGGGGCTAAGGTCACGCCTAAATTTTCGGTTTTTCCGGAGAACAAAAAATATCGAATTTCTTTAAGCGGCACAATGTTCAGGACAACTAGCACAATTCAGCACAATCCCGTTTTTCAAATTTCGGGAAAAATGGGGGGCTAAGTTAACGTCTAAATTTGAGAACGGAGGCAGCTATCGAATTTTTTTAAACGACACAATATTCAGGACAACTAGCAGAATTCAGTACAATCGCGCTATTTAATTTTCAGGCAAAATGGGAGGTGCAGTAAGTTTGTGTCAAAATTTCAGGTTTTTCCGGATTTTCCGGAGAACGAAGATAGATATCGAATTTCTTTAAACGACACAATGTTCAGGACAACTAGCACAATTCAGTACAATCGCGCTTTTTAATTTTCAGGCAAAATGGGAGGTGCAGTAAGTTTATGTCAAAATTTCCGGTTTTTCCGGAGAACGAAGATAGATATCGAATTTCTTTAAACGACACAATGTTCAGGACAACTAACACAATTCAGTACAATCGCGCTTTTTAATTTTCAGGCAAAATGGGAGGTGCAGTAAGTTTGTGTCAAAATTTCCGGTTTTTCCAGATTTTCCGGAGAACGGAGATATATATCGAATTTCTTTAAAAGGCACAATGTTTAGGGCAACTAGCGCAATGAAGCACAATCCCGTTTTTTTATTTTCGGAAAAAATGGGGGGCTAAGTGCATGCCCACATTTCCGGTTTTTAACATTCGGAACAACTAGAACAATTCAGCACATTAAAGAAAAACACGATTTTCGCAAAGTAGGCGGCACAGTAGGTCACGTAAAAATTTTCGATTTTTTCCATTTTCCGGAAAACGGAGACAGACATCAATTTTTTTTAAACGGCACAATGTCCAAAACATCTAGCACAATTCAGCACACCGAAAAAAATT
The DNA here is from genome assembly GCA_037114965.1 of Monochamus alternatus. NCBI lineage: Eukaryota > Metazoa > Arthropoda > Insecta > Coleoptera > Cerambycidae > Monochamus > Monochamus alternatus. The sequence goes on along the minus strand of CM073429.1, from coordinate 54,402,056 downwards.
CGAATTGTGATAAAATGGGGGGCTAGAAAATTTCGGTTATTCCGGAGAACGGAGGCAAATATAAAATTTTTTTAATGGCACAATGTTCAGAACAACTAGCACAACATAGCACATTAAAAAAATAAGATTTTCGCGAAGTGGGTTGATACATGAAAAACACGATTTTTTCATTTTCTAGGAAAATGGCTATTATTTTTCTTTAAAATTTTACGGCACAATGTAGCACAAATCGGGCACAATTCAACACAACTTTTATTTTTTAGTTTATCAAAAAATGGGGGGCTAAGTTCTCACACATCGTTATATCAAAAACATGTTTTAATAAAAGTGTTAAAACTTAAATTTACTGTATTTTTTTCTTATGTGACCCCATTAAAATTGTATTGTATCGTATTTAGAAAGGTCCAATGTAATAATTTTCACTAGAGAAAGTATATGGTGCCGTTTAAAAAAATTAAGTCGGTTACTTTGGCAACCACATTTTTTGTGATACGAAAGATTCCTTGATATCACTAAACGGGAAATAATTTCCCCTAATACTTTTATTAAAACATGATATGACGAATATTTTAAGAAATACAAGCAATATTCCACAATTTATATTCACACTGTATATTTCTTTTTTCATTTGAAATTTTTGCCAAACTTGTAAGTTGTTGATCTTGAAATACGCAGATAAATTTTAACTCTTCGTAGACAAGAACTTTGTATTGTAATGGTACTTCCAATAAAGTATTTTGATGAATTAAAATATTCATAACATGCGAGGAACGAACATCTGACATGGAAATAACAACGCTGCTGACAGTGGATTTTTAGTAATGCCAATTTTGCGACACTGCCGTCACCTAACCAGCCATCACTGATAAGTTGCTTTCTTAAATTTTTGATAAAGAATCTACTCTTGTACTTTGTCGGTGGTTTGTATTTTAATATATTAATATAAAAATAAATTTAAATTATCCCACTAAGAGTGATGAAACTAATTCAAATTGTACATAATTTTCGTTATTACTACCTTATGTCGATCACATATATGCTTTTTATTTATCAGGTTTTAGTATCAAAACTTCAGCCAATTGAAAGAAACATAAAATAAATAGTAGCTTCAAGAGAAAATATTATTCTGCTGGCTATTAAATAATTCACTAAAATAGTTGATGCACTAGTTCGATATCAGTTAGCAGTCATGACCTCTAAATATATTCTAAGTAAAGATATTAGAATTACGAGTAAGTAATACTATAGCAGAAATGATAAACAATTTTCTTTAAATGTGGCAAATAAATTTAAATGCTCCTTAGATTATTTTGTTGTTATATTTATATTCACAACAACACTACAGATAATAACAAAATTTTAACTGAAATCCTTAACAAATAATAGCCAGTTAAAGAAGTATCTACTTACTGTATGTACTAGCACAAGGGTTTCTTCTCCTTGACAGACAGCTACCACTAAAAGACATGAAAGCACTAATATTTTAGCAGCCTTCATTTTAGTTCGTAGATTTATATTTTGTACTAATATTAAATCTAGATTTCACATGAGATCACGTCATAAGTACTTATTCAGATAAATACCTCCATTGTAGTATCAACTTATCAAAATTGAATGTAAAGTGGGGTACTATACCGTATAAGTAGTATATATATATTGACTCAAATTATATATTTTAATAAAAGTTGATTATAGTTACGTATTTATTATATTTAATTTTATGTCTACAATACTGAAACTTATCAAAACGTTGCCATTTCAAGCTTTATTAAAGATTTAGCGTCTGACTAATTAAACCGTAAAACAGTACTTGAAACACAATATTACTTATGCAGTTGCATTTTATAAAGACTTTTAATTTGTTTTCACATTATTGCACAAAATAAGATAACCTTCACTGCAATTATGTCGTGTTATAGGGCAAAATAGATATACACTGAGCTGCCCGATGAGAGGAATCCTTTTACTCTATTCTGTATTATATATAGATATATGACGAAAGTAATGCGCTCTGGTTAAAAAATGATTTATAACTTTTTGTCTGTCAAGGAAGTCATTAAGGTGTGTAAATACATACCATGAACAAAAGGAAACGAACTAATTCGTTTACTGGTCTGTCCGATGGATTAGAACTATACAGGGTGTTTCAAAACAAAGGCGAAAAATTTCAGGTGGTGATTCCTTGTTGAAAATAAAAGGTAGTTTGTTATCTGTATAACCGCTGGGTCACAAGCCAACCATTAGGGAGATATCGCGTTGTAACGATGGCCGAAAAAAGAGAATTTCTATTGTTTTTCTCAGAAGCGAAAAGCGTGGGAATGGTAAAATTTTGTGGAAGTGTTACCATCATCAAAAGACACTTGTGACATATTTTTTCACTTTTTGAAAATAATTGGAAAGGGTTGAAATAAACTACCCCTTTCAGTTTTTTTTAACTATACTTTCAAAAAACTTTCTTAACGACGTAGGAAAAAATAAATTAGGTTAAACTGATTCATTTAGAAACTTTTTTGTCTCTTATACTTTTTTGATAAAATTAACTGTTTCGACGTTAAAAAATATAATGTCTTATACTTCAAAATGTAACAGTACAATGTAAAAGGTAACAATACATCATAAACAACACATTAAAAAATACTTAATGGTACATACAAATTATGAGCATATATTTTCCTTATAAGCAAAAGTTATTACAAATATGTAAAATTTAATGTAAATTTCCATATATTTGTATTTTATGAAACAAACACTACAAGTGTACGGAAAAGTATTGTTATGAAAATTCATAACAAAAATAGATCCGTCTGCATTACATAAGCTTTGTTTAAAAATATAAAAATGCAATCTTTAAATTCGATTTATAGATTTCCCACTCTGTGACAATTTGTATTATTGTTTAAAAAATGTTCATCATTTTCCCTTTACATTTTTTATATGTAATTAGTTATCCTGAATTGATTTTAATTCTTAGAGTACAAACAATATAAAAAAATCTTTAGCGATTCAAAAATTATAAGCAGCAATTAATTACATCATCCTCTTTTATTCAATTAGAAAAATGTATTTTTTTATACGGAATTGATAAAACAAATCAAAATTTTAACTGATCAGTAATTTCGTACATTTGAAAAATATTTCCGATATGAACAGAAGGAAATATTGGAATATCTTTTCATACCACCTTATATGACTATTTTGTTTACTGAATTGGATGACAAATATAATTTGCCGACTTTGTGATTATATAAAAACTTCCATATTTAAAATAAAAAAGACAATCTATCCTACAAAAATACAGTAGAAAATTTGAAGATGTAAAATAAAGATGTATGCCATAAATTAATCTCTGCCACAAAATTCTTCTGTTGGTATATATTCTTCAACTAAAGATACAAATTTATCCAGAGGGCAGAATTCTTCACAAGCTGCTAACTTGAGCAGTTTTGGACCATCTCCAACATAATCCTGGTAAAATATCTAAAAATAATTATAAATTATGTATCATATTGAACTTCTAAATGAATGGTAAAGAAATATAAATGATGTTTTAGTTTGTGTGTTTGTTCTTAACTAAAAAATATAGATTTATATATGTTTTAAAAATGTTTTCATGAAACAGAGACAGGTACTTTGATAATAATTTAAAATGATTACCTTAATTCCATAAATACCATCTATTTGATGCACTTCTATCAATATGTAACAACCATAAGGCGGTATTTGCGGCTCAAATATGTCTAAGGTTGTCAAAAAGTTGGCGATATTCGACTCGTGCGCTGAGTATAAAAATATTTTTCTGCTGGAGGGTTTTAGAGTGCCTTCAATTTTTGCTTTTGTGTCATCTAAAATCTTGCTTAGATGGTAGCCTGCAATTAAAAGTATTAATCAATTCTTGCTAGCAATTGCAGATTTAGAAAATAATATGTTTCGAAAATGAATGCAGCTTTAACAGATCCTTTCAAATAGAGCGGTTGTTGAATTATTTTATAAAAATAGGCCTCCACTGAAATATGTTCATATAAAATTACTTTGTATACAGGGTGAGTCATTAAGAATGGTAGATATACAGTACCACACTGTTATACTGTACTGTCGATGTTAAAAATGTCTAACTTTTTGTATTTTACACTTTTGTATTTTTTAATAAGGAACTATTAAACTAGCTTCAACTCTAAATAGAAAAGGTATACCTGTTACAAATCGATAAAGTCAACCGTTTTCGAGAAGCAGGCGATTAAGTTTTTGTGATTCGGCGTGTAGGCGTGGAAATAATAAGTAGACAACAGTCACTACAATACCATATTGTTTTTGTCAATGCCACTCAATATATAAATTAAGCAGTAGTGTTTTTATTGTTTTTTTTTTTATATATAAAATGCCCCGTCATAATAATTTTTTTGACATTGAAATGAGAAACATGATGTGTGTAGGTATATGCCCAAGAAAATTTTTATGGTCGCTGTGCAGCAGCGAGATATTTGGAATTATATCGAGATAACAGACACACCGATCACAGACTACTTAAAAGATTTTGCAACAGATTAGATGAAATACGATAATTTCGCCCGAAAAGAGACGTTGGAAGGCCGCAAATATTAACAGCGGACCAAGAATATGATGTTTTAGTGCGAATTGCTGAAAACACTCGTACAAGAACACGACAAATTTCGACAGCTACTGGCAAAATTGTACCCTTATCATTTTACTCAAGTTTATCATTTAACGCTAGCTAGGTTACGATTTGCACATTTTCTTCGCCAACAACAAAATGATAACCAACATTTTATAATAAAGCATTATTTACGGACGATGTCACATTTATCCGACGAGGTATTTTTAATTGGAGAAATAGTCATTCTTGGGAAATAGAAAATCCTCATCTGCCACGAGAAGTACATACATTTTCAGCAAGAGTTTTCTATCAATATTTGGTGTGGAATTCTCTCCGATAATATTGTGGGGCCGTTCGTACTGCCATGTCCACTTAACGGAGAAAATTATTTAAATTTTCTAATTAATGATTTGCCACTGCTTCTTGAAGACATGACCTTAAAGTTACGGCAAAACTTCCGGCTTTTGCATGATGGTGGACCTGTACATTACCTTCGACGAGTAAGAGAATATGTTAATAGAAATTTCCCGCACCGTTGGATTGGAAGCGGTATCGAAGTTTCTTGGCCTGCACGTAGCGCTGATTTAAATCCGCTGCATTTTTACTTTTCGTTACTTCGAGAAACTTTTGTGATTAATAATTTGTTGAGATATGCATAATAAAATGTTCAGTTGTTGTAGTGTTCGTCTTATTGTTAATTCAGTTTTGATATCTTAAGGCTCCCTAATCGTCTAATTTAATTTCCGCCGAATCTCAAAAACTTAAATCATCCGTTTCACGAAAACAGTTGAGTTTATCCATTTATAACAGGTATTCCTTTTCTATTTATAATTGAAGGTATCTAGTTTAATAGTTTCTTATTAAAAAGATCAAAAGTGTAAAACACAAAACATACTTTAATATCGACAGTACAGTGTAACTAGCGCCCCCTAGTCGTGACCTCAACACTTTTGCATATTCGTAATTGCCACCTTAAAGAACATAAGACTACAAATTTTCAAAACAATCGGTCCTTACGTTCTTAAAATATAGCAAAAAATCGAAAACGTTTTTTCAACCTTAACCTGTGGAATGAAAAGGAGTAACAATTGAATAAGGCATGTTGGGTTTAATAGCTTTATTTTGACATTAACAATCTGCCCTTAAGCTATGTACCATTATTAATGACTCACCCTGTATATGGTCACTGTCAATCAAAATGCTAAAAAATTTGAAAATACTAGTTGCGTGGAAGAAGAACAATAAGTTTCAAGTGTGAATTTAAACATAACATATTTTACACAAAGATTTATCAAAGAACAATCAGATGACTTTCCTCAAAAGAGTTGTCCCAATGGGGCACATTTTCAAATTAGTAGCATTGATAATAAACAAAACTGTCCTATTTGGGGTGAGGAATTCATGAGAAACCTATACATTCTAAACGAACCACTGGTTGTTGGCGTGTATTAGGGTCATGAGATGTAATTGGTTAACAGTTTTTTGAAAATGCTGATGATGCTGCAAATGTAAATGATCTGTACACAATTAATTGAGGTGATTGGCCACCAAAACTGTGTTATTGGACAGCAGCGGTGGGCTATTTTTTTGGGTTTAATAGCCAGATGTATAAGAACAATTAATGAACTGAGGGACCAAATTATTAGTTACATTTTTGCTGTTTTCAATTTAGTAATTTGGAAATATTTCAAAATATTGAATTGTAAAATCAAAAATAACATATCATATCTACTACTTTTGAAAACTGCACATAGTGCATGTTATCTTGAAAGCTGGTATTTGTATTTTTAATTTTTTTCCCCAGATTTTTATTAATTATCAAAAAATTAAGAAAAAAAATCATTACACGAGAAATTATATACCGAAATAAACGCTAGCGAAATAGTGTATTTGTTTGAATTGCGTTGTAATATTTACTTGTGGAAAAAATATAATAATAAAAATTGAAATAGAATCTAGCTTATTTCTAGTAACTATAAATATGAATTTTTAAGATTTGGAATTTTTTATTTTTTAACAAATTTTGAAATTTTTAGATTACAAAACAGATTGATACTGGGCAAAATGTCTATGTTAAAACTGCTAAATTGATGATGATATTTAAAGCAACGATATTAGGTATAGCATCTATTTATTATAAAAGGTTAAAGATACTATAAGACTTATACACAGGGTGGTCCGTTTTTCATGACTCGCCATTACCATCTCAGAAACCGGAAAATATACAAGGTGGTTCAAATGAGAAAAAACTTGCGCCTTCTGATGGCTGTTAAAGTAAACTAAACAGTTCCAAGATATCTGCTAACATTGTTGAAATATTGTGCAAATTTTGAAAATAGCAGTTTTAGAAAATGCCATGTAGCATTATTATTTCTCAACAGATATAAATTTGGTATAGAGAGATAAGTCTACGGCCAGTGGTTTCGGTTAAGCAACATTATTTTTTCTCTCTTATGGGCGCCATATTGGATTTTCACAGTAACAGAGGTAGAGTAAAATGACAAATACGGCAATATGAAGAATAATCCATAAAATTATAAAAATACAATAATTTAAATAAAAAAATCTAGTAGTTCTTGACATGACACAAAAATCAACAAACATTTTGATAGATTCAAAGACTAAAATCGCCATTTTTAGTTTTCTCACAATATTTCGGCAACGGCAACAGATATCTTGGATCTGTTTGGTTTATCTTAGTGACCATCAAAAGCCGCAACTTTTTTCTAATTGAAGACACCTTGTATATTTTCCGGTTTCTGAGATGCCAATGGTAAACCATGAAGAACAGACCACCCTATATATTGCGTATATAGCAACTTACGCAACCTGTAACGGAATTCTTTATATATGCGAAGGTCATTCTTATGATTACATTTATATTTAGAAGTTAAATATTTAAGCTGATGAAATAATTAATTACCTGTAGCAAGCCTCCTCAAATTCGTTGTGCTAGTGGCCACAAAATATTCCTTTACAACCATATCCTCCAACGGCTGCGGATAGACGAGATTGGTCCATTCCGGCAATTCAAAACCCCATTCTTTCTGGAAGGGTATGCCAGAGTTAAAGATTGTTGATTTTTTTTGTTTTCAGTTTACTTACCTCTGATCTTAAACCAAAATATAAGTAAAATACATCGCCATAGTTGGTTATGTTCCATCCACTGTTCAAAGAGAGATACTCGAAAATTTCTCTACGCCCGAAAAACTCTCTCTGCCACCTCTTTGATTTCATTAATCTTTTATAGAATTTTTCATAGTTAGGACATAGGATACCTAAAAGAACCTGAAATCACATAAATCGTTAGATTTTGGGTTAAGGTTTTATATATAAGACCTTGTACTCAAATGCAACTCGGTCTTAAATAAAGTTAGCGATTGGTGTGGCTCTCACTCATTATATTTTAATCCTTCAAAAACATCTTATATTAGATTCCATAATTATCAGAAAAAATGTTCTAAACTAAATGTTCAGGTATACAACGGTCAATTTTCTAGGTTTCACATTGGACGAGTGCCTAAATTGGAAAGAGCACACTACACCAACCTAATAGCAAAATTAAATTCTCTGTGTTACCTGTTTAGAAACTTAAAATCAGTTCTGACGAAGCCTCAGTTTATGAATTTGTATTACGCTCAAGTTGACTCTCGCTTGAGATACGGTGTATGTTTTTCGGGCGATACTACCCTAGCACCTGGTGTATTTATTGCCCAGAAACGGGTATTGAGATGTATTGCGGACATTCCAAATTATCACACGTGCAAAGCTTTGTTTAGGGAATATGGGGTGTTAACTCTTACAGGATTGTTAGTTTTCGAACTATGTATATATATATATTTTTAAAAATCGAGCAACATTTAAAATGAATAGGGACATTCACCCAATTAATACTCGTCAAAATGGTGACTTCCGGATGCTCCTATATAAATTTAATATATCACAAAATTGTTAACTATCTTCGTTTGAAGCTTTTCAATCATTTGCCAGAAGAACTAAAGCGAATCCAGTTTTTAAAAAGTTTTAAATGTAAATTAAAGTTATTTTTAGTGGACAGGTGTATTTATTCTGTAGATGAATTTTTATCATCTTAGATTAAGAAACATTGACTATTCCTATATATGTGTACACCTGTCTTAAAGGAAAATAAATGCATTATTATTATTATTATTTATTTTCTGATAAATTTTTGACTGATTCCTCCTCATGAATCGCACTACAAATCGTCACGATTGATTTATGTTCAAATCGTTTGCGATTTCGGGCAAATACTAACCAATTCTTTACTCCATACAGTAGGATCAGTAATAGTACAATCTGTTGTACAAGTTACATGATGTGTGAGCTATTTAAGTGTTACTACAACATTGCAGTTAAGCTATATGTACTTACTTTGTCTTGATTTCTGGGAAGATAATTATAGGGAATAGGCTGCCAGTACAATCCTGTTTCGAAAATTTGGTCCCCAATAGGTGGAAACAGGCCTGCTAAGACAAGCTGCAAAGACATTTTGGTTCTGTTGAAATCGGTGCTTTGGGCATCTAGAAGATCTGGTTCATATACTTTTCCTAGAAAATTGTCGTAACGTTTTCGAAGAGCCTTGCCGATTTTGTACTCTCTAATTTTTCCTGCCTACAAAAAGTTTTGAATTAATATCAATGTTGAAATATGACCACTTGCCTTCAAACATTAGACAATTTTTCTATAACACGCTTTCAAAGTTTACACAATATAAAAGTTGCTTTACTCAATACACATATACATATTGGTACGTAAATATAGACACATCAGGTTGTGCGGGAAACATCGAGAAACCGCTTCTCAGAGTGCCGCACCGCGTGAAACAAATATACGCGTGCTAGATTTTATATTAATTCGCTGCATATTCATAAACAGAAATCAAATGAAAGAGGACATATAGCTTCGAAATTTGACACAGCACGTGGTGGCGCAACCTACAAGAACCACATCGCTCGACCAGCATTGAACAACCTAAATCAAACAGCTGTCACTCGTCAGCAGCCTACCAGACATATACTGGTTTCGAGATAATTAGCTCTCATCAGTATGTCATAGGTGAGGAATCTGAAGAATAACTCTTGTAAACGCTCTCTCTTTTCGTCGTGGGTCGTATGGACGGTTTCTCCGTCCTTTTCTTCGGCTGCTGGCGGCCTCGTTGGCGCGGCTGCTTCTTCGTGTGTCTCAGGGCGTGATAAGTGGTTCGGGATCCTCTCTAGGAATTCCGAAACGAAGTGTGTTGGGTTATGAAGGTTGGGCGCCAGGAATACATAGACGTATCCCAAATTCCAGTAGGAAAATCTGTCTTGGGTTTGCGAAGACAGCGTAGCGTAACACTAATGAAAAAGTCTGGTTCGGAATGTAGCACTAAACGTAGAAGTCTGTTAACGTGGTCTATGAATTTCACGGCTGCGATTATTACGGAGCATTTATCGTCGGTGAATTTGTTCTCGAAGCACTGGTTCGATACTCGAAGCACTGGTTTACTGGGAGGATTTTTAGCAAAGGCCTACGTTGATAGGATGCTCAAAGGAGCTGGTAGATCTAAGCTCAAAGGAGCTGGTAACTGGCCAAAGGGCACTTTGAAGAGAAAACACTATTCATCATGATTCCGCAAAACGCCCCGGCTTTTAACCCTTCCTCAGGGGTGTCTATATTTATATCTGGCGCGGTCGGCCAATGGGGTGGCTCGGTCCCAGGTATGGTTTATTCCCAATTAGGCTGGGCGCCGGTCTGTTGGGGCGATTTCGATGATGTTCTGGAACGTTTGTTGAATTGTTTTTCGCGGATCTTTGGGTTTAGAAAAGCTGTCGGAGCAATACTGTAACACTCTAGCTGTTTTAAGTCTGTCTAACCCGATAGAAGGGACCATGAGTACGCAGTGTAGACAAGCTACATCTAGCGGCCATTCGCTATCATGCCGGACTGAAAAGCGACAGCCACAAAGCGTTCTTCATCGCAGTAGACACCATTAAAAGCTATCGACCTATATCGCGTTTGGCGACTACAGCACTAGTGCTGTAATTAATAAGAAAAACGTTTTTATTAACATTATTCTGCTAAAGAAAATCCGCATTTAAGAAGAATGATTTATTTATTATTAAAAAGTTGGATTGTTTAAGTTAGAATTTCCAATCATTAAATCCGTGTTTGCTATACAGGGTGTTTCTAAATGATATACGAATATTTAAGGGCGCGATTCTACATCGAAAATTAATAACAGATTGTTTTATAAACTATGGTCCAAAAATGTTCCGTTACAAAAATACGGGGTGTTAAAGTTTTAGGCAAAAAAAAGGAAAATAATATTTTCGAAACCGCTTTAGATATTTTCATGAAATTTAGTATGTGGTGACTATTAATGAATGTGCATATTTTGAAATATAAACATAATATCTAGCCTTAACAGTGGCGTGCGCACGAGCACTGACTTTAATATTTTTAAGGAAAAAAATGGTACGCCAATGGTTTTCTCCCAGATAAAAATTATTTTTGAATCCCCCATTCAATTTGAAAAATAAGAGCCCTCTTGAGTTTTTGGACTGCAATGCGCCGTTTTTGAAAATAATATAAAAACCGTTGGATTTTCCGAGGGAATTCATTTAACCCCATTTCCAGCAACAAATTTCATTTTAATGTATGGACACAGGTATCAATGGTGGTTACTTTATTGGAACATGCCTACTTGAGAATGTTCCTTTAGGAATAAGAAATCTAATGTGGTACATGCAGGATGGTGCACCAGCACATTTCAGTATAACAGTACGCAATTATTTACAATCAATTTGTCCAAATCATTGGATTGGGCGCGGTGGGTCTCAGAATGGCCACCAAGGTCCCCCGACGTCAATAGTTTAGATTTTCCCATTAACACTGAAGAGAAATTAAGAGAAAGATTAGTTGCAGTATGTGATAGAATACGACAACATATTCCGGGAATACGCGAGTGCGCAATTCCATGCAAAGGAGAGGGGAGGCAGTAATGAGAGCTATTTTCAACAATTTCTGTAATAATGATTTGTTACCATTATTACAGAAATTATTAGTTTTAATTTAGGTAGTTGTAATGTTATGTTAATGTTTTATGTTGTTGTTTTCTATCAAAATTGTATCCTTTAATAATTAATGAATTCTCTCGCACAATCCAACGGTTTTTAATTTTGTTCTCAAAAACGACACATTGCAGTCCAAAACTCAAGAGGGCTCTTATTTTTCAAATTGAACGGGGAATTCAAATACAATTTTTATTTGGGAGAAAATTATTGTCGTACCATTTTTTTAATATTAAAGTCAGTGCCCGTGCGCACGCCTTTGTTAAATAAATTATGTTTAATTGAAAAATATGCACCTTTATTAATAGTCACCACAAACCAAATTTGATGAAAATATCTAAAGCGGTTTCGAAAATATTAATTATTTTCTTCTTTCCTAAAACTTTAACACCCTGTATTTTTGTAATGGAACATTTTTAGACCATAGTTTATAAAGCAAACTATCATTAATTTAAACATTCGCATATAATTAAGGAACACCCTGCATATTTCTCACTCTCTAAAGAATTCCCAACAAGATTTCTTCAATCCAAACTTTGTCCCAATCAACGCTTCCAAAAGTATTAACTCCGACAAGCTGGGAGGGATATTTTCCTTGTGTTGTGTGTGTATAATATGCTGAATATTTTCGAAAATTGTTTAAACAGTTGATACCTGCCGCATTTCCTTCTGTTATAACAAATTATACGACAATTTTTGTTTTCGTGCACGGAATCACAGTTTTTAAGGTTATAGTATTTAATATGAAACAACATTAACTTAGTTAATTCTTCAGACGACAGGCCCCAAAAATTCCGATTATTTCATGAGTAAATATGTTTCATCATCTGCAGTACTTAAAAACTTATATATAACTTTTTAGCCTTGTAACTGAATTTCTTTTCAAAAATGCGATTAGTTAAGAAAATTTGCTTATATCTTGATTTTTCTTAACTCAAATCATAGTTCTTAATATTGAATAATGAATCGATAGTGTAGATGGTTTCTGGGAGCGTTACTTTCCGTAAAAATAAGCCAAATTGATGTTCTCAGACACCTCCTTTACCTTGTTAGCTTTGCACCAATCTTCAAAATTTTGGTTCTCTAACTCATACCGCGTTGGATTTTGTCGTAAATGAGTTGAGATCGCTCCGTTTGACACTGCTTCTATTTGAGTAAAAAGGTTTTGACAATAGCCATGCGAAAGGTAACATAAGAAAAATTGATCCATAAACCTTATAACAGGTCTCTGTTTATAGAAATACACCAACTTTTTGTCGCGTTATTTGACACTTCTACTATTTTTTTTTCTTGTTATTAAATTAATGCAGATAAAATTTTGTACAATACTCTTGTAAATTCATATTGCCGATGTTTATAATAATAATAAATAATATAATCTACGACTTTAACATTTGGTGTTGTAATATGAATCTTTGCACCACTTTATTGTAAATAACTATTTTATATTTATCTCACAATTAAACTAAAGCATATTCAATTAATAAAATATGAAAAATTCAGTATGGTCATCTTAAATTCATCGTATTTCATATAATTAGTATATCGGTCTATAACTTACGTTAGTTAACTGCCCTACTCCATAAGGATAATATTTTTCATCTTTGTAAGGATCAGTTGGATATAACGTTGAGGGATCCACAGTTCTTTCCCCATGACGAAATATCTAAAAATTAAAAATGCATACATAACATGTGACTAAGTAAGTAATTTGAGTTGTTTATTAAGAATAAGTGTCCCGCACTTGCATATTCTTACATATATTACGTACATATGTATACAGCAAAATATTTCGCCTCTACAAGAATTATAAGTATTCTGTAACAACTGATTTATACAGTCTAAATATACAGGGTGTCCAGAAAAATGTGGGAAATCGCTCGGGTGCAGATAGAACATGGAAAAATAAGAGATAAGATATTTTTTTTCCTACAGGCCCTTTTTACGGAGACATGTGTCCCTGAAGGACGCCGCTGGAAGTCGGTTTTTCTTGAATAATTTTTGAAGTTCTTAATATAATTTAATAAAAATTGAATGTAAGGACCTTGTAAAATAATATTCTTGGAACTTAGCTTATTAAATTTATCAGGGGCGGGCTAAGCTTTACAACTTATTGCCTAAATTTTTAACACTCTTTATGGTAGACACTTTAAAATAATAAATCTGGGTAGGTTCAACCTTAGACTAAACAAGGTACTTTTGCTTATTATCGATAAAATGAACCGTTTACAAAAAAAGTTCGACCTATGTTTGCATGTTGTTGTCGAAAAAAAATCATCATTGCTCTTTTTATTAAACATAAACCATAATTTTGTTTATTATTTATTTTCTCGTAAACAGTTCATTTTATCGACAATAAACAAGAGCACTTTTTTAAGTCTTAAAAAAGCAAAAACTTAATATTCTTGTTGAAGATGCTTATATAAACACACCTACATAAATATTGTTTAGCTTCTTTCTTCTTATTTTCCGTTTGGCTTTGTATAATTTACGTTTTCACTTGATGTGTGAAATCAGACTCTGTCACGTCAGTTAGTACAATTGCTAGAGATGGGTGATAATAATAGAGTATTAAATGTCTTAAATCTAGAGGTCACATTTTTAATTTCGTTTTGTTTTAAATATTAATTATATTTGTTTTAGCCCGAATATTCGGTATACAAAATTGAATGTGGTCAAATTTGTGGTGGTAGTAACCACAGATAATGTACTACAAGTGTACAACTTGTATTTATCTTGGATTTAACATGAGCCATTTATAGATGTAGATACAATTGCAAGTAACACAAAGTTTATAACAGCTTATGTGTTATGTAAAAGCTTGAGCGAGATTGACGCTGTATTAATGTTTACAATATACAGTACAAAAATGCTTTTTAGCAATATAATATTTTCTATAATAAATCGTTTTATTAATATAAAACCAAGAACTTAGGGGTTATTGCTGATTGTCAACCATATAATATAGGTCTCATGAGTTCAATTTTTATCTATAGGTATACACTCATAAACAATAAATATATCACGATATCTTTAAAAAGCACCTTTAAAATTAAGGAAATTTAGCAATCATCTCTAATACATTTTGAAAATATTTTACACAATTTCTGATTCAGTGAAAAAATAAAGAACATATACAGGGTGTCTGACAAGTATATGGCATACTCACATAAGTATATAGGAGACATAGGGGAGGACAAAATAATCTTGTTATAAAAAAAATCCTAACGCGATTTAACTTTTCGACTTTAACTTTTGAACCGATGTATGTAATTTAATGAAATTTTAATATTTTATGTAGGTCACAAAGGCTCAAAAAACCATGCTACAGTAGATGTTCTACACTGTTAGATAAGTCAAGAATGAACTTACCACCACACTCTTGGGGCCAAATTTTGGACAGGTGTCTTTTTATAGAGGTGAAAATTTAATTTTTCAATATATTCATCATTCATCTTTAAAAAAGGTACTCTACATCTGTTTCAATAAATTAAGTTTTCATATAACACGTTTAAACATTGACTCTCGAAATTTATTTGATTATAGGGTTTATCAAACATAAGCTATTTAGACACGGCTCAAAAGTGAAAGCCGAAAAGGTAAATCGTAAAGCCCTTAGAGACCCTGTATCTCCTTTAAGTAACTCTTAACGACAAAAAAAAAAGTCAAACTAGGGCTATTTTTATCTCGTCAATACACTTCCAAGAGCATGCTATATACTTATCAGACACCCTGTGTAAGAGAATACTGTTAGATTTGGGGTAATAAATCGCCCGCAAGTTTGAGATTTACTTTAATTACATTACAAAAGTTAAACATTACAAATAAATACTTGTATATTTGCTTATTTGACTAGTAAATTACAACTCACTGAGTAACACTACCGTTACATATGTAATACACGAATATTAATTATATGTGATTACAATTATTTCACTAATTACAAAATAACCAGCGGCCTTTCAATCCAGACAGCGCTCATGTTCAGAGTCGAATCATGAATACCCGCTGACAGGAGGCGGCTTGGGCTTGGTGAAAAAAATCGAACGGCGAATGGAGGTAACTGAGGGATGCAGTACCCTTTATCCTCTACAATTATTTCTTAGTACGCCTATGTAGCTTCTTGAAATATCAAACGTAGAATTTTCTTCTGATCATTTTATCTCTTTTGTATGTTTTTGTTTAAATTCTCCGTTCTGGAGAAAAACGGCAATTTGTAGTGCCCATAAATCTATAATTCACTATTATTTTCAAGTGAAACTGAAATTTTGTGGATATACCTATCGTTACAATACCTTGGCAACTTAGCAAATCGTAATACTTACTGAATGAATATTTGCTATTTAAAACAAAATGGATAATTCTAAATGTTATAAAATGAGGAATACGTATGAATTGAAAAAATAATATGGCATTAAAATCTGTAATACAGTTCTCTTATTAACCAAAAAATAATAGTCTCATTTAGTAATAGTAATAATGAACGAACAACATAATAACTTTTTACCTAAATAACATTTAATAAAATGATTAATTAATTACTACTAATTTAACAAACATTCTATTTACCCTCCTCATTAACACATGTACGTACCCTTTTAAGTAGTGAAAATCTTATCTTTTGAAATATATTCTTCTTTTGCGTAAGTTTACCAGCTGCCATTACTATTCTCTCTCTGAGATGGTTAATGTCGTTTATTTCTGCAGCATAAACAATATCTTTCATATAACCCCACAAAAAAACAATGGATTAAGGTCAGGAGATCGTGGTGGCCATTGAGTAAGTACGTCTTGTCCTCGATCAATCCAACGATTGGGAAATAAATGGGTATTTAAATACTGCCGGACTTTTCTACCATAACCGGGTGGAGCACCGTCAAGCTGCATCCACATACCGTCACGTACAATAACAGGTAAATCATGTAAAACATCTTGAAATTCATTTTGCGGAAAATTTAAAATCAAATCAGTCCATACATGGCTGTTATGCCAATCCATTTCTTGTAAAGCTTGCCTCATCCGTGAATAGAATTTTTCTTACGAAGTCCCTATCTGCATCATTCTGTGTTAGCAACCAACGACTAAATTGCATCCTAGAAGCAAAATCTTGGGGAAGAATTTTGTACGGGTTGCATGTGATACGGGTGCAAAAGTTGGGTTTTTACAGTCCGATGAACATCCATTTTTGTACAATTTTCTAATTGTCGAGAAACAATCTTTGTACTTGTGCTTGGTTCTTCTTCTACCAGTGCTAAAATTTGTTCCTTTTGTTAAGGGCTTAATTTTCTATGTAGGCCGCAAAATTCGAACTTCTGGTCCATAAACTTTCCGGTTTCACGAAGATGTCGATCCAAATTTTAAAAAACTTTCCTTTTAGGATGTGATCTGTTGGGATAAGGAAGCTCACTATTTTTTCCTGACATTCATCGGCTGCTAAGATATTTGTAACTCATCAATACATGTCGTTTTTCTCCAAAATGGAGCATTTAACAAAAAATTACAAAAGAGATAAAATGATCAGAAGAAAATTCTACGTTTGACATTTCAAGAAAAAGCTGCATAGGCGTGCTTAGAAATAATTGGAGGGAATAAAGGATACTGCATCCCTCAGTTACCACCGTTCGCCCTTCGATTTTTTTCACCAAAATTACATGATAAGTATGCCGAAATAAGATAAAAGTATGTGCAAAATTTCAAGTGTGTATCTTACAAAACAATGGAATTATTAACAAAAATAGGTTTTTTAAATGTAACTTTAACACCCTGTATATTGAAACAGGGACGCCCAAATAAAAAATGGCATAAGAAATGTCGCATTTTTTTTGTCCAAAGAATATGTGGTTAATGATATGGCCTTCTATTTTGGAACACCCTGTATATAGGTATATACTAGCAGACAACAACTTCCGGAGTACATCAGATGTCCCAATGAAAAATAAAAATTAATTTAAAAAACATGTGACTTTACAACAAATATTCATTGTGACAGCCATTTATTTCAGTATATTTGTTTATTCTTTTGGTAAACGATTATCTAATTTTATAAAGTGTGTTTGGCTGATTGGCAATGAAATTAGTAGAGTTGACAATTTGTTCCCATAATCCTTGACGACAATTAAATTCTTGAGAAAATACGAGAGTTTTCATGTCCCCAAAAATAATAATCTAAAGGATTACAGTCGGGAGTTCGAGGTGGTCATGGCAGTTCACCACCTCTGACAATCCAACGTTGAGGGAATTGATCGTCTAGATAGTTCCGTACAGAATAATAATCTAATGAGATGGTGCTCCATCCTGCATGAACCAAATATATCTTCTCCGATTAAGTGGCAATTCAATAGTAATAATAATAATAATATGACAAATAAATTATAATAAAATAAAATTGATTGTGCAGTTTAACTTTAAAAATCTCAATGACTCAATGACTTTACCGTTATGAAAGAATAGTGGGTTAACTGGTAGCTTAGAAATTCGAAATGGAAAACTGTCTTTCTACTCCTTACGTACGCCCCTGGTAGTAGCCATAAAAAATTTTGTAGAATTTTTTAATATGTTCTAAAGTATCTAAACTTTAGGTATGTCAAGTATGATAGGGAAATATTAAACAGGGTTAAAGTAATGGGAAAAAATCATTTAAAAATTTTTAAATGAAACACCCTGTAACTACGTAAGATGCCTTATTGTATCTAAGCGTTATGTATCGATTCTTCATATTTTCAGCCCAGGATTATCCAGTTAGCGCATGTACAATTATTTATGAACCCTGTATTATTTTTAATGTGCAATATATGAAAGTTTCAGGGTTTAAATAATTTTGATTCATAATAGACTATTTTTTAATTAATCCTAGTTTTATATGAAAAGCAAATCGAGGACTTAATTTTCCGCCCCTTTGTATAACCAAATAGTAGCAGTTGACAAAATATTGGGATAAGTATATTATTATGATGTATTTGACCACATTAATTGAAAGTTTACGTGTATTATTTAATTATTGGTATGTCGCTATATGAAAACCTCAATTTATACAATTTATTGATGATAATTATTCGTTTATGAAAAAAAGAAAAATATTTAAAAACAATTCTTTAAGCTCAGGTACATTATTTTCAATAATTTTTGAAAATAGGTACTTGATATAGGGTTAAGTGAAGAAATGGATCTGTGGGATAGACGAACCACGGACAATATTTTTTTTGTTGAAAAATGCCGGATTTGGTTAGGTACAATCATTTGCAATAATAATGACACTCTCTTAAAACAGTTTTTGAACTTCTGGAAGTTCTGAGTAGAAATTTCATTAAATCTCTATCGGTTAGTGAAACAACTAATAACTAATGTTAAAAATGTGAAGAAGATTTCATTACAAATACATCAGAAGTTCTAAAGAAATCCCAAAATTCATTTTAATGAGTGTCATTATCATTGCAAACGATAGTACATACTGACGTAGTGGTCAGCTGCAATTGCTTAATGTTACAGTGTTTTACAGGAGCTATCATGTATGTGTTCTGCTATACCTGCTTGCAACGTTCTATTTCAGTCACGTCAGGAAAAGGTCTAGGTCATGTCACCTGTAGTAGTAGAAAAGTAGGATAAAAATAAGACAGTCGAAGGTACAAAGTTGAAGAATACGAAGAAATCTAGGTCATTAGAAAAAAACCCAAAATATAGGAGTCGGATGATATGGTTTTGAATGAATCTTCCGATGAAACCTAATATTTTTGTAATTTAGAGAATGAATGCGTTGAATGTAATGAAAACTAACCAGACAAAAGGAAAAGATGACTGATTTCAGATGGTTATGTGAAAGCTATCGTACCCTTAGTGGTCCGTCTTTTCTAGTTCAGGCAAGGATAGACCAATCTAGAGTTTCAGTTTTTTAATGTTCACGTTTTAAAGGTATATTTTGTGAAAGGTAGTCCATTTCTCCTTGCTTTACCCTATATTTTGAGTACTGCTACGATAGTACCTTGTCTCTTGTTGCATACAACTGAGGAGACTAAAAGACTAAAACGATGTCACACAACGCGTTGTGTGTTTTCATCTATCTAGTGCTTAAGCTAAACAATGATTGATTCGACAGCCAACTCGGCTGCCAAGACGGCGAAACGCCTGTGTGTGTGTGAATCCCCCTAAAATTTTCGTCTTCAAGAAATAGTACGTTATAAGAAAAACAACGAATGACTTGGCGAATACTTTCACTTCACTATTTATTTTGCCATAAGCTTCTTTGATGATAAAGACAAGATAAACCAGTGTTGTGAATTTTATCGATGTGAATCATTAAAGAACCCATATCTGATTTCTTATCTAGATAGTATTCAATCAATTAAGTTGTCTACCAAAATCAATAACTAAAATCGATAAATATGCATCAATATTTAGCAATATTTTTTTCTATATTGTACTTAACTGATGTGAAAAATTAGAACAACTATAAAGGTACAATGTATTGCAATAATAATGGCACTTCGTCAAAATAGTTTTTGAAAATTGAGAATAACTGGGCCAAGGTCAAATACTATCTTTTTCTAAGAGATCAATATCATAAAAGAATTAAGCCAGAAACAGCTGGTCTACAAAAGATAATAATTATTTATCTGTCATTTTTCATTAGAACTCTATTGGTGAAAAAAACAATTAACACTTAATCCCAAAAGTTGACAATAGGTTTCATTACTACTGCCTACATCAGCAGTTCAAAACAAAACTATAAAAGTAAATATGTTCAATTTGTATAAACTTTCTGGCATTTTAATTTTAAGTTTTAATAAACAAAATGTATGTTAGTACAATGTTTAGTATTCAAAATAAATAAGGGTAAGAAATTATTAGATGATGTTTATCCTGTACCTACATCAAGGACGTCTTTAGCGATTTTAATGAACTTTTTTTGTAATATATAATTTTACATTATAATATTCACATACATTATAAGAAACTTACCCCCAGACTTATTTCTCTGGAACTCTACTAAATTTCTCCTCAAAACATTGTTTAAAAAATTTTTTACCAAGTGTAAGAAATCTTCTTTGACACATTGTATCTCAAAAATAAACGATAGACTCATTATTCATAGGAAACAATCATCCGATCTAGTCATGTAGATTATTACATTGCTTTTCAAAACTAGTAGGTACTCAAATGTAAACAACTCTTTCTAGAAAAATGGTTGCTGGAGAAAATGAAAATAAGGGCAATGGCAAATGCCTCTAGCAAACTTAAGTGGCTGTTTACCTTGGTTTCGCCTCGATTCACAACAACCAACCTCATTCGTTATTTCACTGTTATTTACATGCAATTATAACAAATCTTGACATACAAAATATGCATTGCATAACTCAATAAAAAAATATTAATACGATGTGCATTGAACATGTTGCTTTATTTTAAAGAACTGCATTTTAACCAATGAATAGCAATGGAATGAAGAAGCTATTAAAAGGTCCTACATTACTTTTGTTAGAATAAATATGTGGAAATTATAAGAACGTTAATATGAGTGGCAAAGTTTTTATTCATATCAAAACAAAACTTGACATAAGTATAAAATCTGCATTGCACACCTAAATAAAAGAATGTTAATAAGACGCATGTTGCTTTATTTTAAATAAATGCATTTTAACCAATTAATAAGCAATGGATTCTGAAGAAGCTATTAAAACATCCTACTTTACATTTGATAGAAGAAATATGTGGACATTATAAAATGTTAATCTAAGTGACAAAGTTTTTACTTAACACTTTAGTTGTTCAGCTAAAGTATAACAAATATTTCCTATGTAAATTTAATTACACTGGGAAATATGAAAAAACGATCTTAATAAGACATATTTCGGTAAACAATTTTTAGTACTGCCCTGTAATGAACATCTACATCGTGTTTCAAAAAGACATGGCAATGGTACTATTACTAATAGAATATTGAAAACATGTGGAGTTCACTTAATAAATGTATGTCCTAGAGCCACTCATTGTTGAGATATAGGGCGTGCAACACATAATTTTCAAAAATCAAATTTTGGTTGTAAATTTTTAAAGACCAACGGATTTATTGATTTTCTAAAATTATCTTGCACACCCGGTATTTCAAAAGGAGTAGCTCTGTGACATATTTATTAAGCAAACCCTCACTTATTTTTCAATATTCTATTAACCCTCGCAATATTTCCATGTCTTTTTTGTACCACCATTCCAAAATTCATGACTAGATTCCTGACGTGAAAATATTGCGATTTAGACAAACTCACCTTAGTCCCAAAGTTGATACTTACAGAGATACAGGGTGTTTAATGCAAAATATTATTTTAGTTTTTTCTTATTTATTTCATAATAAATGTTCATATCGAGATAAAATTTTGGTGTTAGGGGTTTTCTGGGGCAAAAGATTGAAATATATCCATGGTTTGCTTGTAACTCATAGAGAGCGCCACCTGCGCTAGGTCGAATGCGTTGAAAACGACAGAACTTTTTTATCTTTCAAAAATCTAATTCTCAGGTAGCAAATTCTGATTTTACAACTTCTTTTACACAAAAAAGCTATATTTTTTGATAGTCGCTATCTTGCACCGTTCTCAAGATATTTAGCTTTGGTAATTCGAGTAATCAAAATAAGGTACAAATGTCAAAAAGAACAAGAGTTTATTTCAAATTACAAATTGTGATAAACAATTGAATATCGAATATTACAATAAATGTTCAACATGCCCGCCTCCAACTTGAATACATTTATTAACGCGTTTAAAATAGAGCTTCTTGTTACTAAATGATTCGGCGGCATTTACAATTTTCTGCTATAGCTCTTCGCGGATGTTTATAGTTTCTCTATAGACAACTGATTTCATGTAGCCCAGAAATAAAAATCCATAGGATTAAAGTCAGGACTACGAGGAGGCTATAATATTCGACTCCCACGACCGATCAAACGATCCAGAAAAATGTGGTCAAGATAGTTCCGTACTCTGACAAAATAATGAGGGGGAGCTCCATCTTGCATGAAAAATAGATTTTTCCGTGTATTCAGTGGTAAATGGTCGAGGCAGTCAACTAAATGGTGCTGCAGGAAATCTAAATACAAGTCACTATTTAGATTTGAAGGAAGCTCATATCGACCCAAAAGGTGATTTCCTATGATTCCCCACCAAACATTTATCTTAAATTCATGTTAGAAGTGACGCTCACTGACTACGTGAGGATTTTCATTATCCCATATGTGCTTGTTTCTAAAATTGAAAATTCCTCGACGAGTAAAGGTCGCTTCATCAGTGAATAGTACATTATCCAAAAATTCCTGGTCAAGGTTTTGCTGATTGCGCATAAAATGAGCAAATTGTAATCTAGCTGGTAAGTCTGCTGCTAAAAGATTTTGCTCGGGTGTAAAATGGTAGGGATATAAATTTTCCTTGTGAAAGATTTTGAGAACTGTTGTTTTCTCTAGCTACCTGACTGCTGCTAACTTCTGGATTTCCTGCCACTTTTACTAAAATTTCTTTTTCTTGGTGAACTGTAACAGTACGCCCTGCGTTGTCTCTTTTAGGACGAAAACTACCAGTTTCTCCAAGTCTATTAAAAAGTTCTTGAAATAATTTCCGATTTGGTTGCCTTCTATTCGGATACAAATCTGAATACCGACGAAGCGCTCGACGTCCAACATAATCTGATTGCACATAAACGCAAAACCATATCGCGCATTTCTCCATTTGAAAATAAATTATGGCGTGGCATGTTACCTCGCACTACGATTTAGATCATAAAGTAAAGAATATTCTTAATAAGGCACGAATAATACTGTAATATTACTGACCGCACTAAGATAAGTGGAAAATGTCAAAATTGGATTTTAACATAAGCCTACTTAAAAATTTTTGCCGATTTGTAATTGAATGCAAATACATTGGAATTTTCAATGTAAAAGAAGTTGTAAAATCAGAATTTGCTACCTGAGAATTATATTTTTGAAAGATAAAAAAGTTCTGTCGTTTTCAACGCATTCGACCTAGCGCAGGTAACGCTCTATATGAGCTACAAGCAAACCATGAATATATAATCAATCTCTCGTCCCAGAAAATCCCTAACACCAAAATTTCATCTCGATATGAGCATATATTATGAAATAAATAAGAAAAAACTAAAATAATATTTTGCACTAAACACCCTGTATCTCTGTAAGTATCAACTTTTGGACTAAGGTGAGTTTGTCTAAATTGCAATGTTTTCACGTCAGGAATCTAGTCATGAATTTTGGCCCATTACATCGCGACCACCCTGTATACAATGTGTCCTACTTTTCATGGAGCCACTCTGGTATCTCGCTCACCTGATGTCCAAATACTCTGGTGGTGAATATACACTTATGAAATGAGTCTTTAGACGTAGTCATATTTGATTATAGTCAGAGGCGTCCGATTCTAAGATGGAGAAAGGGAGACGATTTTTCAAAAAAAAAGTATTAGTGATTTTTGTAGAAGATATCATCTTAATCAGCATCTTTAGAAACCCCCTTGTACAAGATTACATCGTTTTGGGTTCAAAGGTGTTTCAGATATGGGCAGTCGAAAAATAATTCTTTTCAACATATAATAATTTGTGTGTAAAACGGGCTCTCAAATGAAATAAATGTGTTCTTTATTTTTTGTTCAGAATTATGTGTCATGAAATGATTCCACAACAAAATAATAATTTCTTATTATTTTGTTTTGAATTTGAAAAATGGTAAATACCTATGTACAAATTAGAATTTTTGCCTTATTAAAAAAATAATTATTTTGTTGTGGAATTATTTCATACCAGTAAAATACATAATTCTGAACAGAAAATAAAGAATACATATTTTTTATTTGGGAGCCCATTTCACAGATACAAATTATTTTAAGTTGGAAAAAATTGTTTTCGACGACCTATATCTGAAACGTCTTTGAATCCACAACGATAGTTTTTTTCTAAAAAAATATCTAATACTTTTTTTTTGAAAAATCGTCCTTTCTGCTATTAGAAATGAACGCCTCTGACTATAATCAAATATGGCTACGTCTAAAGACTTTCGTTATAGGTATATATTCACCACCAAAGTTTCAAAGTCTTCGGATATGAGGATACCAGGGTGGCTCCATGAAAAGTGGGACACATTGTATATATTTAAATTTCGTGACACTATTAAGTTAAAATTGTTTAACTAAAATCATGAAAAATAGGGCAATCCAACGAACTGTCAAATCACTTTAAAAATGGCGGCTGTAGGACAAACAACTCGACATATGACAAGCAGAAATTTGTGCTTTTGTGTAGAACTTTTAGTTATTGGTCTGTGTGTAGAACTGTGTGTTATATTTTAAACCTATTTCGGAATATCAAGTATAATTCAGACTATCATAATGGTTTTGTTTTGTTGTGTTATTAATTGTTGGAGTAGAGGACAGCGAAAAGATCAAGTTAAATTTTTTTCCTGCTGCATTGAATTAGAGACAGAACTGATCTCAATGAACTCTCATATAAGACGGCAAAAGTGGCTTAGTGCAATAAAACAGCAAGACCTAACTCAAGAAAAAATTAAATACAGTGTAAGTTTTAAATATATTATTTATAAATAGGTACCTAAGTTCTTTTTTCTCTCCAACTAGTAGCATAATTACACCCCCGCCAGCCCTAGCAATTCAGAGTCCTGGAGAATACTATATATAATATTAATAAAAAAATATATTGATAACAATATTGGCAGTTATATATAATTAATTAGTAAACTATTACAGAGGTACGTAATTTGATTTTAACAATTATTATTTATGCATAGATACATGACAGAATTTATTTTCAGATAAAGAAAATTTCTGCGGGGGCTTGAAATTCTTAATAATGCCAGTTTCCAATTCACATATAATTGACAAAAATCATAAATAATAAATAAAAGTCCATTTGATAAAAAAAATCTAAAATATATTTAATAAAGAGTATTAAAAATAAGTTATATATACTATTCTAAAAAAATTGGGTACATAGATAAATAGTACAAAATGTTTAATAATCAATTGGTTTTTCGATATTTTAAATAATTGCCGCATTGAAATAATAATTTAAAGTTTGTTACAGCACAATAAAAAACATTAGCAGCAGGGAAAATCAAAATTTAATGCACCAAGTTCGTTTTTGATAAGTCAACTATTTCTTGCTTCGGCCCATTTGAAAGAAAAAATTTGTAGATATACCGAAGTGCAGTGAATACTGAGAATAATAATAATTTTACGAATATTCAGCAACTAGAACGTTTTACCTAAAATATAAACCAACTATTTCTATATAAATATATGAGAAATAGGCTCATATTACACTTTCTAATATGAGATATGAAAGAGTTGCTGATCTGGCAGGAACTAGGGGGCCCCACTAATCGCAGGGCCCTGCCCAGTGCCCAATGGAAAATAGGGGCCTGCATAGGTAGGTATATATTACTTTTATATATAAATATTGCAGATATTTAAAACTTCAGAAAACATTAGCACAACACTACATTTTCGTTTATATCTACCCATCTTGGTCTCTGACAACGTTGCAGTGGTAATTTGATAACCTAAATGCAATGTAGGAATCCAATCAAGATGTAAGTTATCTGTTAAAGCAGCCGGTTTACCTGAAATATATGCTTTTAAATTGTTGTATATAACTTTTTATTAACTAACCCGATACAAAATGTTTTGAACAAACGACACTGTATTTATTTTTTTCTTGAGTTAGGTCTTGTCGTTATATTGCACAAAGCCACTTTTGCCGTTTTATATGAGAGAGTTCATTGAAATCAGTTCTATGTCTATAATTCAATGTAGCAGGAATCCTAAAAAATCTAACTTGATCTTCTCGCTGTCCTCTACTCCAACAATTCATAACACAACAAAGCAAAACCATTATGATATTCTGAATTATCCTTGGTATTCCGAAATAGATATAAAATATAATGAGCCAAACACACAGTTCTACACAAAATCAAAAATTTCTGCTTGTCATATGTCGAGTTGTTTGTCCTACAGCCGCCATTTTTAAAGTGATTTGACAGTTCGTTGGATTGCCCTATTGCATGTATAATGTATTATAATTGTTACATATCGTAGTTATACAAAAAGTAAGCTATGGAATACGCTCATTTTGACTGTAGATAAAGCAGTAAATATCTTTAAACAAAACACGATTGCGTTTAATGATTCATAAATAGGTAGTATATAATAGCATAATAATTATTTTTATGCAAAGGAATGTTATATCCCATTAAATATTTTTACATTGAGAACATATAACTTCGAAGGATGAAATCTAACAATGTAGAATCAAAATTAGTTTAGCAAATTATTGTTAAAGTATTAATTATATATTTTTTACCACAAATAAAGTCAATAAGTTGATACTGATCATCCTAAAAAGAGGAATCTATAGTTAGACCTTAGGAGTTAGATATAATTTTGCCGTCTTGACTTTTTCATACGCCTTATACAAATATTTTTTTATGCATAATTAAAATAAGATATACTATGCAATAATTCTGAACAAAATTTTTGCGATTTTAGAAATCTTTAAGGTCGAAATGAACTGAATTAATTTGTTCTCATCAAGCTTATTTGCATTTTAGATTTGTTTTATGTTTTAAAGAAGAGAAATTAAACAATTCAATAACGAAATTTGTCATTGAAAACTACGGAACATTAATGCTACATTTTGTTAATCGTTTACAACAATGTAAAACTTATTGTGGTGATTATTTGAAATATGTTTAAATGGCTAGAATTGGAATGTAAAATTACAAATTTCCAGCTAACAAATTTTATTAATAGTGTCACCATATTTCCTTCCAAAACCATCCATATCCAGTATTTTTTAATTATAAGGCCTTATTGTGCTATGCAATGACATTTAATATTACTTTTTCTTTCATATTTCTTAAATTAGGGATAAATTTTTATATAAAATATTTACTGCTTTCCAATACGACCCATTTTTAATGAACTCTGCATATTGGGCATATAAGAAATTACATTTCTGTTATTCTGACACATTTTTAAATTACGATATATTTTAAGTTTTCAATATTTAGTAATTATTTCATAAAATCCATTATTCTCTACTTAACTGCCTCTAAGAATTTAATATTATAATTTTATTGTAAATATTGGTGATTTTAATAGTCACGATTGTAGTATACTGTAATTTTGTTAAAAGACTAAGCCTTTACCTTTCAGACATTTAAATAAATGTGTTTAAATTTAAATCTATAGAATAACTAATAAAATTAGCGTGGACTTTATTTGTGTTACCTTGCCTTGCAGAATTTTTGAATTGCCATTCTACCAAATGAATATTTTTTATAAAAAAAAATATATCAATCAATACAATTTTTTTTAACTATCCTCTTAATCAGTCCTACAATTTTTCATCAAATACTTAAATAAAAACTCTTACTGCGTGCACTAACACCAGGGTTTCCTCGTTGGTTCCACTATTCGAAACGACTGCGAATAAAGCGAGGAGCACGGCACAAAATAAACCCACCATGGTCGAAATTGGATTAGCGAGTAACCAGCAAATCTTCATGTTATTTAAATCAGACGCGTCCAGTTTTATCTGTCAGAAACGGTTACCCATATCTCGGTTAGGATACTGGTGATAACTACTTCTACAATATAGTAAGATTGATACTGCGGTTTTTAAAATTTTATTTAAATGAGGCAATGGTTCATTAATTTTCCTTGACAGCCTTGAATATAATATGCACGAAAAAATCAAGTGCAACCCGTCTATTGTGATTGTATTCATTTATTGCAATATTTCTGCACAAAGTCTACCGACTGAAAAAAAATAGAACAAAACCGAACAGAACAACCCACTTGATCTTTAGCTCACCACTGAAACATATCAACAGAATATACAGGGTATTTCTTAAGTAGGAGATATCCGGGGATATATTCTGTGGCACAATAAAAAAGAGATTTTTGTTATATAAACAAACAACAAACATCATTTAAATAAGGGTACGTTTATAATTTCTAAACCCCTTGCTTAACCAAATTTGATGTACATATTTAGTAAGACAAAAAAATACTTGCTTTATTAACTTGCTCAATCATTATTTTCCAAAAAAATATATGACCCTGTATAATATTACGAATAAAATAGGTGATCATATGCGTCATTGTATAATCTTCGCTTTTTGTTTCTTTACACTTTTTTGTACTCCAAACCGATGACCAACAAAATGGATGTATTTGATCAAGTGCATTTTTAAACAGTTACTTAAATTACTTAAACATGTCGTAGGGAGGCCATGCAAAACAATAATAATAAGACGCCGTCATCTTATTTGAAATTGTGTATTGTGAAATTAAGCTTATTTTTCAAAAAGATTAAGTTTTAATAATAATTTATGCATCTTGAAATGCTGAAATGGCTAATATGACATTTATGACCTTGCAGATGGAAATGGTTCTGAGGCTAGGCGAATTGTCTATAGTCTGTTTGGAAATGAAAGAGAGTAATAAAACCCCGAGATAAAAACCGGCCATGGGCGTGGTAATATTTCGTTTCAGGTAATTATCGGGTAACACTAATGCTAATGGGTGTACATTAGTATATTTTACTAGATACATCATAGGGCCGGAGCTAGTGTATTGTGACAGATCAATCCAGTCTTAAAGCTGAATATACGAAGACGTGCCAGTTCAGTAGAGTAAAATTTGACTTGTGTTTAGTGACTATTGTGCCAGTGGATATAATATTGTTTGGGTAAAATGTCGAGCTTATCAGGTTACGTACCTGCTAAACGCGCGAAAAGATGTGCGCTGTCTCAGAATGAGAAGATTATTATATTTAATGCATTGAAACACCAAAATCCTACCAACAGTGTTGACTACATCGTGGAAAAGTGTTCCAAAATGACAGGGATTGGAAAATCGACTATGTATAGACTTTTAAAGGAATCAAAAAATGAACAAGATACTGTAAATCCCTCAAAATCATGTACAGAGAGGACAAAAGTCATTTTATTTTAAAAAAGAAATGCCAACGCTACACAAAATTTTAAGTGAACTTTCAGAGGACAATGATTTGCCAAAAATCAGTAGAAGCAAATTATGGGCCGTCTTACGAGAGTCGATTTTTTGCTGGAGAAAGCAGAACAGGAAGCCAGTTCTTATCGATAAAGATGAAATTATTTGTTGGCGAAGATCCTACTTAAGATCAAATAGAAAATTCCGTGACGAAGGGAGGAATATTTATTATCTAGACGAAACTTGGGTCAACGAGGGATATACTGTAACAAAAGTATGGAGAGATAAAAATGTAAAAGGTTTTCGACAAGCATTTTTGGATGGACTTTCAACAGGGTTCAAGGAACCTTCGATCAGGTAAAGGGCGAAGATTAACAGTGACACATATAGGTAGTGCTAGTGGTTTTCTAGATGGCGGTTTACTTTTATTTGAATCTAAAAATACAGGTGACTATCACGAAGACATGAACGCAGATGTTTTCGAAGAGTACTTTACACAGATGTTGGATCTTATTCCTCCGGGGTCTGTAATTGTCATGGATAATGCCAGTTACCATTCATGGCAGACCGAGCGGACACCTACGACTGCTTGGAGAAAAACCCATATAATTCAATGATTATCCGGAAAAAACATTTATTTTGAAACAAATATGGTGAAAAAGGAGCCTTTTAATAAAAACCAGAAAAAATATGTTATCGATGAAATGGCAACAAATCGCCAAATAACGGTACTACGGTTACCACTTTATCACTGTGAACTTAACCCAATCGAATTAGTCTGGGCGCAGGTAAAAGAAGATGTAGCGCGAAATAATACGACGTTTAAATTAAGTGACGTGAAAATTTTGTTAAAAAATTCCTTGGAACGAGTAACTGTAGATAACTGGCAAAGATGTATACATCATGTACAAAAAGAAGAGACGAAAATGTGGGAATTCGATAATTTAATTGACGTTACTGTGAAACCTAGCGTTATCAATCTAGGAGACGAAGATAATTCATCAGAATATTCAGAGGATGAATTTAAATATACCTACTTTTTTATTGTACATTTATACAACACTACATTTACTTACCATAATTTGAATTTTCAAAATACATATATTTTTGTGTGGAATAAAAGTCTATTCATTAAATTTAAATAAACATTTTGATAATAATATTGAGTAATTTTATTTGAATTACTATAAATCCTCTTAACCCGGTTAAGATGCTTAAAGTAGCCTCATGTTTTGAAATGCTGTTTTTATATTGTTTACTTATAAGAGAAATGGACCGAGAAATTGAAGCGGCATAGACAAAGGCGGATTGTCGGGGATTAAATTTTAGCTACCTGCTACAATTTAGTACAACTCGGTCACACAAAGTTTTTCTAAAAGTACACCTCATCTATACCGATAATACATAATATAAAAGTATTGAATATAAGCACCAGTACTACATTTATTTACAATTTGCATACATAATAAGCTTTTATTATTCTCTTTCATTTCTAAACAAACTATAGTTTACAAAATTCGCATTGAATCTGAGGAGCACTTACGTCAACAAATTATATCTGGTTTTGATGTGACAACAACTACTATTGGAATTTTTGCATTGCTCGATTTATAATGTCGAGAAGATCTGAAGCATGTATTTTGGCTGAAGGTGGTAATTTCCAACATTTGTTACAATAAATCATAGTAAAGTAATTCCACTGTTAATTAATTACTTTAAGTAATGTAATGAGCATATCGTAAAAATGCACTTGATCAAATAAATCAATTTTGTTGTTAATAGATTTGGAATACAAAAAAGAGTGAAGAAACAAAAAGGGAAGATAATAAAATGATATATATGATGATCTATTTTATTTGTAATATTATACAGTGTGATATATATTTTTTTGACAAATAATGATGGATGATACGCACACCACCGCAACTAATAAGTTGCTAAAGCTAGTAATTTTTTGTTTCATATTTACTATCATACTAAATATGAACACCAAATTTGGTTAAATTATCTCAAGCGGTTTAGAAATGAAATTAAAAATTGTTTTTTTTTATTCTTGACACGCTGCAGCTGAACAATGACCACATTTATATAACAAAACATAAAAAAACACATATTTTTGGCCACCTGGATTTTTTACTTCTCTTAAGAAACATTCTGTATAGTTTAACTATTGCTTTTGTTAATAAGCTTGTTTTTAATCGAGACTGCAATGTTTTTAAATAAATCTATTAGAAAAAGTGACTCGTATCTGAAAAGATTATTTCTTTTAAAGCTTTTATATCGAAATTGTTTGTGATGATATTCAGTATATTTAGTGACATCAAAAACCAAGCAAGTAAAATATTGAGGAAATATAGAAAAACGTATTGTAATCTAGCGGAAAATTCACTTCTTTCCGTAGCTTGGGAAACAAAGTCGCAAACAATAAATAATATTAAATAAAGCTGTAGTACTTAGGTGCCATTAGGCCTTTCCCTAAGACTATCACATTTCTTAAAAGGAAGTTCGTCGGTTATAAAATAAAGAAATCAGAAGTCTTCAGCAGCGAGCATATCAACAAATTTATTAGGGAAGCAGACAATAAAACCTACCCAATGCTAAAGTTAATTTTAACAAAAAAAAATACGATTGTAGGAAAAGGTATCAACTTTGTTTTTACTTTTATGTAAACGAACTAAACGGGAACTAACAAAAATTAATCACATAAACGACAAGGAGCACATGTTGCTTGTGAAAATAACGGATTCTAAAACACACATTGAGAGAACATTTGTTTTAATTTGACAAGAAAATTTTGTATTATATAGGCAATATTTATCTCAATGGCCATCCTATGCTCCACACAACAAATTATTTGTAAATAATAAAAATGTAAAATGTTTGAAAAATTACACAGACAACTGCCTTCGTCGAACTTCGGCGAGGTTATTTGGTGATCATGGTAGAAATATAACAAATTTAAAGAATATCTACCAATGCCGCTATTTAACAAATTCGTTTTCAAAAATTTCTTTTTAAAAAGATTTTAATTTTAGAATTTTGAGAAAAAATGTAGGAAACAGTTTTATTTCAAAGGCGAGTTAAACATAACTAAAGAATTATATCTGATTACTGATATTTTTAAGTTCGTATTCAATTGATTGTCTCTGCACTTTTAGTCGTCATTATTCCTCCCTTCTTAAACTGGAAACAAGGATGGAATCATTGTTGATTGTCCAGGGTTGTCCACTTCGGTTGGCTCTTCTAATTCTTTACGAAAATATTTGAATATTCTCCCTCGATGATTGATTATTATTATATAAACAATAAAAAGTAAGAATATTATTATTATGCTTATTATTATTTATAATGGATTTACTTTTGTTTCAAAATGTAATTTTTAGTAATTCAAATTGTACTTGAGCAGTCCACGTTTTGGTATTTCTGTACTCTTGTCCATTTATAGTTATTGATTGATTTCTTCTGGATGACATTTATAAATATTTTCTACTTCTGAGCATTCATGAAATAATGTCCCGAAGGATGTGTTAATAGGTAAGGCTTTTTTGGAATTAATATTTAATTATTTTTTTGAATAATTTTATACAATTATATTCTAAATTCGTTACAACTGGAATATTGTCATCTCTATAATGTAATTGTGAACTAGCAATTTTATAGTATGATGGAGTATTTCTAAAATTTGGTAAAAATGGTTTTATCTTTTTTATTAATAAATCTAATCTTTCAACAGACATTATAGATGGATGTAATATATTAAGTAAAGTTGTGCAAACATGATTGCATTTTCTATATTATTTAATATCGAATTGACATGTCAAAGCCATTAAATGTATTGAACTAATTGATGATGATGATGACACTTGAATTGTCGAGTACGCGAAGCAATCCATTTTTCTTGTAACGGTAAAAAGTGTAGTGAAAAACGAAAAATATATAAATAGTGAAAGTTAAAGCATTACTATTTACCTTATAATAGATGTGTGGAAAATATTAATGAAAACCCAGTGACAGCTATATTAACAAAGTTTAGTATAAACAAAGACATAACTTTTTTTATATATATATTTAGGTATTAATAATATTGTGTGAAACTAACTACTCTGTGGACTAAAGCCCCAACCAGGGTTGAATTACACCCAGAATATCTACCCATACATTCTTTATTTATTAGCTTTTGTAACATTTTTTACTGTATTAGAAAGGCATTTTAAGCTAATATAAACCAAATCTCCTACAGTTCCTATCAATGAAGTCATATGTATGCTCTCTGATACCAAGCATCTAGGTAAGCTAATGAACAATTCCACAGACAAAGCTCTATTCAATAATTATCTAAAGAAATTAATCTACCTAAATATACTAACCTGGTTTAATGAAAACACTCTATAAATATCTAACTTCACTTTTGACAGTGGGAGCTCGAAAGTTCAACCACAATAGATGAGATCTGACCTATTTCTGCATTTTTAGGATTGCTTCTTCAGGTGGTCTCCTTTAAGTTGAGTCAAATATTTAACTATAAAAATTATTATATAAATTCAAATTATTTGAAATTAAATATCGACAGAGTAGTTAGTTTCACACAATATTATTAATACCTAAATATATATATATATAAAAAAAATTACATGAAGGGTAAACATTATTTAAGTAGGTATTTATCATATTTAATTTAAAATTCATTGACCGGCAACACTTTTGACATTGTCTCATCTATTGTGGTTGAATTTTCGAGCTCTCACTGTCAGAAATGAAGTTAGATATTTAGTGTTAGTGTATACAGGGTGATTCATTAAGAATGAGCAATCTCTGAACTGGAGATAATACACACCAAAATATGACGATTGAGCCAAATATGCCTTATACGAATGTTGCTGGTTTAAAAAATACAGGGTGTTCAATGCTAGAATTTTATTTCGAAATATCTCAATAACTTTGAAACCTGTCGGAGTATTAAAAAAAAATTGGCACTATTATGTTTTTTGGCACGGCAAATAAGAATTTTTAACTAATTTTGACGTCACTAGTAGAGGCCGCCACTTATGGCACAGCATGTTTCTTTTAAATGGCAGAACTTTTTTACTGTTTAGTGTATCCATCTGTCTATTAAAGAATCCATTCTCCTACATGTTGTATCTAAAAAAGGTATACCTTTTTGAAATCGTTAGAAGTAACAGTTTTCGAAATAATCCTGTTTGAAATATTCAGTGCACCGATTGAAAACTGTTATCGTTTCAGGTGAAGTACCTTTTCTACAGCAAAATACAGCAAAATTTTACTTGAAAAAGTTGTTCAGAACGGTAAATTATGGAGACGTTCAAGAAGATCGGCCTGCTTTGATAAAATCTTTGTGCTTTGTTGAAAAATAGTTTCAAAATCAAACCTCGCCGATCTTCTTGAAATTTAAAAGAAATGTGATGTTCCATAAGCGGCGCCCTCTACTAGTGACGTCAAAATTAGTTAAAAATTCTTATTTGCCGTGCCAAAAAATATAATTGTGCTATTTTTTTTTTAATACTCCGACAGGCTTCAAAGTTATTGAGATATTTCAAAATACAATTCTAGCATTGAACACCCTGTATTTTTTAAATCAGCAACATTCGGATAAGGCATATTTGGCTCAATCGCCATATTTTGGTGTGTAGTATCTCCAGTTCAGAGATTGTCCATTCTTAATGAATCACCCTGTATAGAGTGTTTTCATTAAACCAGGTTAGTAAATTTAGATAGATTAATTAATAATAATAATAATAATAATATCTCTACCCCTCATTTTAATCACAGGGATTAGTCCAGAAGTCGGAGACTTGTGCGGGAGAGGGGGCGGCATATTATTATTAAGCAGGCCGCATTTGCGCCCAGGAACGACTTACGTTGGTAGGCCCTAACCACTATTCAGTGCAGGAATGAGGGAAACCTGGAAAACCTCATTAATTAGGGGGGTAGTCAAATATCAACCGGTATCAATCTCTCACATTGACCCAAGCCAACATTCTTCCACCCTACCATACCCGCAGAGAGGGCGCCAAACCTCTCCACGAATATAACTTATATACGGTCTACCGGCAGCTGGGCTCGAACCAACTCCGATCTAGTCACCTCGATTCAAGTACTGACGCCTTAAACCGCGCGACCACTGACCGACCGACCGAATTTCTTTAGATAATTATTGAATAGAGCTTTGTCTGTGGAATTGTTCATTAGCATACCTATATATTTGGTATCAGAGAGCATACATATGACTTCATTGATAGGAATTGTAGGAGATTTTATTAATTTTAGTTTAAAATAACTTTCTGATACAGTAAAAAAAAGAGATAACCTTAGAAAAACGATACGAAATTAAATCTAAGACAGAAATCTCAAATAAAATTTTGTTACAAGAAATACAGAATAGTAGAACAGAATTAATACAATGCATTAAAGATAGTGAAACATGTTTACTACTGAAGATTGCGACATTAAAGAAAAACATTGATACATTTGAACTAGAAAATTTGCAATTAAAAGAAGTAAAAATCTAAATAGGCAGAGTAAACGTAATAATATTGTTATATTTGGTCTGAAAAAGTCTGCACAAGAGATAAATACCCAAGGAATATGTCAAGATCTTAAATCCCTTATTAATGTACAAATTTAGGAATGTGATATTAATGACTGTTACCGTTTGGGAAAATCCTGTCAAAGTCGAACTAGTTTCATATTGGAAGAAAAAGGAAACTTTGAATAATTAAAAGGCACAGAAGTATTTATTGCACATGATTCGACTTTGAAACAAAGAAAGGAAAATCAGTTATTAAGAAAACATTTGAATCAGGCACGTCAAAATAAAAATAACAACTGTTTCATCGAAGCAAATAAACTGTACATGAACGCAGAAATATATACACCCAGTCAGTTTTTAGAAATCAAGGAAAATACGACCCGGAAGAAATTCAAACAGTTAGTGTTTATTTTTTACGGGTTTTCGATCTCGGCATATCATTAGTAGGGTCGAAAATGTTGTTTTATTGTCATTGAAGGGCGTTAGGGGCTCCTAGGGGCAGATTAATAATAATAGGTACCGCCGCCTCCGGACTTTATTCGATTATTTGGAGAAACAGATAAACGGATCGTTTTCGTTTTCGGTATGGACGAATTACACCCAGCTGCAATGCTGTGTACTCTTCTATCGCATGGGATGGTTCGCTGGGGAATATTTCACTTTTTAAAACTCGACAACCGGAATTCAGGACTGATTTTTCGCAGACAACCTTATACCACCGTGTTAGTAATGAAATAATCTCTATTTTAAATTAACTTTAATTTATTAATCACACCGGTGCAAGTTA
Organism: Monochamus alternatus; assembly: GCA_037114965.1. NCBI lineage: Eukaryota > Metazoa > Arthropoda > Insecta > Coleoptera > Cerambycidae > Monochamus > Monochamus alternatus. The sequence goes on along the minus strand of CM073429.1, from coordinate 54,365,017 downwards.
CTAGTATGGATTTACCTATTTATACCTGCCCACCCAAGAGTTGTGACGGGAAAAACCTAACGTTTGCATATTCTATGGGCTTCATACTTTCGATTGGTATGGAATTTGTCTATTAACCAAACCAGTGAAATGTTTAAAATAAAATAATTTTTAATTGTTAATTAATCATATTCTGGACTGAAATATTTTAGACAAACCATTTGCAATGTATTTATTGACATATTTAATTGGATATAAAATACTTTTCATCCATTAACCAGCTGGGTGAAGATCGTTTTATAGTGGGATCTTAGACTAAGAGGAAAGTCCTATCGTAAATAACAAGAAAATGACAAAAACGACAATCCAATTCATTCAACCTCATGAAAAAGTCTAAACTCTATCAACAAACAAGGAATTTTTTGTATAGATATGTGTAACACAGGAATATATGTAGTTTGGGTTAATTGTTTATTTAATAAAATGCTTATGCATTGTACACCGATATACATCAACAGATTGTGATAATATTGACGAGCGTATATTTGTATAAAAATGATTAAGGTGCATACAGTATGCGCCAAAAGTATGGAATAAATTCAATAAAAACGAAACAATTATTTTTTGGGAAAAATCCTCGAACAGGTCGATTATTAATTTAAAAAATACATATTTTAGCGTAAAATGCGCTTTTCAAATGTCATTTGTTTTCGAGTAATGACGTCATCGATTTTTTTTAATGACAAAACCATATTTTTTTTTCTTGATTCTGAGAGATCGTTTAATTCTCTATCAGACAGTACTAAAATTTTGCCCTCTTACATAGGAAAGTTTTCGAGTAAATGACGATTGAATGTTAGAAAACGTAAACTTTATCCATTAATAAGTAACAATTCTGAGGTATGTAAAATAAAATACAATTGATTAAATTTTATACTTAAATTAAATGTTCGAATTTCCATCCACCAACTTCTTGACAATGCGCGTCTGTGAAGAAATTCTTCTTGCACATTATGAATGATTTCTGGGGTAACTCTGCGTATTTCTTCCCGAATGCGATTTTGAAGTTCTTCTAAATTACGTGGTTTATTAATGTACACTTTTGACTTCAAGTATCCCCATAAAAAATAGTCAAGAGGTATAAGATCTGGCGATCTTGCAGGCCATTCTATCGGTCCGCGTCTGCCGATCTACCTCCCAAAAAAACAGTTGTCCAAAAAATCTCGTACAGGGCGCGCATAGTGCGGAGGTGCACCGTCTGGCTGAAACCATATGGTATCGTCAGGAGTGTCAGGGTCATTATCGTTAGGAAAAATTACTGCAAGGGCTGGGACAAGGTTATTTTCTAGAAAGTCTAAATATCTTTGTCCTGTAAGGGTTCCTTCAAAGAAGAAAGGCACACATTTAATTTCTGAGGGTGTTGGGTATGTTCCTCTGCCATCCAATGAGGATTTTCCCGACTCCAATATCTGCAAATTTGACGGTTTACTGTACCATTCAGACAAAATGTGGCCTCATCTGAAAAAAGTATTTGCCGGTGTAAATTTCTATTTCCTTGACATAAATCCATTAGAATTTCGCAAAAGTGTAAGCGGCGATCGGGATCATCTTCATTGAGTTCCTGCACAAGTTGAATTTTGTAGGGATGATATTTTTCCTTCCTCAAGATACGTAGCACTGTGCTCTGACTAGTGTCATTGTTTAATGCAACCAATCATGAAGAATTATGAGGATTATCCACCATACTTATCAAAATGTTCTGCTTCTGATTTTCATTAATGCTTGGACGTCCAGGTTCTGGAATATTTACGTGATCCATAAAATAACTATGGAATTCGAAAAATTAAACTTGATAACGTTTTTGCTTTATTTTAATTGATTTACGTTTTCTAACATTCAATCGTCATTTACTCGAAAACTTTCCTATGTAAGAGGGCAAAATTTTAGTACTGTCTGATAGAGAATTAAACGATCTTTCAGAATCGAGGAAAAAATATGGTGTTGCCATTTAAAAAAAATCGATGACGTCATTACTCGAAAACAAATGACATTTGAAAATCGCATTTTACTCTAAAATATGTATTATTTAAATTGAAAATCGACCTGTTCGAGGATTTTTCCCAAAAAATAATTGTTTCGCTTTTATTGAATTTATTCCATACTTTTGGCGCATACTGTATATTAATATATTAAATTTTTACGAGTTTACTTCATATATAAATGGTTGTACGCGACCAATAAGTAAAACATGTTTGGATCACATATGAATAAAAAATAATCTAGAAAATAGAGTAACTAATATATGCTTTTATATTAGTTACTCTATTAGTTTCTCTATGTTTTCATTATAATATAACCGATCATTATCCAGTCTATGTTGTAATACAAACAGAAATAAAAAACTAAATAATAGTGTTATGATGAATAGAAAAAATTTCAAAACATATGACAATTTAAGAACTGATCTATTAAATGAATTGTGGGATTGTGTTTTTGATAATGTTGATGTAAATAGTATGCCTGAAATATTTACTGATAAATTAAGATATTACATAAACAAAAATTCAAAGCAGACAAAATTAAACAGAAAAATGCTAACAACAAACCGTGGATAACAAAAGGACTCTTAAATACTATAACAGAAAAAAATAAACTCTATAAAAATTTTATGAACAGCCCTGATGACCTAATTTTGAAAGAAAGGTATAAAACACAAAAAATAAATTAATTCAGTTAATAGCAAAATCTAAAAGGAGTATATGAACTTCCAGATTATTAGACATAAAAATTCTTCAAAATGTCTTTGGGACTGTGTAAATAATCTTTGTAAGAAAAGTAAAGAAACAACAAAAATCGAAAAACTTAAACTTGGGGATGATAGCATAATGATTGATAAAACAGAAATTGCAAATAACTTTGACAATTACTACGGTAATTTAGGAAAAGAATTTGCGGAAAAAATTAAAACTCCACAAAATTATAACGAAAACATGAACTTTTTAGAAAACTCAATGTTTTTGCATCCTGTCGACGAAATTGCAGTAAGACACGCTATAAAAGAATTGAAGCTAAAAAAATCACCAGGACATGTTAAAATAAGGGCGGAAATGTTAAAAGAAGTCTGTAATGAAATTCTATCTCCATTAACATATACAGGCTGTATCACATAAGAGGGTCCCTCCCATGTATCTCGCTTAATATGCGAGACACGTCAAAAATCTTTAATTGTTTTTTGTTGCAATTTTGGAGGCCTTTATGCTCGTAAAAATAAATTTGAGATCCATGGCCAACTTTATGAGTAATAAAAAAAAAACTGTAAAGTGCCCAAACTTTAAGGCTGTGTAACTTTTTTATTTTAAGAGATAGAGAAAACTTATCGGTAATAAATTTTGATTGCAAAATTGATATCTTTCACCTAATATAAACAGATTTTTGAAATATCGTATGTGGTTCGCTGCGCCCTCTAGGCGGATAAAAAAAAATTTATTGAAGCAGGCTATGGCCACAAAAAATTGCCTGTTTTTTCGTCTTTCATGCAATATACTACATGTTGCCCTTATCTTTTGTATTTATTACATTTTTTTCAATTTTTGTTAAAAAAAATGTATCTAAATATTTTCGTGTTGCTCAAGATAATGTAGAACATGTTTTAAATCCGCCAACTGCAGAAAAATAATAAATAGAATGTACTTTTTATGCAAAATACAGATTTTCTTATAATATTATTTTATTGGTTTTCACATTAGAAGCAATTGGGTCTTTAAAATTATTATGACACAGACAATGTAATAAAATAATATTATAAGAAAATCTGTATTTTGCATAAAAAAAGTTCTACATTATCTTGAGCAACACGAAAATATTTAGGTACATTTTTTTTAACTAAAATTGAAAAATATGTAATAAATACGAAAGATAAGGGCAACATGTAGTATACTGCATGAAAGACGAAAAAATAGGCAATTTTTTGTGGCCATAGCCTGCTTCAATAAACAAAATTTTTATCCGCCTAGAGGGCGCAGCGAACCACATACGATATTTCAAAAATCTGTTTATATCAGGTGAAAGATATCAATTTTGCAATCAAAATTTATTACTAATAAGTTTTCTCTATCTCTTAAAATAAAAAAGTTAGACAGCCGTAAAGTTTGGGCACTTTACAGGTTTTTTATTATTACTCATAAAGTTGGCCATGGATCTCAAATTTGTTTTTACGAGCATAAAGGCCTCCAAAAATGCAACAAAAAACAATTAAAGATTTTTGACGTCTCTCGCATATTAAGCGAGATACATGGGAGGGGCCCTCTTATGTGATACAGCCTGTATAATTAATGCTGTCTTTGATGCAGGGGTTTTTCCCAAAATATTTGAGGTTGGTATAATTAAACCACTTCATAAAATGGGTAACAAACTGTTAACTGTTAACTACCGACCAGTCTCGTTAATTTCTGCAATTGCCAAAATTTTTGAAAAAATTTTGAAGTCTAGAATCAATCAATTTTTAAATAAGTACAATGTAATATCTGCTTGTCAGTTTGGTTTTCGAGAGGGAAAGTCAACGGAAGACGCAGTTCACTATTTATCATCTATTATATACAATGCTTTAGATAAGAAAATTCCAACTATCGGTGTTTTTATTGACTTATCTAAGGCGTTCGATACTATATGTCATAACAGACTTTTAGATAAGTTACATCATTATGGTATAAGAGGAAAAGTACATAGTCTCATCAAAAGTTGTTTAACGGGTAGCCAGCAATATGTTGAGGTGGATGGAGTCATGAGCGAGCCCCAAACTGAGTCGTATGGAGTTCCGCAAGAAACCGTATTAGGTCCATTATTATTCACCATCTATATAAACAACCTATTATTTTTAGATACGAAGCGAGTGATTCTTAGTTTTGCTAACGACACTGCTGTCATATAGTCAAAAAAAAATAAATTTAAGACTAATTAAATCATGGTTCCAAGTTAACAAACTAACCTTGAGCGTTGAAAAGACAAAATACCTGTCATTTACATCTTATGCAAATAACCTACCCAATCTAAGAGTTTTAGATATTGATGTAGAAACTAAAATACCGGAAGCAGATTCTATAAAATATCTGGGAATTATAATTGATAGGCACTTTAAGTGGAATTTACATATAAAGAACTTAACAAAAAAAATTAGGGGTTTAATATCAAGGTTCAAATTTTTGAAAGAATTTTTAAATATAGATCAGCTCAAAATTATGTATTGCTCATTAGTACAGTCTCAGTTGTCCTACGGTATATTAGATGGGGTGGGGTGAACGATACGTATTTAGAAAGCTTATATATATATTACAAAAATGGATTATCAAAATAATGTACGGAAAACATCGAAGGTACCCCAGTCATCAAATATATAAAGTAAGCAATATATTTGACGTTAGTCAACTTTTCCGTTTAAAAATGCTATTAAATGTATATAATAAAAATATTTCTTTGGAGCCAATTAATCACAGACAAGGGGAAAACAATTTATGTCTTATGTACCTAAATTGGAAAAAACCATGGGACAACAGAGTTGTAATTATTTGGCCCCAAAGTTATATAATATTGTACCAGAAAACTTATATATATAGATATTTCATAATTTGGTAAACCTAAAATAAATAAAATTTAATAATATTAACAATATTACAATTATACTTGTTATTTCAAACAGTAAGTTGCTTATTGATCAGTTCTTAGTTCTAGGAGATAGTAATTATTTTCAATGGTTCTAGTATTTAAGCGCTTCGATTGAAACATACATTGGATATCACTAACAAGCAGTAATGAGATGATTGCTTCTATAATTAGAGTGTTTATTTACAGGGCCGCGCCAACCCAGGGGTGCAAGGGCTGCGTGGCACCCGGGCACCCGGATTCAGGGGGCGGCAAATAACCGTTGGTTAGTAGCACACGTCAGTCAAGCTAAACTGCACACTCCCTGTTAAAATATATGCCACTATTTTACATTTTTTGTCAATTAGATCAGATCTCTTTACTATAAATAAGTATTTTCTAAGATCTTAGTTGACTTGTTAAAGTGCGAGGTTCGACGCCAACTTATTTTTGGTAATTGTATGTGCTTTGCTTTGAACTCTCGTACTGATCCATGTGCTGTGAATTAGTCACTCTCTATTATTTTCTACCTCGGGTAATTAATTGACAAGATAAAAACATATATAATAACCCAGAAATGACCCTCCTAGTAGTTTTAGAATATTTATTCAAAAATTACTTAATAAATGTATTCTCCAACATGCCTATAGCTTTGAGAATATTATTAACCATACTTGTAACGGTAGCCTCTGGCGAGAGATTTTTCTCAAAATTATAGATAATAAAAAATTACCTAGCGTTCTAGCATGACACAAGATAGACTTTCCCATTTAGCTATAATACGTATCGAAAGTCAAATTTCAAAAAACCTAAATATATCTGACTTGAAGAAGAAAGGTACGAAAAATTATTTTTTGAATGACAAGATACCTACTATTTAAATGAAAAGTTAGTAATACTGATATCTGAGCATCATTTTATGTGTTCTTGTTATTTTTACACATGTATTTTGTATTATAAATATATTTAGTTTTGTGTTACTAAGACTGTTTAAGTTCCTATTCTTAGTTCTTTTTTTTTAATATTGTTTGTTTTCTGTTAATTATTGAAGAAAAATTGATTTATTTTTATTATTATTAATTTTTAACATGAGAAGGTCCAGGGACTGAAGAATTTGCATTGTCTGCAACAACAGGTGTTTTCTTAATTTTTCTCTGAGTTTTTATTTTATTATATTATGATATTTATGTTTGTCTGTTTTAATTTTATTGTTTTTGCCATGAATAACAGTTACAGTTTTATATTTAGCTACAATTTTATTTCTGGGGTCTCATTGTGATGTTCGTCTAAATTATTAATTGGTAAATTAATATTTATTCCATGTTTACTGTATTGATGTAACTAACGTTCCACGATTTATACAGCGTTTTATAATATTATCAGTAGGGAAAAATATAATTTAATGTTTATATTGATTTAATGGTTTTTCTGAAATTTTTATTTCTAATATAGGATTTTCGATTGCAGTTTGTACTGTTTCGTTAGATTTCTGGTCTTATAGTAATGTCTTGGATTACATTGACTGAAGATGGATTATTGTTTTCTATTAATGGTTGGATGTTGTTGGGATTAAAGTCAGGAATTTCTGTATATATGTCAATAATATTATCAGGAGAACTTTCACTCGATTGATTTAATTAAGAGGAATAATTTCAATACGAGACAAACAGTCGGTGTTATTATTTTCTTTGTCTTTTTCACATACTATATTTGAATGGTCCGTTCTTATTGAATCTTTAGTTTTTCATTCGAAAATTCAAGAACTTGAATGTTATATATTTCAAAATACACATAACTGGCTCATCTAATGCCATTGATATGGTTTTGTTACTATAATTATATATTTCGAAATATGCTCTACCGTTTTTTTGAGATACAAACAGTTTTTGGTATATACAAATCTTCATAAAATAATTCTGGTGTTAAAATTTCTCCATTATCCACACTAACAGAATAATCTATTATTAATGTTTCATAAGGTGAAATTTCAAAAGTAAAACTTGTTTCAAATGGTTGTTTAGGTATAATAAAATGAAATTTCGATTTTATTATTACATAATTTTTGACTAGGGAAGTCTAATGAAAAATTCATTTTAATTAAATCATTGAGTCCTAAAATTTCATCAAAATATTCAAATTCAATTTGATGGTCACTATTAAAGTCAGGAAAGGCAGGTAAAAATGCTCTAAATCTAATTTCTTTTTCACCAGGGATGTTTTTATATTACAAGGGTTGTGGTATATTAAATCAGGGTAGAAATTTTCTGCAACAGATGGTTTTAAAACTGATGTGAAGCATCCAGTGTCAATTAATAATTTAATGGGTGGATTTGATATTTGTATGTACGGTAGGGAATTTACGATAGCTGAATTCATTTCAATTACGTTTTTTCGTTTATCTGTGTGTCCGATTGAAAATGTTTCTGGTTACTATCAGTATTTGATTTTCTTTCATTTTCTGATGGAATATTGTTTCCTTTTTCATTTTCATAATAGTAATTTTGTGTTTCATCATTGATATTAAAAATTTGATATTGATAAGTCGGTATTTCATAAAAACTATCAAAGTTTGATTCGTCATTATAATAATAGTCAGAATTGTAGCGCTCAATGTTATGCAATTCTTCAAATGAAAAATTTGGTGGTCCACGAGATTGAAAATAATTTGGTTTCTGTATAGGTACAGATGTTCTAGATGGAACTCGAGAATGTGTTGACATTGGTTCTGGAGGTGATTGATTTTGTGGATTTAGTTTGAACAAATTTTTGGCAGTTTTGAAAACTTGAGAGTATAAGTTTTTATATATTTTTAGGTATTAATAATATTGTGTGAAACTAACTACTCAGTGGACAAAAGCCCCAACCTGCGTTGAATTACACCCACAATATCTACCCATATATTCCTTATTATTAGCTTTTGTAACATTTTTTTACTGTTTTAGAAAGGTATTTTAAGCTAATATAAATCAAATTTCCTACAATTCCTATCAATGAAGTCATATGTATGTTCTCTGATACCAAACATCTAGGTATGCTAATGAACAATTCCACAGACAAAGCTCTATTCAATAATTATCTAAAGAAAATAATCTAATTTATTAACCTGCTAATGAAACACTATAAATATCTAACTTCACTTTTTGGCAGTGGGAACACGACAAATTCAACCACAATAGATGAGATCTGACCTATTTCTGCATTTTTAGGATTGCTTCTTCAGGTGGTCTCCTTTAAGTTGAATCAAATATCTAACTATAAAAATTATTACAGACATTAAAATATTTGAAGTTAAATATCGACAATGACAAAAAGTGGCATCCTGTCAATGAATTAAATATGACAATAACTACTTGAAAAATGTTCACCTTTTATGTAAAAGTTTTTATATATTTTTAGGTATTAATAATATTGTGTGAAACTAACTACTCAGTGGACAAAAGCCCCAACCTGCGTTGAATTACACCCACAACATCTACCCATATATTCCTTATTATTAACTTTTGTAACATTTTTTTACTGTTGTGGTTGAATTTGTCGTGTTTCCACTGCCAAAAAATGAAGTTAGATATTTATAGAGTGTTTCATTAGAAGGTCAGTAAATTAAATTATTTTCTTTAGATAATTATTGATTAGAGCTTTGTCTGTGGAATTGTTCATTAGCATACCTAGATGTTTGGTATCAGAGAACATACATATGACTTCATTGATAGGAATTGTAGGAGATTTGATTTATATTAGCTTAAAATACCTTTATAAAACAGTAAAAAAAACTTGAGAGTATAAGTTGGGAAACGTTGTGGTACTTGTCTAGGACGAATGCCTATTGGTTGACTAGGAAAATTAGTTGTACGTTGATTTTGATTTAGAAATTGGGGTGGTATATGGTAAATTGTCAAAAGTTTGATTAGATCTGGGAATTGGTACAGACGACGAACAAAATCGTTGTTGATGTATGTTCGAATGGGGCTGTCTTAAATTATTCGTTAGTCGTTATCAAATTTCTAGTCATTTTAAAATTTTCGTCGTCTATTACATAAGACATTGCTGTTTCTAAAGAATCTAGTTTTTGTAAAATTATTTTATCTTGTAGTCGTTCTGATAAATTTCTTAAAAATATTTTTAATGCAAGTTGACCATATTGTTTCAAATAAATTTGTTTTGTTTGTCTATTCATCTCTAACTCTGAAAGTGAATTTAACTTAAATGCAAATCTACTTCTAGCAATTTGTATTCTTTTTGCAAAATTAATATGATGTTCTATGTGGAGTTAATGTTAACAAAGTTTGTACTAAACAATCTAAGTTACTTCTGTCGCCAAAAGATCTGAGAGCATTTTTAATATCAGCCCAAGTTGTTAATTCTAGTCTTTAACAAATAAGCATTTGAGCTCTATCGGTTAATTTACTTAAAATTACTCTTAATAAATCTGTTTGAATGGTCATTATTTGATCGATATAGTTCAATAAATTCATCACAGGCTTTGATAAAAATTTCTAATGTATCTGGATTACCATTATAATCAAAAATTGTTTTTGAATGTGCTTGCAAAACCGTGAAATTTGTTTGTTGATTATTTACTATTTCGGGGTTTCTAGTGCTAATTATTAAATTTTGTCTGTTTCCAAAGTTTAAAGAATTTACTAAAATTTTGAATATTTACATAAAAATATCTGGTTTATTTAAAGTGATATGCTAATTATTTTTATACTGCTACGGAAGCTCACCTACGTTTTTAGTTTGTTAATTATGTTCCTGTTTTATAATTTTTATAATGCCTTTATTTTGACGTTTTCCGGAATATTCTAGGCTATATTCTATTTATTTCTCGAGATCGCAGAAACTTCGAGTACTCTAAAAATCTATATAAGCGGATCAATTCCGCCGTCACAGTCAGTTTATATTGAGCAGCCAAACGCGAGTGGCAAACGCCAAAGTAAAGCGTATAAAGTATATGTCTTGTATAATCGAGGTTACAATACTATGTAACTTGATATAGTCAAGATAAGAAAAATAACCTTCCTCTAGTTTTAAATTACACTTATACGTAAACTGTTACTACTAAGTTACAAGCTAATTAAAATTATTGTACCTAAGGAATTTAACACTAAATCTGCTGATGTGAATTCTTGTAGTATATTGACTTTAATTTTACTCTACGCTAGATTTTATAGATAACTAAATAAGATTTTGGTATGGCAAAATTTGGGATTTTATTTCTGATTTTTTTGTGTTCTTCTTAACTATGTTCGAATGTCTTCGATAGATTTCCGAGGGCTGGTTGAAATTTTATATGTTCTTATTTTCTACGATAGATATATAAGGTTTCTTACCAAAAATCCAAGTAATTTTCAGTTTTTTGTCTCCTATAGACTGGTGTTCAAGTTGAACGGTCCTTACGGTTCTGGTGTACCGGAGTCCTGATTTCTCTTCTTTCTTGTTCCTATGATGTTTTCTCGACAGAGTACTCAATTCATCCGTCTCGAGCCTACTCAGTTCAACCTTTTGTCTTCTTGGTGGTTTTCCTTCAATAGAGTACACACACAAAAAGTTGCTCGATGCACTGCACAAACAACTTCACTAAGATTCGACTTTGTAAGTTCGTTTTTTTTCTGCCTAAAACTTTGAGAAGTACGCCAAACTTTATTCAAAAATTTGACTGGAAAAATCCACTAAGACTGCGCCATTTAACAAAATCGTTTTCAAAATTTTATTTTTAAAAAGATTTTATTTTAAGAATTTTGAGAAAACATGTACGAAACAACTTTATTTCAAAGGCGAGTTAAACAGAACTAAACAATTATATCTGATTACTGATATTTATAAGTTCGTATTATTGATTGTCTCTGCTCTTTTAGTCTTCATTATTCGCTGAAAGAAATAGATTAATTCACATATAAACAAAATTAAAATTGCCAAGATCATTTCAAAATTATCACATTAAAAAAAAATTCAACATGGATAGCTTTCCTTTATGATCTAACATCAAGACGCATTTAAATATACCAAACATTTGAAATAAATTGAATTAACTTAATATTAATAATTAACTAAGTAACTACGGAATATGTTAACCGGACTGCTTCCTGTCGTTCTAATTCTCGGCCTGGGCCCCCTCCTCACACATACACGGTTCTACTTGGATGTGAAAAGGCAAACCGGCACATAAAATTTCTAGTGCAGTTCATCGAGAGACCTACAATTCCTAGAGTTGAGGCTGAGCCTTCTTGCCAATACAGCCACTAACATTACGGTTTGCTAAACAAAAGGCCTGCCTTCCGGTAAAATGCATTGTGTATGGCCACCATTAGAGAAAAAAATGTGATGACGTTACTCAGAGGATCTCTCCAATATAGTCCAAGACCATCATTTTCGCAACATAGACGTTTTTATTGATGAGACGACAGTGCACTTACATAGTGCATGTAAAACTGTCTTACCTTCCATTTGCTAATCTCTACAAAGAGGTAATTCACACTTCCTCATATAGTATAGGTATTTCCTCAGCCAACAGTGCCTAGACTGAATACCTATTGCCAGGGAAGATTTGCCCTAGACATAGTCAGGTACTTTTTGGCTGTATCTCGACAGGGATACTCTAGAAACTGTCAGCTATTTGTTAATCGCATCGTTTCCTAAACTCTTTGTGGGTATTCAGCTTGATAACCTAGACAAATGCATTGCTTTAATACAATAGTTAATTTTATTATTTCTTATTGTAGATCAGAGGGAATGTTTGAACTTTTTTTACTTTGTAGATATAATCTTCTTTGAATATGACACGTGGTTGGGTAAACCATAAAAATTAACCAAGCAAACAAGCCATTTGAAGCTTGATTCATCTTGTTTCTCTGACTATTGGCAATGAAGATCACAATTGAGTGTGATATGAAAAAACAGATAGATAAATGGCAGATAGTAACGGTCCAGGTAACTGATTTTTACAACGATGAGTCACAAATAACACAAATGAATCAGATGTTACACAATTTATTGTTGGAATATTGTCGAAATTAAAATGTTTGTTGTTATAAAGGCGTGAAATATTTCAGATATAATAACAACGTCGTTAAGAAAATATTTTCTAGAAGAACATCTTTCTTAAAATAACATTTATCTAATGCATGTTAGTGAAGTCCCTGTAAATGAGATTTGATTAATAATCAATTTAAATTGTGCTAATTAACTCTGAAACAAACCTTTCCAAGTGTTTTTTATTCTATGAAAAAGTAAAGTTGTCCCGATTCTGTATCAATAATATTAAATGAATCACAACTTCTTTAATCAATAAAAATGCGACAAAAAACAATATTGCAGACAGCAACCTTGACATGAATTCTACGGCACCTACATATATTTAATTTACCAGAATGAAAGTTTATTTTTTAATGGTTCATTAAACATATTTTTGGAACTGTTTATCTCATTGCCATGAACACTATATTTGTCAATTTAACGAAACAGTCTCAAGTCAAATTTTCTCCAAGTATTAGGTGAACATGTGGAATAAGATAGAAATATTTTATTGGCCATTTGATTGATCTGCTTTTAAGTATAGTCAAAGAACCATAGAGTTGGAATACCGTAGATACAAAAACTTCACTGCAGCAGTATCGAAGGCAGGAGATAGAGAATAATGAAGTATCTTCCTTCTATACAGTGTTAACTATGACTAAATAAAAATATTTTAAGATGAAATAGAAAGAAATAAGAATTAACGGGATCGCTCATCTAAAAAAAATCGCATTATTTATAAAGCGAAAACAAATTTTTCCCTATTTATCGCCGACTCTGGTCTCCTGTCAACTGCGAGGTTAGGTAAAATCCGCATAAATAAATTCGATTATAAACTGGATGGATCAAGTCTTACTCGTCCTGAATACTTTTGCGATCTGGGCGTAACCATTGATCATAAATTAACATTTGCAGGTAATATAAAAAAGTGGTATTTTCGGCTTCTAAAAATTTAGGTTTTGTCATAAGAAATTTGCGAGGCTTCACCATTCAGCATGTTTTCCTTTCTCTTTTCAACTCTTTTATAAAGTCTAAACATGAATATGGTAGTTTAGTTTGGTATTCAGGTTATAACATCTACAACCAGTGGATTGTACATGTAATTTTTGAAATTTTTCTCTTATAAGCTGGGTGGCAACTACCCTCCCATAGGTGTATCTCAGAATGATCTCAGAAGATTTTCCCTACCTGGTTTGGTCGATCGTCGTAGGCAGCAATCTATGTTATTTTTATATAAAATTATTAACAACAAATATGACTGCCTCGAGATTTTGTCACATCTGAACATTCTTGTGCCCAGAATTGAAGCAAGGTCTATCATAACATTTTACCTTCCCATCCCGCGTACGAATTTATTAAACTTTTCGTCAATTTTTATTATGTGCACCAACTATAATAATCTGCAGAATGGCATTGATATATTTGCTTGTACTGAAAATGATATTAGACGAGTGTTTTCTTAACATTGTATAGATTAACTAACTTTAACGCTTTACTGAGTGTCTTTGAACCCTATTTTTTTTTTTTTTGCTTTACTGTATATTGCTATATACAGTATACGCCAAAAGTATAGAATAAATTGAATAAAAACGAAACAATTATTTTTTGGGAAAAATCCTTGAACAGGTTGATTTTTAATTTAAAAAATACATATTTTAGCGTAAAATGCGATTTTCAAATGTCATTTGTTTTCGAGTAATGACGTCATCCATTTTTTTTAAATGGCAACAACATATTTTTTTCCTTGATTCTGAAAGATCGTTTAATTCTCTATCAGACAGTACTAAAATTTTGCCCTCTTACATAGGAAAGTTTTCGAGTAAATGACGATTGAATGTTAGAAAACGTAAATTTTATCCATAAAAAAGTAACAATTCTGAGGTATGTAAAATAAAATACAATTGATTAAATTTTATGCTTAAATTAAATGTTCGAATTGCCATCCACCAACTTCTTGACAATGCGCAAGTCTGTGAAGAAATTCTTCTTGCACATTATGAATGATTTCTGGAGTAACTCTGCGTATTTCGTCCCGAATGCGATTTTGAAGTTCTTCTAAATTACGTGGTTTATTAATGTACACTTTTGTATCCCCATAAAAAATTGTCAAGAGGTGTAAGATCTGGAAAGGCCCTACTATTCTGTCGTCAACTATTCCAGCCCACACATTTAATTTCTGAGGGTGTTGGGTATGTGCCTCTGCCATCCAATGAGGATTTTCCCGACTCCAATATCTGCAAGTTTGACGGTTTACTGTATCATTCAGATAAAATGTGGCCTCATCTGAAAAAAGTATTTGCCGGTGTAAATTTCTATTTGCTTGACATAAATCCATTAGAATTTCGCAAAAGTGTAAGCGGCGATCGGGATCATCTTCATTGCGTTCCTGCACAAGTTGAATTTTGTAGGGATGATATTTTTCCTTCCTCAAGATACTTACTACTGTGCTCTGACTAGTGTCATTGTTTAATGCAACCAATCGTGAAGAATTATGAGGATTGTCCACCATACTTATCAAAATGTTCTGTTTCTGATTTTCATTAATGCTTGGACGTCCAGGTTTTGGAATATTTACAACATTGCCAGTTTCTCTAAATTTAGACTCTACCTTACTGACTGTTGATTGGCTGATAGGGCGATCTGGATATTTTTCATTAAATAAATCGCAAACTTCCTGCTGAGTTCTAGTCATATTCCCGCATCCGATAAGAATTATAAAATCAATTCTTTGAGTAACAGTTAAATGTGCCATAATACTTTAAATTGAATAATAATTTCTATGTCGCTTACAATACTTACTAGAAAGTCGGTGTGATAATGACACTTTGCAAAGATTTTCACCTACGTGATCCATAAAAGAACTAAGGAATTCGAAAAACTAAACTTGATAACGTTTTTGCTTTATTTTAATTGATTTACGTTTTCTAACATTCAATCGTCATATACTCGAAAACTTTCCTATGTAAGAGGGCAAAATTTTTACTGTCTGATAGAGAATTAAACGATCTTTCAGAATCAAGGAAAAAAATATGGTGTTGCCATTTTAAAAAAAATCGATGACGTCATTACAAACAAATGACATTTGAAAATCGCATTTTACGCTAAAATATGAATTTTTTAAATTAAAAATCGACCTGTTCGAGGATTTTTGCCAAAAAATAATTGTTTCGTTTTTATTGAATTTATTCCATGCTTTTGGCGCATACTGTATGTTGTTATCTATTTCTAACTTAATCTAATTTAACTGTTTTGTTTTCTCAACCGTAATTGGCCTTGTGGTGTTGGTTGTAGTACCAAATAAATAAATAAATAAATAAATCAAAGGAAGTAACAGGCACTGTGTTGTCACGTGTAGTGAATTACACCGTTTTTAAGGAAAAAAAGAATAGACGATTATTTAATAATTTAATGAGAAATACGATATTGCCGCACAGGGAGGCATCACCAATATTACTGATATTTTTTTTCATTTTCTGCTTTCTGGGCACCTCTCGTCTTTTCGACTGTTCTATTTCTGTAGCGCGAGGTATTCGGCCCGACGACCACGACCAGGTGGATTCTCTCCGTCAGAAAAAAACACAAAAGATAACAAAAAAACACACGTAAATGTACACAAATACATAGAAACTGCCACATGTTTACCGCCAAAGTATTACAGCAGTTGTTCAATGTAGTTAATATAATAATAATAATAATATCTCTATCCCTCATCCTAATCACGAGGAATCGCCCAGAAGTCGAAGAGGGGCCGGCATATTATTACTAAGCAGGCCGCATTTGCGCCTAGGAACGACTTACGTTGGTAGGCCCTAGCCACCATTCAGTGCAGGAATGAGGGAAACCTGGAAATCCTCATTAATTAGGGGGGTAGTGAAATATCAACCGATATCAATCTCTCACATTGACCCAAGCCAACATTCTTCCACCCTACCATACTCACAGAGAGGGTGTCAATCCTCTCCACGAATATAGTTTATATACTGTCTACCGACTGCGGGACTCGAACCCACAGCGATCTAGTCACCTCGATTCAAGTACTGACGCCTTAAACCGCGTGTCCACTGGCTGATAGTTCAAAGAGAATTCGTTATAATATTTTGTTTACTCGGAAAACGCTTTTGGAATTACACTGTCATAAAGTAATATGCACTTGTCACACTTTCCATAAATCAGCACCTTATCCATAATCTCGGCATTTGAATACGCCATGTTTGTAAATACACAAGAAATACGCGAGAAATTTAATTTGCGAAGAGCAAGTATTTCAAACTAAACAACGTACGTGATATTTTTGTTTTTGACAGAATCTGATGCAGTTGTCATCTGTAAAATACTAATTAAGGTATACTGCACGCCGATACATTATTGGACAATTTGTTGATGGATTAAATTCTGTTAATACTAAGTGTACTGAAGTTTACTTATTTTATATCTTTGGTGAAATGTTATAATACACATGCATAACATATTCATTCATATTATAACGTTTCACCTAAAATAGAAAATAAAGAAACTTCATATCAAATTATTATTAACACATTGTTTTATTTTATTTCATTTCATAAAATAGTTTAATAAACACTGTGGTTCTTTTTCTTACAAAATGTAATTTTTATAATTGGAATTTATTTAATTTAGGAATAATTCAATCATTAGTTATGGTTAGATAATTGATTTTTAATTAAACCATAAAAATGTGTCTATAAATATGTTTCAAATTTTCATACTAAAAATTATCTGAAATTATATAACGTGTTCTAATAAAAATTGTTGACCTCTCAAGGAGAAAACACACCAGGCGGCCGCGGTCTAAGTGGGCCGCGGACCATGCTTGTGTCGTGCTCGTCTAGTAATTATCTTCAAATGCTTTTAGACATAAACATTTGCGTTAGCAGATCGGAAGCTAGACCGTTACCCTCGCTCACGTCTTGGTCTAAGCGAAAACGTCTTTTTAAGAATTTAGGCCAGTCGAGTTAATAAAAATACATTTTACACAAAAAATATTTTGACATCTAAATAGTAAATAGCAGTAAATAGTCGGAAATGCAGAGAGAATGACATATGCGACTGATTTCGTAAAAGTTTGTGATCACCTCGGTACAGAGAGTGCCATGATGCGTCTAGACCGCGGCCTTATAGTGCGTTCTCTCCTTTAGTGGTTTTACGACTTTCACAGCCCCTTCAGTTTTTAAAATTACTATGGATTAACTTGTTACCTCCAGTCACAGAACTAATATACTCTTACTAAACCTATCTAGAAGCCTTCAAACTCTTGGTTCTTGTACTGGTTCTACAAATACTATGATCGAAATGACTCATCAGACTTAACAGAGAACACTTCTCCACTGACATAAACGCAAACACTAGCCTATAATTTTGTGCAAAAGGTAATTGTAAGGATTTTTTAAGGAAAAAAATTCCAAAGGATTGTTACATAGAAAGATGAAAACACAGTGATTTTCGGCGCCTCGGCAGTTGAATTGCTTTTTATTTGCTGAACGGTAGATAGACCAAAACACACACAGCTGCTGGTCACTATCTCGTTTTTTGAAAACGTCTTGGCCAATAATATGAACCACTCGTTGCTAACTGTGAAAATCGCTGTGTTTGTGATTCCCTATAAATTATGTCGAACTGCCGAGATAACACAAACAGACGGGTATGTTATCACCCGTATGCTTGCTACAGACTATGAGTGAATTCGCGATGCGTGATTTGCATGGAATTTGTGCATAGTGTGTATGAATGGATTTTTAACGATCAAGACTCTACACGCTATTCGCGAATACGACACGCATAGTCTTAGAGTATTGCGGAACAAAAAAATTGCCAGTTTTGTAGTACTTAGATTTTTAGTGAAAAAAAGAAACGACTCTTTTTATTAGCTTTATCTCCACACTTCTCGAGTGTGATTTGTTTCCTTTATTATTCAATTTATTTTAATTTTATCAGTATTTTGTGGTTAATACGAATATAGTAGTATTTCCATAGTCAATTAGCAAAGCGCTGTCAAACATATGCAGAATGCTACCTATGTACCAAATGAGATATAGGGATGATTATGTTTATAAAATAATTATTTTATAATGTTTTGTAAGCCCACTATTATTTTTAATATTGTAATAGTTGCTAAGATATGTTATTGATAGTCATAATTATTATTAATAAAATATATAAATTAATAAAAGCTTTTGAAATATAAATACAATTATTAAATATATATTTATAACTAAAAATGGCGCAGTCGTACTAAAGACGAAAAGTACCTACATTACAATTGAAAGAAAGAAAAATGGAATTTAATAAACCACAACTACAATTAAATGGAAATGTAGCAGAAAACTTTAGAGAATTCAAAGAAGAAATTACAATATACCTTATAGCAACAGAAACTATAAAAAAATCAAGAGAAATACAAGTAGCACGACTAAAAAACTTACTATGCACTGAAGCCTTAAAACTGTACAAATCAATCACAAAATTGAAAGATGATGAAGAAACAGTCAACAAAATTTTAGAAGTATTAGAAAATCATTGCCTACCAAAAGAAAATATGATAATGAATGTGAATCTTTTGAATCATTTTTCGCTGATCTAAAATATCTTATAAAACAATGCCATTTCGAAGATCAAGAAAATAAATTATTAAAAGCACAAATAACATTAGGAGTCTGGTCAAAATCACTACAAGAACGCCTTTTACGAGATGATTTTCAACTGGAAAAAATTATTAATTTACGTAAAACTTCAGAAATGACACAAGAAAATTTAAAAATTATTACAGAAACTAATGTCAACAACAAATTAGTCGCCAATGTCAAACGTGAAAATAACCCAATTAGAAAGCAAAACAAGTCTAAATTTGTGTGTTATCGATGTGGTCAACAACATGATCGAGGCAATTGTCCAGCTTTTGGAAAGAAATGCAATCTGTGTTCCCGTTTTAATCATTTTTCTACTGTATGTAAAGCAAAACGAAATAATAATACCAGTGGATGCAATAAAGTCGTTGAAGAATCTGATAACAAGAATGTATCAAATGAGTGTGTAAATGAAGTAGAAGAATCATCAAATTATTATCGTATCGATATAGTTCAAAGCCCGCTACCTGAAAAATCTTGGTTCAAATTATTAAAAATCGAAAATGTGGAAGTGAAAGTGAAAATGGATACAGGATCTGATGTCAATATATTACCTTATAAGTATGTTAAAATAATTGGTTTACAAAACAATATAAAAAAGGTTAATTTAACAGCTTACGGTGGTTTCAAAATTAATACAATAGGCAAAACACTAGTAAAAGTAAAATCTGATGATATTATTCACACAATGGAATTTATTGTAGTTGCAAACGACTGTATTGCAATATTAGGACTAGCTTCTTGTTTAAAACTTAAATTAATCAAACGAATTGACACATTAGATAGCAATAGATTGTATGATAAAACAGTATTATATGAAAACAATAAAGCAAATTTTGAAGGTTTAGGCTGTAGGTCAGTTGAAATTATCATCAAATGCAGTGCCATTTGCTAGTTCAGCTAGAAGAATACCAATGAAAATTAAAAATAAATTTAAAGAATCTATAGAGTCATTAGTTAAAAATAAAATTATAATTCCAGTTAATGAACCTGTTGAATGGGTCTCTAACATAGTTATTGTTGAAAAACCTAATGGATCATTAAGAATTTGTATAGATCCAAAGCATCTTAATAAATATATTATTAGGAAACGATTTACAATTACAACTATAGAAAAATTAGCTCCAGCTTTAGCTTATAAAAAATATTACAGTGTATTTGATATTAAGGATGGCTTTATCATATAAAATTAGATGAGGAATCTAGTCGATTATGTGCTTTTAGTACAATATTTGGTACTTATAGATTTCTAAGAGCCCCATTTGGCGTATGTAATTTACCAGAAATTTTCCATAAGTTAGTATTCAAATACTTTGGAGATATACCAGGAGCAACGATTTACTTTGATGATATATGTATTACTACAGACACCATAGAAGAACATAATATAACTATACGAGAAGTACTTAAAAGAGCTAAACAGTATAACATAAAATTTAATTTTGAGAAATTTCAATATTGCATAAAAGAAATTGAATACTTAGGTGTAATTTTTTCAGAAAATGGGATTCATCCAGATCCTGCTAAAATAGATGTAATTAAAAAATTGCCGAAACCAACTTGCAAAATTGAATTACAAAGAATGTTAGGTATAATAAATTACCTACTAAATATAAATACAATTATTAAATATACATTTATAACTAAACAGATTATGCCCGCAGGCGACATGTCAAAGTAATACAGAACGCTTATAGTTCTTTGTTCAGCAACAACAAAGGATCGCCGCCCGTGCATATCGCAATGGAAAATGTATCAGTCAGATTATTGGCAAAAACAATTTTATAAGATAGGTACCTGAAACACTATTCAATTATCTACTACTTGAAAATGCTGTCATGCATGTTAATGATAATCTGCTACACTTTTATATACTTAACCCTTTGTCCAGCAACAGTAAAGGCTCGTCGCCAATGTTATGCGTAAGTATCATAATGAAATATGTATCAATCAGGTTGTTGGCAAAAATCTATTTTATAAGATAGGTACCTGAAACAGTAGCCAATTATCTACTACTTGAAAATGTTGCCATATACAGGTCATATATTTCGATGATCATCTGCTACAGTTTTATATACATAGCCCTTTGTCCAACAACAGCAAAGGATCGCCGCCTGTCTTATGCATATCGTAATGGAAAATGTATCAATCAGGTTGTTGGTAAAATGAATTTTATAAGATGGGTACCTGGAACAGTAGCCAGTTGTCCCCTACTTGAAAATGCTTTCATATACAGGTATGTATTTTGAAAATAATCTGTTACACTTTTATAAATATAACCTTTTGTCCAGCAACAGCAAAGAAGCGCCACGTGTTTTATGCATATCGCAATGGAAAATGTATCAATCAGGTTGTTGGTAAAATAAATGTTATAAGATAGGTACCTGGAATAGTAGCCAGTTGTCTCCTACTTGAAAATGTTTTCTTATACAGGTATGTATTTCGAAAATGATCTGCTACACTTTTATATATATAGCCCTTTGTCCAGCAACAGCAAAAGATCGCCGCCTGTCTTATGCATATCGCAATGGAAATAAAAATGTATCAATCAGGTTGTTGGCAAAATTCAATTTTATAAGATAGGTACCTGAAACAGTAGCCAATTATCTAGTACTTGAAAATGTTGTCATATGCAGGTCATATATTTCGATGACATCTGCTACAATTTTATATACATAACCCTTTGTCCAGCAACAACAAAGGATCGCCAACTATTTTATGCATATCGCAATGGAAAATGTATCAATCAGGTTGTTGGTAAAACCAATTTTAAAAGCAGCAGCCAGTTGTCACCTACTTGAAAATGCTTTCATATACAGGTTATGTATTTCGAAAGTGATCTGCTACACTTTTATATATATAGCCCTTTGTCCAGCAACAGCGAAGGATCGCCACCTGTTTTATGCATATCGCAATGGAAAATTTATCAATCAGGTTGTTGGTAAAACCAATTTTATAAGATGGGTACCTGGAACAGTAGCCAGTTGTGACCTACTTGAAAATGCTTTCATATACAGGTTATGTATTTCGAAAGTGATCTGCTACACTTTTACATATATAGTGCTTTGTCCAGCAACAGCAATGGATCGTCGCCAGTTTTATGCATATCGCAATGGAAAATGTTTCAATCAGGTTATTGGAAAAAATCAGTTTTATTAGATGAGTACCTGAAACAGTAGCCTGTTGTCTTCTACTTGAAAATGCTGTCATATACAGCTCATGCGTCTCGAAGATGATATGCTACACATGTAAAACCATATATACATAGCCCTTTGTCCAGCAACAGCTAAGGATCGCTGTCTGTTTTACACATATCGCAATGGAAAATGTGTCAATCATGTAGTTGGTAAAAATCAATAAGATGGGTACCTGAAATGGTAGCCAATTGTCCTCTACTTGAAAATGCTAAGGCACATATCTGGAGGAGACTTGATGATACTAAAGAAACATGATAGCTGGAAGTCATCAACGGTCGCTGAAGGGTATATTGATAAATCGGTGGCGCATAAAACAGAAATATCTAATGAAGTGTTTAGAACATGTGGTAGTGCATTAGTTGAAATAAGACCCAATTTGTGACCAGGACCATCAACTGCAGTTGTGTCCATGGCAAAAAATATAATTTCAACTCTACCAGACATTCCCAATCGTTCTAGGAGCATGTCCTTCATTTATTTATTTATTTACAGAAAACAGGCTTTACAGCCCAAAACAATGTCCACAAGATACTTAAATTAAATATAAAAGTACAAGTGATAATTGCTATAATAGAAAATCTTAGCCTATAATAGTAATTCCCTTTAGATTTAGATTTTTTAAAACCGACGAGCGAAGAATGAAAGATATCTAGATGACTATAGTACAAGTTGTAGTTTTTACATATTCTATTTATGGGAGAATTTTGACCAGAGTTAGTCAGGTACAAAATCTCATAAAACAAAGCATTTATTCTAAAATCATGTTAAGGTACATGTAAGCCGATCAAGGCTAATAAATCTGGAGAATCGATCAGACCATTAAAAAGTTTAAATAGAAATATTGCGTCGGCAACAATTCTTCGATTTTCTAATGAAATAATATGAAACTTGTTTCTTAATAACGTGCTACATTGAGAAGAATACACACCACTCTCCTTGTAATATAAATATCTCATCAATCTATTTTGCACCGACTCAAGTCTAGATTTATATATGGAATATTGAGGATTCCATACTATAGAGGCAAAGTTGATTATGTTGTGCACATATGCAAAATATATAGATTTAATAGAGAAAACTGACTTAAAATTTTTGCAAACTCTGATAATGTAACCAAGCATTTTGTTACTTTTTAAAGTTATGTAATCAATATGCGAAGAGAAACTCATCTTTCTATCAAAGACAACGCCAAGGTCTTTTATTTCCTCAACTTGATTTTACATATTTTTATTAAAGTTATAATTGTAAGAGTATATGTTATGGTTACGGGTAAAACAAATATAAAAACACTTATTTAAATTTAATTGCAGCTTGTTTGTTTTACAGTAATGGAAAAAAGAGTTTAAATCTTCCTGAAAGGTAAAACAATGATCGGAATTACTTACTTGAGAGTAAATTTTTAAATCATCTGCGTAAAGCAAAGATCTAAAAAATTTGAATGCAATACACATTTAACTGTACTTTTGACTTTTGTAAATGCAAGTATTGTATAATAAAATATTCTAAAATTAAATATTTCCGTGTTCTTATGTGTACATAAGGGAGATAAAGAGTCAAACTTTTCCCCGTCATAGAAAAAAAATCTTTTTTTGTTAAACACTGTATATTAAGATTCAAGATTCAATAAGGAACTTGCTGGACATAAGATTAGCTCAAATAAAACATAATATCCTCTTTACATTTTATTTTGTTGTAGAGTCACGAGTTACACGATGATATTAATCATTCTAATATAATTTATAATTCTATAAACTTTTGAGAACTATAAAAAATATTTTACATTTAAAGCTTAAAAACAATATCAGTTGCAAGGTATACAATAATTATTAAGTATTTATTGTAAACAAGTAGGAACACTGGTAGAAATTAAGGTACAAACATGTTAAAAAAATATTTCTGTCTATTTCTTTGAAATAATTTTAAAAAACAATTAAAGATATATAAACACATCTAAATCACTAGCTTTATGATATTATAACTATCATGTTTTGTATAATGCAATAAATTATATAAAAAATAATTGAAAATTAATGAAATTCTCTGAACGAAATTAGATATTTAATAATATGTAACCACAAAATTTCCTAGATATTATTTTGTTTCATTTTAACTTATTTTTTTCTAGTACATACGGTACTTACGTACATTATTTGCTATCTAACACTGGTTAATATGATTTTGAGCTATTTTACAAAATTACCAGAAAAAAAAGGTGTCTTGTATTAGTTCTTAACACATTTCTTTATATAAGCAGGCGCTACATACAGCATTTAATTAGACTTAAAGACTAGGTCCTGGGTAAAAAAATCGTTTTCTAAAATAAAAAAATATTTTACAATACATTACAAAACTTACTAGCAGAGCACATCTATGTCTTTCACTAGAAAATAGTTTCAAAAACACTATAATATCACTATAAATTATCTAAAGTTCTATAATTAAACACAATAATTTAATTTATTCTTATTCCTTTATAGTCCATCATTATTTGTTTTATATTAGGACACTTCCCTTCTTTCCTTGAATAGGTTCCATACTCACAAGCTGGTAGGGTGCATTCATTATTTAGTATACATCTGAAAAATTAAAACAAAAATAATGATAAATTATACAAGTAAATACTAAACAATAATAAAAAAATTACTAAATAGTGAAATAAAAGTGAAGAAAACAATATGAAAAGTTGCATACATTCTATCAGTCATGCTAAAGTGTTCATTTCCCATTTTCAGTTGGATGCAGTCTACGTTTTCTTCTTCACAGTGGCAGTGACACGAATTGTATTGGTTTACAGGAGTAACTTTAAAATGCCTTGGACACTTGCACCTAAACAAAGAAATATATATTACTGATTTCATCTGAACAATACTAAAACATTGTGTCGGGCGATAAAAACATGCATCGAATGGAATTTGCTTTTATTAAATTATCTTTCATTAGGCTTTTTTGTGATTCATCTAATAAGTTTTCATTCATCTACGCCTTGTATTTATCATTGCTGTAACACAGCATAGATAAACCAGCAGAATCACTTGAGTCAAATTAATAAGTCGCGCATAGCAGTTTGCGCATCCATTTCAGACTGCAGTGGCTTCCGCTACCCGTCACTCTTTTCTCAGGGGTAAAAGTATTAGTCGAAATCGAAAAACGAGTCGCTGCAGCTATTAAATGTTTAAACACATGTTGCAATAGCAATTTAAGTTTATTTAAATTTCCTAAAGATATCAATAAGTAGGTAATCTATAAGCATACTGTAGGAATTCTAGATGATGTTTCACTGCTATTGACATACCTGCTTGATTTCTTTATGAAGTTGATAGATAGTTGAAATTATGTAGATGACTACATTGCTTTTATGCAGAGCAAGTCTTAGTTATACGTTTAGGAATGTGGAAATATAACAATATGTTATTTATTCTAACAATAATTTCATAACATATTGTTATTAGCAAAGGATGAAACAAATGAATGTAATAGAACAAAGGTATTTTGAAATGTCAGTAATAAGCCTAAAGATAAATATTGTAAGATATTGTAAATTCGATATTAGCCGTTACGGTACAAGTTTACAAGCCGCGATCAATTACTTTTTTCATCTGTTGCATAAATAGTTTGCTTCAGTAAAACCATGCCTAAAATTTAATAAAGGATAGATAATTTTCTGTTTTTCTTTGAAAAGTACTGAGTATTTACTTTTTGGTATACAGGTTAATGTATTCCATCTTTTTCTCAAAACAAAATAATATAAAAAAATATAAAATATATAAATTTCAAATAAAATACTTATTGATTACTACCTATTTTTGTGTACAAAACAATAGTCTCTCTCAACAAGTAATAATCCCTCTTACTGTTTACACATGTTTATCCAGAATTATTTTAGTGTCAGTTTCGTTTGGTTATGTAGGTATACTTTTCACACTGGATATAATAACTATCATTTTGCTTTATATATCGTACTATGTCTTAGTTTTATCAAAATATCACTGCCTCCGACAAATGGTGGTTACTCAATTGCTGAAAATTTTAATTAACAGTTTTGTGGTTTCCTTTTAGGTTATCGCTTGTGGTAAATATGCTGAACATAAAAAAGTTTATGACCTACGCTTCTACAGAAATAAAATCTTCGATAAAATGTGAATAGAATATCTAGATAATAAATGTGTAAAGCATATAAAAATACAGCAACTAATCAATATCATTTTTTACACAGATGTGTTTTAATTTTTATGACCAGTGTCTGAGGTTATCTATTATGCCTATTAGCAAAGAATAACAATGATAGATAGATATGTAATAAAAAGTGTCCCAGGATATGGGGAAATGATTTGAACTTCTCTGACGGGAATAAAATATCATCTATTCCAAAATGCATTATCAAAAAGGAATCATTATTAAGTCATTCAGATTTAACGCTAAAATTCAAAACAAATCATAAGTATCGAATAGTACTGACATCAATTGAATTTGAAATTAAATAAAATTTGATTTGGTTGCCTAAAATTCTAGTTAATTTAACTCTTTAGCAGAAGTAAAATGTTTTTGTTACACTTACCCCAGTTTTACATTTACCCCAGTCTATCTTACAAAAATGCTAAACTATCATCTAGTTTTTTTAATTTTGGATGATCAGTTCTCGAAAAATTAATGTTCATAAATTAGTATCGGAGTTAAAAAATTTTAGCCAAATATCATAACATTGTGTGTAAAAGATATAGGTATATTATAACAAATTAATTAACAGTTTAGTGCTGCATTTATTTCTGTGTCAATATTAGCATTTGTTATTAAAATGGTGTATGCTATTTAAGAAAGAGTTGAAATAAATTAACTTTTTTTCGAAATAATAGTAATGAGCTGTTACAAATTTATTGATGAACAACCTTCCTTAATGAAAAAATTTCGTGAAAAAAAAGTAATTCAAAATCCAGTAAAAAATGAAGCAGTTGAAGTTACTGTCCACATTGTGATTGAACTTTGAGTAGGTACAAGAAAATTGTCAGATGTTTCCGGTGTTTATTGTACAATCGTTCGATAATATTAAAACACCATCAATTTTATCCATAGAAAATTAAATTAGTACAAAAGCTTAATGAACAAACGGCGTTGTCAATTTTGGTGAGGTGAAAAAATATTTGCTTTTCTGACGCATGTCTTTTTTCTACAAAGGGAAGTTAATTCCCGTCATAACTTAAGGGTCCCAAAGACGATCAATAAAATTGACCATATTACTGAAAATTTCAATTGATGAATGCAATTGATGGAATTGCAATCAACACGTCAATACTTTGTTGCTTTGTGAGAGTCAAGGAGTGCATGTGTGTGTGTAACATTTCTCGCTGTGGACTTATTACTTTGCCATTATTATTTTCATCAAAAAATGGTCTCGAACAGATATTTGAGATATATTGCCTTAACTTTAGCTGTGTGCACTCGGAAGAGAAAATAGAGAAGGAGACGCTGGTCAAAAGAATGGTATAAACTCGTTCATCAATGGCTCCCATCAATGTATTTCAATCAAACTTTCTATTAATGTCCGTTATTCGATTGACAATTGCGGCAATCGCCTCCTACACAACCAATAATTATCATTGTCAGTAATATTGTCAATTTGATTGATCGTCTCCGGGGTCCTTTAATGCTTGACGACATTCCAAGAATGTTTTGTGACTATTCATCCAGAAAAGCTCAACGTTTAAGCAGGAATTTTTGGAGATAGTTGGCACATTTTTTTGCATTTGGAAATTTAATTGGAGAAATGTATGTAGATCTATTGGCAAACGCCGCTAATGCCGTTTTAACTGACATTCTTAAGCAATACGATCTTTACCAAGCACCTTATTTTTTCAATAAGACGGGTGAGGTGGGAATCCTACATATTACGTGATGCCTGTGAAATAATTTTAAAACGAAACATTTCAAAAATGGTTTGAGAGGAGAAGACCTACTGACCGACCCTCATGTTCACCAGATTGGGCACTGGTGGACTATTCTTCTGGCAACGTACACAAATGTAACTTTATTACTTCATAAGTAGTCCATGATGTTAGAGAGCTTTTGGAGTAATACCTTTAATACTGCATGGAACTTACTTGATGGTAGATGTTTTCAACATACAAGAAAGTAAAATTAGTGGTAAGTGAATTTGATGATATAAATTTATTGAGAATTGATCATCTAAATTAAAAAAATTGGATGGTGTTGAATAGATAATTGAACAAGTACCCTTTAAAGGGTGTTTTAAATATCGGAAAATGAAGGATGTAATTCTTTGGCTTATTCTAATAAAAAGAGTTCTTATTAACGTAAGTCAACAAATGCACCACTTTTGACATATGGGATGTCAAAAAATATATATATTTTTCCAATTGTTTAACGACATCTCAGAAACTATATGAGATACAGAACTTAAATTTTGTACACATATTATCATTAATATTAGCTACTATTCCATTTTTATTCACATACCGATAAAAAAGATTGTAAATTTATACGTTGTTCACATGTGGATACCATACATTTACATCTTTCAAGTAAAATTACATTTTTTTTTTCTAAAAATACATAACAACGTTGTAAAATTACATTTCATGTGTGCAGAAACGTGGTTTCACTATAAAAAAATTCATATTTATAAGTAGTAATTTTCCATTACACTTGTAACATTACATTCTAGAGTGTTATTTCACACTATTGACTGAATGAATAACCAACAATCCACCGTATAATATCGTTAATAATTTTTATCAGTGTATGACAGTGAAGGAGATTTTAGGATTGCATGATTTGTCCCTAATTTTGACGAATCTGGGAAAATTGTAATTTTTAAAGCACATTTTAAACTGCTAATGTTTTATACGTAAAAAGTACTCATCAATCCTATAAAACACTGCAGAATTATGAGTTGCTACATAGGAAAAATGGAATATACAACTTATACAGAGTATACAGTGCTTTCGAAAAGTAACAAATAAATTCGTTATTTTTGAAATTGAGAAGTTTTCGAAAAAATCTCCTGGCACGTCGATTTTGTTTTTAAAAAAAGCACGTTTTGCCATAAGACCCACATTTTTGACGTCATCGTTGTTCGAGATATGACGCCATCGACAATTTTTTTAAATAGCAACCCCCAATTTTGACCATGCCATTTGAAAGAGCGTGTCATTCTACATACATACATCATGAAAAATTATGGTGTTACATAACAAAAATTTCAAGAAAATAATGTTTGAAAATTAAAAATTAATTTTCACAATACTGAAAATGATAATGATTATGTAAAAAATCGACTAAATTAAATGTTCAAATTGTGCACCGTTGGCTGCCTGACAGTAGCCAAGGCGATTAATAAATTCTTTTTGGACATCAATAACTTGACGAATTCTTGCTTTTTAAGTATGTCCACAAGAAATAATCTAGGAGTGTCAAATCAGGCGATCTGGCTGGCCACTCAATTGGCCTTCTTCTCCATATCCAATGAATCGGGAACAGCTCATCTAATTAAGCACAGACAGGTATTGCATAATGGGGAGGTTCATAGTATTGTGAAAATTAAATTTTAAAATCTTTAAACATTATTTTCCTGAAATTTTTGTTATATAACAGTATAATATTTTATGATGTATGTATGTAGAATGACACGCTCTTTCAAATGGCATGGTCAAAATTGAGGGTTGCTATTTAAAAAAAATGTCGATGACGTCATATCTCGAACAACGATGACGTCACAAATATGGATCGTATGTCAAAGAGTGCCTTTTTTAAGGATGATTAAGTACTAAATTGTTAGTATGTCGTACTAAAGTATTGTTATATTGCCGTATATTGCTCTTTCCAATTAAATGTTATAATAAGTTTGGTGGAGTTAGTAATTTTATGATTAGTTGTAATGTACAACACTACAATCTAATACACAGCAATAAAAATAAAAGTTATGAATCTCTTTTAATAACTTACTGACCAAAATAAAACGTTTCCGTTGTAAACTTTGATAAAATATGCAATATTTTTGCAATAATAAAGGAATCCAGGTGGATGAGACATGGAATAAAGTATAAACAAAAACACTTTTTCGAATTATTCATGCAAGTTTACAGCGTACAATAAAACTTGAAAAGTGCAAAATATGGAAACAATTAACTTTTTAGTAAAACATTATTTTAGGAAACACTTATACACTGTTACTTACTGCAATTCTTCAGCAGAGGAACTGTACGTATCAGCTGATTTGAATGACAAGGCTGAAGAATTATCTTCTGTGTGCTCTGTTGATGTTTCGTTGGTCTTCTCTCTACACTCGCATTCAGTATGGTTGTAAAAGCTGAGTTTCTCCACCTTCGTCTTCGATGAATCTAAGGTCGTCGACTGAAATCGAAAAATAAATAGAATGATTCATGACGTTTTCATTTACAGTATTTAGGACATGGCATTTTATACATTGATAAGAATATTTTGCCAAATAACAAGTAGTTTTCATTCTTTTTTATAAACTCAAAATTAAATACCTTTGACTCAAGAAACTCGAACATAGTAAGTCTGTTTTAAATTCTTCTGTATCTATTAAATTATATATTTTTTCTGTACATATTAGGAAATTTAAAATTAATATCTGATTCAATACTTATAAACAATATATTTTATCACTAACTTAATTTCAGAATGCAATTTTACTCAGCAACCCCCACGCGGCGCCTAGGATTTGTTGGTATTAGGATGTTTTCGAAATAAATATAACTAACAGGAACCACTATTTCTCAAGATACAATGTAGCAAGACGTAAATAAGCAGTTTTGGTTCATTTGTGACGTAAATTAATCTTTTTCTATCGTTCTAACGGCACTCTTTAAAGTGAATTTGAGCGTTTTCGAACTGCTGACATATTCCCAATAAAATCTACTTTCAGTAGTTCTCATTCACTTGCCAATAGAAGTGAATATCAGTTCAGTGATTTGACGGAGTGCCATAATTAATGAAATAGATTGTATAGTGTCGTGGTGTTAAATAGGAAAGTATTATGTTTGGGATTTGACAGAAACTACTAATTACGTCATCAATTATATTTTTTTGCTGACCATTGACCCTTTACAAATTTGGACGCGATCTTGAGACGAAATTCTGTTCGGAAAAATCAAATAATTAACCGAAGCATAAGAAACAATGTTAATACAGTGACACTGTTACAGTATTTCGAACAAAATCCACGAAATTCTATACGGCAGGCTAGCCAGGAATTGAATTGAGATAAATCAACCGCTCAACAAATTTTAAAAACCAATGGGTATCCTGACTACAAAATTCACAATTTGGAGAATTTGCCTGAGCATCATATTGAAAACAGACTTAATTTTATAATGTAGAACTGTTGATTAGAACCTTTTTGGCATGTTCTTTGGACGGACGAAAGTCGGTTTGTCAGTAACGGTTTGCCAAATAAGTCCAACGAACACTCCTGGTATATTAAAAATCCTTACATTATAAATCTAGTCCAAAACCAAGGTCAGTAATGTGACTTTAAGTACAACCTCACCTAATATTTTGGTAACCATTTGTGTAGTTACTTGAGATAGAAAAAAGTAAAAAGGATGTATTTCTCATCATCAAGCTCTAGTTCTTCAGAAGATGAAGAAATATTTGTGCGGAGACAAAAATTATATAGAAAACGTCGTCCTTGTTTTGAAATTTATGATGAAATAGATTTCTTTGACCGATTCAGATTAACAAAGAATACTGTAGAAAATTTGTTATATCAAATTGAAGACATCATTGCTTGTTCCTAATATAATTATACTATTG
This sequence comes from Monochamus alternatus, assembly GCA_037114965.1. NCBI lineage: Eukaryota > Metazoa > Arthropoda > Insecta > Coleoptera > Cerambycidae > Monochamus > Monochamus alternatus. The sequence continues at coordinate 54,332,763 of CM073429.1, read as the reverse complement.
ATTAGAAAGATCGGCGAAAATAGAACATAATATGTATAAAATAGACATTACCTTTTCTTTGTATGAAATTTTATTGGTAGCTTTATTTTCAATTACATGTTTCATTCTTCTTATCTATTCTTCTAACAAAAGTTCCTCTTCTTTTGTAAAATTCGTAGATCTGGATCATTTCATATTAACATTATCGACAATAAGATACAAAAACACGTTCCAGAAAGTACGCTTAAAAATATGAGTAGTAGTTCAGTGTTCAGTAATCTGTGAATATGAGCTTTTATAAGGACAAAGACAAACGCTAATGAAATTTAACTTATAAATGTTCATAACATCGAAATTGCCCGCCATTTTCGGGTTCCATAGTGCATGGACTATGAAAGGAATAAGCAAAATCAACCTCTCCAGTTCTACCACAACATAATAAATATGACGTTTTGGTCTTTAGTTAAAGTAACTAATAGAAACGTTTATGAAACCCAAACAGATTTAAAGGCAACTTTATTTTAAAGTGTCCTTTAGTTTAAGTGACTTTAACGGTCTTATTATGAAACCGGCCGTTATTTTTATGAACATACATTGAACACCGTGAGTTATCTAAATTTCCCACAAGAAGAACTTCCTGCACTTTTGGAGAATGTGTCTTTGCAGCTAAGGAGAAACCTATGGTTTATTAGAGTTTATTAATAGGAAAAATATTTGAGTATGCTTCTGGAAACAATATAATTAATGACGTCATTAGTCGTTTGTGTTAAATCCCAAAGATAATACTTTTGATTGGAGCTTACCTATCCCATTTAACACTACATGTCCCAAATTTTATTTAAATTGTTTGTATGCTTACGAGTTTGAGGCACCCTGTACATACAATACGATAATCATACAATGACAACAAAATCTTGCAACAAAAATAGTAGGAAGTTTTTATGTTTTAGCAACCGTGTTCACACGCTTCTCCTTGAATGTCGAATGAAGAGATATGATGCATATCTTCTTTCACTACAAGAGGTATGCGCATAATATATTACAGCTGGTAATGTTATCGTTTTATTCCTTTTGCTTATCTTATTATAACTCAGAGGCAGAGTATAAACACCTGTCCACGGTGTATATAACCGAGATGCAATCGTACAGCCCTCATGATCTATCATGCACGTATATTGACTTGTCAAAGATTGCGGTTTCTTTAATGAATATTTTTACGCATGCTACTTGAGCAACAATTAACAACGCTTGTTAGCATTAAAAAGAGTTAATAATTAAACTACGTATCTGATGTCATGTCATGGATCTATAGCTTCATCAGCAGTATCTGGCTAGATAGGTCTGCTGGTATATCAATACATGCATACATGAATTTGTATTTTAGTACTTGGACTAGGAATTTTGTTCGAACAAAACTGTTTTTTTTATAAATATTAAAACACAGTTATTGCAGCTTAATTAATGGTAAATACTGATCTTAAACTAGTTAATTCATATTCTTGTTGTATTTGAATGTAAATGGAATTGAAATTGGGAAATTGCATAATTTCTCCAAATACGTGCAGAATAAAGAATTAATTATTTTAATCGAAATGGCGCTTGTCCTAGACAATTTCATTTAAAAATAAGCCTGAAAACGGTATTTCAAAATTTAGTCTGGCCACGCCCCCATAAAACGGTCGCCGCTGTAGCGTAGACTTGTGACGTCAGATGCCGTTCGCACGTCTTAAATACAGCGGTGTGAATGAGTTCATATCTGTATACGACTTTCATGCTTTCGAACAACGCAGTACACACGTTTAGAAGAGTTAATCTGTCATTTGTGATAGTATTGTGTTAAATAGACACTGGTATTGAATAAACTTGCAAAATAGACTCGTAAAATGGGCACAAAAAGTGCATCTCACAAGGCTTATAAGTATTGCATTATGCCATTACGAATACACCGTGCCAAAAAATTTAAAAAAAAATGTGGTGTAGGGAGATGAAGCGCAAGGAAAGGGAGCATTGCAACATTATTTGCTTGTGAAGACCATTTTAATGTAAGTTTAATTGGAAATACAGGTAGGTTTAGGTTCATAAAAAAAATTTAAAGTTGTAAAGAATTAATTAGGCTACCAGAATGTAACTTTTCTCATTTATTATATTCAGGGCTTTATTTATTACGATTTCAAATAACATGCTCCTACCATTTACATGATATAGAATATTATTTGTGGAATTTATAAAATTTTGTTTTCTGACCATTCAATTGCGTGTTTTAAACAAAAGTAATGATTTTTTTTTAAATATTTAAAAAGAAATTAAATCAGTAGTAAATAGCACTTAATACAAATTTATTAAATTAATTTAAAAATTCGTTATTCGTTACTTTTACTTATTATTTTTCAAATTAAAATAGTTTAATTTAAATTAGTTTAATGTGGCATTAGATGGCATAACTTCATAAATACCTCAAGGAAATCTATCTATCTGGTACGTACCCAACGTCATTGTCGCCGTAATTGTCACGAGCGGATCAATATTGTAAACAAAGGAATGTTACGTTTAACAATACCATAAGTTCACCACTGGCTCTGTGGGAAATGGTAAAGGAGGAAGTGAAAAATCACAAATTATGAAAATAATACTTTATTCAAATAACAAATAGGAGTTTTTATTAATGTTGAATTATTTCCCAATCACCCCCAGACAACCCCACAGAGGGACCCCCGAGCGCCCCCGGGGAAATCTAATGCTAGAATTTAATTCGGCATTCCCCAAAACCCCCGAGTAACGAGTTTGGAGCGCTTCCCATGGACTATGCAATTTCCCCCCAGAATTAACGCCCGGATACACTCGCAAAGCCGCCCCCGAGCGCCCCTAGGTAATGTCAGAATTGAATTCGGCATCCCCGAAAACCCCCGAGTAACGAGTTTGAAGCGATTTTCATGCACGCTGCCATTTCTCCCCCAATTAACCCCCAGACAACCCCACAGAGCCACCCTGTGCATCCCCGGGTAATTCTAATCGAGTTCGGCAGCCCCGAAAACCCCCGAGTAACGATTTCCGAGCGATTTTTCCGAGTTTCCAGTCGTTTCTATAATAGTGCAAGTAATGATGCAATTAGAAAATGCATTTCCCGGCCCAGAAGGCATTTTTCAAAAAACGGCTAAACCAGATGATATAGACTATTTTCCTAGGACCTTCCTGAACACAATGCAGAAAATCGCATCTCGATATCTGCTGTGCCAAAAAATTTCCGCTATTCCGGTCGATTTTGATCTAAATGCCCTGGACTAACAACGTGGGCGGCACAGGACGTTTATAACTACACTGATGTTGTGGTCCGTGCAAGACGAGATTTAGCTGCTGAGGAGCAGATTTTAAACCTTGAAAATTCATTTTTGAGTACTCGACAAATTGTCAACGTTTCCAACTGCGAAGAAGGGGTGATTTTTGCAAATGGTTTGTAAATCAGCACCAGAAACACATTTTGGTTATGTTTTGCAATTTATTTGATTTCATGTGATTCGGCAAAATGCATTTTAGCAGCGATTTTCAGTTAATATACGCGTATGAGTACGAATTTTGTGATATCATTGGAATTTCTACAACAAATGCTATCCAAGTTAGTTAACGAACCATTACCTGTAACACAAATAATGTGATTTTTGCACCATGGTACCCCAATTCATTTTTATTAAAATCTGTGACAATTTTTAAATAAAGCTTCTCCAGACCGTTGGATCAGTGAACTGGTAGCGTATAACTTTATTCCTCGACAGAAACAAGCAAACACGCAGACATGAAGACATTTGCGATGTGCCAACTGGTGCGATCCCATTTTTAGAACAACGATCTTCGTTTACTCAACTAGACGCGTTTCCTGGAATCTATTAATAATTCGTATGACCTATCCCGAACCACCGATTTTGTGTTGATTTACGTAAGTGCCCGAGGAAATATTTATGTGCAAATAATTGAATTATCGCTGTTTGTTGAACGATGGATCATAAAATGTACTGTAAAATTTAGTAGTGTTTGATGTACTTCAACTTTGACAGGAAAGGTCGCATTGGGCTAAAAACAGAATACAAATATTTTCATAAGTAAAAGCAGTTAGTCATCTACTAAGACAGTTCCATATTGAGATGGAAGCTAATTTTAAATCACACATATTACAAACCTAGATGAACGAATCTTTTGTCAATATTTCCATTTATTTAAAGTATTAGTGTATTAATAAGCTTACCATAAAAAACATAAAAGCGATGACGCAAATAACCTTCAGAAATAATTCCTTTATTCAAAGTAAAAAAAGACAAAGTAAACTTATCCTAATTTATTCTTCAATGATAGTTGATCAATTGATCTCATCTGTTTAGCTATTGGTGGAGTAAGAAGGCAACAATGTTTTAGGATAGTTTTTCTAGCCATTCAACTTGAAATTAAATCAAGTTAAGTTAGTGAATGAATGTCAAGTAACGTCACGTAGTTTTAAATTTTAAGTATTTGATCCAACGCTGCTGTATTAATCCTGACAAAATCTAACTCTAACTGCTCTAACTACTTTACAAAATAGAAACGTCCTACTTGTTTTCATGGACCGCAAATATATAGTTTAGCTTAGTTTCAATAGGGGGTGGTATGCCAAAAAGCAGTAACTCATTAATATTTAAAAATTTTGTTCCATAATCTATAAATTAATACGAATCGCTTCTAGAATACTTGGTGCAATCTTTACATAAGTTGTCATTTGGTTAAATGATTATTAGACATTTGCGAAATTATTTTCGGAAACAGTAATAAGTGGTTCAAGGGTCAATAACTGGCCTGGGGGTAAGGCAGTCAGATCATTTGGATCTGAATTTATAGAGGTGAAAGAGGTCTGGAATTAAGTAGCGTTTCAATCTGAGTGAAAAATGTATCTAGTGTAAGTTAGAATATGGTCACCTACTACAAGAGTCAATCAATTATTTACAAATTTAGTTGAATGCTCCCAAAGGCTGCCAAAATAACGAGCTGCAGGTGGAGTAACGCATAGTTCATATCATATTTATATTACGAGTGAATAGTGAAAGTCAGTTTGACATGATAGCAGCGGAAACAAGCCTAGAAATATAAAACTATACAGGATGATTCAGATCTTAACTAAAAATATTTAGGAATAGATGCGTCATGGAAAATGGGGTCAATATCGTAAAAAAGGACGTAGATCCAGGACGTCCGCGGCGTATTGTAGCATCCGTACCATGTAAAGCGTGTCCAAGCATTAATATCGAGGCATGGACGAGGAGAACTGGTACCATGACCGTCACGATCTCCTGACTTTAAATCATTTGGGCTGATTTTTATTTTGGGATATTTAAAATATGAAGTATTTTGTACCGAAGTGGACAATATTGATGATTTATGCAAACGTAACTGCTGCCAATAACTTACAAGTTCAAAACGGACAAGGAGCAGAAACGTTTGTGTTAATTTGTAGAAACTGGGTGAAATGGGTCCAAAATTTTGTTGTAACATCAGCTATGTCAAACTATTTTATTAATTAAAACCACAAACTAATTCTATTCATAATTAATAACAATAGTGGCAAAATCAGTTGAATTTACTGTATACAATAGATGTTATTTATTTCTTTCTTTGGGAATTTCTTTTCATTTTTTGTCCGGTCGCGAATTGCATGCTTTGCCGCCTTATCAGTGCCGTAGAGAAGTGTATTTTTAAATTATTTTCAAACTGTCCTTTGCATTTTGTTCTTGATCAAACAATGGCCTTCATAAGCGGCCATAGTGAGAATCATTGTTTCGAAAATGAAAGTGTTATGTCCTAAGAAATAATTTTATAAATAATAGTGTCAAAAATGTTTTTGTATCATAAATGTACCTAATTAAATTCTCGATTAATAGACAAGTTTGATGACACGGTGAAATATTTACCTTAATACTTCTGTAATTCATTATCGATATATTATTACTGCAAGTCAACTAATAAACAAGTAAAAAGTCACTGACTATTGAACTAAACATAAGATGTCCTACTGATGATATCTTACAAAATAATCAAGATGCATAAAAATGTTTGATTGAGGATAATCTATTCAAATGTGTAAAACAAGATTCTCCTCCTTCCAATCGCGACGTTAGCTTTTGTTTTATACTGCACCAAATTGGAAGTTCGTATCTTCATGGTTTATGAGTAATTGTGTTTCAGTCCAATCTTTTAAGGACCGTAGATTGTTTAAGGAAAAATGTCACACTTGTTTTTATGAAGAAAGTTTTCCAAAGAAGTATCAGAGGTAACATTTTGTACTGATTATTATTATTGATTATATTCCAGAACATCCTGAACAGAAGTTATTACGTCAGTAGAAAACTTTGGTAAGTATACGAAATGTAAGTGTGCAAATTAATAAAGAGAATATATTTTTCTGATATTTTGATCATTCAGAAAAGACATTTAAAGGAGGTAAAATATTTCTCGAAACGATAACATTTGATGTCGTAACAGAAAAACCACTAAATGCGATGGAATTGCCAGGGTTAAAGAGTAATATGATTATCAACGGCAGAAATGAAAATACAGTTTTAAAACGAGTGCATTAGGGATATTCTTTCCTAGGTATATTATCAGGCCATGACGTGACAAGCATACACATTAAATGCACAGCAATTGTATCTACTAATTTCAGTGCAAAACACAAAAACAAAATGTATTCAAATAATATATAATATAAACTTAAAAAGCCAAATATATTATGGAAATAAAATTATGAAATCATTATAGCAATTAAAAGAGTCATAATCCGAAAAGAATTATAAATTTTTGACGCCTCTAAAGCTTTTAATATAATTTGAGAACATGGACTCGCGTAAACCGCTGTGTGACGTCACTGCCTCCTATAGCGTGCCGGGTTGCTTTCGTTATCGCTTACTTGATTTTAGAATATAAAATGTAGGGAAGCCATCGGTGTCGTTAGGATTGCACTATTTATTTCAAATATCGAAAGTCAAGAGAGACTAAGCAAAAACCAAAAAAATTTAAATATTATATTGCACCCAAATGTCCCAGTATAACGATAAGAGACTCAGATAAATTATTTATTAGTTATATCTAACAAGCAAAACTTGTGGCAAAAAGCAATGAAGCGCGCTATATTTCTTGAACCCAAAACAAATAAATATTTGTATAATTTATATAAAATCAGAGTAATAATTTAAAAATCCCCATACTTATGTAGAATTTATTCTTTAAATTTAAATATTTTATATTCTCTATATATATAATATTGTATTAAGTAAGTAGGCACCATATTAGTCTTTTTAAGCTGTACGTAATTATTTTTTTAGTTTTTATGTGAAATTGGGACTTTCTTTTAGTTAGAAGGCAAGGTAAATGTTTCTTTTAATTTGAACAAAAGCACTACATTATCTCCATAGCTTTTCCGTGAAGACCTTAAATAGTATAGTTTTTTAAATAGTTTATGTTTTCATATAAAATTTTAAATATTTAAAGTGACAAAGAATAAATTTGAAGGTTACGCCCTGTATAATTAGTAACTTTAAAGTAACTAAATTTAAAAATTCTGGCTAATAGATATATAACAAAAGAAATGTTTAGGTTTGTTGTAAGTACACCTACCTACATATAAAAATTTTTAGAAACCAAAACAATCCATTTTGTTATTATTGTATGTGTTTTTCTAATTTACAGTTATAACTGAATTTGGTAAAAATGCAAGAAAGTAATTGTGTTCCTGTGGCTGTTTTCGAAGAAGCTCAAGAAGCAATTTTCCATTTGTTGCCGGTGAAATCTAGAGAAAATTACGATAAGTGTTCACCAAATTTAACGAATGCATCGAAAAACGGAGAGTATTGACAATAAATGAAGAAGTCATGCTATCCTTTTCGTTTTAAATTTGAAAAAAATGCAATTTCATCTATGTGCTCAAAGTATTCGATGTTGAAGGCTACTATAAAGGTCTACAAAAATATAGATACTGCTTATTTGAAGAGTGAATCGATAACACAAAGCATGAAAGCTGCAGTATTGGAAAGAACACATATTGAACAATTTTTGACTTCCGATAAAAATATTTAACACTGAAGTCATTAACTTTGAATTACTTTAGGTTGCGCTAATAATGATAGTTTCTAGTGCTCGTCGATGCTGCGAACTGATAAATTTGAAAATTACTGCCGTACAGGACGTTTGCAGTTGCAGTTTGCTATTCAATACCTGACACCAAGACGAGTATTTCAAGAAAATTTACAATTGTAAAAGAAAATTTTTGCGTGAATTTAATATGCAGAAAACATATTTCTCTGCACCTAATTTGCTTAGCACAAGATATTCTTTTTAAGATACATCAATCAAATATGTACTTCTCAGTCTGTTGCAATCAACACATTGGTGAAGGTACCGTCAACGGTTGCTTAATTATTGAATATCGCAAATCCAGAAGCATATACTGGCCATTGTATGAGGCGCACTTCAAGAACTTTATTGGTCAATAAATGTGCTGAACTTACAACCATTAAACGGCATGGTGGATGGAAGAGCTGCTCTGTAGCATAAAGTTATGCAATCAAGTCAGTATAACACTGCACTGCAAAAGATTAATTTTGCAAAATAATTGTTACAATATTCCTATTATAAATGAATAATTAAACAAGCATACCTAAGAATAATATGCATGCTAATTAACGCAATATTTTAAGAATATTGTTATTTAGAAGAAAAAATTTTATATGCATTTTTTGTGAAAAATTTGTTTCATATGTATTTATGAATAAATCCTCTTCATAAACAATTTGTTTTATTTCTTTTTATAAAACAGACCTTCTTCAGGGTATATACGTAACTTAGGTATTGTAATATGAGAGCTGGGGATTTTTTAAATTTAATCTAAATAAATATTCTGGGGATTTTATTTTTTTCACGTAGCAACACTGGCGACAGCCCGCATAGCCGGGGATATATAGGGGTGTAATATAATTTTAAAATTTTTTGAAGGGTGGTTCCGTTAATTCTAATTTTTCTCTATCCCCTGTTTAAATATTTGTATATCATGTATATGTAAATTCATCAGAAATATTTAATATACTTAGATGCATATACAATTAAATGACGTTTATCTAATTATTGCCAAAATGTTATCTAATATAAAATTCTCGTGTCACAGTTTTAGACGCCATACTCCTCGGAAACGGCTTGACCGATTTTTATGAAATTTTATATGTATATTCGGTAGGTCTAAGTGATAGGGATGGTCCACCCCCAAATTTTTTTTTTTTATTTTTTGGACAAAATTTTTTATTTTTATTATTTTATGATGTGGCATTAAAAAATACATACAACCCTTAATTTTCATCCTTCTATCACAAGCCCCTATTTTTTAATAACCATTTTAGTAATTTAATCATTTTTAACCCTGGTCGATGACTGATCGATTATCACTAGATCAGTTATCCCCGCCATCTACCGTTGTCACCTCTCACCCAGTAAACAGCACGGAGTAGGGATGAGAACGAAGCCGGTCTCCTTTCTCTCTCACAATAAACCTTCTCTCACTCCCTACACAGTTTTCGACCATTATTATTGTGTATGAATCGAGCGTAGTAGTGACGTTTACAATTATTATTTTATCTTCTAAGTGTAATTCTCAAGTAAATTTATTATTAATTTGCTGGGCCATAACTATTTAGTTCCTATGTTATCAATAATTAATAAAATTATTAATTTTAAGTGTACTTCTCATTATTAGTTAATTAAGTGATCTACATAACCTCAAAAGTACGCAACACGTGTCACGAGCTTCTGCCAACAACGGCTGTTATTTTACTATATGGCTATTTTTTTGTACAGTTAACAATGCCAACAAGACGTAAAGGGGCTAATTTTGGCCGTCAAACAAGTAAAATTGCAGGTACGCCAAATAATTCAAAAAATGAATGTTTCGTATTTTGTTATTCTTATAGGCCGTCATCATTCACAGTGCTCTATTCCTCTTTTAGTCATATACCACATCTCCACACACTTACAATAAGTTAGTTATTTTTTATTTAACTGCCAAAATATGTACTAGAAATAATTCATATGGTAAAACAACGTTTGCCGGGTCACCTAGTATCTGATATATAAAATTCTCGTGTCACAGTTTTAGACGTCATACTCCTCGGAAACGGCTTGACCGATTTTTATGAAATTTTATATGTATGTTCGGTAGATCTAGGAATCGGTCGTAATCTATTTTTCATACCCCTAAGTTATAGAGGTGGTCCACCCCAAACAATTTTTTTTTTATTTTTTGGACAAAATTTTTTATTTATATTTTTTTATGATGTGGCATTAAAAAATACATACAACCCTTAATTCTCATTTTTCTATCACAAGCTCCTATTTTTTAATAACCATTTTAGTAATTTAATCATTTTTAACTCTGGTCGATAACTGATCGATTATCGCACTCGATCAGTTATCTCCGCCAGGCATCCACCGGTGTCACTTCTCACCCAATAAACAGCACGTAGTAGGGATGAGAATGAAGCCGGTCTCCTTTCTCTCTCACAATAAGCCTTCTCTAACTCCCTACACAATTTTCGACAATTATTATTGTGTATGAATCGAACATAATAATTTAAAAAATGAATGTTTCGTGTTTTGTTATTCTTATAGGGCGTCATCGTTCACAGTGCCCCAGTCTTCTTTTAGTCATATACCACATCTCCACAGACTTACAATAAGTTAGTCATTTTTTATTTAACTGCCAAAGTATTCACTATTCAAAAACAACGTTTGCTGGGTCACCTAGTTTTTATGCAAAATCGTAATGTTTGTTTTAAGTGTATACTCCGCAGATGCACTTAAAGGGTTAAAACATTCAACCACCTGCGAGGCACCCGTCTCACAAATCACTGAGCAATTTATACAACCGCAACGTTCGCCAAGAGATTCCACTCGCATTAAAACTGTTTTCCTCGAAGGATTGTTTTACATTGATTTATTGTAGACAAACGCTGACGTATGCGTTTCTTGCTTTCTACGATTGGTGTTTCCTTTGTTTTTCGGTCATTGTGCTTGATAGGCTCAATGACACATTATGCCTGACATGCCTAATATATTTATTAGAATAATTAAAGGGTTACTCCATAACGTCTAGATGGCATTTAAATTGATTTTGTAAATTGAGCAACATGCGGATGGAGCTCTTCTACATTGCATTACTCATCACTTCTTGTATTTAGTTAAATAACTGATCAAATTTCTTGAAAATACATTTTTGGTAAATTACTACCAATTTGGGCACTGCACGAATGTAATTAGTTATAATTTGTCACTTTCAGTATGAAGTAATTGGGAATTTAGCTACGGTTTTATAGTTATTTTTATACAAAATAATAAAATAACATTTTATCGTCGATCAAAAAAGATTAATTCAATGCGTTTAGTTTGAAGAAAAATTTTTGAATTATTTAAAATGATTTTAAATTAGGAAAAGTTTTGCATAGTTTCTATGGAATTTTATAATTAAAGCCATTGCTTTGGGTTGTCATGGTGCGGTCATTATGGTGTCAATATTTATTTCTTATTTGGTGTCGTTATTAAAACATCCCCAATTGACGATCGACAATCTGTACGGTAAAGTACTAGTTAAATTAATAAATAAGGAAATAAAAAAAATTAGAGCATGTTTGCCTGCAGCTAAATTGATCAGCTCGGTAACTAAAGATTTAAAGGACAAATTATTTCTAAATAATTATAATAAATGTATAATGAGAAGGAATATCAGCTGTTCAACGTGTGGAGAAAAACCTATAAGGTGAAAAACGGCCTGAATGAGAATATCCTTTTGGCGTACTTCTTGGATATCTCCAAAAAGATGAATCCTGCGACAATGTGGGCAAAATATTCGATGCTCAAGTCTATGCTGATGGTTTTTATAGGCTTGATATTGTAGTTTTAAAGATAAAATCTTTTAAAAATGTGAATATTGTATTTTTTAAAGTAGCCTGGGAAGTAAACATTTTCCGGACTCGGTACTGTAATAAAATATAATAACGTCACTTCTTAATATTATACCCTATTGGGAATGCGATATTTCTAAATATTCTTTTTTTTAACCAGTATCAATAGATGATGTTAGAAATGTTCAAATCTAAAAAATCATATGCTTTTGACGTTTACGAAATCAATGCTCCAGTACTGAAACAAATTTGTAATCTAATTGTCAGCTCCATTCTGGCTAATAAATGTTTTTTCTGGGGAAGTCTTTCCTGGCTGTTTTAAGGCCAGAAAAGTGATACTACTTCTAAAGAAGGGTAATCCGAATGAAACCGACAATTATCGTCCAATTTCAATTATTCCTTTGTTCGGAAAAATTTTAGAATGCATTTTAAAAAAGAAATTAACGAATTATTTTTAAACTAATAATACTTACATCAATTTGTATTTATAAAAAAATATTGTCGAGAGCCTTGAAAAGGACAAGTACTGTTCTGTATCTCTGTGTGATCTAACAAAGGCTTTCGATTGTATTCGGGGTATACCTTTGAAGCTAATTGAGTCTTACCTAAATAACCGTAGGTAAACTGTTTTAACAACTTTAATTCAAGTTACGAATATATGCGTCACAGAATTCCATAAAGATGTGGCCTTTACTTTTTATTACAAATTTTTGGTGTAATTCTTGATGTATTCAGTATTATTTTTTTTAGTTCGTAGATTGAGACATTTTTAAATTCAGGATTGTTTGAAGATGTGTTACTATCCACTTTTTCATTCCCATTTATATTAAGCGGTAACAGCAGAAACAGCACGATATCTTTACATATTTAAATTGTAAAAAATGCGTACGTTTAATAACTAATTCTTGTTATACTGAACACTATCCATTGCTTGCCATGCCTTTATATACAGGGTGTCTAATGGGGCCCAGCTTAAACATAGCTTCCTGTGTTCAAATAGAACCGATTTAGACAAACTTAGCTTAGTCCAAAAGTGCCTCGTTTAGAAGTTACAGGGCTTCAAAGAAATAAAAATGTTTTCTTGTTATGGACATATATTTTTTGGTGGTCCTATTCTGATATGCTTTACTGAAAATTATGATGGAGAAATTAATTTTGCGTAGAAAAGCTATACTTGTTCCATGTTGATAAAATGCACTGTTTTTGTAAAAACGCGTTTGAAAATTTCGGCACATTGAGAAATAAATTTTCTAATTCGATCAAGTTGCGACTTGTCAAACTGACGTTGATACGCTTCAATTAAATAAAATTGGATCAAAAGCTTGTCAGATTAATAGATAGATAGATAGATTTAATTTCTAATAGGTTTACACCCAATTACAAGAAATACTTTGATTAAATATACATAAATTTTCACAGACACATACTTATAAAAATAAACACATAAACAGATACATACAAAGGAGAGAAAACAAAAATAGACTATGTAGCAACAAATAGATTAGAGATTATACAATTTAAAGTGTCATGATTTATATCGCATATATCAGCAACACAGTTAAATATACTACACATTGAATGAACTGGATATCTAATAAGAGTATTCGACCTAGGCCTTCCGCAGTAAAATGTAGGCTTGCGTCTCGAATGAAATCTTGGAACTAAAAAGTTTATTTTGTATAACATAGTTTCACAATCAATACCGTCATGCAACAACTTATACAAAAAGCAAACTGATAAAATTTTCCTTCTGTCGGCTAACGAAATACATCCAAATCGGTCAAGTAGTAATTGCTGATCCCTTCCTCTCTCAGGATACACTCCGTCAGTGCGAAAGGCCAAGTACTTTAAAAATTTCCTTTGAACGCCCTCAAGACTGAATGCATGACCCCGAGCTAGAGGATTCCAGATTACAGCCCCGTACTTTAATTTTGATCTGACTAAGGAAAAATAAAGAAGAAAATAGTTGTATTGTGAAAGTTGCTGCAATTCCGTAAAATAAAGCCCCACATTTTACTTGCAGATGCAATTATTTGTTGGAAATGAAAGTTAAAAGACAGCTTCTCATCAAAGAGTATTCCTAAATCTCTAAATTCTCTGCATCTATTTATGACAGTGTTATTTATTTGGTAATGAAAATAAATTGGTGTGACACTTTACTGTTAAAACTAGAGATGGGCTACTCTGCTCCTTTGCAGGAACAGTGCCAGGCTGCTCCGTTCCGGTCAAGGAACAGTGCCAAAAAACCTGCTTCTTTTCGGAACTGTGCCAACCTTTTTATCTGTATAATAACAACGGCTCAGCGGGAACTGGGAACCGTGATAACTAACTATGCTAGGCTCCGACTCTACTGGTGTGGGCGTTGCAGTAATATTTGAAGAAGTTACCACTGTTGAGACAGAAGCATTTTCAGCTTTTGTTGTGTGTAAATTTATTGTGGGGTGACGTCTCTCTAAATGTCACATTAAATTAGTCGTGGAAGATTTATATGATATGTTTTGTTTGCACATATTGCAACAAGCTTTGACTTCGTCAATAGGCATAAAAAATGTCCAGAGAAACGACTTTTTTCTATTATCCAGGTTGGAGGATTTTATAAACTATGTACTCATACAACTAGTCAACTACCAACAAAACTTAAATAACAACTTAAAAATGTTGGAAATTGGAACCTGAAAGTAGTTTAAAAATCAATCAATTTCAAATTATAAGAAAAAGAAAGGAAATACGTTCGATTATATGTATAAGACACATAAAGACTAAAATACCCCAGCAAGAAGAATCCTACCGTTTAGTATCCCGTCCGCCTTAGTCCCCACCGCGACTGCGACTGTCTGCTGTCTGTCACAGTAACACACACAGGCATTGCAATTTGGAATCAGTGATTACGACTATCCCGTTCCCCGTTCCGAAAAGGAGCAATGATATTTTGCCAACGGAAGCAGTTCCGCTCCGTCTCCTACTTCAGAGCAGTTCCAAAGTAGCGAACAGTGAAATCTCAACACATCTCTAGTTAAAACATAAGACAAAACATTTGGATACATTTAAATTTACACCAGTTATTAATAGCGATTAAATCATGTTATAAAAGTAAACAATCATTGACAGTGTTGATAGTTTGAAACAGTTTCAAATCATCTGCATATACAAGTTTATGAGTTTTGACTTCATCCAGTAAGCTATTAATAAATAATAGAAAAAACAAAGGACCTAAATTGGATCCCTGAGGAATACCCAAAGTAGGAACAAATTGTGGCGATTCAAAGCCTTCATACTGAACATATTGTTTCGTTCGCAATAAATAGGACTTCATTAAATTGTAAAGCTGCGGTGAAAATCCGTAGGCAATGACTCTGTTCAAAAGAAGAGAATAATCAATTTGATCGAAGGCCTTTTGAAAGTTAAGATATATAACGTCAACTTGCCTCTGATCATCCAGGCCTTCAGCACCATATTGAGTTAAACAAGCATTAATATTAATTGTTGTACTGATTTAGTAATTATCGTTGTGTAGTTGTGTAAAATGTAATGTGTAAATAATTTCAAATTATTAGTATTATTTTGTCAAATTTTGAAAATATACCTCGACATAATCAGTTTTCCAAATCACAAACGGTAGATATGATCACTGTTTATTGTCAAAATCAAATTAATGAAGGAGCTGCATAAAGAAGGTACAGTTACATGGAACAGGTATAGCTTTTCTACGCAAAATTAATTTCTTCATCATAATTTTCCATCAAACGTATCAGAATAGGACCAACGAAAAAGATACGATAAAAATGAGTTACAAAAAAATTGTCAAGAGCGCCCCCTACAATATTCAGCACTACTTACTCCTTCGCAATATTTGTATTTATCTAGAACATAACTGTACCAAATTTCAACATGATTGGACGTTTCGTTTGTTAATTATGCCCATAACAAGAAAACAATTTTTTTTAAGTCCTGTAACTTCTAAAAGAGGCACACTTTTGGACTAAGCTAAGTTTGTCTAAATCGGTTCTATTTGATCACAGGAAGCTATGTCCCATTACTTTCCGGACACCCTGTATATGCTACTCTGCTTGAAGTTCATTCTCAAAGTCATTTATTTACTACACATTCTCAGTGCCGCAGCTGTAAAACAAGATATGTTGATCATTTTATAATTCCACTTTATAGACTAACTGAATCAAGGAAAAATTGATTAAATATTAGTTTATATAATATACTACCGCCACATATAAAACATTTAAATATTACTAGTTTTAAAAATAAAATACACTTCTACTAAAATACTGCTTTTATTCAATTGAAGAATTTGTAAACTCTCCAGACATCCATGCATGCATCTGATGATTGGTCTTACTACGACTTATTAGTCTTTTTTTTATTGTATTGTATTTATACATTTTTATCATGTTTTACTAAATCTGATTTGTCACTTATATATTTTTGTTAGTGATTATAAGTATTTACTTGAAAAATAATCTGCCCTTGATGTTAAAGATAATTTTTTCTGCTCTTGCGGTTAAAGTACTACTTTATCTTCGATTTTTAGTAGAAGAAGGGCAACTTTAACATTAGCTATAGAAAAAAGAAATAAAACTAGGTACTTCACTGATTCTTCATATACTACTCCGAATTACTTCTTTACCAACACGGTGGTATAGGGTTGCCTGCGAAAAATTAGTCCTGAATTCCGGTTGTCGAGTTTTAAAAAGTGAAATATTTCCCAACGAACCATTCCATGCGATAGAAGAGTACACAGCATTGCAGCTGTGTGTAGTTCGTCCATACCGAAAACGAAGACGATCCGCTTATCCGTTTCTCCAAAAAATCGAATAAAGTCCGGGGGCGGCGGTATCTATTATTATTAATCTGCCCCTAGGAACCCCTAACGCCCTTCAATGACAATAAAATAACATTTTCTACCCTACTAATGATATGTCGAGATCGAAAACCCGTAAAAAATAAAATTTTCTAATAATTCATTTGCCGCCCCGAATTTCGTTTAATTTTTTTTTAAGGAAACGATACATATAGTCAAAAAATTTTATTAGATTTTTCGATAGGTAAGGTGAAGAAGAAGTCACAAAAAAATTTCAATGATTTTAGACAAATTTCGTGGTTTCAAGGGCCGCCCCCGGAGGGGTGGCAGGAACGTCATAATATCATTTCAAGTCACTACCAGGAAATAATAGTCTATACCGAAAATGAAGACAATCCGTTTATCCGTTTCTCCAAAAAATGTAATAAAGTCCAGGGGAGTTGGTATTTTGCCGCCCAACTCGTAAACCGTTGTTTGTACAAAAAATTCTATAGAAGCATTTTTTCATATTTTCATAAAAAACATTCAAATATGTATTCGAAATGAAACAGGAAAGGTCGATTTTTCGAACTCGTAACTTCGACTCCACCCCTCAGTTATGAATTCGGGAAACCTCCGATCCCGTCCCACAGCCGCCGTTTACCTAACCTCATGTTCGAATCGAATCGAAATTTTAAAGACACGTACTCTTTGAGACGCGGAATCGAAAAAAGTTGTCTGTCTTCGCGTTAGGGGTTCCTAGGGACAGATTAATAATAATACCGCCGCCCCCGGACTTTATTTGATTTTTTGGAGAAGCGGATAAACGGATCGATTTCATTTTCGGTATGGACGAACTACACACAGCTGCAATGCGTGTACTCTTCTATCGCATGGAATGGTTCGCTGGGGAATATTTCACTTTTTAAAACTCGACAACCGGAATTCAGGACTGATTTTTCGCAGACAACCCTATACCACCGTGTTGGTAATGAAATAATCTTTATTTTAATTTAACTTTAATTTATTAACCACACCGGTGCAAGTTACTAGTATTTAGACCTGCCTACCCAAGAGTTGTGACGGGGAAAAAATAGTCAACCTAACGTTTGCATATTCTATGGGCTTCATACTTTCAATTGGTATGGAATTTGTCTATTAACCAAACCAGTGAAATGTTTAAAAAAAATAATTTTTTATTATTAATTAATCATATTTTGGACTGAATTTTTTTAGACAACCCATTTGCAATATATTTATTGATATATTTAATTGGATATAAAATACTTTTCATCCATTAATCAGCTCGGTGAAGGTCGTTTTATAGTGGGATCTAACTACACTATAACTACAACATAAATAAAATTACATATTAATACAATTTCTAGTCGAAAAGTTTACTTTGTATAATGATATGTAAATTTGAGGAAGTTATGTAAATACCCCACAGTTTTGTTGTACAGAAATTACTACGGTGTCACAAACTAATACAGACCATAGATCTATATTCAGCCCAGTACAAATTGGTACCTTCATGGTAAACTATATTTCCTTGTTATGGTGAAAGTAGATACTTATAAAACTACTCGGTATACATTAATTATAGCAAATTTGTTAAATATCTTAACAATAACTACAGTTATTAGAAAAGAATTTATTAATATATTTGATAGATATTATTAAATTTAAAAAATCTGTGGATCAGGTCGTGTATCTACAGCGGGCAGGATTGGTAGTTATCAAAGTACTCATATACTCGTAAATAGTTGAACAATTTTAATGTTGTATACCTAACAACAAAATAACAATAACATCCCGACAATTGAAGCTATTGTGCTAAAATATTGGCCAACCAAGAGTTAGATTGTGATAGATTAAGCTAGTAATCTGATTGGCAAGTGATTTTTCCGCGAATATTGAACTTTTTATATTCAAATGAAATGCTATATTCCGAATCACTGCATAACGACAGAAGCGATCACATATTTTTAAGTACAGAAATATTTCAAACTACGTATTTCTTTAAATTCAAATGTAGATGTAAATATTGTTATAACATAAACGTACATTCTGCATATAAGATTGTTCACTTTTGTTTAAATAATTGTTAAAATGTGGGGTTAGAATAGCAAAATAATGGATCTCTTACAAATGCATTTAAATAGAACATTATACTATAAGGGAGAGAAATGCGTTATTTTGGCAGAGGTGCAATTTGAAGCCCGAGGGCTACAATGCACCGAGGACAAAATAGCATCTCCCCAAATGGTATATACTATTTTTTCCACGGTCTCATTAACTTAAAAACACATATTTTGTCATTATGAAGTAAGTAGCACCAGAATTATTGTATTCGGATTTGAGCATTTATTTAGTAGTCGTTGAGTTATTGCCATAACTACAAAATAAACAAACAAAAAGAATTGTCAAATTAAGGTGCTAGTTTGGTTTAGTTTAAAGTTTGTTTAGTGCACAATGAATAATTGTGAGTCGGAAGAGATTGTGGAGGCTGCAAACATTGCAATAAGCAATTTTCTGGCTACGAAGTCAAGATCTTTATACGATATAGCCTACAATCGGTTCAAAAAGTGGAGCGCCGAGAAAAATGTTCAAGTATACAGTGAGAATGTTTTGTTGGCATACTTCAGTGAAAATGCAAAGAATTACAAGTCTTCCACATTATGGGCGCAATATTCTATGGTTAAGTCATGCTTGATAATTTACGACAACATAGATATAAGCAAATTCCCCAAGCTGATCGCATTTTTGAAAAGAACCGGTGACGGATATCAAGCGAAACCATCGAAAATATTTAGAAAGGGTGAAATCGACAGTTTTCCATCAATTGCAGATGACAAAGAATTTTTAATGATTAAGGTAAGATTACTTTTGTTGTTAGGTATTTCAATTATTAAGTATTTTGATTTTTTATAGGTTGGATTAATTCTGGGGATTGCCGGAGCTTGTCGAACTGATGAACTAGGCAATTTAACTGTAGATGATATTGAGGATGTAGGCTCTTCCTCGATTGTAAAAATTCCAAACAGTAAGACAAAGATTTCACGAACCTTTCTGGTTACCGATGTGGG
This sequence comes from Monochamus alternatus, assembly GCA_037114965.1. Taxonomy (NCBI): domain Eukaryota; kingdom Metazoa; phylum Arthropoda; class Insecta; order Coleoptera; family Cerambycidae; genus Monochamus; species Monochamus alternatus. The sequence goes on along the minus strand of CM073429.1, from coordinate 54,312,952 downwards.
AAATATGCTTGAATTGTTTCGAAAATACCTGTCCCTTCGTCCTCCCCACGTCAAGCATAAGCGCCTTTTTTTGTACTACAAAGCAGAAAAATGTAGTTCGCAGCCAGTTGGCAAGAATACCATGGGAAAAATTCCGAGTGTAGTAGCTTCGTATTTAAAATTACCTGATGCTGCATGTTATACTGGTCGCTTCTTACGAAGATCTTCAGCGACATTAATGGCAGATGCTGGTGTGGATATCACGACAATAAAGCGTCATGCTGGTTGGACGACTCAACGACAGTCGCTGAGGGTTATGTCGAGAACTCAATTGAAAATAAGACTAAAATTGCTAATCAGGTTTTAGTAGGTACCACTACTAGCGCAATCACAAAAACTGTAAATGTAAGCGAAAGTAATATTCCTTCTAATATTAATTTTGAAAATTGTACAAATGTAACATTTAATTTAAATGTCAATAAATAATTTCAATGTTATCTTTTTTTTGCATGAAAAACGTTCTCCATCATGTAAACTCCCTTGGGAGCATTATATTCCCTTGGGAATAATCGACTAATAATAAACTAATGAACTTTTGTTTTAATTTTGATGTCATAGAAACTGATTTCTACTCCCGATCGTGGAAAAAATTTATTATTTTACTTGAGGATAATTTAAACAGTAAAAATGGATAAACAAAAAATTTATTTTTGATGTTACTTTGGCTCTGTGTAGTATTTTTCGAGATTTCTGTACCTAAAAATATCACAAACTTGATCATTTTACGGCGATCTTAACCAAAATATTTCATAAAGCTAAAGAACAAGACACTAATCCAAAAATTATGGTAACTCACCGTGGTGCACTAATTTGTCTCCACTTACCAAAATAATCTCCTTAATGCCACTACGAGACAGCACACAAAGGGATTTAATCCCGAGGTTGACGAGGCATATCTAATGGCTTTAACTTCTGATCAAGATGAATTATAATAATTATAACGCCTCTTATAACTAATTAACCGTGACGATGTTTCTGATTTGGTAATCGCCTAATGTTTCCAAATATTCACACGTTAAGATGTTGACTGAAAAATGCAGGCGCATATAAACGTAGGTATTTATTTACTAATTTATTTATTTCACCAAAATTGTAATCAATAATGTTGTCTAGCGTTTTAGATAAATATTAAGCATATTATATGTATATAAAATTATAGTACATGTATATACAGTGTGATTCTTAACCTATACGCATAAACTTGTGAAATTATAGCTGAGGACAAATTAGTGGAAAACTCAGTGGCGGCTTGTTAGAGGAGGCAGGGGAGGCTAAGCCTCCTCAGCGGTGTTTGTAGCATTGCTAAGAAGTTGTCTTTTAATTATTTTTATTTTACATTACATAAGTACCTACCTATATCATATTTTTATATTTATTTTGTTATAAATCCATTTTCACATGCAACTAATTATTAATTGAGATCTCGAGTGAGCAAATAAGTACGTGATTTTTAAATGCTCTTAAAATTTCGCGCTCTCCGAATACGTAGCTTATGCCAACGGAGCTGCTGGCAGCTAAGCGCGGTAAGCCTCCAGCTCATTCATATATTATTATGTATTTAATAGTGTGCGACTTTGAACGATAGGGATAGTGCCGTTACATCCGCAAATAAAACTCACGACAGGCAACTAGTTGCCATCAACTATCTCTTTTTAACATGTAAGTTTTTTAATATAACCATCCTTCTTCTACCACCACGCGATCGTCCGTCGTGAAGTCTCGGCACTCGGCAGGAATCGGAAATAGAGCAATTCGAACAAAACAAAAACAAAAACATTGACCGTTTGTCATTTGTAATATATGATCTGTAATTTCGAGAGTTTCTGTGTGAATTTAAAAGTAATTTTTTAAGAATTTGTGTTTGACAAGCAATCTTTTCCACTTTACTGGTACGTATTTAAAACTTTATTTAAAAAATGAGTGCTCAAAGTGACAATAACGTCAACACCTTCTCTAGTTGCATGGACATTGTAGATTATTTGCTATTACAAGGATTTCATACTCTCAGTTACGATGAAAAGCTGATAATTAAACAAAAATCTAAACCAACACCTTCTTTGCCGTCTTTAGTTGTAGTAGATGAAAAACAAACTATTAGAAATAAATTATACTGCTGGCAATATTTGTTATTTACTAATCACAATTTATCAGTATGGATGTTAAATTTGAAATGCTGGGTAAACGTATATTATTGTAAATGCTTTCGATTCTGCTCACAGGATAGAAATACAAAATTATAATGAGAAGGTCCATGAAAATATACCTAGAATAAATAAATAACAAAATTTAATCGGTCAAACCTATGATGGTGCCGAAGTTATGTCGGGTTATGTTAATGGTCTTCAAAGAAAAATAAAAGACGTTGCTCCTCACGCACATAAATTAAATTTAGTGTTAAGTAAAGCTTGCAACGGAATTAAAGTGAGAATTTTTTTTCAAATTTCCGAATTTTCGTAATTTTTTTCTAAATCTACTAAAAAATCTGAAGTATTAAATAGAATAATGCAACACAGAATTCCAAGTAATGCTCCCACTCGTTGGAATTTTTCTTCTAGAGCTGTTTTTGCTGTTGAAACTTATAGAAAAAACCTTTGATTTCATCTCGGATAGTGACGATTTTTTAAATTACCCGCAAAGTTTGGGATCCGCTTATGGATTAAAACAATTGTTGTTGGAAAAAAACTTCATTTTTTTCCTGAAAACCTTTGAAATAATTTTTGAACAAACCGATGTTGTATTCCAAATTTTGCAAAATAATTTAACAGACATAACATATTTTAAAAAGAGACTTAATGCACTTTTATCAAAATTGAAAGACTCGCAATAATGAGATACATTTCAATACTTTGTATAGTATTTTCTTAGAAGACATTGTAGAAAATATTAACGATGACTCGCCATCAAAGAAAAGAACAACATCATATAATTTTGAAAGAACTTATATTCATTATAAACAATTTTTTTGCGAAATTTTGGATACTATAATAGTTCAAATTGAAATTAGATTTTCTGACTTAACTTCACTTCACTTCAAGCCTCCTCTACTGTAAACATCAGGAGCCGCCACTGGAAAACATGTAGTAATAGTCAGGCATCAGCCGAGTTTGATAAAATATCAAGTGAAGTAATATGAATTTACAACAAGAATATTGTACAAAATTTTATGAACTTTCATTTAATAATACGAAAAGAAATATATTTGGCAAAAAGTTGGTGTATTTGGTTTGGAAAATCGGTTAACTGGTGCTCTTTTTTTGCGTAATAATTTACCGATACTCCTCAAAGAAGTTAATCTCAACGTTAGACAGCATATGTAATTTCTTCACGATCGTTCTCTATTACATTTTGCGCGACTAGTGCAACAACATTTGGATCTTGTGTTTCCCGAACGATGGCTAAGGTGATTCAATTCTGTGGCCCCCTGGATCTCTCGACCTAAATCCGCTTAACTTTTATTTTTGGGGTCACATAAAAACTATGGTGTATGTTACCGAAATTAACACTGAACAAAACTTGCAAAATCGCAACATGCTGCCGATGAGGCAATTCGACTACAGCCTGATTTGAACCGTGCGTGTAGGAATTCCGAGAACTCAACAGTCTAATGAAATAACTTCGAACAGTTACTGAAAAATTAAATGCAATTTCAATTTTATGAAATTCACGTTATTTTATTTTTATTTTAAATAAATTGATCTCTTTAATTAAAAATATATCTTATATAGTGAAAAAATATATATATTTTTTTTCACTATTTGTTATTACTTAGCGTCAGCTATATTTCTCGTTTATAGATTAAGACTCACCCTGTATAATTGTCATATTTTTAAAAATAGCAGGATATGCAACTTTTTCAACACCTTCGTGTTTTGCTAGTTGCCTATAACATAAACAATTTATTTAAATACGAATGACAAAAGATTTACAGTACACACATTTTCTCTGGGTGCTTTGTTATAGTTATTTTTATAGTTTTAGAGACTTAAAAATATATTTGGATCACTCTGAGTTAATTTTAGTAGATAAATTAATGTATGCATTGTTTTATAGATAATATTTCAATTCAGGACTAGTTTTTAATTTCTTTCGTTTCCTTTATTATGAAATGTGTTTAATAAGAAATTAAACTTGCTGCCATAATGTTAACTTTGATTGTTATCGGGTTCTTACTCTATTTATATCTCAGCATTTTAAGCACCTATACAGGGTGTCCGGAAATTATGCATCAAGACTTCAGGAGGTGATTCCTAAAAAAAAATTAGGGTCACAAAGTCCTATAACAATTTTTAGAAAACTCAATATTAACGGAGATACAGGGTGTTAACATTAAAATATTATTTTCGATATTTGTAAATAACATAACTTCTTAAGAAATCCAAATATTTACATAAAATTTATAAATTGGGGGTTTTTGCGTATGAAAAATTCAAATGTGTTTCTAATTTTGACGTCACTAGTAGAGGGCGCCACTTGTGGCACATCATGTTTCTTTTAAACGACATAACTTTTTTGCATCTTAATGTATCCATCTGACTATCGAAAAAATCGATTCTCTTACCTGTTTTATTTGAAAAAGGTATACCTTGCTGAAGTCGGTAGGCGTAACCATTTTTGAAATAATCCTATTTGAAATGCTCAGTGTACCGAGTAAAAACTGTTTTGGTTTCAGGTAAAGTGCCTTTTCTGTTGAAAAAACAGCAAAATATTATTTGAAAAAGTTGTTCAGAATCGTAAATTATGGAGACGTGTAAAATTTCAAGAAGATCGGCGAGATTGATGAAACTATTTTTCAACAAAGCACAAAGATTTTATCAAAGCAGGCCGATTTTTTAAAATTTTTGCACGTCTCCATAATTTACCATTCTGAACAACTTTTTCAAGTAACATTTTGCTGTATTTTCAGTAGAAGAGGCACTTTAACTGAAACCAAAACAGTTTTTACTCGGTGCACTGAATATTTCAAATAAGATTATTTCGAAAACTCTTACTCCTAACGACTTCAATAAGGTATACCTTTCCAGATATAACAGGTAGGAGAATCGATTGTTTCAATAGTCAGATGGATACACTAAGCAGAAAAAATGTTCTAGAAATATATTTGAATTTATCGTCCGCAAAAACCCCCGATTTACAAATTCTATGTAAATATTTGGATTTCTTAAGAAGTTATTTACAAATATCGAAAATAAAATTTTTCACGCCCTGTATCTCCGTTAATATTGAGTTTTCGAAAAATTGTTATAGGACTTCGTGGCCCTAATTTCTTGTGAGGAATCATCTGCTGAAGTCTTGACACATAATTTCCGGACACCCTGTATATCACATATCTTAACATCCAATGTTACAATTTGTATCGACTAGTAGACAAGATATTTCCAACCACGAAATGTTTTTTCCCGCCCAATTTCAAAAACTTAAATCGGCTGTTTCTCGAAAACGGTTGAGTTTATCGATTTGTAACAAGCATACCTTTTCTATTTAGAATTAAGGGTAGTTCAATAGTTTCTTATTAGAAAATTAAAAACTGTAAAATACAAAAACTTAGACAAATTTTTTCATCGACGGTACAATATAACTAGCGCCCCCTAGTCGTGACTTTAACACTGTTTGCATATTAGTAACTGCCACCTCAAAAAACATAAGACTACATATTTTCAAAACAATTAGTCCATACATTACTAAAATATAACAAAAATTCGAAAACATTTTTTCAACTTTAACACTCTGTAGAATGAAAAGGGGCAACAATTTAATAAGGCATGTTGGACTAAATCGCTTTATTTTGACATTAACAATCAGCCCTTAAGCTATGTACCATTATTAATGACTCTCCCTGTATAGAAAATCCGATTAGAGAAATTAAGATGTTTTGTCCTGGTTGTGAAGAAACATTTTGCGGTTTTTCCAAATGAAGAATGGATTCAATGTAAATACTAGATATGAAATAGTAAATTTAGCGGTGCGTGCTCTTTGTTACACGATTTGCACTATTTTTTAAAAATATATTTTTTATGTTTCGTCCAATTTTTGTAAGCGTTTTGGAAATAAAATACTTCTAAAAATATGTATATACCTTTTGAAGCATACGTACGTTTTTATAATAACTGTTATCATTGTGTTTTCGATTGTATCATTTGTGTTAATCCTGTAGATACAAAATAAGAATTAAATAAATATCCTTCTTAGATGGATAGGTATCCTTGCAATAGCACAAGTAATAACCTTGAACTGGGACAAGCTTTGCCAGTTTCCTACCTAAATAATTGGATTGGTCATAATCAACTGATTTTATATCTTCCCACAAACTCAGATTTTTTTTGGAGGCTTATGAAGTCTTCAGCACAGCATAGGTAGAACAGCAGTTTCACTCCGTTGTCGGCACTTTGAACTGCCTTCAGTTCTCTGCGGTGACCTCGAAATGCGAGTGCTATAGCACATCCGATGGAATTTACAGAATCGGAGATCAGGAAAGCGCGTGAAAGCGTAGTTATTCCACATGAAAGTTTACGTTATATCTATCTACATTATGTAATAATTCATTATACAGTTATAAATGAGTAATTCAACATGTATTATATACTACCATTTACTGCTATTAACATATAGTGTGAAAAATCCGATTAACTTCTTTGGACTCTTTAAAAAAAAGAGTTTAAAATATATATTATTGCACTATAAAACATTTTTATTTATTTACTTCCTTTTTTGTTATTAGTGATAATTACATTTTTTTGGGATTTTTTTTAATTTAAAATTTGACGTTTGAAGTTTAGTGGATAAATAATTTATTATGATTTTTTTTTGTCTTAAATGATCTACGTAAACCAGAAGACAAGTATTTTTCAGAACAGAAAAATTATGTTTACTTAACTTTGAAAATTGTTAAATTGGAGATAACAGTGCAGTAAAATGTAAATTTGGAAAAAAATTATATTTTATCATTTTGTTTTGACACTTACTCTCATTGTAGTGACTACAAGAAATATTATCATCTACATAATTTGAAGATGAGCCGTCTTGTGCAGGAAACGTTGGAACGGCCTCTTTGCGTAATCTATTGCGCGAATCGTTAGAAAACATATTATTTTCAAAATGTATTTGACATAGTTTGTATGAATTATTGCTAATCCTGAGCAGCTTTTCTAATAAATCTTCTCTATTAGAAGCCACTGCACAGAACTTTGCTCTAAAATAAAAATTTGTATTTGTGAAAAATATAAATATGTATGTTTTAAACTTCACTTTCATAAGAAGCAATTATATTCCAATGTTATACTTAATAAATAAGTTAATAGGTAAGGTAATAGCAGTAAAATATCATTTATGGTTTGTACAGTATATTATAGATTACTTATTATTTATGTGTGTTTTTACTGGTCTCCGTATACTGTGTCTTCAGTGTAACTACTGAAGTGAATAAAAGGGACTAACAGGGAACCGACAATGTTAATGCAGAAAAGAGAAACAATAACGTCTTATACGGTGATAAAACGCCAATATTGAAATTATTGTTACTGAAAAATTAAGGTTTTCGAAAATAGAAAACAACTGCTATGTATTCTCCCAGTGCATACATAAAATAAATTTAGACAATACTAAAATAAACGAAAATAAAGCGACATGATTTAGTTGTTACACATATTAATGGAGTATCTACAGATGAAGTATTTAAGGCTTGTTATTAATTAATTAATTAATTTAATTTCCTCCGTTGTCTATAATCAATCCTTTTCAAACTTAACTCAATAAAAAATAAAATAGTAATAATTTTAGGTTTGTTAGTATAAACATAAATAAACTCAAAATAACTCTTAATTGAGTATTGAATGATGAAACAAGTTAATATAGTCATGAAAAAAAGTACTTTCGGATAAACTATGTTATTTTTTTCTATATATTTTTACCGATAATTAATTTTGTTATATTTTAAAAGAGTTCACACTGATTTTCATTAGGTACACTTCTTTACAAACAAGAATATGTATGCCATATGCACTCGTATCATACAGTATGCGCCAAAAGTATGGAATAAATTCAATAAAAACGAAACAATTATTTTTTGGGAAAAATCCTCGAACAGGTCGATTTTTAATTTAAAAAATACATATTTTAGCGTAAAATGCGATTTTCAAATGTCATTTGTTTTCGCGTAATTACGTAATCGATTTTTTTTTTAATGGCAACACCATATTTTTTTCCTAGATTCTGAAAGATCGTTTAATTCTCTATCAGACAGTACTACAATTTTGCCCTCTTACATAGGAAAGTTTTCGAGTAAATTACGATTGAATGATACAGTAAACCGTCAAACTTGCAGATATTGGAGTCGGGAAAATCCTCATTGGATGGCAGAGGCACATACCCAACACCCTCAGAAATTAAATGTGTGGGCTGGAATAGTTGACGACAGAATAGTAGAGCCTTTCTTCTTTGAAGGAACCCTTACAGGACAAAGATATTTAGAGTTTCTAGAAAATGACCTTGTTCCAGCCCTTGCAGTAATTTTTCCTAACGATAATGGTCCTGACATTCCAGACGATACCATATGGTTTCAGCAAGACAGTGCACCTCCGCACTATGCGCGCTCTGTACGAGATTTTTTGGACAACTGTTTTCCTGGGATGTGGATTGGCAGACGCGGACCGACAGATTGGCCTGCAAGATCGCCAGATCTTGCACCTCTTGACTATTTTTTATGGGGATACTTGAAGTCAAAAGTGTACATTAATAAACCACGTAATTTAGAAGAACTTCAAAATCGCATTCTGGACGAAATACGCAGTTACCCCAGAAATCATTCATAATGTGCAAGAAGAATTTCTTCACAGACTTGCGCATTGTCAAGAAGTTGGTGGATGGCAATTCGAACATTTAATTTAAGTATAAAATTTAATCAATTGTATTTTATTTTACATACCTCAGAATTGGTACTTTTTTATGTATAAAATTTTTCGTATTCTAACATTCAATCGTCATTTACTCGAAAACTTTCCTATGTAAGAGGGCAAAATTTTAGTACTGTCTGATAGAGAATAAAACGATCTTTCAGAATCAAGGAAAAAAATATGGTGTTGCCATTTAAAAAAATCGATGACGTCATTACTCGAAAACAAATGACATTTGAAAATTGCATATATTTTTTAAATTAAAAATCGACCTGTTCGAGGATTTTTCCCAAAAAATAATTGTTTCGTTTTTATTGAATTTATTCCATACTTTTGGCGCATACTGTATATTTCATTAATTTAGGATTGAAAATTTATAAAGTCTTACATACAGGGTGTCTATAAAAGGTTGGGAAAAATATTACCACATATTCCGGAGGCCAAAATAGGATGGTCTAAATCAAGTTATATTAGTCCAAAATTGTAAGTTTCCGAGATACGAGATGTTGAAGTTAGAATTTTATTTTAGCTTTTCTTTAATAACATCGTTATAAATTGTAGTAAATACATCAAACTTCGTAAAGGGCTGTACTGGATGCAAAGGATGTGTGCAGATGGACACATGTCTCTAAAATATCTAAATAAAATGCTACCACATGTTCCTGGGGCTAAAATATGCTGACCTAACCCAATTTTCCTTGGTTCAAAATTTGATAGTAATAAATGAATAAAGCATGATGAAGACAATATGGTTATGATTATGAAATGAACCTTAAAATCTAGATATCCAAAAAATGGTTGTTCAAAATGACATTTACCAAGTATAGCATTTTTAAAGAAAAAACGTCAATGAAAAAGAATTACCGAACATGAATGTTTCGACGATTTAAAAGTATGCGAATTACTATAGGTGGCGCCCTCTAGAACTGATATATTTTTTTTTTAATTTGAGGCCATGTTTCATTTTCTCGTGCCAGAAAACTTCCCTCTACAAAGTTTTATGTATTGACTACAATTTATAATGACGAAAAACTAAAACAAAATTCACCTATATCTCGGAAACTATAAAATTTTGGACTAAGATTACTTGCTTTAGATCATCATATTAGCCTTCAGAGTATGTGGCAGCATTTTTTCTCAAAGTTTTACAGATATCCTGTATAATTTGGAAAAACAATGAAAAAATGTATATACAGGGTGGGCCAATAGTGTGTGGACAGAAGATCGTGGTTATACTGATATATATTTTTAAAATCTGCTGTTGGTGGGGGGTGGGGGGTTAGTAAGAGCTACAAACTAAAAATATTTTTACTGGAATTCCTAGACATATACAGGGTAATTCATATTAAAGTTGTATTTTTTTAAATGGAACCCCCTGTATATTATTGCATATTTTGATTCCTCGGCCAATTCTAGTGCGACTTTACCATGCTTGGTGCTTAAAACGTACCGTTTGGACGTTATTCGATATTTTGTCAAAAAGTTGATGTCTAAAAACAGCTGAATAAGAGGTGGGCGGCAACATAGAAGGCTGTGATTGGGGGAAATTATTGACCACGCATTAAATTGTAAAGTTTAGCCCGCCCCTGGTAAACTAAAGTAGCTAAATATGTTTCACTAGCAAGGATCTCTTAAAATAGTGTCCATTACATGAATTTTTATTAAATTATATTAAGTACTTTAAAGGTTATTCAAGAAAAACCAATTTCCAGCAGTCTCCTTCAGGGATACATATCAGGAATTTGTCATGTTATTTTTTCATGTTCTATCTGCACTCGAGAGATTGTAGATACCCTCTGTATACAGGGGATCTACAAACGAAAAATATTCAAAATATTTAAATATACTTAGCATTAATTTGTTTCACACGTTAGCCAACGTTGCAAATTGCTGCTAACTAATAAAATATCAGCTTTATTGGCGTTGTAAAATAACAGTGTGACACTTAATATCGCCGTGCAATTTTATCTGCAGTTATAAATTCTGCGACCCCTGACCCTTCGATTTCAGATTGCCGCGAATACTCGAATAACCCTGTGAAAATCGACAAGCTCTTAATGACGATTGTTTCGATGACAGCTAACAGCTAATATGTGATCGGTAATATGTACAGCGAAGATAATAATAGTGGAATGTAACACTGGTACTATAAGTTATGCCACCAGTTCCATATTACACAGCCGCAAAGCTGATTTCTGCATATAATTATTGGTTGAGCGGATCTAGTTAACCAGCTATAGCTGGTTTATACAGAGTGAGTCATTAATAATGGTACATACCTTAAGGGCAGATACAATGTGTTAATGTTGAAAAAATGTTTATGATTTTTTGCTATACTTCGAGAACATATCGACCAATTGTTTTGAAAATTTGTAGTCTTATGTTTTTTGAGGTGGTAATTACGAATATGCAAACAGTGTTGAGGCCCCGACTAGGGGGCGCTAATTATACTGTACTGTCGATGTAAAAATATGTCTAACTTTTTGTTTTTTTTTTACACTCTTGAATTTTTTAATAAAAAACTATTGAACTACCTTCAATTTTAAATAGAAAAGGTATACCCGCTACAAATCGATAAACTCATTTTCGAGAAACAGACGACTTAAGTTTTTGAGATTTGGCGGGAATTAAATTAGAAAATTATTTTTTCCAAAGTATTAGGCATGGAAATAATAAGTAAACAGCTGGCACCTTATTATTTATGTCAATGCCATTCAATTTATAGATTAAGTAGTAGTCTTCTTTTATTGTTATTTTTTATATTTAAAATGCCTCGTCATAATCATTTTTCGAACATTAAAATGAGAAACATGTATATGTATATGCCCAAGAAAATGTTTGTGGTCGTCGTGAAACAGCGAGGTACTTGGAATTATATCGAGATAACAGATAACCCGATCATAGACTATTTAAGAGATTGTACGACAGATTTGGTGAAATAGGATCATTTCTCCCGAAAGAGACGTTGGAAGGCCGAAAATATTAACAGCGGATCAAGAAGATAGTGATTTAGTGCGAATTGATGAAAACACACGTACAAGCACACGTACAAGCACACGTCAAATTTCGGTACCTACTGGCATCAGTCAGCCCTCCGTTAGCAGAATACTACACAAAGAAAAATTGTATCCTTATCATTTTACTCCAGTTCAACATTTAACGCGACAGGACCCTCTAGCTAGGCTACGGTTTGCACAGTTTTTTCGTCAACAACAAAATGATGATCCAACTATAATATAATATTATTTACAAACGAAGCTACATTTACCCGACGAGATATTTTTAATTGGATAAATAGTCATTCTTGTGAACTAGAAAATCGTCATCTGCCAAGAGAAGTACATTTTCAGCAAGAGTTGTCTATCAATATTGGGTGTGGAATTATCTCCGATAATATTGCGGGGCCGTTCGTACGTCCACTTAACGGAGAAAATTATTTAAATTTTCTAATTAACGACTTCCAAGCCACTGCTTCTTGAAGATATTCCTTAAATTTACGGCAGAACTTCTGGTTTTTGCATGATCTTAATAGAAATTTTCCGCAGCGTTGGATTGGATGCAGGAGCGAAGTTCCTTGGCCTGCACGTACCCCTGATTAAAATCCGCTGGGTTTTTACTTTTGGGGTTGTATTAAATCTTTACAAAGATATTATTATAGTCAAGGACAACTGTGGGAAAATATTCAAGAATCGGTTATCAAGCAACATAGAACTTCGTTCAACATCTGACAAAATTTAAGACGCTAAGAAAGTGCATTGAAGTCGCTGGTGGTCACTTCGAGAATCTTTTATGATTAATAGTTTGTTAAGATATGTAAAATATCATTTTCAGTCGTTGTAGTGTTCGTCTTATTGTTAATTCAGTTGTGATATCTTAAAACTCCCTAATTTTCTAATTTAATTCCCGTCGAATCTCAAAAACTTAAATCGTCTGTTTCTCGAAAACAGTTGAGTGTATCGATTTGTAACAGGGTGTGAAGGTAACTTGATAGATTCATTCACAAATTCAAAAGTGTAAAATACAAACAGTTAGACATATTTTTACATCGACAGTACAGTATAACTAGCGCTCCCTAGTCGTGACTTTAACACTGTTTGGATATTCATAATTGCCACCTCAAAAAACATAAGACTACAAATTTTCAAAACAATCGGTTCATACGTTCTTAAAATATAGCAAAAAAATCGTACAATTCAATTGTAACACCCTGTAGAATGAAAAGGAGCAACAATAAAACAAGGCCTGTTGGGTTCAATCGCTTTATTTTGACGTTAACCTGCCCTTAAGCTATGTACCATTATTGACTCACCCTGTATACCTACATAAAAGAAGTAAATCACTTAAGATAATACACTGTCTATCATAAATTAACAAAAGTGTTAATATGAATTAATTCGTGGATTAAGTGATTATTTGAATTGACAACGAAATTGGTTTTTAATTAATTTGTCATACAATCATAACAAACAAAGAAAAATAGGGAAAACTGCATAACAGTGAGTTTCAGATTAATTAACAAGTTAGCAACCTGTTCTAGAACTAGGTACATCTGCAGATGTTAAAAAAGTTATCAACACAAATAACAAAAATCAGAAAATCATGATCATTACGATAATTCATAGTTTAAATATTATTAATCATGAATAACAGTAATATGTAAATGTACTTTTTAAATCTATTCAAAGGTATAGACTTAAAATTAGGTAAACTATTTATACAGGGCAAATCAGAACTTATCTAAAAAATATTTTTGAATGTATAGGGAAAACCAAAAGCAGGTCCATTATAAAACCTGATAAGGCGTATAATCGGTGAACGGACAAAAAATTGAAAGGAATTCCCAAGGAGAGAAATAAATTATATTTTACAACACCTATTTCTACACAGCAAATTCAACTGCTGTTGCCGCTATTGTCATTAATTATTAATACATTAATTTGTGATTTTAATTAGTAGAATAGTTTGACATACCTGTTTTACGTTTCTTGGTTTGTAGAAAACAAATTAAGACAAAAGTTTCTACGGCATAAATCATCAATAGTGTCCACTTTGGTGCAATATACTTTATTTTTTAAATGTCCCCACGAAAATAATTCCTAATGATTTAAAGTCAGGAGATTACGGCAGCCATAGCACCGGTCTTCCTCGTTCAATCCTGTGGTATTAATGCTTGGACATGCTGTACATGGTAGGGATATAATTGAACCTCGTGTATGATACGCCACACTGCTGCAATACGCCGTGGACTTCCTGGACCTCCATCCTATCCACAATTTGGTTGCAAATTTCCCGTGTTACGCCATCGTTTGCATACACTTGTCGTTAGTCTGTAGTGCGCTATAGACGTAAGCCGTTTTTTATATTTGAAAAACTAATGTAAATACCTACTTGCGTCACAAAAAAGTTAATACGATAAGTAATCGGATATTTGAAATAATCTGGCTTGAGTAAAGTTGTAGGTACACCAGTAAAACAATAAGATGAATAATTCGGTGACAATTTATTAGCATCAAGTTACAGATTGCGAGCAAATACTACACTGCCCTGTAAGTGGAGCGTCCTTGGCTTAAATAGTATTTAGTTATTCACAGTCAGCATTTCCTGTGATATATAAAAAGATGATATTACAGGAATGCTGATATTACATTATATGTTATATTAATAATCCATACAAGGTGGAAAAATAAAATAAATAATCAAAAAGAGGTTTATACTACAATTCCCTCCCTAAGTGGAATTCCTGCAGCTGCAGAAGGAGCTGAGGGATTCTTTCTGTGACAGAAATGTATTTTCTTATGAAGGCATCGGTAGTATAATAATAAAGTGCAAAATACAATTATAACAAACAGAAAAATATACAGGATAACATTTCTTGATTTCATATTTTCAAAGTCACTAAGATGCACAGGTTTTAAACTCTTCGTTAGACGTTGTAGCTGCTGAAAGTCTTGAAGATCCATCTCGTGAAGGTGAATGGTGGGGTCACTAGAGGGTTCCAAATTAATCGTTGGTAAATGGACTTGGGTTTGTTGGACATAGTCGCTTTGAGGAGAGAAACGAATATCTCTGATAATGACATCACATGAGTCTATAGTCACTAGAGATGGTTGATTTACAGAGTAGGTTTGTTTTACACGACATTGTTCATGAACTAGTTCCTCATGATGTGGGATAATCAGTATCTGATTGTCCTTGAGTTGTTCTAATAGTGTAGTTTGTAGCTTAACGTTTGTCGAAGGGCATTGATGTGGTTTATTTTGAATCAACGAAAGGAAACATTGATCATGTTGAAGTTCAAAAGTTCCTTTACATAGATTGTATTCTTCGATATATGGACATGGTTGAGCTGTCCATAGGTGCTGTTGAGTATCCAGATCTGCATGTAGGTAAGGTTGGAAAGGAATAATAGTTCGGTCATTAATAGGGATAGCTAACAGATGGTAAGTATTATAATGCTCGGGAAAGAAAAGTGGTACTGACAATTTCACTATAACTTTATATTCAAGAATAGTTACTGAAACTAAAAATAAATTATAGTAAGAGTGTAGGTTAGCTAATTCGATTATTTCCTTGCGGTCATAAATGGCATACAACTGATTTAGTATAGGTTTAATATTTTTTAATGGTAAAAAGAAATTGTGTATAATATTATGTTGAGCGAGATTTGTTGCCGTTTCCAAATTTGAAAGTAAGTCTTCTACTTCTGTGAAGATCTCTTGTAAATTTAATTGAATTTTGACACATTCAACATCGTTTTTAAGTTTCTCGATTACATGTGAAAGAATATTGAAATTTTTATCAATTCTAAGAAATGAATCGTTAAGCTTTTTATTCAAATTAATCAATATAGAACTTTGTAGGTCTAACTGTGTTTTTATTTCGTGTTCATTTTGTAGAAGGGTGTTAAATTTTGAATTAATAATTTCTAAATCGTCGTTATCTAATGTTCCAAATAAATACTTATGTAATGAACCAACAATGTTAATTAATCCTCGTTTCTGTCTAGTCTTTGGGTTTTCGAAATTTTCAAGTTTAGTTTGTATGTAAAATAAGAACTGTTTAATTTTTGATAAATTGCAATGAGAAGGACCCAGCTCAGATAATAGTTGGGTAGTTTGGTTTTTGATTTTGGTTAAATCAATGACCTGGATGAAATCGTGGCAATGGGAGAAAACACGAGTTTCCTTACTTAACTGACTCATTAGAAGGGGGTTTTCGATAGTTTCGATTTTTAAAAAGTTGGCTAAGGGGAATGTTATCGTCAGGAGAATCAGGATCTTCAGTTGGGAAGCCATGTCCTGAAACGGAAAGAGGATTATCAGTTTTCCGTTTTCTTGGTTTAGGTTTACGTTTTATAAAAGCTTTGTGATATTTGTCACCTTGATGTCCGGATCGTTTGAATATTTCTACAGTGGGTCCTAAATCTTTAGATGTTAATTCTTTTGTATATCGGGGAGACAATTTATTTCGATTTGAATTTTTAATATAGACATTTTCGTCCGCTTCAAAAGTATCGGGTTCTCTGCGAGATTCATTTAATTTAGTTATAGTTTTGTCCTTTTTTGTTTCGATATTTTGTTTAATTTGGTTATACATAGTTTTCATGATATTTCTATGTTTTTCAATATAGTCAGATGTAATAATTTGTTCATTTATATCAAACGCGTCGGGCCTACTATCGCCGCGAGTAATATTTATAGGGGACTCCTTGGTTGTCGTATGTATCGTATGGTTATAGGAAATTACTGCCAAAGATATTAGGTAATCAATTGGTGCATTTGGTTGCTCAGTTTTTATACATCTTACTAAGTCAAGCAAGGTGGAATGAAACCTTTCAATATTTCCGTTTGTAGTATGTCCTTGTATGGAAGTGAATTGGAGAGATATTTTGTGTAGATTACAAAAATCTTTAATCATAATGTTATTAAACTCTACGCCAGAATCTACCAGGATTTTATACGGGTAACCATGACTTTCGATAAATTTTAAAAGACTGCGTTGAACGTTAACTCCAGTTATTGCGTCAACAGGATAAGCATGTGCATATTTAGAAAAAACATCAATGATAGTAATAATTTTCTGATTATTAATCGAAAGTGTATCTATATTTAGGAGTTCAAATGGAGAAGAAGGAGTGTATGTATGTTGAAATTTCGGGTTTGGTGGATGACGATCGGTTTTCATGGTAATACATGTTTGACATTTAGAAATATATTCTCGGATATGCTCAAACATATGGGGCCAATAATATTTTCGTAAAAGAGCTTGATGAGTTGCCGTAACTCCACGATGGTATGTTTTTGCTTCATGGTTATATTTAATTTTTTGTTGTTGCTCTTGTTCCGTAAGGACATCTTCAACTTGTTTTTTACAGATAACAAATTTATATCCAGAAGGGAGATTATTTTGTAGTGTTCTAATAATTTTTTGTTCGAGTTCAATAGAGTCAAAGAAAAGGGCATGCTTAGTGGAATTAGCTTTTATGAATGTTCTAAGGAATTTAAAAATTTCATCGTCTGATTGTCTATTAACTAATTTTATAACATGTTTTGTTTTGCCGGGAAAAGTTTTTTCGGAATAATGCGTATTTAGTTTATTTGCTTCATTTTCTGAAATTATAAATTGATGATTGAAGAGGTTTAAGACATTATCTGTATATTTGATTTCTAGGATAGGATTAGAACGAGACGTATGGATAGTTTGTGCATCGGTTTCAGGATGGCTTTCAGGCAATTGTTCAAAATCTTTTAACAAGGACTCATATGTTTCACGATTACAGTCGTTAAGAATATCTTCAAGAGGAATTTCGAAAAGTTTGTCTAAGTCCAAGTCGGAGTCGTCTACTTGAGCTATCATTGAACTTGTATCATTTTGTGTTGAACTTGTTTCAATAGGATTAATTTTTATACGAGAAAGAGGATCGGCTTGGTTGATTTTCCCCTTTTTATATTTAATGACATAGTCATACTCTTCTAATTTGAGTCTCCAACGGACAAGTCTGGAGTTAGGGTCTTTTAAATTAAATAACCACTGTAGGGGTTGGTGATCTGTTTCAATTATGAATTTTGTACCGAAGAGATATGGTCTAAAATACTTTACAGAGTTGACAATTGATAAAAGTTCTTTTTCGATCGTCGAGTAATTACATTCGGCCGGATTGAGGGTTCTAGAGTAATATGAGATTGGATGACCATCCTGGCTTAGAATACTTCCGATTGCGAAGTTAGACGCGTCACAAGTGAGGGTAAAAGTTTTGTGAAAATCGGGATAGGCTAATACAGGTTCGTTACAAAGTAAATTTTTGCAAGTTTCGAAACAATCTAAATAATCTTGAGAAAAGTCGATTTTGGAATCCTTTTTTAGTCTTTGTGTTAGAGGTTTTGTTTGTTTAGCAAAATTAGGAATAAATTTGCGATAAAAACCTAAAAGTCCCAAAAATGATTTTATCTCTTTTGTCGTTTTCGGCAAGGGAAAATTCTTTATGGATTCTATTTTCTTGGGGTTAGGCCTAATACCTTCCGGTGTGATAATATGTCCTAAAAATTCTACCTGTTTGCATAGAAATTCCGATTTGTCTAGCTGTATTTTCAGATTAGCTTCTGCTAGAGTTTTAAATACGAGTTCCAAATTTTGTATATGTTCCTGAAGGGAAGTACTAAAAATGATAATATCGTCCATGTAGACAAAACAGATTTTATGTTGCAAATCTTTAAGTACGTTATCCATAACACGTTGAAATGTCGCAGGAGCGTTCTTTAACCCGAAGGGCATCCGGACATACTCATAATGTCCATTTTCAGTATTAAATGCTGTTTTTTCTATAGAGTTTTCGTGCATTTCTATCTGGTGGAATCCGCTTGCTAAGTCTAGGGTTGTAAAATATTGACATCGTCCAAGTTTGTCAAGGATGTCAGAAATATTGGGTAAAGGGTACCTGTCAGATTTTGTATTGTCATTAATTTTCCGGTAATCTACCACTAGGCGCCATTTTTGTTTACCTGTGGCGTCAATTTTCTTTGGTACAATCCAGATTGATGAGCTATAGGGAGATTTAGAGGGACGGATGATATTATTTTGCAGCATTTCGTCAATTTGTCGTTTTACTTCCTGCTGATGTACACGAGGATATCGATAAGTTTTAGTATGAATGGGTATTTCATTATATGTCTTGATCTCATGTTTAACCTGGTTTGTAAAGGTTAGCGCATCATTAGGGAAATGAAAACAAGTTTCATATTTTTTACAAAGTTCAAAAAGATGAAATTTTTCCTCGGAATTCAAATGTTCGGTTCTAAGCAAGGTTGTTATATTTTTTGAATTTTGATTGATATGGTTTAACATAGTTCCTTCTTTAGTTTTAATCTGCAGTGTTTGAGTAAAGTATTCGTCAAGTAGTGTTGCAGGTAAACTTTGGTCAGGGGCAATGGACTGGGTTTCTGAAGTAGTATTATATATTTCTATTTGTGCTAATCCATTTTCAGCACGTGTTACACATGCAGGGATATAAAAACTTGGAGATCGTTGAGTTTCTATAAAAATTTATCCAGATAAGATATTAACAGGGAATTTTAAAATTCTGACAGAGTTAGCCTCAATGTTTATGGGTTCATTGTGTCTTTGTATCTTCAAGGGAATGATACAATTTGTATTTGACAGTGTTAAGTTTTTGGGATCTATGATTAGTCCCAAGTGTTGAAGGGTTTCAAAACCTATCAGTCCATCAAAATCTTTACTGAAGTCAAATATAATTGCTTCCATCGTGTAATTTGAATTGAATTCGTTAAAAATTGGAATATGCGCCGAGAAATAAGATTTTTGAGAACCAGTGCATGTTGTGATAATGTTTGTTTCAGGATGAGTGCAATTTGGGTAGAACTGTGAAATTACAGAGGGGTTAATGATGTTTTTCCCACATCCAGTATCTAAAAGAAGTCGAATAGGAGGGTTTTGGATTTGAATGAAAGGAAGTTTATTATTTTCAACATTGTTCAAAACTATATCGGGTCCTGGGGAGTATGGGACTCTTGAAAATTTATTTCTTGGGATTTATCTTCCGAAAATTCCTGGTAAGAATCATAAGGATGACTGTTTAGACTTCCTTGTTCAAGAGGATAGTCTTGGTCGAATCCTGGTTCATATTCAGACGGATTATATTCAAAATTATTTTGTTCAGGGTTGTTTTGCTCATAGAGTTCAGTATTGAATAGTTCTTGTACTACAGGTAGGGAAGCTTTATTCTCAGGGAAGGTTTTCCGTTGAAATTGTGTGCGTTGGGGATTATAACTAACACCAGATGTTTGAGGGTGGGTGTAGCTAATGCCTGACATAGGTGTAGGTTTGGGTTGAATTTGTTGTTGAGAGGGTTTAAAAACATTTTGAGGTTTTCCAAAAACATTTCGATTTGTTGAAGGTTGCGGTAAATATCTTTGTTGGTTATTAGGTGATTGATATAAATTTATAGGTTGCGATGGAAATCTTGATGGGTTATGAGGTGATTGATAGAAATTAGCGGGTTGCGCCGGGAGTCTTGGTTGATTGTTCTGATAATAATTTTGTTGTGGTTGCGGTTTAGGACGCTGTGGTCTCATTTGCTGATTTTGTTGTTGAGGTTTTCTAGCTTGTCTGTTTTGAAAAGTAAGTCGCTTGTAATTGTCGTATTTAATTTCATCTTCTATGAAACTAACAGCCTGTTCTATGGTGTGAATGTCTTGTCTAGCGCGAATAAGTTGTTCATAGTGGTATGGTAGATTTAGTTTGAAAATGTTAAAAGCTTGAGTTGAAAAGAATGAAATACGGCCAGTTTGTTCAGTAGCCGAAAGAAAAGTTTGTTGTATTTTGTTTATAATTCTAGCCTTAAGGGCTATTAGCTTTTGACCAAAGGATTGAATATCCTCTCCAGGAATTAAAGTCGTATATTGCAGTTCTAGTTCTAGAGTTTCTAGAGATTTATTATCTGAGAAATTTTGTTTAAAGAAAACTTTGATTTCGTCCCACGTTTTAATATCGGGTCTACCTAATAATGATTCGCGTGCATTACCTTGTATCTTGGTTTTAATTGACGCTAATATAATGGTTTGCTGTCGAGAGTCATTAGTGCTAAGGAAATGAATCAAATTTTCAGAATTCTGAAGGAAATCTGGAAGTTCTATATCTCTGCCAGTAAAAACAGGGATAAGCTTAGTCAATTTATCTAAAGTATCTAAGTTAAGAGGACTTGCCGATGTTGGCTGTGTCATTTTGTTTTGTTTCCTTTTTATTGATATAAAAATAAAAAAAGTCTTTTTCGGACTATCTGTCTTGCTCACGCCCTATACAGGAGAGTCAAGATAGTATGAAAAAACTTATACTAAATTTCGCTCTAATCGCCCTGCTAAATAAATAGCATTTGCAAGATTAAATTGAAATTTCTAACCTAATTCTCACTTTCAAAAGCCGGTTTAATAATTAAACGTTGCAACTTGAAATGTGAAAAATTTCCAAAATTATACACTGTCTTGGATAATCAAAACTTGTCAGTATACTTAAGGAGTAAAGGAGTGAAGAATTTGCAAATCTGGTACTTACAGTGTTGAGACTAGTTAACCAACCACTAGTAGTTCCGTTCCAATAAATTTCTTCAACGATGCCAAGCGGGTGTCCTTTGTTCACGATTCGTTTCGCAGTTGAACTGTTGAAACAGAGACCTCTTGGACCAGGAAAATTTGATGCTTCAAATTTGATCCAAAAAGGCACTACGAATCCTACCGACTGCGCCAGTAAAGTTGTAGGTACACCAGTAAAACAATAAGATTAATAATTCGGTGACAATTTATTAGCATCAAGTTACAGATTGCGAGCAAATACTACACTGCCCTGTAAGTGGAGCGTCCTTGGCTTAAATAGTATTTAGTTATTCACAGTCAGCATTTCCTGTGATATATAAAAAGATGATATTACAGGAATGCTGATATTACATTATATGTTATATTAATAATCCATACAAGGTGGAAAAATAAAATAAATAATCAAAAAGAGGTTTATACTACACTTGAGACTACAGTAGCCCAGCGACGTAAAGGTTTAAACAAGAATTTTTTTTTCGGAAACTATAAGAATTTTACAAAAAAAAATGTTTACGGTACTGACTCCATTTTCGTGATGCATCCATTCCCAGATTATTTTAGATAACTTCTGAATCACCTGTAGTTTTAGAGATGTATAAATAAGATCACATATAGAACAGTGTATAAGATCTTGCGGGGAATATTTACATTTTGAACATCAGTTCTATAGCGTATCTTAATATACAAATAACGTGGTGTTTTTGTTAAAAGAATTTCATGGGAAACATACTGAATGAATAAATCTTATATTTTTTCTATCTAGTCAACGAATTATTCTAAAAGTATGACTTATACGACCATATTTCGAATACCGAAGATTAGACGTAAACAAAAATTTTGCTAGGATAAGAATAATAATGAGAATATAATGTCCTCTGCTACCCCATAAAGTATCCACTTCTACAACAGTGATTGTTTTGAAATTGCAGTAAGTCTGTTTTTATTTAAACACCATTATCTCGAAAGCTAGTAGCTTTAAATTAATGTTTCATTAAGACTTTTCAATGGAAAATAAATACTCATCATTATTTATCTCAATAAATTTGTAAATAACACCCACATGACATTAAATCATTTAAATATTAGGAAGGCCAAAGCAATCAGTAGAATAAAATGTGGGTGGTAAGCATTTGAATCTCTATATACAACTTATATACAATCTATTGCAATAACAATGGTACTCTTTAAAACCAATTTGGGGATATATTTCGAACTGCTGACGTTTTCATAATTAAATCTACTTTCGGATTTCAACAGTAATTCTTGCAACAATACAGATCTAATGAAATTTCTAATCAGGAATTTCAGTAGTTCAAAAACTGATTGTACACGAACAATACTTTAATCGATGCCATTTTTTATTTAATCTACAATATATTAATTATAAGTCACATAATTTTGGGTATTTAATATTATATTTTATATAAAATACATTAAGATTATTAAAAATATTATAAAATAAATTACAAGTAATCAATATATCTATTAATAATTATAATTCTATAAAATGTAGACACCTATTGCTTCATCGATGTCGCAAGACTAATGCAAAATAGCATGACCACCGCGCATAGCAGGATGCTTCTGCGACGAATTAGGATGGAACGGAAATTAGCGTACTATGCAGATAAGTTACTTCTTACGTTGCAGGGACTTATTAGGAAACGATGTGTGGACCAAGGAATGTGCACAGGCTGCACAATACCTGGAAACCAGCTGAGCTAGAGACTCGAAGCCGCCCTAAATAATTACTACCAATCCCAGTGGCAATGTTACGTAGAGTCACTAAATTCCAACGCTTTCGCCGACAGCCTGGAACTACGATGTAGAGAAAGCTTTCTCAATGACGAGGATGTGAACCACACCGACGGCATAACGACGAACGTGGCGTCAACGAGGTCTACCCAATGCGAAGGAAGTGGAGGATGTCCTGGTTCATCTAATTCCTCGCAAGGTACTCAGATGCGACAGAATCGGAAGATCCTCAGGAAACTCCCCTACAAGAGAGCTATGGCGTTGTTACGTATCTGCAGCATCGTCCTGAGGCTCCACAGGTTTCCAGAAGAACTTAAGACTGCACTTGCAAATCCTCTTTCTGCCACGGCCACTCGAATGATCAGCAGATTCTCAGTAGAACTTGTTTCAGCAGGTTTCAATGCCAGATAATCGATTGAAACTGTTTTCCTGGACATCGCCAACGCCTTTAACAGGGACTGGCTAGGGTGTTCAACTATATCTACTGTGGGATCGCAAAATAACTCCCTGTTATTTCTTGTTCTCGATTCGAATTCTTAATTATACGAGTACTTGACTTATATAAGACTTTTATTATTGCTCAAGAACACCAAAACATCAAAACTAAAAACTACTTGCTTGCCATACATATATAATAACAATGATGACATTGACATATCCCGGAACTATTGATAACAGAACATTTTTACTATTCATACCTAAAACATAACATGGAATGGGCCTCTGACTCCAACACCTACACTGTCGGTCAGGTCAAGCCAGTGGCGTCCTACGAAGCAGAGGGTTGAGGGCGAAGATAGACGGAGCCTTGTCCGCTTATCGACGTACCGAGGCCGTCCCCCAAAGTGCCGCCATCGCACTTGTTTAACATATTCACCACTAACCTGCCCAGGACGAAGTGCGCGACCTGTGCCTTTACACCTCAGTCGATTGGAGAGCTGGTGCAACCGTTGGAAGGCGGCGATCAACCCCGAAAAGAGTACATGTATTATGTTTTCTTATAGATACAAGTCGGCGATGGCACGTCAACGTCAACACCACTGTCTTAATTAATATATGATTTGGCGAGGACATTGTATATAGTTTTATCACACTCGTCGCAAAACCAAGCTATGTTCGGGTTGAAAATATTCATAAAATTTGAAGGGTGACTCACCCCTAAACCACCCTTTCTTGAGCTGCCGGTCAGTTCAAGTTTCTACCAGCTATAGACATAAATAAAATAAATATATAAAATTTGGTTGTTCTGTATTAAGGCATTACTGAAATACCGAGTTTGTTCGATTAAAACTCATTTTCTGAGGCCAATATATCGGCAACGAAAAAAAAATCCATATGAAAAATCAATTTGTTTTGGTGTCCTCTACATGCTCCTATTATATGTCCATTGAGTTGTGAATCACCCTGTGTGTAATTTGATTATCTCAAGCATATTGCTTTTTGGTAACAACCCTCATGCGTTTTTTTTGTTGTGATTACATTTATTATCGATGCGTTATTACACTCAAATAAACCCTTCTGAAGGATGTCGCTGTATTTACGGGTGGACTACGCTGTAGACCCAGATTTGCATCGGCCACTTCGTAAGAGAAAATATTTCATTGTATCGAATAGCCAAGACATTGAAATGAGTCATGCTCGTAAAATAACTCAGCTGCCAAACAATTTGTAAACATCGGAAGCGTGCTCTTCCTCTTGTAATTGGTAAAAAATGAGGGGTAATAAAAAGGCTATAGTTGCAGCTTTACTGCTCGTAAACCGTTGGTTCAAAATCTATTGTCGCCTTCTAAGAATAACGCTTGTTTGTGTGTAACCTTGTCGTTATATTTGGTATTTGTTACTCAGTTTTGAAAACAATGTGGAACGCTTGAGCTTATTTATGTTTCCTTGATCGTTTTAACACGCGGTCCCTTTTGGGAGCTTAAAATAATAAATTGTTACAGTATTGTGATAAAACTTGTTGAAATTATTTTTGATTCTAGAACATTATTCGCCAGAAATTATCTGTTTGTCTGACGTGGCTATGTTCAAAAACAACAATGGTAATTCTATACAGGGCGATTCACAACTTATCCAAAAAAAAAATGAGAATATATGCGTCATGAAAAATGCCAATACAATAGAATTTTTCTTGTAAAATCCTTATAGTTTCAAAGAAAAAAAATTATTGAAGTTGTCGCTCTCGCATGTAACCCCAGGCGATTCCAAATACTGAAATCCGATTTTAGTAATATTAACGTTTTTACGATAGTGAAGAAGAGAAGAATGGTTACTGCAACAAAACACTCAAAGTTCCAAATTTACAGTTAACCTGTGTTAGTTATACATGAACTTATGTGATGTATAACATTAATAATACGCATATTTGGAATTTTCACGCGATTCAACGAAATCATTTCCAACCATTAATATTACCAAATCGAATGGATGGGGTTCAGTATCTCGAGTTGGTGCTCTCCCTCAATTTCGAAAAAATGTTCGGGAGTACCTTAATGAAGTTCAAGGGGTACGATAGATTGGACGAGAAAGACAGTTACTATGGCCGCCACAATATCCTGACTTAATTCCTTCCTGAAGTGGACACTATAGTCCGTTTAGAAATGAAAGAAAGTAATAAAAGCTCATTATGTATGCAAATCGTAAATAAATGTAGTACTGGTGCTTATATTCAATACTTTTATATTATATATATATATATATATATATATATATATATATATATATATATATATATTATGTATTGTAGCAGGTAGCTAAAATTTAATCCCCGACAATCCATCTTTGTCTATGCCGCTTCAATTTCTCGGTCCATTTCTCTTATAAGAAAACGATATAAAAACAGCATTTCAAATTTAGAGGCTACTTTAAGCATCTTAACCGGGTTAAGAGGGTTTTTAGTAATTTAAATAAAATTATTCAATATTATTATCAAAATATTTATTTAAATTTAAAGAAATTTAACGACTTTTATTCCACACAAAAATATATGTATTTTGAAAATTCAAATTATGATGAGTAAATGTAGTAGTGTATAAATCTACAATAAAGAAAATAAAAAAGTAGGTATATTAAAATTCATCCTTTGAATATTCTGATGAATTATCTTCGTCTCCTAGATTGATAACGATAGGTTCCACAGTAACGTCAATTAAATTATCAAGTTCCCATATTTTCTCCTCTTCTTTTTATACATGATGTATACATCTTTGACAGTTAACTGCAGTTACTCGTTCCAAGGAACTTTTTAACAAAATTTTCACGTCACTTAATTTAAACGTCGCATTATTTCGCGTTACATCTCCTTTTATCTTTTATCTCCAACATCTACTCTTCGAAAACATGCGTTAATGTCTTCGTGATAGTCACCTGTATTTTTAGATTCAAATAAAAGTAAACCGCCATCTACAAAACCACTAGCACTACCTTAATGTGTCACTATTAATATTCAACCTTTACCTTGAAAGTCCATTCAAAAATGCTTGTCGAAAACTTTTTACATTTTTATCTTGCCATACTTTGGTTACAGTATATCCCTCGTTGACCCACGTTTCGTCTAGATAATAAATATTCCTCCCTTCGTCACGGAATTTTCTAATTGATCTTAAGTAGGATATTCGCCAACAAATAATTTTATCTTTATCGATAAGAACTGACTTCCTGTTCTGCTTTTCCCAGCAAAAATTACACTCTCGTAAGACGGCTCAAAATTTGCTTCTACTGATTTTTGGCAAATCGTTGCCCTCTGAAAGTTCACTTAAAATTTTGTATAGCGTTGGTATTTCTTTTTTTAAAATAAAATGAGTGTACTTTTCTGCGAATGACATTTTTGAAGAAATCATCTATAACGACTTTTGACCTCCCTGTGATTTTGGGCGATTTACAGCATCTTGTTCATTTTTCGTTTCCTTTAAAAGTCTGTAGATAGTCGATTTTCCAATCCCTGTCATTTTGGAACACTTTTCCACGATGTCATCAACACTGTTGGTAGGATTTTGGTGTTTCAATGCATTAAATACATTTAATATTCAATAATTTTCTCATTCTGAGACAGCGCACATCTTTATTACTTTCTTTCATTTCCAAACAGACTATAGTGATGATTTCATCGAACGTATCATAGCTGCTGCCAATAACGTACGACTACAAAACGGACAAGAACCAGAAACATTTGTTAAATCGTAGAAACTGGGTAAGATGGGCCCAAATGTTTACAAGTCGGTAGACAAAATTTTGAACAGTTGTTGTAACATCAGGTGTGTCAAATTATTTAATTAATTATAACCACAAATAAATTTAATTAATTAATAATAACAACAGCAGCAAACACAGTTGAATTTGGTGTTATAAAATTTGATTTATTTCTTTCCTTGGGAAATTCTTTCAGATTTTGTCCGTTGTGCAAGGTCAGGTTTTACAGTGAACTAGTTTCCAGTGCCGTGCAAAAGTGTATGTGTAAATAATTTTGAAACTAGCCTTTCTCATTTCTTTACATTATATTTGCAAAAGTCCTCTGTACATTCAAAAAATTATTTTCGGTTGAGTTCTGAATCATCCTGTATACTAGATATAAATAGTACTATTTACAACTTCCTTCTATAATTTTTAAGTTAAAAGCCTCAATATATATACTTGTACCTATATATTTTCAAGTCCTACTGAATTAACAACTGTTAAATCAAAGAAAACATGTTTTATATGTAACATAAACATGTTTTAGATATACCACTACCGAAAAGGCCATAGAAATAACTTTAAACTGATTAATTAACTTAACTGTTCGGAATTAGTACCATTTTTTCCAAATAAATAGATTGGTAGGCGAATTTTGATTGACGGGCCAGCAAGATCTACCGATCTAATTTCACCCGATTTCTTCTTGTGGGGTATTTCAAACCTAAAGTGTATGTAAACTGATCAAATAATATTAGAGATTTAAAGATTAAGAAGTCAGGCTTACTTCTCAATTAAGGTCAACAAGTCCGAGAGATTTTTTTGTTCGTCGGGTAATCTTTTTCCATAGCATCTGCTATTTAAAAAAATTATGGCCCATACAGGAAATACATTTTCCTATTGCTCAGATTCATAGTGAATGGCACATTATGTATATTAACGTTTATATTTAGTTGCTTAAACATGCTTAGTATATTAAAGTCTTTGATTACTGAAATGATTGTTATTTTCATTGCAGGATTTACTCTCGCACTGGCCAAAATTCCACAAAATTAAACACCAGATGGACCCGAATAATTGCGTAAAACTCTATATTTATCCACATCAATCAAGAATTAACGAACCAAATGCACATTTCAATTTATATGCACTGTTTATTCTCGAATCGGTGCAGCAAATATATCTTTTCACACATTTATTTATGGACAAAGAATATAAAAAAAATAGATCCGTAATTAACTTTTAACATTTTAATGCAAAATTTCACATTGTACTAGTTTTATCGAATTAATTTTATTAAAACATAAATACATATTAGCTTTCAAAAAAACATTTCTGAATCAAACAAACATTACAACAAACAATTAAATTGCGGTTATAAACTATGAGGCGATATATCCTAGCGGTAGAATAAAGAGTCATTTACGATGACCTAGGACTAAAGGTATCTAAAGAACCAGTACAGTGTTCAATTTGAAATTTAAAAATGTTCGGTTATTGACACTGGTATAATGTAACAGGAAAAATTAAAAACTCGGTATAGTATTTTGCAACTGCTATTAAATATAGGAGGTGCAACACCTTAAGATTAAAAATAATTCCCTAAATGGGATACGAAAAACGTTTAAGAGATTACCTACCTATATATGTATTTTTCGTCAACTATCAATTTTTGTAACAGAATATTAGATTACTACGAAACAATTTGGTTTATACAGGGTGTTAAAAAAGAGTCTAAAATATTTAAGTAGATAATAGCATAAACCAAAATAAGCAGAAAAGTCTCAATAAACATGGGTCCGCAAAGTAACGGTTGCGGAGATATGGAATGTTTTATGTTTTTAGCCCCTTTTTTTATTTTGCAAAAACGTTTTGTATTTTCTTATAATAGTTGGTTGATGTTTAGTGAAATAAACAGTACGTATTTGACAGTTGTTCTCAGTGCACAAGTTTTCTTTCGCTATGGCTGGTTACTCTAACGCAGAATTAACAGACATGCATTTCATGTATGGTCGGGCTAATGGGAACGCCACCGAAGCGCGACGTCTTTATGTTGACGCTTATCCAAATCGCCAGATTCCTTCACAACGCATGTTTGGAAGAATTCACCAAAGACAGCGTGATACCGGTTCCTTGAGCAAACAGTGTCATTTATCCGGAAGACCAAGGTCGGCATCCACTCCTGGAGCAGAAGAAGAAATTCTAGCACTGGTAGAACAGAATCCAGGTACGAGTGTGCTGAGAATATCAGCCGAGGTAGGAATTAGTGGTCCTCTTGTTTGGAGAATCCTTCACGAGCAGCTGCTTTATCCATACCATGTGCAACGAGTACAGGCCTTAAATCCAATAAATGATCATCAAGCACGATTGGTTTTGTGCCGCTGGTTTCTACGTCATGATGCTGAAGATCCTCGTTTTCTTGCAAACATTCTTTTTACTGATGAAGCCGGGTTCACAAGAAATGGAGTGTTTAATTTTCACACTACGCATATTTGGGCCGACGAAAATCCTCATGCTCTAATAGACACGTTTTTCATTAAACATTTGGATGGGTATTGTAGATGACAGGTTTCTAGGTCCTGCTGTTTTACCAAACCGATTAACAGGCGCTGCTTACCTCAATTTTCTGCAGAACACACTGTATGAGTTTTTGGAAGACATTCCTTTGAATCAGAGGCAACAAATGTGGTTCCAGCATAATGGTGCTCCAGCTCATTTTTCCATGCCCGTTAGAGAGCATTTACACCAAACTTTTCCACATACATGGGTACGAAGGGCCGGACCTGTTTTATGGCCTCCAAGATCGCCTGATCTGAACCCTCTAGATTTCTTTGTTTGGGGATATGTGAAGACATTAGTGTATGGTACTCCTGTAAATAGCCTGGAAGAGCTGCAGCTACGGATTAATCAAAAGTGTCAAGAAAACCAAACCAAGGAGGATGTTTTCGAAAGAGTTCGAATATCGTTGAGACGAAGATGTCCTGCCTGCTTGGAAATAGACAGAGGACACTTTGAACATCTTCTGTAACTTTGTTTTTTGTTTGTTAAAAGCTTCCTTTGTCGGTTTATTCTTAATAAAATAAAATGTTTGAGAAACGAATAGTGGTCCATATCTCTGCAACCGTTACCTTGCGGACCCATATGTTTATTAAGACTTTTCTGCTTATTT
The DNA here is from genome assembly GCA_037114965.1 of Monochamus alternatus. Taxonomy (NCBI): domain Eukaryota; kingdom Metazoa; phylum Arthropoda; class Insecta; order Coleoptera; family Cerambycidae; genus Monochamus; species Monochamus alternatus. The sequence continues at coordinate 54,282,332 of CM073429.1, read as the reverse complement.
TGGTTCATACTATTACCTCCTGAAATATTTTACACTCTTTTTTTAACACCCTGTATAGTAATATACAGTATGTCCACGGATGAACCTAACTATATCTGTCGACTTCTTAATTTCACATTCCAAAAAAGTTTTGGTTGTCCTAAAATGTACATAGCAACTGTGAAAATGGCGTTAAAAAATATGCTAATATAACTTCAAATATGAACTTTGTAGATTTCAGTATATGAACATTTTTATTTTTGATCTTATCGAAGTTGAACATCTAATTATTATGTAATGGAAACACAAACCTTAAGTCAAACTATTTAACTAAATAAACCTCTACATGTTGTCCTCCAACTGCTACACATTTTTCTAACCTTTTCTAAATTCTCCATAAACTAAATGAAAGATAGTCCTCTCCAGTACTTTTTTTATACAAACCTTTTAGTAGTACCTAAATACGTAGTTTCATCTCCTGTGTAATTGAAAAAATAAGGTCCAATCATTTATTTTTTCAATAACGAACTTTTAAATCCCATAAAATTTTGTACAAGATAAATTTGCAACATTATTTTCATCACAATCTTGTTTTTGTTCTTTATCTTTCACATAGCCTTATGTTGCTAAATTTTTTTATTAATAACTTTTCTTTGTAGCATTTTCAGTTATTACTTAAGAAAATAGCACTTTTGACTGAATTTTACATTTTCTTATATTTTGAACACCCTTTATTATTCAATACCATTTTCACAGTTGCTATGTACATTTCAATGTATGCAAAACTATTTGAAAAAAAATTTTTTTTTTCGAAAAAATGTGAAATAAAAAAGTTCAGAGGTATAATTAGGTCCATCCATGGACACACTAGGTTATTTTCGAAAGCAACCGAAAGTTAAAAATATTTTCTTTAAAACATCTGAATCTGAAATACGCTGTACATATAGCAATTCTCAAATTTATATCTCACTTGGTTCTCTAAATGCCTAAGGTCATCATGAATTATGACAGCTAGTTTTTTCATAATTTTTCATTGTCACTTTAAAGTGTCCAAAAATTGTTCTTAAAAGAAATAAACACTTATTTTTTAAACTTATACAGGGTGTTCTGAAAGTCCGTCAGGAAACTCCAGGAGGTGATTCTACGGATTAAAATAATAGCAGTATGTCATGAAAATTTTTTCGAATTGTCAATTGTATACAAGTTCTACATTCTCTTATTTGGCACATCCACTAAGTAGATCAAGCTCTATTGGAATAGTCGAAGAAAAGTTTTAATACGCACCACTAGAGGGCACTTTATCCAAAACTCACAATTAGTTTTATTCATTTTTTTTTCTTGCTAAACGTCACAGAAATTTAAATATTATTGAAAAGAGAAACAATATTAGAACAAATTAAGTACTCTTTATTCAAGACGATAAATGTAACCATTTAGCAGGAAATCGCTATTACAGTTTTATTAAACATCAAATTTTAATAATTCTTTCTGTAACAGTCAAGTTGCCATGCTTCAAATAAACGTCATTAGTAATTTTAGTTTTACAAATTGTAACGAAAATTGTTTGAAGCAGTAATAAGTTTGATTCTTCACCATACTAATTTGAGAAATGGCTCAGCAATGCTCAAGTAGGTATTAAATACTGCCACATGCATTTTTGTTATGGACAAGCAGATATTAATGCAGAACAAGTTCATTGAAATTACATAGACGCAAATTCTAATAGAAGATTACCACATGCACAAATATTCGCTGACATTCACAGGCGTCTGGGCAGCCAGGTTCTTTAAAAAAAATGATAATTATGGCACAGGAAGACCATTAATCACGAGAACTGCAGAAAGAGTGCTAGATGGAGTAGAAAGATTCGGCTATAAGTACAAGAAGAATTTCTGCTCAAGAGGGTATTGCTCATTCTTTAGTTTGGAAAGTTATCCACAAGCAACTTCTTCATCCATTTCATGTGCGAAAGGTTCAATAACTTTGTCATGAAGACCTAATGTGTTGTTTACGGCTCTGTAATAGCATTATGGAAAAATATGATCAGGAAAATGCATTTATAATATTTTATTTACTGGCGAAGCTGGTTTTACAAGAAATTGTGTTGCATGATATTACAAAGCCGAAAAAAATATTGTGGTGAAAAATCATATATCTGCTTTAAACGTTTTCATTACACACTGCTATTATTTTAATCCGTAGAATCACGTAGAAGTTTTCTGATAGACTTTTAGAACACCTTGTATAACAATCGACTTCATTATGTTCATGCATTAGCAATACTTACATAGAAATAAAGTTGCACTAAGACCCTTTCCTTGTACTGACATATATTGTCGTACTTGCAACACCCTGTATCTTCACCGCATCGATGCAGTACCGTGCAGTGAGGGGTGTAGGTTTTCGTTGAATCAGGATGTTCCTTTTGCACTGGAATCACTTTTGGTGAAGGGCTCCTGCACCTGCCTTGCTGATTTACTCGTTGACTGTGCTCAAGGGCAGCTTTGACTTTGCTTCCATCTGAAATAAAAAGTAAAATACTTATTTTAATACTGTTTATAATAATGTGTAATCTTGCATAGTCCTTCCAAAAATATCAGGGCCAATTTAAGATCTCCTATAAGACGAGAATAATAACTCTGCAAGATCATTGAAACTTAATAGATATAATTATCTAGATACGTTATCTGCTACAGTTTGATTTTACTCTCCTTCTATAAAATTTTTCTAATATTTTTATTTTAACGTTCGCTAGGTAAATGAAATGACGCGATCTCTTGATATACATTAGATGGGGAGGAGTCTATTGACGCAGCTTGCCAACGCCAATTCACCGTTAGTAAGTAGCACGATGTCTGAGCAAGAGCTACCTACACGCATTCGTTTATAAAATTGTTGTTTAGTTAATTTATTGCTATTATATCACCATTTTTAAATTGTTCCCAACAGACGTTACAAAATCTCAACCGCGACAAAAGTGATTTATAATACCAAACAGCCAAGATCCCTTGTGGGCCACACCACCAGATATAGACCGGGGCTTGTTAGCCTTCATCAGTATGCCATAGATGAGATGACCGACAATTGAAGTGGTTGTTCCTTCGTATGTATGTTCACATATAAACTAAGTGCAGGAGAGATATAAATGGTCTGCTACTTCCTGCTCGTCCTAAGCGGCTCGACTTGCAGAGAGCGACCTACATTACAGCAGGTACTTAATCGCAGCCCTCTCGCCCTGGGCGACGAGCCATTAAATCTATAAATGATACTGCAGGAAACAACTACTCCGCGGACTAATGCCCCGACCGGCATTGAATTACACCTGCAGTATCTGTATGAACAGCCAAGAACCCTTGTCGGTCACACCACCACACATAGACCGGCTTTGGGTTCGGTAGCCCTCGGCAGTATGCCATAGGTGAGATGACAGATAATTGAACTAGCTGTTCCTACATATGGAAAGTTTTCGAGTAAATGACGATTGAATGTTAGAAAACGTAAATCAATTAAAATAAAGCAAAAACGTTTAGTTTTTCGAATTCCATAGTTCTTTTATGGATCACGTAGGTGAAAATCTTTGCAAAGTGTCATTGTCACACCGACTTTCTAATAAGTATTGTAAGCGACATAGAAATTATTATTCAATTTAAAGTATTATGACACAGTTAACTGTTACTCAAAGAATTGAAATTTTAATTCTTATCGGATGCGGGAATATGACTAGAACTCAGCAGGAAGTTTGCGATTTATTTAATGAAAAATATCCAGATCGCCCTATCAGCCAATCAACAGTCAGTAAGGTAGAGTCTAAATTTAGAGAAACTGGCAATGTTGTAAATATTGCAAAACCTGGACGTCCAAGCATTAATGAAAATCAGAAACAGAACATTTTGATAAGTATGGTGGATAATCCTCATAATTCTTCACGATTGGTTGCATTAAACAATGACACTAGTCAGAGCACAGTGCTACGTATCTTGAGGAAGGAAAAATATCATCCCTACAAAATTCAACTTGTGCAGGAACTGAATGAAGATGATCCCGATCGCCGCTTACACTTTTGCGAAATTCTAATGGATTTATGTCAAGGAAATAGAAATTTACACCGGCAAATACTTTTTTCAGATGAGGTCACATTTTGTCTGAATGGTACAGTAAACCGTCAAACTTGCAGATATTGGAGTCGGGAAAATCCTCATTGGATGGCAGAGGCACATACCCAACACCCTCAGAAATTAAATGTGTGGGCTGGAATAGTTGACGACAGAATAGTAGGGCCTTTCTTCTTTGAAGGAACCCTTACAGGACAAAGATATTTAGAGTTTCTAGAAAATGACCGTGTTCCAGCCCTTGCAGTAATTTTTCCTAACGATAATGACCCTGACATTCCTGACAATCCCATATGGTTTCAGCAAGACGGTGCACCTCCGCACTATGCGCGCCCTGTACGAGATTTTTTGGACAACTTTTTCTGGGAAGTGGATCGGCAGACGCGGACCGATAGAATGGCCTGCAAGATCGCCAGATCTTACACCTCTTAACTATTTTTTATGGAGATACTTGAAGTCAAAAGTGTACATTAATAAACCACGTAATTTAGAAGAACTTCAAAATCGCATTCGGGACGAAATACGCAGAGTTACCCCAGAAATCATTCATAATGTGCAAGAAGAATTTCTTCACAGGCTTGCGCATTGTCAAGAAGTTGGTGGATGGCAATTCGAACATTTAATTTAAGTATAAAATTTAATCAATTGTATTTTATTTTACATACCTCAGAATTGTTACTTTTTTATGGATAAAATTTACGTTTTCTAACATTCAAACGTCATTTACTCGAAAACTTTCCTATGTAAGAGGGCAAAATTTTAGTACTGTCTTATAGAGAATTAAACGATCTTTCAGAATCAAGGACAAAAATATGGTGTTGCGATTAAAAAAAATCGATGACGTCATTATTCGAAAACAAATGACATTTGAAAATCACATTTTACGCTAAAATATGTATTTTTTAAATTAAAAATCGACCTGTTCGAGGATTTTTCCCAAAAAATAATTGTTTCGTTTTTATTGAATTTATTCCATACTTTTGGCGCATACTGTATAAATGGTTGATTTTATTCATTTACATTATAAAAGTTACTGATTCCTTGATGGACATCGGAGGCGAAGGAATAAAATAAAGAAATACTAAAAGAATATGTTCCTTCCACCAGAGTCGAAACTGTATCATTTATTAATTCCTGAAGAAAGCAAGATAATAATTTCTCCATAAATAAGTCGTCAATTCTAGATAGGGACTTAACTAATTAATTTTAATCAATAAAATATGTCAGTTTCTTTTTACATTAATGCAGTTTAATATCCATTATTGTTTTCTAACAAGAAATAATGTATCACACAACAACATATCGAAAAGTTCATATTCTAATGAGATTGCAAATGACCATTAGGTACGTGTCATAAACTTAAACCATACTTCAGCTGTTCAAGTTTCAAACTCGAAATTGACCATTCATTACTTACTTCCCTGTTTCATTGTTCACGTTTTTGTGATGTAAAGTCACGAAGGTATAGACACCTGAGGCAACAGCATGGCATAATGAGCCAACCAATCTATATTTGATTGACGAGGTGGAGATCCTTGGCAAATACCTAAACGCACGACTGAAGAGCATCAAGATTATTTATTTAATTGACATAATATGTCTGAATGAGATTTATATTTTGTGCAATGTTGGTAATTATATCTGATTTAAAAAAACTATATCTACAGTGGAAAATGTAATTTTTGTAGTGACAAGAAACAATTAACTGCTTAGCAGTAGCGGCTTGTGACTTTTTAGACTAGAGAGGTAAGCAGGCTGGCACTGTTTCAAATGCGAACTGCAAAGCTAATATTTTTTGGAAACTTTTTTCTTAAGCAATATTTATACGTAAATGAGAAAATACAAATACAGGATTATTTGAAATTACTCGATGGTTAGGCGAATAAATTCATTTAAGTAAAAATTATTTAATTACTTATTTGACGATTTTTTCGAACATTCGAATTAATTCATTTTTGATTTTTATGTTATACGTATTGTTCAATGCTGTTGTAATATTTTATTTACTTGGACTTATCAATGTTAATTTGCAGTTGAAAAAAATGCAAAGAGTAATTTTATTATGAAATATTAATAAATCTTGCGACAACTTTTTAAATAGGAATTTCCATTTTTGTCAATGTTGAAAAAGTGCTGTGTTTTATTGAATAATTAATATTATTAGCATATTTACGTTTTCTTGTTCTTCGATGGTACTTGAGGCCCTGGGTATTGCCATTTCACAATACACAGATACAGTACACACATCTGAAACTTAACTAAAATGAATCAGAAACGATAATAAAATTTTAATTACCGTTCAATATGGCAAACAAACAAACAATAAGGCCTGTTTTACAAAGGATGGTTATTTTAATAGCCGTAATAGACACATTTGGAATAAAAATAACCCCCATGTCATAGCCCTCCGTAGAGACTAACATCATTTTTTAATTAACATATGGGCCGACATTGTGGGCGAGCAGATCATCGGGCCATATTTGCTCCCACCACATTTGAATGGACACGTTTATGCTCAATTCCTGCAGCATGTGCTTTCAGTACTGTTAGAGGATGTGCCACTGGACATAAGAGGTAACATGTGGTTTCTACACGATGGCGCCCCAGCCCACTTTGCTTGGCCAGTGCGGCACTGTTTGAATGAAATATTTCCTAACAAGTAGATAGGTCGAGGTGGCCCTGTGCATTGGCCTGCGCGGTCACCCGACTTAACCCCCTTGGATTATTTTCTCCGGGGCCATTCCCAACCAACAAGAGCTACTGGGAAGAGTGATGGTCGCGTCCGCACAGGATATTCCATAGTGTTCGTCAATCAATGAAGAATCGTGCTCAGCTGTGCACTGAGCAACGTGGATGACACATTGAGCAATTACTCTTTCAATAAACTGGTACTTTTTCAAATTTATCTTTTTTTTTTGCCGTAGCGGTCAAACAGCATATTTCCGGCCAATTTAGTTTAAATTAATTGGTTTGCATAAATCCATCATAGTACAAAATTCATTGTAGATTAGAAGAAAATTATATAGAAAGATAACTTTATATCGAGTGAAAGGTAATGGAATGTGTTATCTGGTGACGTGAAAAAAATATGTGGGATCCGTTTTAAAAAATCAAGTTATCCATGATTGAAGTTTTCAAAATTAGAGCGACGATATCAGCCGTAACAAACAGAGTTCATAATAGACTTTCTAGGTCTTGGTAGTATGAAGGGTGGTCGATAATTTCCTCCAATCATAGCCTCCTATGTTGCCACCCTCCTCTGAATTCAACTGTTTCTAGACATCAACTTTTTGACAAAATATCGAATAATGTCCAAACGGTACGTTTTAGGCACCAAGTATGGTACATGAAGTCACACTAGAATTGATCGAGGAATCCAAATATGCAATAATATATCCAGGGGGTTCCATTTAAAAAAATGTAACTTTACTATGAATCACCCTGTATATGTCTAGGAATTCCAGTAAAAATATTTTTAGTTTGTAGCTCTTACTAACCCCCCACCCTCCACCAACAGCAGACTTTAAAAATATATATTAGTATAACCACAATCTTCCGTCCACACACTATTGGCCCACCCTGTATATCCAGTAAAAATTAAGGCAATTCCATGTAACCAGGTCTCAACTCGAAAATCAATGAATACCTGTTTCAAAAATTAATAGTTAATAATATGCATTACTTAACACTTTTACAGAACCTAAATATAGCTTTTATATAGTATTACAGATAACTGACTGGAGAGTTTTAAATGCAACAAGCTGTCAGGAACATAAGTGCAGATATATCTGACCAGAAGTAAAAAAGTTGCTACAAATACATTTCAAAAATAAAAATACAATTGCTATAAACTGAAAAACTGTGTTACAAAAATACAAACTAAGGTTAAGTAAAAGCTCCTGTAACGTAATTTATCTGTAAATTGTTTTTATATCAGTATTAATGAAGTAAATATTTGAAATTTCCTAAAAATTCCATAAAACTGTAACGCACGACAACATTGTAATCTGTCGCCAGCTGTTATCAACCTAAAAGTATTATTGGTCATATATAATTGCGGTAAAAAATCAGAGGACTTACGTCATTCGAACAAATGAATAATTCATTATATTTTCATCGAAATATTTTAGAAAATTCAACTGAAAATAATAAAAATATATACTACACTAAATGTTTGCACTATAGCAATATTGTGGCTAGTGCATTTTGTTTTTTCTGTACATAGTGCTTGCTTGATATTTGTGAGTGTACATGAGCAAAAATGAAACAATTCATAGTAGCTTCATTCTGTGTTGTGAAGAGCTTTAAGAAAACCATTCGCAGTAAGTATGTTTAAGTGTAGTTGTAATTATTATGTGGATGGATGGATGTTTGTACATCTGAGCGGCGCACAGTGGCGCAAAACGCCACTGTGCCACTCAAATTACTGTACACCCCTTAGGGTTGGGCCGTTTGAGGTGATTTTTTTTTAAATGTTGACCATAAAATTCCCTATCGATCCCTCTTTCTCAATTTTCGCTTTGGGTCTTCATTTTCACGGAATTTGACTCCAAAAATGGGTTTGCATGGAAAAAACTCGATTTTTCGCACAAAAATGACCCTACGGAACATGAAATTGAGATTTTGCCGGAGTTCTTTATGGAGGAATGTTCGTCTGGGAAAGCCCTACAAGACTGTCCACTTAGATTTCGGGAAGAAATTTTCCGTTGCCCTTAAAATGGCTACAATCATCCAAAAATGTTCACATATCAGAAATCGTTCTACTGAAAACTGGGAAAGTATTGGAAAAAAAATCTCATCTCACAAAAATTATTTGTACACATTCGAGGAATCCGCAAAAATTTTTCCAGAATTTTGGAACACATTTATGGACATTCACGAAAATGACCACATACATATTTTCCGAATTTTACCGTAATTCTGAAAAAGGTCATAAAAAATTATTTTGAACATGTTTTTGGGAATAGTTCATTGTTAATAAAAAATGATTGATTCGATTATTTTCTTCCCAACACACAGAGATAACATAAAACAACGTCGAAATTTGCTATACAAAAACAATATCTGTCCTAAAAAAACATACACTATTCTACATTAATTAATATGCAAGGTATTTATAAAATATATAACAATAACCCTTCAAAAGACTGAGATTTTTGAGAATTTGTTTGGACAGCCAAAATATTTAAACGTTTCGGGAATGCCAGATGATTTCCCAGTATTTTTGAACATTTGTGGATTTTTGATCAAAATGACCAAAAAGAGAAAGATCCACATAAAATCTTATGGTCTCGAAAGTTTAAAGCATCCAGGTTGAAGACTTTCACTATCATACATTTCCATCCGAACAGTTCCAGGAAAAATCAATCATTTACGGGAAAATTAGGAAAATCTGTATGTGGCCATTTTGGTGAATGTCCAAAAATGTGTCCAAAAATTCTGGAAAAATTTTTGCGGATTTCTCGAATGTGTACAAATAATTTTTGTGAGATGAGATTTTTTTCCAATACTTTCCCAGTTTTCAGTAGAACGATTTCTGATATGTGAAAATTTTTGGATGATTGTGGCCATTTTAAGGGCAACGGAAAATTTCTCCCCGAAATCTAAGTGGACAGTCTTGTAGGGCTTTCCAAGACGAGCATTCCCCCATAAAAAAATCCGGCAAATTCTCAATCTCGTGTTCCGTAGGGTCATCTTTGTGCGAAAAGTCTAGTTTTTTCCATGCAAACCCATTTTTGGAGTCAAATTCCGCAAAAATGAAGACCCAAAGCGAAAATTGAGAAAGAAGGATCGATACGGAATTTTAAGACGAACATTTAAAAAAAAATCACCTCAAACGGCCCAACCCTAAGGGGTGTACAGTAATTTGAGTGACACAGTGGCGTTTTGCGCCACTGTGCGGCGTTGCCATATATTCAAGATCTGTTTGCCGTTCTAATTCTATTACCAGAGATCAGATAAAAAATGTTGTTTGGTACCATATCATACAGCAAAATAAAGGTACTTATTTTCTGAACACCTTGTATTATCAACATCTCGAATCTGAACAGTTACTACCAGGGGATTGTGAACACAGGCGTTATTTATACCATCATACAATGTTTAAATCCCGATTCGAATGTGGCTACATCATACAAGCTACGGTTAACGCTATCAGCGAGTAAATCATTTTCCTAAATATTTTCTTTGATATAGAACGTAAAATTATAAAAATATATAATATTTGTAGATTCATAACTATTGAGAATAATATGTGCAAACTGTTGAACTTAAAAGAATAACTTGTCCTAGAATAACTGTGCTGGAAGAAGGAAATATAAAAAATACTTTAATTGTTATTTTAAGGTTGCAGGTTACATATTTCCATGAAATTCCGCCTACTTCAATTTCTAAATATATTCTACATGCAAGGTAAAGTATCTATTATTTCCATGATGTTTATTAGCATCTGTAAATAATTAGAATAACTTAATATACTCCTGTCAGATTGATCGGTTCAGGTAAGTGAAATATTTATTTGAACTAAGATGAAACCAGGTTGGATTAAAATAATTAAAATACTGTTTATTGAAACTAAAATCTACTAAAGAAGAAGTAAACGTGCCAGCATGTAAATGATGAATTCCAGCTCCATAAGTAGGGTATCAAAATCATGAATTTTTCGTTTCTGTTCATCTATCTAATAACTCTAGATTTACATTTTTTGTTTTTATAATTAACAAAAAGATATTTCAGCTAATATAATAGCTATTTATGATATCTGTGTTAAAAGTAAGATTTTATTTTGTGTGTGTGTGTGTCGCTACGCTCGTTTTTTAACTTCACGAACAAAATAAAATCACTTTTAACACGTATATCATACACTATTTTTTCTACAAAACAATCGGAAGAACTCTAAACTCAATAAAAATAAGAAATCAAAAAATACCACACAGATCGCAATGTTTATGAACCAAAATTTTCGTAGCAACCAGTGCTGTTGTTAGTTACGGAAAAAACGCAAAAATATTGACAGCATTTTCTAGTAATATTATAAGTATAATGAATAATCTCGATAATGAGCGTAACGAATCCATCCCTGCTGAAATCGAAGAAGCCGCCAGTCGAGCAACATTGGAATTATTGCCGGCGAAATCAAAGAAACAGTACGAAATCGCTTATAGACGCTTTTCGGAATGGTGCAATATTAAAAAGGTCCCTGGGAAATGTAACGAAAGTGTTTTACTGGCATATTTTGAGGAAAAAGATATGGAAATCGTCAACGCTGTGGTCAAATTATTCCATGATCAAAACTATGTTAAAAATAAAGCAAGATCAAGATATAAGCAAACATTATAAACTTATTGCTTTTTTAAAAAGGAAGGGTGAAGGATATCAAGCAAAAGAGTCAAAAGTTTTGACGAAGACGCATATCGACAAATTTCTCACAGAAGCAGAAGACGAAAAGTATCTGATGATGAAAGTCGCAGCAATAGTGGGTCTCTTCGGGGCGTGTCGCCAGGAGGAATTGTGTCAGATGACCATCGACAATATCGAATATTTGGGCACTTCGGTTGTTGTGACCATACCAGATACTAAAACAAAAGTGTCTCGGACTTTCAGTGTTGTTGGTGAATTCTATTTAAACTTTTTTAGAAAGTATATGGCACTCCGGCCACCCAACGCTGACCATAGACAACTTTTTCTTAAATATATGAAGAATAAATGTGTGAAGAATCCAGTCGGAATTAAATGTTTGGTAAAATGCCTGCCGACATTGCAGAGTTCTTGAATCTACCAAATCCTCAACTCTACACCGGACACTGTTTTCGTCGTTCATCGGCGACATTGTTAGCAGATTCTGGTGCAAATCTTACTACCATCAAGAGACATGGAGGATGGAAATCTTCGACGGTAGCTGAAGGCTACATTGAAAATTCACTGGAACAGAAGAAAGAAATTGCGTGCCAAATACTTCCTACTGCTGCAACTACTAGCAAGACCACCAGTACTACCAGTAGTATTTCTACAGAAAATAGATGTGTCACACATGTTGACAGTAAAACCAACTTAAGTATGATGACTTCGCAGGGAATTACAATTTTAAATTGTTCTAATTTTACTATAAATGTTAATAGTAATAACTAGTTAAAATGTTGGTTTGTACTTATTTAAAATAAAAAGTTGTTCATGTGTTTTCTAAAACGTTTTATTCATTTTAAATTTTTTAAATAAACTTTTATTTACTTTTAACACTAGTGTTAAAAGAGACTTACTTTTAACACGCGTGTCAAAAAATGACATTTTTAACATCAAAAATGACAATTAAAAATCCCACTTTTAACAGTTTTGTAGAAAAACCAATTTTTCAATAAATCACATCACTATCGCGCACTTCCGTTTTTTTTGAGTTTCGAAAAACTCGCGTTTTCGTTCTCAAAAATTCTAAATGTATTAAATGTCAAGTCAAGTATGACAGTTTAAAATTTGTTTATCTGCTTCCACAGAGATGTTGTATAATTTTTAATTTTTTTTTTTTTTGTTTCTTCTTCTTGATACAAATGTACCCAAGAATGATCAAAGAAAGCTATTGTTATAAAAATGTTTACATCAGTCTCAACTAAAAAAAAATCTGAAAATATTTTCTCATTGGCATTTTCTCAGTGTGATCATGAGATGGACAAAAAAATACATTTAAAAAGTAGATAATAATAGTTCATGAGAGCATATAACCTATGAGGTATTTTGCTCAAAGTTGATAATACCAAAACGAAGAAAAGTATTTTATTATCCTATGGTAAATTTGATATACCTATTTCTTTACAATTTCTAAAGATGGCGTTTATCAGAAATTTATTTTTGATTTAGAAATGATTTACATGAACATGTGTGGTACTTACATTGGTAAACATTTTAGTTGCAGAATAAGTATTGTAATTTAGATTGATTTGTGTGAAAAGGTCTGGATTTGGATTTATTTTTTCCATCTGAATGTTCGTTTAATACATTTGGTCCGTTGTACAGAATTGCTTTGTCTTTATGGTTAGTACTGTTACATAAATAAACCTACGTAACAGCAGACAAAAAGAATGTATACGATCATTATAATTATATCTAGATAAACTTCAGTAGTATTATTATATTTAATAACAGATCTCCGCTCACCAGGCATACATCTTCATACATTTTTTATATAAGCTGTGCAGGTACTAATTTTAGTACTAAAATGATAATAGTTTTCTTCAGTAGTTATTATTTACTTTACCAACCATAATAACATAATTTATCACGATTCTACGATGGAGATCTGATGCTCTTTTAGATGAAGCGTAAGAAACTCATTGAGATTGTTTTCATGCATATCGCGTTGTGGAGTCTTAGGTAAAGTTCGTGGAGAGAATGAGCAGGAGATGGAAGTCCAGGGCGTCCACGGCGCATTAAGCAGTGTGGCGTATCATACAAGGCTCAACTATATTCGTACCATGTACAGTGTGTCCAAGCATTAATATCAAGGGACTGGACAAGGAGCACCTGGATGCTATTGATGATTTATACAAACGTAGCATCATTGCTGCCAATAACTTACGAGTTCAGCACGGACATGAAGCAAAAACAGTTGTGTTAGTTTGTAGAAACTGGGTAAGACGGGCCCAAAATGTTGTTGTTGTTTGACATTAGGTATGTCAAACTATTTTATTAATTAAAACCACAAATTAAATCTGTTAATAATTAATAACAGTAGCGGCAAAAGCAGTTGGATTTCCTATATAAAATCGGCGTAATAAAATGTTATTTATATCTTTCCTTGAGCATTCTTTTCCACTTTTTGTCCAGCCGTAGATTGCGTGATTTATCGCCTTATCAAGTTTTACAACGGGCCAGTTTCCAGTGCCTGCAAAAGTGTATTTTTAAATTATTTTTGAACTGCTCTTTTCGATTTTTTTTACAAAATTGTATTTGTCAGTCCTGTACAATCAAAACTTTGTTTAGATAAATTCTAAATTACCCTGTACAATACTGCCGGACTGAAAATCTCACAGACACGTAGCGTTCTACATGCAGTAGACACCATTGAAAAATGTCGACCTTTATCGCATTAGATAAGAAACGATATTTTGCAAACACGGAGTTCCTTCTTCCAGTTAACTTTAATGATAATATTAATGATTCCAAAGTCAGATTGCAGAAATAGGAAATTGAGCGATGATAGAAATTAGTAATAAAGAGAAAAAATACTGTATACATTCGATTGAATATGAAAATGCAAAATTTAATTTATGAGTTACGCTTGATGAGTTACGTCAGATGAGACAAGAAGAAAAGCTAAAATTACCACTAAAATCTGGATCTGGGGCACCTGATTAGGAACCTGAACCCATTCTTGGGATTGTGCGATGTAGTATTATTAGCGTCCTTCATAGATGGGATCAAATCTTAGAATAAATTGAAGAAGGAATAGAGAATGTAAACAAGTCCATGAGTTTTTGGATGGACCCAATGAATCTAGGACGGTGTAGCTGTTAAACCTCAGTCGAAGGTCTCTGAATCAAATGGTGGGGAGCCTGACAGGTCATTGCAGACTCAGAAGGCATATAAGTTAGATAGGGATATAGGAGGATCCTTTATGCTTGGAATGTGAAGAGAGAAGAGGACACTAGGGCACTGTGCCGGTTTTGGGACAGTAAAACATAGTATACTTGGCACCGAGGAGCTGCAAAGAGAAGAGTTGGGGACTAATATTGGACTAAGATTCTGGCGTTTATTGGGGCGTCGTGTAGATTCAAGGAGAGCTGAAGGCAGATATTGGAGAGGTTGATGGGATTGTGGGATAGGCAGAAAGGATTCACCTGGGGCCTAATTGCCAGGTGTTTCCGCCCTGTTACTTACTACTTACTATTACTATTAAGAACTTGTCCTAACCATGATGTTCTTATTGAGAAGCTAGTGAAGAAATATTACGATTGATCAATTAGAATAAGTAGGTAGTTTTAAATCAATTAGATCTTGCGCTGGATCAACGGGTTCACGAATTTGTTTACTTGTTTGTTCTTTTTTTAATTTTGGTTCACTGAGGACAAGGGTATATTTTATCCTTTTATCAAAATTTAAAAAACGGTGTATATGTAACTACTCACCCTATATTTTGTTAAAAGGTAGATTAGAGAATGGGGTGGGGGAGACAGTGTCAATATTATCATTCTAATACGTTAATAGAGATCTATTTAAATGCTTTTATGTACCATATAAGGACTGAATACTTTACAAATATACCCTGAGAGAAGAGTCTTATCCAGCTAATCACGAGAACGTTGTTGAGTGCCTTTCAAATTGAATTGATTTTTTCACTCCAAAATCACCAGATGTTGTTCAGGCGTAGAACAAAAAAATCAAATTGTTGGGAGGCAATCGTAAACACAGATACTGTGTTTATTTAAAAGCAATTAACGTCTTTATAATATTAAATATAATCAAATGTTTAAATTTCTGAAGGAAATATTCCCAGATAGAAAACTTCATTTGTTAAATTGAATCCTTAATACTTAAAGTAAAAATATACTTTAAATTATTTTCCTGTTCATTACCCATGTCAGACCTGTTAGCGACTAATTAATAAACAATGCACCATCCACCCCAGACGTTACAAGCAATTTAAAACAACAGAACACCAGTCACACTATTTATTTTCTGTCCAGCGTAACGCAGCAGAACGCTAAATTATAGAGCAGGTGCAGGGAGCCGAAAGGAAGAAAGACATAATAATTAGATATCTGTCGGCTATCAAGTCGGCCGTGATCTTCGAATCTCAGTCGGCGGTTATCCTGAATTAAGTCCGTATAAAGTAGACCTCACAGAGACAACAATTTCCCTACTCATAACTGCCTAATCTCCTGATACGATCGAAATATGAACGTAACATGTGGTCGAGTTTCAGACTGGTTAATAATTCGAATAAATATAGTAATCTGAACACAGCTGAATGCACCAGCATTATTCTAATGCACCTTGTCAAAATAAAAGATATATTATAACCTATATTGGAGAATAGTACTATAATAAAATAAGTAATCAATTTTATCTATCTTCTATTATACCCTAGAATTATTTTAAATAATCGATTGAATAATGTTACTCTATTGCACATTTTGTAGGCAGAAATAATTTATATTTTTGAAAAAACTTTCCAGAATTCATATTTCAAGCCATTTTCTAAAGCTGTTGAAGCGTTTGCATGCAGTTATATGTGAGTGCCCTAACACGTGACATGGGCGTTAGTTTTTAAGGACAAGTACCACAGCATAGGTAGACCAGCAGTTTCACTTCGTTGTCGGCACTTTGAACTGTCTTCAGTTTTCTGCGGTGACCTCGAAATGTGAGTGCGATAGCGCATCCGATGGAATTTATAAAATCGCTGATTAGGACCGGAATAAGAATTTTTTGTTTGCGCGTGAAAGCGTAGTTATTCCACATGAAAGTCTACGTTATATCTATCCACATTATGCAATAATTCATTATACAGTTATAAATGGATAATTCAGCATGTATTATATCATTTACTGCTACTAACATACAGTGTGAAAATTCGATTTACTTCTTTGGACTCTTTAAAAAAATTGTTTAAAATATATATTATTGCACTACAAAACAATTTTATTTATTTACTTACTTTTTTTGTTATTAGTGATAATTACATTTTTTGGGATTTTTTTTTAATTTAAAATTTGACGTTTGCAGTTTAGTGGACAAATAATTTATAATGATTTTTTTTGTCTACGTAAACCAGAAGACAAGTAAGTATTTTTCAGAACAGAAAAATTATGTTTACTTAACTTTGAAAATTGTTAAATTCGTGATAAAAGTGCAGTAAAATGTAAATTTGGCAAAAATTATTTTTTATTATTTTGTTTCGAGACATACTCTCATTATAGTGACTACACGAAATATGATCATCTACATAATTTGAGCCGTCTTGTGCAGGAAACGTTGGAACGGCCTCTTTGCGTAATCTATTGCACGAATCGTTAGAAAACATATTATTTTCAAAATGTATTTGACATAGTTTATATCAACTATTACTAATCCTGGGCAGCTTTTCTAATAAATCTTCTCTATTAGAAGCCAATGCACAGAACTTTGCTCTAAAATAAAAATTTGTATTTGTAAAAAATATAAATATGTATATTTTAAACTTCACTTTCTTGAGAAGTATTTATATTCCAATGTTATGTTTAAGAAATAAGTTAATTGGTAAGGCAATAACAGTAAAATATCATTTATGGTTTGTACAGTATATTATAGATTACTTATTACTTATTTTATGTCTTTAGGAAATTTAAAGAAACTTAAATTACTATTTATAGATAATATGTTTAAACATCTAACTGCTGCGCAGCGACTCGTTGTTCGATCAGACTCAAAATATTGCTTTAATACGGCTTTGTATAACCGATGTTCGCACTCCCTATACTGTGCAAGTACCCTACAAACGACAAGACAGTATAAAACAGACACGAGTGCAGTAAAGATCTTAGATGCGCACAGCACGCATTATTTTCTTGTAATTGCAATTGTATTCAATTCATTCATTCATGTACATAGTGTAAATAAATTGTACATATTCAAGCTTGTGCAGTATATTTCAACACCAAATAGAAAAAGGAACCAGTCAATAAAACCACAAATACAGTCCACTCAACAAGTATCGTTGGGTCTCTCATTTCGCCGACCCAATCAAGGCAGTTGGCGTACAACAGCTGTGCAATCACACACAAACAGATTGATAAAATTAAAGTATTTAGATCAACTGTTTAAAAAAGGTAATGAATGACGATGGAAATAGAAAATCAATTGATCATAAACTTTTGAGTCAAAACATTTGAACTCTGAGGAAATCGATATATAAATTTAAGTGCAAGAACAATATACAGTGTGTTCCACATAAGAACCGAAACAGAGCAGGTGCATGTAGGGGGTCTCAAAATATTTCAATTTAACTAAACATACTTATATACAAAATTGCATACAGGCAGAGTTACAACCCGTCAAAATGGGATCAAATATTTCGATAAATTAAAAAAAAATAATATCTCTGAATTACTTGAAATAACCAAATTTGGTACATGATTTAGGTTTATTATTATACTTCTTTGACTATGCGTTCAAGTAAATTAAAACACTTCAAGGTGTTCATTGAGGGTGAATCACCCCTAAAATGATACGAAACTTTTTTCCATTAATCGAATTTGAACAGAATGATAATATCCCGCGCATAATATAATTTAAAACACTTTTTGACTCTTGCTAAATTTTAAAAATTTAAAGGTTTTCAAAAATAAATGCATTAGTTAAAAGAAGATTTTAATAGTGTTTATTAGAAGAAATAAAAAAAGCAGTAGTAAATTGATTGATTGATTGATTTCTAAAGTTTCCATACCCCTTCTCACTAATAAAAATGGTACTCTATGCGGAACTAACAAAGAAACTTCAGAGGCCCTGGCTACCACATTTTCGAAAGTTTTCACTAATGAACCTGTCAATGATGTTTTTCCTGTTATTTTGTGCCCTCGTGTGATGACCACTTTAGACAGAATATAATTTACTCCACAGTTAATTAAAAAACATATATTAAAACTTCGGAAGTTTTCTTCTCCCGGCCTTGATGGGTTATCTCCTTTCTTCTTTAAACAATGCGCCGACAACATTACTCTACCGCTATCCATGATAATGTCACAATCTTTTTTACAAGGACATGTCCCATCAGTTTGGAAGTCGGCATCCATCACTCCAATTTACAAAAAGGGAGATAAGCTAGATCACAATAATTATCGTCCCATAAGTTTACTTCCCATTGCTTGCAAAGTTATGGAATCGGTAATTGCTGAATCTATAACTGAGTTTATTTTACGAGAGTACATCGTACTGAACCAGCAGCGTGGTTTTGTTCCGGGCAGATCAACTCTAACTAATTTGCTACACTGTGTTAATGACTGGTTATTATCTTTAGATATGAATAATCCAGTAGATATCATTTATCTGGACTTCTCGAAAGCATTTAACAGGGTACCGATAAGAAGACTCTTGAACACCTAGGAATTCCAGGAGATCTGAGCCGATGGATTGGAGACTTCTTATCTGGCAGATTCTTCAAAGTTAGAGTAGGCGATGTATATTCTGAAAAAAGACCGGTTACGAGCGATGTCCCACAAGGTTCTGTACTAGGTCCGCTGCTTTTCTCATCTAGTCCAGTGACATCCAACATCTTCTCAAAAACAAAACATCTTTTTACGCGGATGACACCAAGATATACGCTAACCCTATCATTCACCATCAGTCTCTTCAAAATGATTTAACTCCTATAAATAACTGGTGCAGTGATTGGCTTCTTCCATTAAATACAGTATGCGCCAAAAGTATGGAATAAATTCAATAGAAACGAAACAATTATTTTTTGAGAAAAATCCTCGAACAGGTCGATTTTTAATTTAAAAAATACATATTTTAGCGTAAAATGCGATTTTCAAATGTCATTTGTTTTCGAGTAATGACGTCATCGATTTTTTTTTAAATGGCAACACCATATTTTTTTTCCTTGATTCTGAAAGATCGTTTAATTCTCTATCAGACAGTACTAAAATTTTGCTCTCTTACATAGGAAAGTTTTCGAGTAAATGACGATTGAATGTTAGAAAACGTAAATATTATCCATAAATAATTGCTGCAAGGGCTGGAACAATGTCATTTTCTAGAAACTCTAAATATCTTTGTCCCGTAAGGGTTCCTTCAAAGAAGAAAGGCCCTACTATTCTGTCGTCAACTATTCCAGCCCACACATTTAATTTCTGAGAGTGTTGGGTATGTGCCTCTGCCATCAGGATTTTCCCGACTCCAATGTCTGCAAGTTTGACGGTTTACTGTACCATTCAGATAAAATATGGCCGCATCTGAAAAAAGTATTTTCCGGTGTAAATTTCTATTTCCTTGACATAAATCCATTAGAATTTCGCAAAAGTGTAAGCGGCGATCGGGATCATCTTCATTGAGTTCCTGCACAAGTTGAATTTTGTAGGGATGATATTTTTCCTTCCTCAAGATACGTAGCACTGTGCTCTGACTAGTGCCATTGTTTAATGCAACCAATCGTGAAGAATTATGAGGATTATCCACCATACTTATCAAAATGTTCTGTTCCTGATTTTCATTAATGCTTAGACGTCCGGGTTTTGGAATATTTACAACATTGCCAATTTCTCTAAATTTAGACTCTACCTTACTGACTGTTGATTGGCTGATAGGGCGATCTGGATATTCTTCATTAAATAAATCGCAAACTTCCTGCTTAGTTCTAGTCATATTCCCGCATCCGATAAGAATTAAAATTTCAATTCTTTGAGTAACAGTTAAATGTGCCATAATACTTTAAATTGAAAAATAATTTCTATGTCGCTTACAATACTTATTAGAAAGTCGGTGTGACAATAACACTTTGCAAAGATTTTCACCTACGTGATCCATAAAAGAACTATGGAATTCGAAAATCTAAACTTGATAACGTTTTTGCTTTAGTTTAATTGATTTACGTTTTCTAACATTCAATCGTCATTTACTCGAAAACTTTCCTATGTAAGAGGGCAAAATTTTAGTACTGTCTGATAGAGAATTAAACGATCTTTCAGAATCAAGGAAAAAAATATAGTGTTGCCATTTAAAATAAATCGATGACGTCATTGTTATTTGAATATTTTTATAAATGTATATCCATTATTTGTCTTCATTGGGACATGTTGTACATGTTTACCAATTTTGGAAAAAGTGAAGAACCGTGTATATTTAATATGTATTTTATTACCTCCATATAGACATAATTACATGTCTTCCCAACATATGTACTAAGTAATTACTAATAGTTGTTGATATTAAGCACAGGGAAAGTTGTGTAAAAGCACAATTATAAGTAATGGATTTCAAATTTTTATATAAATACATTATTAAGATTTTAGCCAAGCCTTTACACTATCATTATGCAATCGCATTGCATCGTTGCGATTCACAGCACAAATTGTTATAGTTAATAATACATTAGCACACATAAATATTGTCACTGTCAACATAATGTACCGCCTATTTCATTAACTTTGTCCTTCTTCTTATTGTTATATTGGATAACGTGAAGATAATTAAAATATATTCTCAATGCTAAAGGTAATTAAAATAAATTGATCATTGCATCTAATATTTCATGTCCATGTTTTATTATTCATTACTTATACCAGTCTATCATCTTTTCGGCTAATAAGACATATTTTACCGTAAGTATATTTCATTTGAAAACAGATACCGTTATCTTAATTTGAATAACAATAATTTATAGTAGTCCAGTTTTGATCCATGACAATGGCAATAGAAGCATATTAGACAATACTCACTTACGACGGAATTACAGTTATAAACTTATTCTTTGAAATGTTCTTTACTTTTAAGGACATCTTTTGTACGAGAACATAATGTTAAAGAGACGTTACTAACAAAGCTGTACCTGCAATTTAAAAAGGTCAGTTTTATGTATTTTTGCAATGCATAATGTTAAAAACAATTTTTTTATCAGTTCTTTCTCGTGAACAATGTAACTGCTAAATACATAAGAAAAGTAAACGTCGACTATCACAAGCCCAGGTTTTGCGTTAAAGACTGAAGACGCAAGCAAGTCCAATTTATTGTAATAATAATGACACTCTTTAAATGAACTTGCTGAAGTATTCATAAATAAATCTATTTCAACTTTCAACATAAATTTTTAGTTGTTCCACTCACCAATAGAGATCTAATAAAATTTTTACTCAGAATTTCTAATAACCTCATATTGTCACTTGCTATTTGGAAGATGACAAGATTTTGTGTGGTAATCCTTCTGACATCTAAAACTATCGACCTATAGCTATTTTGTCAAATCTTGATCAGGTATATCAAGCAATAACTTCTTGTTTTTTTACAATCTTATCTTGGTCTACGTGGTTTATATGTAGCGTATTATGGCTGCCGTTCTAATACTTTTTTGGATTCATCTCAAGTGCCGTAAGGGTCTAATTTACAACCACTATTACTCACCCTCTATATTAATGATTTATCTTTAAATTTGTAAGGAATGTAATTGTCACTTATTTGATGAAAATTTAAAATTCATACGTAATATAAGTTGTTCTGATGATTATCATGTACTACAAGAACATGTGTATGCAGTGGTGTGAAAGGAACATTTCATCTATAAATACAGAGTGTCCTGAATATGATTGCCTCTATTTTGCTGTACCTACCATGTCAGTTGGTTGTACATAATAATTACAAATATACCTTAACATACTTGCTGTGAATAGGTTTCTTAGAGCTCATTTCAAAGGGTTCAAAATGACTTTAGAAAATGCTGCTGTATTTTTATTTTTGAAGTATACCGGGTGATTTTAAATAAAGTAGCAAAAATGAGACCACATATTCCTTAGGTGAAAATAAACCGATTTAACCTAACATACAAAGTCGCTTAATAAAAAAGATACAGGGTGTCAAAGTTAAAATTTTACTTTCGATATTTGTAGATAACTTCTTAAAAAATTCAAATATTTACTTAAAATTTATAAAACAGAGGTTTTTGCGGGTGAGAAATTCAAATTTGTTTCTAATTTTGACGTCCCTAGTAGAGGGCGCCACCTATGGCACATCATGTTTCTTTTAAATGGCAGAACTTTTTTGCAGTTTAGTGTATCCATCTGACTATAGAAATAAATGATTCTCCTACCTGTTTTATTTGAAAAAGGTATACCTTGCTAAAGTCGTTAGGAGTAACCATTTTTGAAATAATCCTATTTGAAATGCTGAGTGCACCGAGTAAAAACTATTTTGGTTTGAGGTAAAGTGCCTTTTCTGCTGAAGATACAGCAAAATATTACTTGAAAAAGTTGTTCAGAATGAAGACGTGCAAAATTTCAAGAAGATCGGCGAGGTTTGATGAAACCATTTTTCAACAAAGCACAAAGATTTTATCAAAGCAGGCCGATCTTTTTGAAATTTTGCAAATCTCCATAATTTACCGTTCTGAATAACTTTTTCAAATAACATTTTGCTATATTTTCAGTAAAAAAGTCAATTTACCTGAAACGATAACAGTTTCCAATCGGTGCACTGAATAATGGATACACTAAACTGCAAAAAAGTTCTGCCATTTAAAACAAACATAATGTGCCATAGGTGGCGCCCTCTACTAGTGACGTCAAAATTAGAAACAAATTTGAATTTCTCACCCGCAAAAACGCTTGGTTTACAAATTTTAAGTAAATATTTGAATATTTTAAGAAGTTATCTACAAATATCGAAAATAAAATTTTAACTTTGACACCCTGTATGTTTTTTATTAAGCGACTTGGGATATAGGTATCTTAGGTTAAATCGGTTTATTTTCATCTAAGGAATATGTGGTCTCATTTTTGCTACTTTATTTAAAATCACCCTGTATAGTAGAAAACCTATTCATTTTGGACATTTTTTTCACAAGAGTTGTTTTTTGCTTTTAATCAGATATACAGGGTGTTTCAGTTTGATATCTCACAAACACGTGAGCATATTTTGGAAATAACCATATTTTAAAATATGCTCACGTGTTTGTGACATAACAAACTGAAACACCCTGTATATTAAACAGTCTTTGACACCTACTACTAATATTATCGATTTAAATATAATATTAAAATAAAACTCTCATTATCTGAGCAGTGTGTTTACTACTGTTTATAAAACTTTAGATTTATTACCCTCATTCAACATCATTTAACAATATTACAGATGTAAGATATCTATAATTTCGTTAGTATATTCTAAACTTGACCATGTTAGCCTGATCTGTGGATACCAGATCATCAAATTAATATTAATCAAATAAGATGAAAGCGTTCAACGTCACTTTCTAAAATTCCTGTCGTTTTGTATCGATAATCATTGTCTTAGTAGAACTGACCATAATTTCTTTTGGAAAGATTTAACATGCAATCATTGACGATGAGAGGAATTCCAAAGTCTGTTATTTTTATTTAAATTATTTCGCAATTATTATATTGATTTGGCCGCTATATTAAAAATAGTTTACTGTCAGAGCACTAGATCTATGTCCTTATAAGTTATCCTAGATATTATAGCAAATAATTTTAATCAAATCACTGCTTTAAGCGACTTAAATTTTTGCGCACTCAAAGAACTATTATTATTATTGAATTAATTTTTTTTTAATTTGATATTACTTTCAGGCGTTCTTATTTTTTAAAGATCGCGCACATTACACTTGCATGGACCTGCACGGACTGGCACTGACCAGTACAGCGCAGACCTGCAAGTCTGCACGACTTCTCACACTTGTCAAGCACGGACCAGTAACTTTTTGTGCAGATTATGTGTACACAATGTCATCTGAAGGAAGACTTGCAGTTCGTTTGAGGTCAATAAATAGAGGTTGTTGATAAGCGAGGGTGTCCGAAAGTTCAGCAACCATTCACAACTTAATTGCTCAAACAATTCTAACGCTTTGAAACCAATCTCTGACTTTTCTGGGAACAGAACTTACGTTTTACTAGCGCGACCAAACATGGAAATTGCAGGCCACCGGCATGATTTGCAGTAATGGTCGTTGCAAGTACCAGTCCATGCAAGTGCTGGTCTCTGTGGTGCTCCATTAAGTAACATGAGGGCCTTCATAAACCAACTTTTCAGATCCGTACTGGTCCGTGCAGGCATACTGTGTGTGATTTTTTAATATACAAATTTCCTATTGTATGTTTATTATGTACACTGTAATTTCATAATTGTGTATTTTGAAATCGGAATTTTTATTCTGTTGGGCTATTTATTGTAATATAAAAAGTTTGTTTTACTAATACATACATCCTGAATCAGCACTGGGATTAATGTGATTCCTTCTGGACTCTGCCACACCAGAGGCACTACCAAAATGTCTCCATTTATAATCAGTGAAACTGGACACTGGCCTTGGAGCAACAGTAGGCCTTTCCGTTGGTTCTTCAGCTTGAATTTCTCCCAAGTCCTCGAAAAATTGGTCATCGTCGTATTCCAAATCGTCATCTTCGTCTTCCTGAAACAAATAAGCTCAGTTAGAGATCATTCTTTAGTCGATGGCTAATCATAATTCATTGATAAAAGATGAATATCTAATATGCAGTTACATACACTATACAATATCAAACTATATACAAATAAGTTAGTGAATATCAGCATTCTATTTGCAGTTATATTTGGATATAAAACTGTTGGCTTAGATATTTTCGTTTTCAGGTATTAAATTATTTTTAATTTAGCCATGAGCGCATATATGGCTAACCCTCACAGTTTTTTAGGAAAATAATGGCACCACAACGATTTTTTCAAAATTCGAAAGCTCTGTCGATTTAATCAACTAAAATTACACAAAAAATGTCTCTTGGTAATTTTTGATACGATAAACCGTTTTCAAGAAAATTTCTTATTTTCATTCTTATGCACGCAATTTAAGTTAGAGTGAAAATTGGTCAGAATTCAACGCACAATTATTACGAGGTAGGTCATGAAAATAAATTAAAAATAATATAATACCTGCAAAATGTAATCTCTAAATACCTATTAGGATGTGCCAAGTTTCAACTAAGTAGCTCTTACTAGTCAGAAAATAGATAAAAAAAATTTGATTTTTTTCCAAATTTAACATCCTGTATCTAGAAAATAAAGCCGTTAGGGACCCATGTTTATATGAACTTTTTGTCTTCAAATCAATTATAGATTAACCCCTTAAAGTGTGTGCACATACTTAATTAACACCCTGTATGAAAAATATTACTACTATTATTATACACTCTAAAAAATGTCTGTAAAATTTCAGAGAAATTATTTATATCTACTGTATTAGTTATGGTAATTTTATGCAATTTTACAAATATTAAAGTAATTTATAATATTGAAATAATATCTAAAGCGTGTAATAGTCCTGTATTCATAGAATACATTGTAATAATTCTATTTCACTTAATAATTTTAGCAGCAAATGTAAAATTGTGCAGCAGAGGTAGTTATGGTAAACACATTTGAACGCATGCGCCTACAGCGACCCTATCCAATAATGACCAGCTTGTCTATACAATCATATGCGTTACAGATATTGCAGAGCAGCTGAAATTAAAGTGGTAGGAGGCATTTTAAATGTGTGTACGGTTTAGTTGTGCTCTAAAATAGAGTATGAAAGGCTCTATAAAGATGTATGTATATACAGTATGCGCCAAAAGTTTGGAATATATTCAATAAAAACGAAACAATTATTTTTTGGGAAAAATTCTCGAACAGGTCGATTTTTAATTTAAAAAATACATATTTTAGCGTAAAATGCGATTTTCAAATGTCATTTGTTTTCGAGTAATGACGTCATCGATTTTTTTTAAATGGCAACACCATATTTTTTCCTTGATTCTGAAAAATCGTTTAATTCTCTATCAGACAGTACTAAAATTTTGCTCTCTTACATAGGAAAGTTTTCGAGTAAATGGCGATTGAATGTTAGAAAACGTAAATCAATTAAAATAAAGCAAAAACGTTATCAAGTTTAGTTTTTCGAATTCCATAGTTCTTTTATGGATCGCGTAGGTGAAAATCTTTGCAAAGTGTCATTGTCACACCGACTTTCTAATAAGTATTGTAAGCGACATAGAAATTATTATTCAATTTAAAGTATTATGGCACATTTAACTGTTACTCAAAGAATTGAAATTTTAATTCTTATCGGATGCGGAAATATGACTAAAACTCAGCAGGAAGTTTGCGATTTATTTAATGAAAAATATCCAGTTCGCCCTATCAGCCAATCAGCAGTCAGTAAGGTAGAGTCTAAATTTAGAGAAACTGGCAATGTTGTAAATATTCCAAATCCTGGACGTCCAAGCATTAATGAAAATCAGAAACAGAACATTTTGATAAGTATGGTGGATAATCCTCATAATTCTTCACGATTGGTTGCATTAAACAATGACACTAGTCAGAGCACAGTGCTACGTATCTTGAGGAAGGAAAAATATCATCCCTACAAAATTCAACTTGTGCAGGAACTCAATGAAGATGATCCCGATCGTCGCTTACACTTTTGCGAAATTCTAATGGATTTATGTCAAGAAAATAGAAATTTACACCGGCAAATACTTTTTTCAGATGAGGCCACATTTTGTCTGAATGGTACCGTAAACCGTCAAACTTGCAGATATTGGAGTCGGGAAAATCCTCATTGGATGGCAGAGGCACATACCCAACACCCTCAGAAATTAAATGTGTGAGCTGGAATAGTTGACGACAGAATAGTAGGGCCTTTCTTCTTTGAAGGAACCCTTACAGGACAAAGATATTTAGAGTTTCTAGAAAATGACTTTGTTCCAGCTCTTGCAGTAATTTTTCCTAACGATAATGACGCTGACATTCCTGACGATACCATATGGTTTCAGCAAGACGGTGCACCTCCGCACTATGCGCGCCCTGTACGAGATTTTTTCGACAACTGTTTTCCTGGGAGGTGGATCGGCAGACGCGGACCGATAGAATGGCTTGCGAGATCGCCAGATCTTACACGTCTTGACTATTTTTTATGGGGATACTTGAAGTCAAAAGTGTACATTAATAAACCACGTAATTTAGAAGAACTTCAAAATCGCATTCGGGACGAAATACGCAGAGTTACCCCAGAAATCATTCATAATGTGCAAGAAGAATTTCTTCACAGACTTGCGCATTGTCAAGTAGTTGGTGGATGGCAATTCGAACATTTAATTTAAGTATAAAATTTAATCAATTGTATTTTATTTTACATACCTCAGAATTGTTACTTTTTTATGGATAAAATTTACGTTATGTAACATTCAATCGTCATTTACTCGAAAACTTTCCTATATAAGAGGGCAAAATTTTAATACTGTCTGATAGAGAATTAAACGATATTTCAGAATCAAGGAAAAAAATATGGTGTTGCCATTTAAAAAAAATCGATGACGTCATTACTCGAACACAAATGACATTTGAAAATCACATTTTACGCTAAAATATGTATTTTTTAAATTAAAAATCGACCTGTTCGAGGATTTTTCCCAAAAAATAATTGTTTCGTTTTTATTGAATTTATTCCAT
Source organism: Monochamus alternatus (assembly GCA_037114965.1). Taxonomy (NCBI): domain Eukaryota; kingdom Metazoa; phylum Arthropoda; class Insecta; order Coleoptera; family Cerambycidae; genus Monochamus; species Monochamus alternatus. The sequence goes on along the minus strand of CM073429.1, from coordinate 54,254,091 downwards.
ACTTTTGGCGCATACTGTATGTTTAAATGCACATTGTGTGGTGCTGCATTTATAGCTGCCCGAAAATACAACATAGGTACCTACATTAATATTATTGCTTTATGCAACTTTCTACATGTTAAATATTCAGGATGATGAAATTGTCTAAACAAAATTGGGAGGTCTTTATAGTTTCTGAGAAAAAAATTATTGAAGTTGTAGTATTTTCAACCTATACATCGCAGGGCTACTGTAGTATCTAGCCAGGCAATTTCAAATATTGAAATCCGATTACTTATAGTCGGTACATTTACATTCATTTTTCGTGTTAAAAATGCCTTACGCGTATAGCAACTCGAACTTGATGGATATCGTTTTAATTTATGGTGACTTGAAAATGCTTTAGCAAAATGATTTCCCAGTAAACATGTACCAAATACTTTTACCGCGGTGTGCAGTGAGTGCAAGTGTAGTGCGCCAAAAACACTTGAATTTGATGTAAAAAATAGGTGTTATAAAATGTTTCCGATTGGCCAATGTACCAGTTTTCAGTGCCGGGCATAAATGTACTTTTAAATCATTTTTTACTGCTCTTTTTGATTGTTTGTTTACAAAATTGTATTTGTAAGTCTTTTGTACATTCAATTCTTTTTAGATAAGCTCTGAATCACCCTGTATATATTTGGTATATTCAATAAATATTGATACCTGTTTGAATATATTGTTTATATCTATTCGTTTTTTTTTCATCATTTTCTCATGCTTTACTAATTTCTTTATTAATAATGCAATAATAACACTTCTAGCTTATACAGCATTTTTCTTCTTATTCCTACTGGTAAACTGTCTCGCTCATAAGTAATTCCCATAGTCATATAATGAATTGATATAAATACCATAATACCTAGATTACTGGTGATTTACTGCCATGTTCGCCTTCTCTTTAATCGACTATATTTAAGACATATACTATGTCAATATATAAGAAAATAAAAAAGAAAAATCTAAATATTTTTTTTTTAAATTTTTTTAGTTCATTTTATCTTGTGGACTGAGATGTTTATATAAATATCTCGTCAACAGAATGCCATTTAACTTTTGAAAACATTAAAGTTTTATGGAGAATTAGTTAATTTACACATTTTAAAATTACCATGACAGTTACGGGTATAAAATACCAATGACAATCATGGTAAATTTACATAATTAATTTTTTCAATGTACAAAGACATAGCGCAACACGCTTTAAAAAAATCCGGTTTATAGTTCCGGCTTGTCATTAGAAATATGAAAGGTGCTTGTCTGCAGTACCATTTAACATTTTTTATTAAATAATACTTCCTAAATTTTGTATTTCGACTTTTGAACGTCTCATATTCTTTAGTAACAGGTAATAAAATATTAATTTTCTTGAAAATTAACTATTAAGGAATGTAATCTCACTGCTTCCAATGTGGCCTTGCAAAAGTATGCCATAAAACAAATAAATATTATTTTTAAGACACATCAAAGAAACCGTTACTTTTCAACTAGTCCCTCAATAAACCATAATTGTCTGTAAACTTATTTACGTAATTTTCTTAGTCTGCTAATGATTTATAACCATGTTATTTATAGCAAGAATTGCTACATGTTTCCCTATATTATTTTCTAAGCTCATTCGCTTTTAGTTCCAAGCACATTTTCGTACAGTTTTCATAAATTAGTAGCTGAAACGTGCCAACACTATTATGGTAAGCATTAGTGTGCGTCTATCCTATTTTAGGATTTTGTTCCTTCATATAAATTTAATATTTCTTTATAAAACTCTATGCGTTTTATTTCCGGACGCATTCTTCAAACTAAAATTTGTTTCGGAGGCTAAAGAAACAATTTACCTACATCATAACTTAAATCCCAAAATAAATAAACCAGCCGTTTTTTCTATTATTTGCTTAGCCCCACAGCCTCCTACTTAATCCCCATAACACCTCAGTCGACATTCCTAAATTTTCATAAATTAGTAGTTAAACGTGCTGTCGTTGTGGTGGGAAATATTAGTATGCATTTGTCAGCTACTTTATAGGCTATTGGTGGTTCATACAAATTTATTTCTTTGGAAGAACACACACGTTTAACACATAAATACCTAAAATTAATATAGTAAGCGAGTATCTTCGTACTATTTTTTTTATAGAAAAATTTCACTGTTAGATGACCCTTTGACACTTACCTATCAAATCTTTTCGGAACTTTTATTAAGAGAATTGTCAGTGAAGATATATTATAGATTTCCGATGAAGAAGCAATAAAAGCTTCGAAAGCTTTGAAATTCTTTTTTCTGCCCTTTAACCTGGTCCTAAAAATGTGTGAAGTATATAGGGCGTAATAAAAAAGCAGGTGACCCTGCTAACAGTGTATCTTTGGCGGAAAAATATGTCGATTTATCCCTACTTACCTATATACAAAAAAACCTTCCTTAAAAGATACAGGGTGTCACAGTTGAACTTTTAAAATAGTTTGTGCGCTATAATTTCTTTGGGTTTTCATGTACCGTTTTGAAATTTTGTAGAGGTACTTCTTCTACTAACCAAATATTATTATCCCTCTCTTTTTCTAACGTACGCCTGTGGACGATTTTTACAATGTCATAATGTAAAAATTAGCATTAAAATCATCAGTTGCCTTAATAACATTTTAAAATTTCAAATTATAAAGACAACTTGTAATGTTCTAACTTGCTCCAAAGTGTTCTAACTTATTTTATACAGAGCATCTCTGAACATAGGGTCAGCCAGATGTACAATTTTTACACAAATAAACGTTCTTTTATGTAAATTTGTCTATTAAGGAAAAGCAGAGATTTAAGAAACAGATTGGTTATTAAACAGAATATGTATACTAAAATTTAATATAAAACTGTAATTTTATCATTTTAATTTACTAATTTTAATTGCTTCACATGTTCATCTGTCTCGGAAATGCATAAACGAGCTTTATTAAATAAATATCATCTGATATTTTTAAAAAACTATGGTAATTGCGTAAATTTTTCAGCCGCATTTATAATATGCCATTTCACTTGATCAATATTCTCAACTGATTCGGAATAATAGTCGTCCTTCATACATTCCCAAACACTCCAATAGATGAAAATCGGGGGAGCGTGGTAGCACATCTCTTCCTCATGTCATTCATCGATTTGAAAAAAGATAATCTAACATTTAATCCAAGATGAGACAGAGCACCATCAAGTGCATCGAAATATTTTGACGAAGAAGTAAATGGCAAATTGCGCATCATCTAAACTTGTTGATATACTACCTACGTGTAGGGTATGTGAGGTAATTATTAGTGTAAATCTGTTTAATAACTAACACTTTGTATAAAATAAGCTGTGTTAGAATTAGTTATTTAAAATATAAAATTTTTTCTCATTTTGCTGCGACTATCTTTACCGTTTCATGCTCAACAATCAAATTTATCCCGAAAAATAAGATTTTTACGCAAAATTATCAAGAGTAATAAAATAATCTAAATAAAATTTTACATTGCAAAAAATTATTCATAGACGTGCGTCAGAAAAAAGTGGGAGGATAAAATAACTTCTTCCACCTCTTTTATACGTTTGATTTTTAGGCATCGTTTACAATAATACCCTTGAGGATTTGGTTAATAAAGTATCTTTATAAAATTTCAAAGAAATATGTGAAAACCTGAAGAAATTATAATGAAAAAACAATTGTAAAAGTTGCATCAGTGTGATTGATACCTTTGTGTATCTGTAGACTTGTCATCATTCTAGTTGAGTCGTTTAATATCTCTCAAAATTATAAAGTGTACTATACAGGGTGATTCATTAAGAATGGGCAATCTCTGAACTGGAGATACTACACAACAAAATATGGTTCCGACAGGTTTCAAAGTTATTGAGATATTTCAAAATAAAATTCTAGCATTGAACACCCTGCATTTTTTAAACCAGGCATATTTGGCTCAATCGCCATATTTTGGTGTGTAGTATCTCCAGTTCAGAGATTGCCCATTCTTAATGAATCACCCTGTATATTCAAGCTTAGAAGGAGCCTCTACCGGAACAATATATTGTTGCTATTAAAAGAAATTATCGATGACGTCCGGAACACCTGGAGCGCCATCTTATTGTATATTACACCAAAATAAGCGAAATTAAAAATAAAAACGTCCTGTCCGAGGATTTTAGACAGAAACGTCATTCATAAGAAAAATTGAATTAGTGCATTGGAAAAATAACGCATAACTTTTCTAACTGTATATTATTTATTCAATGTAAACTTGTTAAGTGAGGTACATTTTCTTTATATTCTACATGTATACTCATTTAGACTTATGTTAGAATTTTTTTCTATTCTCACCCATTACTATGCTTGATTGTTGGGATGGATTGTATCTAAATGAACAAATAAACTTATTATATTCAAAATTTCTGTATAGTCTGTTGCTGCTACTCTTATTTGTTAACTTTAATGTTATATGTTATTTTATTTATGTATTGCACGCATAATATTTACCTACATATCAAAATTTTTTAGACTTACATCCGCTATCTCAAAAAGAAAATCAAAAGCAACTGTTTACATAACAAAATATTTTGAAAAACGCTTTTACTATTTGACATTATTGTGGTATATGATGTATAAGGCCTGCTACAGACTATGCGTGAATTCATGATTCGCTATGCGCGATTCGTGATATTCATAAAAACCCTACACACGAATTCACGGATAGTCTGTAGCGGATCTAATATGTTCACCTTCAAAAAATATATTAAGTGGTGTTTTTGCTATTCTGTAATATTAATCTGAACAGCCATTATTTTGTTAGTAAAGTTTATCTCGTTTCTTTTCTTCGACTGTAACTATGTTGTTTGTCGTAGAAGTTCACTGTTTTCTTGCATACTTTCGAAATGTTGTCCGTCTACAACGAAATTGAAAGTGTAAATAGGAGCACCCAAAGTGGAAAAGTAAATACTTTATATTGAATCTGTTTTCATGACTAAGTGCGACAGCATCTCATTGTAAATATTTAAAAACAACGAAATGGCCTGAAGGTACCAAATAATATTCTTCGATAAGCGATATCAAACTAACACAACTTGGAATTAATTAATAAATATATGTACTTCCTCTACAATCACAAATTAGCTTGATGTATTTTTTTTTTCAATTTTTAATATCAGGAGGCATTCTATAAATTGAGGGCTAAGAAAGTACAAAAAGGAGATTTTTTCTCTCTACAAATTGTTTTACCTCAGTATGTCCTACTGAAATATGTTTTGACAGAATAACCTACTTTGAAATGTGTTAGGATTTATTATTTTCTGAATTCTCAGCTTAAATTTTACTTTATCTTTAGGAATTGTTGTTAACTTTTAGACTATAAAATAATAACTCCCTTAATAAAACACTTATGAAAAATAAGTGCATTTGCATTGATTATTATCTAATTTACAATAATTTTAATAAGCGACATTATTTTACATTTTTTGTTAAATTAAGCACAATTTAACTTGAATAAAAAACAAGGAATAATAAATTGCTAATCCAATTTAAAATATTGAATTTTTTGTAGAAAATGCACTTTAGTCAATATTTGCTAAAGTATCATTAATCTGACAAAAGTTCTCATCTTTTTTAAAATGTATGTTAATTACCTACTTTTTAAGATATTGGCAAACTTCTGTAAAAGAACTAACTTTAGTGACTCTATCATAAAACCAAAATAAAAAATAGACCTATTTCTCGTGAAAAAGTATTCTAAATTTACACTTTTCTAAAATTCTATAAGGACATAAAATAAATTCTTAAACATAATACTACTATAAAACATACAAAACATCAAGTATTAATTGCGAATATTTGCCAATAAAGCAAGTTTGCAAAGATAATTTTAAAAATTAACTGTACAGAGTGATTCAGAATGCATCTAAAAAAAAATTGAATGTACAAGGAACTCTTACAAATACAATTTTCTGAAAACACTCAAAAGGGGCAGTTCGAAAATTATTTAACAATACACTTCTGTACGGCACTGGAACAGAATTAGTTTGTGGTTTTAATTAATAAAATAGTTTGACAGATCTGATGTTGCAACAACAAAATTGGACCCGCCTTACCCAGTTTTTAGAAACTAACATAAATGTTTCTGCTTCCTATTCGTTTTGAACTGGTAAGTTATTGGTATTACGTTTGTGAAAATCATCAATAGTGTCCACTTTGGTGCAATGCACTTAATTTTTTAAATGTCCCCATAAAAAGAAGTCCAAATGATTTAATGTCAGGAGATCGTGGCGGCCATGGTACCGGTCCTCCTCGTCAAATCTCTTGGTATTAATGCTTGGACGCGCTGTAAACGGTACGGATACAATCCCAATAAACACACGTATGTATTTTAAACGTTTTATCAACGTATTATCGATAAACCGTGTTACGTTACAAAATCGACGGTTTGTTTTTGGTGTAAAAAACACGTTTATCGTTTAACGTTATATTCACGTTTTATTTTATTTAAAATTCTCACTACTCATTATTCTTACGTTAAACTAATGTTAGGTAGACTATAATTTTACCACTTTTGTTAACGTTTTTATGACGTAAGTAATTAGGTACTAAATGTCAATGACAAGGACTATCAGACCGTTACTTTATTATATAAATAAAAATTTCAAATATAGGATGCATACAAGTTAAAAACCTACATCTTTATTACCACTTCCGGATTTTAACAATGAACCGACCAATGTTACCGAAAATATTTCAGTCTTATTAAAAAATTTCATATAAGAGAATATAAATTTTCACATCTACCACCTAAAGAGAGTAACATTAAAAAGCGACTTGAAATTTCATGACAAGTAATATTTTTCTATTGTTTTTAAGTGCAGTTATTTGTGCGTGTTGGTTTTCTTATGTTATAGAAATATTATAAGTGTTGAAGTAATTAAAATATTGAAATAATAACTTCAATTGCTTTACTTCCAAATTGTCGCTTCTCTTTTATAAGATTTGTGACTTTGTGGTTCACCCCCGGAAGGGTTTCATTTTACTTCAACAGATGTAGTCCACTTTGTGATTGTTTCCAATATTTACATTCAGAAAGCTCCCTCTTGAGGGATAGAATTCGTTGATATACACAATAGAGAATATGTCGTATTAAATCTTTATGTTCTTTTACGAATTTTTCAATACGTTAGAATTTTAGTTGGAATAAACGTTTTTTACACGTTCAATTAAATATGTAAAAGAACCTTTTTAAGAATAATTCACTTGATTGGTCGAATATAAATCACGTGATAGTAGCCGTTCTCTACTCTATCCCAGTGAGGTTATTCTGCCAGTTGTCAAAGTTGCTCATTGGGTTGTGTTACTTCTGTGGTAAGTATATAAATTTTATACTCTATATTTTTTTCTAGCATTTCATCTCAATATATAAATGTAGTTGTAAATAGTGTTGTAAATCTATCGGCAAGATAGAAGTTACATAGGCATATAACAGTCGTTATGTAGATGATTGTCATTTTCAATATGGTCGCTGGCTTGCCGGCCAGTTAGAAGTTGCCTAGGTGGGTCAGGCATTGAGGGATTAACACGACGAATAATGAAATTTATCATGGAAAATCAGCTAATAATTCAATTTAATTGGAAAGGTCGTTATAACAAAGTGGCATTTGAAAACACAACAGCTATGAGCATTGTTTTAGGTAAGATAAAAAGTAATATTTGACCACTGATTTCAAATTGTACTTTTGGTTCTAAAAGCAGCAAAGCTCAACTTCCCCGCAAACGAGATAAATGATTTAAGGTCGCCGTATTTTTGGCCGTAAAATGATCAAATTTAAGGACTATTTAAACTCTCCTCAAATAATATAATAACTTGATAATACATTTATATGACTCACATTATTTCGCTATTCTAACCCCACATTTTAACAATTATTTTCACATGATTATAAACAAAATTGAACAATCTTATATGCAGAACTATATAAGTTTATGTTATAACAATGTTTACATCTATAGCTGAATTAAAAAAAAACCGCATATTTTGAAATATGTTGGTACCTAAAAGTTTGTTGGATAGATAGCTTTCTGACGTTATATGTTGATTTTACTTTGAATATTCGCAGATGGCATGAGATAACATTATTGTTATTTGCTAAACTCTATATTATTCAGTTCTTAGATGTCTAAAATTACTTGTATTTGTAGAAAACACTATTTCAAGAATACGGCGTCCTTAAGGAGTGGCTTAAGCATTCGGCTGCTAGATTTAGCCAAGGTACGAAGAATAATATTTGATATGCTAGAGAATAATTTGTTATTTATGAACATACATATGTATAATATTTTTTTTAAATAAATTTAAATATGAAAAACTGTTCTTATTTAATTTTGTTGATAATTACGTTAAAAATAACGTTTTTAAAACTTTTAATATAAACTTACAATAAACATATAAAAAACGTACATTTTTATCGTGTAATATTCGTGTTATAGTTACTAAATTATAACGTGTAAACATTAGTGTCTTGCAACGTGTAAATCAGCGACATTTAAAAGCTGATCCTACTTTATGAAATTACCTATTTTTGAAATGGTGTTAAGTCATAATAAACGTTTTATATACGAGTGTTTATTGAGATTGAGCCTATATCATACGGCACACTACTGCAATACGCCATGGATGCCCTGGACGCCCAGGACGCCCAGGGCCTCCACCTCTTCCACGATTCAGTTGTAAATTACCCATGTCACGCCAGCGTTGTATTATACTTACATTCACTGCACACCGCGGTAAAAGTAACTGCGTTTGGTACATGTTTAACGGAAAATTGGTAAAGCATTTTCAGCTCACCATAAATTAAAACCAACACCTACTCGAATTTCTAGAGACTACAGTAGCCTCCGATGTAAGGGTTGAAAATACTAAAACTTGAATAATGTTTTTCTCGGGAATTATAAGAATTTTACAAAAAAAAGAAATTTTATGATATTGACTTTTTTCATGGCGCATCTAATCACAAATTTTTTTAGATAAGTTGTGAATCACCCTGCGTTTATAATAATAATAATAAATGGTCTTTATTTTCAATACATTTACAAAAATAGTTAATTACATTAAACAATAATGAAAAAAGGCGAAGATCAGATGGTTACGCCTGGCTTAACCTCTGTTTTTCATCTTAAGCTGTAAGTCAAGACTTGAGATATACAAGAAAGAATAAATGTACATACTCATGCAACATGCATTTGACATATACATATTCATATAATATTGCATATCAGTATTAATACACATACACATACATATATACCGTGCATTCTAGATAAAATAGCAAAAAAAAATATATGTATATTTGCAAGGAAATAGAAATATCAAGCAATGTTTATTCCATAGAGCAACTTTGTTCAGCAAAGAGAAAATTTTTATAAGCATATTTGAAAGACGAGAGGGATTTATTTTTGAGATCTACCGGTAACAAATTAAATATTTTTGAAATTTGATAAGTAAAGGAAGTCTTGAAGAATTCTGTACGATGGCAATTATGTACATCTGTCCTGTATGATATTTTTCTATGAAGATATTTAGGCAATCTATTATCTAAAATTTTCTTAAAGAGGCAAGCAGAATGCAATAAACGTCGACGAGACATATATAACCATCCTACATCGCTAAGTTTATGAGAAATATGTTGTCTACGTCTTATACCAAAAATTAGCCGAAGACAAGAGTTTTGTAAAACCTGAATTCTTCTACCATCCTCAGCACATATACAAGGCCCATACACCACATCACAAAAATTAAATTTAGACAATATCAATGATTCTCATAAAATATTTTTTATTTTTTGAGTAAGAAAAAACCTATTACTATATATTGCTTTTAAATTTGCATATGCAGAACGAATACATTTGTTAATATGGGTCTTAAATTTTAGGTTTGTATCAATAATAAGCCCTAAATTTTTAGCCGACTCCACCGGAGTTATTTGTTTACCGTCAACGTTTATCATAATATGTTGAGTTATAGCTGATCGTATTTTAAGTGGGCCAAAAACGAGTACCGATGTCTTGCTGGCGTTAATATTTAGTGAATGGCGTTTAGATACATTAACAATAGAGGAAATGTCACTATTTATATTTTTTAAAGCCTCCAAATAGTCACAAGAATTAAAAGATGTATTAAGTTGAGTATCGTCAGCATAAAAATGTATTTTACAATGTTGTGGTGTTTGCGCAAAACTAGATGTGTACAGAGTATACAGGGTTAACTATGACTTTGTACAAATATTTTAAGAGGGGATAGGGAAAAATAAGAATTAACGGAATCGCCCTTCAAAAAAATTCCAAACTTATTTATAAAGCCAAAAAAATTTTTTTTCGATATTATTTTAAATCCTTATTTAACGCCGCCAATGAACTTGCTTGTTGGTTGCATACTCTACAAGCATGCAACAGTCGCTCATCAGTCAGTATCGCTGTCATGTCATAATTGAATTCCTGTGTTTACGTTGTAATTTTGTGTTCTTCTTCAGTTTTTAGTGCCTTATTTTAATTTTTAAACGTTTTATAGTTATTAAATAAAGACATTTGTGTTAGGTGCAGATACTTTCCCACAGTAAGTATAATTCGCCGGTTTGGTTTTCTAGGTTATGGGACAAGGTACCGCGGTTACATTAAAACGTCTATTATCCTTTTCGTTCGATTTTGTTATAATAAATAGGCATCTAATCTATCTAATTGTATCGACGGGAAGTGTCTTTTATCGGTAGTGTGTGGCTGTAATGAGCGAATATGTAGTTCTACCAGTTTATAACGAAATAATGGAAATCGAATGCAAAATACTGGAGCTAAGTGGATTAACTGTTACCTATCTATCAGGTATTATTACTAATAAGAATGTTAAATTTCGTTTCTACATTTAGAAATGCTGCAAAAAAAACGACGATGGTAGTAGATATTGTTGACAGATGTAAGTTTTATCTATGGATCTAAGCCATCTCAGTCGGTTCTTATCATAGGCGCCGACTTTCCGTAGGAAAAAAAGGTTTTGCCCCATTTTTTAAATATCGCGCTAAAATTCTGGAATAATTTTTTTTATTGTCTTTTAGACCTCCCTGAGCACGTGGTTAAATTTTTTGTACTTAGTCATAGTTAACCCTGTATAAAAGAGGACCCAAAATAGAACCTTGCGGCACACCAGAGGATATTTTCAGTGGTGTAGATTTGGTGTCATTAATTTTTGTCATTTGATCTGTTACATAAATAATTTTGAAAAAAAACAACTGTTTGAGACATTCCAACATATTTTAAAATAGACAATAGCGTTTCATGATTTATTGTGTCAAAGGCCTTAGAAAAATCAAGAAGAATTAGTACTGTGATTTCTTTTCTATCCATCCTATCCTATCATATCTATCCTTATCATAATGCTCGATTCCAAAAGAATAACAATTTTCCTATCGGATAATATTAACATTATTGATTGTTTTGAACGTTTATGCTATTAAATTTTTGTTTCTGCTACTGTTCAATAAAGATATTGATTATAAGATAAAATATTTAGTACCTATCTTAAATTAAACACAAACATTTCTTTCAATTACCTGTGATATAATTTATTATGTTATATTGTTAATATCCTTAAACTTGTATTTAGAAAGGAATAATCGGAAATAGGACACTATAATTAATGGTCTAGATTTTCTAACTAAGCCAACGTTTCGATTTATTTTAAATCTTCTTCAGGGCTACAATAGAAAGCAAGAGATAAGATTTATATAAAAAAAACAATATTGACAATGTAAACTTTAAAAACAAAACAAAAGACAAAAGAATAGTTATACATACATGTGAAATTTTTTTTTTTTTTTTTTTTTGAAAAAACATATTAAAATACTATTCATTAAACAACAAAACATTAGATTAAAATATTAGTTTTAAAATTTTGTTTAAAAAAATTAGTAGCACCCTTACCTAGTGAGACAAAACCAGAGTCAAAAACAATAAAATTATTATTCATCATATAATGAACAAGTCAGTAGGAAATGCTTTTACTAAACGATATAAATATATAGTGGTAAACTGTAATGTTTCGAATAGTCTTCTAAATTAAATATAAATATCAGACATCGAGATACTAATTAATGAAAAGTAAAAAACCCAGTAAGAAAAAGCAATAAAAATAAGACGTTGACAACAAAAGAAAGAAATGATGTACTGAATGTTCATATGAATGAATAGTATTTTAATATGTTTTTTCAAAAAAAAAAAAAATCACATGTATGTATAACTATTCTTTTGTCTTTTGTTTTGTTTTTAAATTTTACATTGTCAATATTGTTTTTATATATATATATATAATTCTTATCTCTTGCTTTCTATTGTAGCCCTGAAGAAGATTTAAAATAAATCGAAACGTTGGCTTAGTTAGAAAATCTAGACCATTAATTATAGTGTCCTATTTCCGATTATTCCTTTCTAAATAATTTATTATATAAATAAATTTAAACTCTAAAGCATTCTGACACCTTCACTGATTAATGTTCTGAAAACAGAAACACCAAAAATATTGTGCATGATTGCAAAAGATAGGAGTTCTTCCGACGTTGGATACCACTTTATCAAGAGAAAACTAGCAGCAAGCGTACGATTTACTGGATACTGCAAGTCATATAAATAAGAGATGAAGAATGTTTCCAGGACAGAAACCCGAAAGAGCGTAGGTGTTAAAATGTAGCCATTTTAAATCTCACCAACTTCCGGAAACTGACAGGAACATATTTCAAAAACTATTTGAGTTCTTCAATGATTAATAAATACAGTAAAGACATATTCTACAGGATGTCCAAGGTGTTTCTCTTAACCAGTCCTGAAGAATTTTGAATTAATTTGGGAACTGATTGCAATCTATTTTTTAATATATGTGTGACACGATCGACGTTGATTAATATTTTTTGCATAACATATCCCGCATTTCTTCATTAGAATAGTATATTCTGATGTTAGCAGAATAAGTCATACTTTATGTGCTACGCATGGAAAGTTCAAAACTATGTTCGAAGCACATAAAATATCTTATTCTTAACTTCAGATACTATTTTTTTCCCCAAACGTTTTATTTTCTAGTTAAAATGATTAAATTAACTAAGAAAAAAAACGAAGTCTAAATATTGTAATATTGAATCTTTAACTTATTTCACTGTATATACCCTCACTTACCATTGCCATACCATACGTACAATCGTTTGCAATAATAATGTTACTATTTTAAATTAATTTTGCGATTTCTTTTGAACTGCTAACCTATTTGTAATGAAATCTACTTTCAATTTTTAACATTAGTTCTTAGCTGTTTCACTCGCCAATAGAGATTTAATGTGATTTCAACTTAGAACTTCCAGAAGTTCAAAAACTGTTTTGAAGGAGTGTCACTATTATTGCAAAAGCATGTACTTGCATGACAGTGACTGCAGACTGAAAATCAATGTAGAAATGGCTGATGAACCTTCCGAGGTAGTAGAGGCGGCTAGAATGACTGTAGAAAATTTGTTGCCGACGAAATCTGGTGCAGTATATGAAGCTGACCTTCTCAAGTTCGAGAAATGGTGTGTTAAATTTGAAGCTTAATGTATGTGAACATTGAAAAATACAACAATTTGTATTCCTTTTTTTTAAAAGACAAGGAGAATGAAAGTCAAAGAAATCGAGGGTCTTCTTAAGGAAACATTTCGATAGATTTTTGTCTGATGCTCCAGATGGAAAGTATTTGGCGATAAAAGTAATAAAATTACATTTTGTTTATTTCATATTGCGCTAACCAACTCTTATTTTTCAGGTAATTTTTATATCTGGGGCATGCCGTTACGACGAACTAGTGAAGATAACAATTGGTGGTAGTAAATTCCTAACACTAAAACTAATAGGAACAGAGTACGTTAATTTGCGTCGTATCGATTTTAAGGAATTACTTTATTCTCTTTGAAATATCAAAATGAGAAATATTAGAAAGCTGTTATGGGTGTTCATGGTAGTGTAGCAAAGAAAGAGGCATTGTATTTGAAGCTTCCAAATTGGGAAGAGTATACAGAGCATTGTCTGAGAAGAAACAATACTTGTCGATAGAGAAGGGGGATATGGCTGTGCTAAAAAGGCATGGGGATTGGAAATCGAATGCAGTTGCTGAAGAATACATGAAAAATTCTGTAGAACGTAAGACCAAAATTGCTAAGATAATTCTTCAACCTAGATCTGCGAAGAATGTCGAACAATTTTCATTTAATGGACCCACTACAAGCAATATATCTTTAAAAACAGTTGACCCTAGAAATATTGTGATGAGTACTGATATCGCAAAAAGTGGAGGGTTCTTAAATGATGCAAAACGTCACAATTGTACTTGCACTATAAATATTAATAATAATAAACACAACAAAAATAAATGTTTATTATCAAAATTGAATTCATATAAAGTTTTTATACGGTTAAAAGTATAAGTACTTATCAAACACGCAGAATACAATTTAAACCTTGAACACCCTCTATTTCTTAAACCAGCGACATTCGTATAACGCATGATGAGCTCAAACCAAATATTTTGGTATCTAGTATCTCCAGCTTAGTGTTGACCCATTCTTTCTGACTCATCCTGTATATATAGGCTAATTTGGTTAAATTTAACAATACTTTGGACACTCCTACCTGCTCTGTCTCGGTTCGGTTATACGAAACACCCAGATGTACTCATCTGTGAATTGTCGACATGATAAACTGTTAGCACATTTTAATTTAGAATTGCTTTTTAAAAATAAGATGTATATTTCGCGCTGCATTTTTGTACAAGTAGTAGTACATTAAGGATTGTCTAGATATTTGATGAAACGACAAAGACATTAGCATTTTGAAGGTGTGTGGTTATTTGATTGTTTCAGGCGGCGGCTTCTTTCATACAAAAGTTAATAACTGTACACCCATATAGAATATTTATCGTCGTTCTGATCTTATTCAATGGAACGCTAACAAAATTATTCAATTTGTTATTCGGGCTTTACTTGTCCGACCGTGATTGTAAACGCACATGGTGCGGGTGAATTATTGAGAAATAGGTTGCACACGCACACTACATTGCATCTGCATAGAAGAAATAAATATATGTATATTGATATTAATAGTTTATTAAACGGTCTAGTTTTACTGAAATCGTTGGGGTTACATTACGTATACAGGGTAATTCAGAAATTATATAAAAAAATACAATTTTGTAAAGAAAAAATCAAAAAAGGCAGTTGGAAAATGATTTAAATACACTTCTTCACGGCACTGAAATCTGGTTCACTGTAAAACCTGATAAAGGTCCATTTACACACATCAGTGACGTATCAGTTTAGTATCGGTTCAGTATCAGTTTAAAATCTAAGCACGATATTTTATTTTTCACTGATACTGATACGGATCTGACACGGCACTGATGTGTGTAAATAGAGCTTAAGGCGGCAATCTGCAACCGGACAAAAAATAGAAAGAAATGCTCAAGGAAAGAAATAAATAACATTTTATAACGCCGATTTCATACAGCAAATTTTACTACTATTGCCGCTATTGTTATTAATTATTAACAGATTTAATTTGTGGTTTTAATTAATAAAATAGTCTGACATACTTGATATTACAATATTTTGGGCCCGTCTTATCCAGTTTCTGCAAACTAACACAAATGTTTCCGCTTCTTATCCGTTTTGAACTCGTAGGTTATTGACAGCAACTATGATACGTTTCCGTAAATCATCAATAGTATATATTCACTTCGGAGCCATACCCTTCATTTTTTAAATATCCCCATAAAAATAAATCCAAATGATTTAAAGTCAGGAGAACGTGGCTGCCATGGTACCGGTCATCCAAGTCCAATCCCTTGGTGTTAATACTTGAACATACTGTACATGATACGGACATAATTGAACTCGTGTATGATACGTCACACTGCTGCAATAGGCCGTGGAAGTCCTATACCTCCATGTCTTCCACAATTCGCTTTCAAATTTCCCTCGTGCTGCACTACACTTGCATTCATTGCATACCGCTGTAAAAGTAGCTGCATTTGGCACATGTTTACCGGGAAATCGTTTTGCGAAAGCATTTTAACAGCTTACTATACACATAAGCCATTTTTGACACTAATGTAAACACTGGCGTCACAAAAACTTTAGTGCGTACAAAAAATAATCAGATTTCAATATTTGGAATCGCCTGTCTAGAGACTACAGTGACCCAGCGATGTAAAGGTTAGATAGGATAGATCATTTATAGATGTACCTATAGGTTGAAAATACTACAACTTCAATAATGTTTACTCGGAAACTATAAATATTTTATAAAAAAAAAATCCGATATCGACTCCATTTTTCATGACGC
Source organism: Monochamus alternatus (assembly GCA_037114965.1). NCBI lineage: Eukaryota > Metazoa > Arthropoda > Insecta > Coleoptera > Cerambycidae > Monochamus > Monochamus alternatus. The sequence goes on along the minus strand of CM073429.1, from coordinate 54,237,685 downwards.
ATCTATTCCCAAATTCTTTTAGATAAGTTCTGAATCACCCTGTATATCAACCTTCTGGTTATAAAGTGAATTTTACTTGTTACATAAAAAATAAAAAAGTTTAGACACTCATTATTTAATTACATTTCTTTTTTCTCCCATATATTTTATGTTTCTTTAATCACTTGATTAAGATATATATTCAGAGTGGCTTAACAAAAACTTGACATGGAGGATTCGATACAAATTTTTTCGAATATTCAAGCAGCTTTTAATGCTATTACATCCTAGGTCTTGTCAGAGCGTCGGCTGCTGTCAAAATATTCCTTCTTGGGCGTGAATAAAAACGTGTGAATACAGCCATACTTAACAACGTTTGTCTCTTGCCGATGGATCTGGACAAAATCTCGTTCAATAATCTTGCGGCAGGTAGACCGCAGACCAACTATATTTGAGGAGAGGATTTGCACCCTCTCTGTGGGTATGGTAGGATTCAAGAATGTTGACTTGGGTCAATACCAGTCGAAATTTGACCACCCTTCTAATTACTGAAGTTTTCCAGGTTTCTCTCCTCAAATAAAATAATATCTTTTAAAGAACGTTTGTAAGACACACATTATTTTACCATTCTAACCCTACATTTCTAACATTTATTTTCACATATCTATAAACAAAAGTGAACATTTTATGTGCAGAACTATGTAAGTTCTCTGTAGTGTATATAACAATATTTAGATCTAGAGTTAAATTTAAAAAATACGTATTTGAAAGATTTTTGTATCTAAAAATTTATTGGTTATCTTTGATTACTCGCAGGTGGCATGAGATAACATTCCTGTTATTTGCTAAGCTCTATATTATTAAGTTCTTAAAGAATACGGCTTCCTAAGGTTTATATTTACAAATGTTGAAATATATCAATTTTTATTTTATTTATGTAAGAGCAATTGTCTTAGTGCCAATAAACTTTTAACATTTATATTTAACACATTAATTCCAAAAGATCAAAGCAAAATGCTTGTATTTTCTTCATCTCATTCATTTTATAACGTTATGAAATAAATTTTACTCGTAGTTGTGATGATAACTTGTTATATATTTAGTAGTTAATATTATAAATATATAGTGATAGCTTTCTCAGTCATCAGTTGCTTAAAAAACAAATAAAATATTTTAAACATCAGAAGCAGAAACAATACACCCATTTAATTATATATATATTCACATAAAATAATAATCAATTGCACAGTACCGTTACTTAACAGTTTATCAGTGTTTTCCATCAGTTAATACTTCTAAAATACTGACTGGACTGAGATTCATGCTCAACAAATTATTTGACATATGGATTGACATGAACAAGAAAACTTATACTAAATTCATTGTTTAATTTCAGTAAACAGAATTACTGTAGTCAATTTAAACTCCACTTGTTTCGATGCTTATGAAAGTTCAAGAAGTCATTAAACTTTAAAACAAAATTTGATAAAATATTGTTAAGCATTAGAAGCATCTGTGTTGTGCTCTGTTAATTGTAAGATTATATACTCATATAGTTATGATAAACTTTTTGAAACTTTTCTCAAAAATCAACACAAACGAAAAAAATTGGTCTTTTTTTCTAAAATAATTTCTAATGGTTCTTCTATGATCCTTCAAAGTTTGGAAATGTAACACATGCATTCAAAATTGAATAAAAAATTGCCTCCCTTATATATCCAGGTTGCACGAAATAAGATGTTATCTATCACATTTTCTTCAATTTCTTAATGTTTGTTATACTTAAAAAATAACCTAAACCTACAGTCAAAAGACGAATTAGAGATTGCCATAAACTATTTGAATAATGAATAACGATTATAAACAAAAAGTTGTTCGTTATTTACAATAATTAATGAATCATTTTACTTATTTATAAAAGTATATTTGGCTGTTTAATTCATCACTTCCAGTTAAAAAATACTCAGTGATATATGAAATAATACAACCAAATGCTATACATTTTTTATGAGGTCTGAAATGTTCTACAATTATGCGTGGCTTGAAAATGCCTGAAATTGAAAGTAGTACTACGCTGACAAAAAACTTTCTTTTTGTTTTTTTACAGAATACATTTTTTTAAATACCTACCTGATCGTTACCGGGATCTGATCTCCCTATACATGGTGAATACAATAACCAAATGTCTACTTTAACATCTGAACAATGGACAAAATAAACCAAATAATCATGAAACTTTCGAAAGTACAGTGAAAATGTAGAGAAACTGTTGTAATTCTACAACTCATTTAAAGTAACGTAATTTGTACGAATATCGTGTAACTAATGTTAATTATATTGCAGAATTACTAAGTAGGATTTATCTGTAAATAATTTAAGAATAAATGTCATAAATAATATGATTATTTGAATAAGTAGGTAGATCTTTTTTCGAATAATGCGTAACTCTGTTTGCTCCCCTAGAATCCTATAGCACCGTCCAGACTTGTTATAATATCTAAATTGTGCTAGTAGGATTTTACGATTAAATAAAACATTACCGTTACTACATTACATGTTAATAAAACAATATATTCCTCACAAAGACATATTTATTCATACTGAGCTTGTTTTATTTTCTGCTGCTCTATGTCAAATAATATATTTGCACGAGTCCATCCCAAGTGTTAAAAAACACAATAAACCCCATTACAAGTCTTGGAGAAAATTTATGACTGAATTTAATGCGTCGTTAAGTATCTAAGATTATTGATATTAACTGAAACGTCCGCTGGTGTTTTCACAGCGGGTTGTCCCATTTGGATTTTTCCGAACGCATTTGCGAAATGTGTACATCACTGTTATTTGCATAATCCTCCGAGTAGCACCTTGACCAGTAGTGTCTACAAGGTGAACAATGTTCTTACGTTTAAATATTGACCGGTGGTCTGAAGACAAACATTTAATGTAACGGCTGTTGTCGTGACGAGGTGCACGACAGGCTAATATTTGTTCATGGCTTACAGCAATTCAATATTTTTGACACATTCAGTCATATCGAGATGGGTATTTTAGGAAAGTTTCAAGAATAACAGTTAGCTTCTAGGTAAGCTTCTAGATGACAATAAGGAGCCTGTACCAAACAGATTATATCTCTAACAAAATCGCAACCCCGCCATTTCCAAACAAAAAATGACGTACCGAATAATCTAGTTTTCTTTGTTTTTGATAGGGAAACCATGATTTATATATTTTTAGGTATTAATAATATTGTGTGAAACTAACTACTCTGTGGACAAAAGCCCCAACCAGCGTTGAATTACACCCACATCTACCCATATATTCCTTATTATTAGCTTTTGTAACATTTTTTAATGTATTAGAAAGGTATTTTAAGCTAATATAAATCAAATCTCCTACAATTCCTATCAATGAAGTCATATGTATGTTCTCTGATACCAGACATCTAGGTATGCTAATGAACAATTCCACAGACAAAGCTCTATTCAATAATTATCTAAAGAAAGTAATCTATCTAAATTTACTAACCTTGCTTTAATGAAAACACTCTATAAATACCTAAAAATATATAAAAACTTTTACATAAAGGGTATCTAAACATTATTCAAGTAGGTAATGTCATATTTAATTCATTGACAGGCTGTCACTTTTGTCATTTTCGATATTTAACTTCAAATAATTTTAATTTTTATAATAATTTTTATAGTTAGATATATAGATTATTTAACTCAAATTAAAGGAGGCCACCTGAAGAAGCAATCCTAAAAATGCAGAAATAGGTCAGATCTCTTCTATTGTGGTTGAATTGCCGTGTTCCAACTGCCAAAAGTGAAGTTAGATATTTATAGAGTGTTTTTATTAAAGCAAGGTTAGTAAATTTAGATAGATTAATCTCTTTAGATAATTATTGAATAGAGCTTTGTCTGTGGAATTGTTCATTAGAATACCTAGATGTTTGGTATCAGAGAACATACATATGACTTCATTGATAGGAATTGTAGAAGATTTGATTTATATTAGCTTAAAATACCTTTCTAATACAGTAGAAAACATGATTTATTGAAAATTGTAGATATAGATTTGTATTTATCAAATGTTTATACAATTTTGCATTGACTATTTCTCTACCAAAAGAAGTTGATATCCTACAAAAGAAGATAAAAGCTCGAACATGCTCTGTATACATGTCAAACATAACAAGCTTACAACATGACCACAACAAATGTCTTGGATTATAATAAGATGGCTACATAGTACTCCAAAATCTTTAATAAATTCCAGCCTACATAGTGCAATGTTGTCAAGCTTATAATAGAATATCCTATTTGATATCTTAGTTAGATTTGTTATTTAGTAAATTTTATTTAAGCACTAAAATATGTCGTAACCTTGCAGTGAGTTAACTTCTATGAAAATTTTCAAATCATTTGCAAATATTCGGCATTAAAATGTTTAATAATGTCATTGATAAACAAGACAAAACATATGGTACCCAGAACGTAGCCTTGAGGTACTCTTTACATTAGCAACATGTAATTAAATTTCAATTCCCCAAGTTTCCCAATTGACGATTTGTAAAATATGCCACGAGTAGTGGATTGGAATAACTATATGCCTGTAGTTTTAATAAAACGTTATAATTAATTTTATCAAAATCTTTAGAGTCGGTATAGATTCTTCACTAATAAAAAGAGTTTTTAACGAAGCCCATTTAATTTGTAGTTTGAATTAATTATCATTTAGAATTTTTATTGACAAAGAATTAACACATACCAAAATATAGCAATTTTGACATATATGGAGTGACTATAATAAATCTGAATTTTTATAGCAGTCAAGAAAAAATTTTAATTAGCGTAGCTGTAGAGAGTATAAAGTATCTCCAAATATATTTCCATTACCAGAATTTCTAAATCTAAAGAACAAAATAATACCTTTGCATAGACAAACAAATGAAACAATTAGAAAACGGGCAGACTGCAAACAAACATAAAACAGGAACTAAAATAAAGAAATACTTTATTGCAAAATAGAAAGTATATGTAAATAATTTTAGTTATTAATTGTATAAGGGAATTAACAAGAATTAATATACTAGAGTTACATTTTTCGAGAAGATTAAACGCTGGTTAATTTTCCCAATATAATTGAACGTTTTATCCACGACCACAGCCAAAACCAGTCAATTAGAATTTCGAAATAAAAAGGAAGGGTATTGGAGAAGGAGCAATTACAGAAGAACTGCTACTATCCTACTTTTTCAATGTGGAGGAACGGTTTGCTGCCTCTTCAATGTGGACAAAATATTCCATGCTAAAATCAATGTTGAAAGTGCACAAAGGTATTGATATTTAGAAATATGGTAAACTTACTTCATATTTGAAAGTAGAATAATAAATAAATTATAAACCAAAGAAAGCAGGTACTGGAGATAAGTCAAATTGAAGAGTTTTTGATGCACCGAATGAGGAATATTTACAAGTTAAGGTTGAAAATACACGATTTTAATATTTCAATTTATACATTGAGCGTTACAGGTTGCACGATCATATGAGTAGCAGGTGCTTGTCGATGCAATAAATTAACATTTTTGAATATCACCCATGTTCAAGACAAAACCCTATACGTACTCATTCCGGATACAAAAACAAATATTTCAAGAGGTTTCACGGTCATGGAAGAAACTTTTTCAGTCAATGATGTAGAAGTGTGTCAAAAATACATCAATCTGCGACGTTAAAATGCTGGTGGGAGATTTTTCTTGCAATATGTGACTGGAACACAAAGGACTCGCAATAATATTATGGAAATTAGGTTTCTGTCAAATTGTCTGAATTTTTGATATGTTGAGATTTTGTCATCCTGAACAAAAGTCTCCATGGGCACAAAGTGCCAAAATGAACATTTTGGCAGCTACGGAGCTGCCAAAGCTCCCCTGACTCGTTGCAAAACTATTCATTTTACAGATGTCAAAAGCATATTTTAATTATTCTAATATATAGGGTAATGTTTTTGAAGTCACTGGATTCAACCCTCATGTCAGATTGGACAAATTGACCGTTGACAGCTGTCAATACACTGTCAACGAAGAATAGAAAAGTAAATATTCTCTTTTCACATTGAGAGTTTCGGCTTTTGAGGGATCTGAATTCAATTCTCATGCCAGATTGGCAAAATTGACAGTTGACAGCTGTCAATTGACTGTCAACGAGGAATATAAAAATAAATATCCTCTTTTCACATTGAGAGTTTGGGTTTTTGAGGTCGCTGAATTCAATTCTAATATCAGATTGGAAAAATTGACAGTTGACAGCTGTCAATTCACTGTCAACGAAGAATAGAGAAGTAAATATTCTCTGTTGACATTGAGAGTTTGGAATCTTGAGGTCGCTGAATTCAATCAATTTTTCCAATCTGATATTAGAATTGAATTCAGCTCCCTCAAAAGCCCAAACTCCTAATGTCAACAGAGAATATTTACTTTTCTATTCTTCGTCGACAGTGAATTGACAGCTGTCAACGGTCAATTTGTCCAATCTGACATGAGAATTGAATTCAGCGACCTCATAAACCCAAACTCTCAATGTGAAAAGAGGATTTTTACTTTTATATTCCTCGTTGACAGTCAATTTCAGAAATTCCTTATCGAGTGAATTTAAATAATCCCGATCAAAATGACAAACAAGATTGTTCTTGAGATAAATGTTAATGTTAATAATAATAATAATTCTAAATAAAATGCTAGAAAATCGAAGCGTGGTATTATGAATTCTAATCCATTAGTGTGTTAAAAGGCCTTTCCCTTCTTAATATAGTGGTCGTGGATAAATATTTTTAATAAATATATAATGAAAATTTTTGTTAACATAAATTCAACAATATAGCTATAATGAAGGTAGAAAATGCAGATTTCTTCATAACAATAATACCTTCTTAAATACTTTGCCTACGATTTACTCTCAAGACATATGCCACTTAACATTCAAAGAGCGCTTATAAATGAAATAAATTATTATTTCAAAGCTCATTCACGTCATTTTGATTCCATATAAAAATAATCACAAAGACTCATTTATTAACCCACATTGCTTTCGAAAATCAAGCCTTGTACACAATAGTAACAGAGTAGATTCAAGGCCAAAATTTAAATATAGCATGACCTAAATGTGCAGAACTAAATATTCTTTGTGACACTACTTAATGGAAAATTCACAACATATTTTTAAACAAAAAATCTGAGTTTTTTTTCGGGGTAATTAAACTTTTAAAACCTGCGTACGCTTATGTAATTGCATCATTAAGTACTTCCCATCATTAATTATATTGAGAAATGTTTTTTATATCAGCGTCCGTTGTTCCAATAATAAATATCTAAATTAACGTTAGAGAGATGGTGTAACTATTTTTAGTTATTAGCAAATACATTTGGATAACAATACTGTTAATTACAGTAATTTGTTTATTGTCAGCAGAAATTTTAATGACCTGGAACGAAATGAAATTTATCACAACATAAAATTTTAACATCAATGCTTTTCGATTTACATTCTAATAGCAACAAAAGTAAAGGGTAATTCAGTCATAATGCCATTAATTTTAAGATAGGAAAAAATGAGTATAATGCGAATACACGATTTAAAAAAAAATTAAATGTTTATTTACGGCGGAAAAAATATTTTCAACCTATTAATTAAATCCTCTTTTCAGCCTATCCCTGACCCCTGGCGGAAATTCAACTCAGTGTCGCTCTGACGCGACGTTGCCAAATTTAAATATTTTCCTATAGTACTTACTTATTGTAATATGTAATTAAAAGTAATTAACATATTAAGTTTCAACATAAAGACTATTTAATATTGAAATTACAAACCACCACATTGTCATTACCATTCACATTTCAATACATAAATAGTGAAATAAAATCCAATACTAACTAGGTTAAATTATTAAGAGAGGCTGAAACGTTTTTTGTAATACAGTCAATAGTAAAACCGTGCTGTCAACAAAAACAGTGCGAGACATACCTCTTCAATGATCAGTAATCCGGCAATCCGAGTATTGACCTACTGTATTTTAGGTCAATAACCTTGTTTTCAATGTATACTCAATGACAAGCGCTGCAGAGCTGCAGAAGCGCTAAATAACAACAGAAACAAACCATAATTAAATTTGAATTTTTACAAACACCCGGAGTGATATCAATAGGAAATTACGAGAATTTTATAATAAATGCCAACCGCAGTAATCAACGCCGACATTAGACTATAATCGGCACAGCTAAACAGTTGGCAGTTCAAATTCCTGTTTAATATGTTATCAGCGGAACATCGTTCGGGTTCGTTTTCCTATGCAGGCAAGCCCGCCATCAACTGAATCTTCTCTCTCTTCTTTATCCATCAGTCATTATTTTTGCCTAAATATAAATGCAATTCAGCTTGGGTAAAGTGAAGTAGTGAAATACCATTTTAATAGATATTTGCATCTGTGTTTTCCGTATGTGTCTGTTATTCGGTACCTACTGATTCACTGCTGAACTCAACTTGATTCTGATTTCAATAATATAACGTAAAGGTGACAAAAAATAGGTATGTTTTATTCAAAATTATTTACTGTATACAATTTTGCGGAGCTTTAGAACTTGCCTTACTTGATTTTACGTCAGAATTTGACACACATTTAATGAAAACCTTAAAAATGTTAAATATAAGGTACCTCAAGGAATATACAAAATGCATATATTTTAGACAACAAAGAGGTTTGTCATTAGAAAAAAATCTATCACTTCAGTACCAAACATGCTGTTATTATTGTATGTATTTCTGAGTGGCAACGCTGCTGGACTTCTATATAGCTTCAATATTCGTACGCGTCATCAGAAAAATTGTAGCCTACCAGGAGAATCGTGTTACCGATTTTTGTGGGGTGATTTGTTTATCTTTAGTTTTATTGGGTTTTTGCCACACTTCTGAAAAAATAATAAAGGTTAATTAAATAAGCCCTTGCGCCAAACGGAACAGTCAAGGGTTATTTTTGAAACTACGTTTGCCTAACCAAAAAAATTCACACTGAAAAAAGCAGATAAGAAAGAAATAACAAAAATCACATCACTATCGCGCACTTCCGTATTATTGACGTTTCAAAAAACTCTCTGTTTTCGTTCTCAAAATCGTAGTAAAAATATTAAACGTATGTCAAGCTTGACAGTTTAAAATTTGTTTATCTGCTTCCATAGAGATGTTGAATGATTTTTATTTTATTGTTACTTACTTCTTCTTGATACAATTGTAGCCAACAATGATCGATGTTTACTGAACAGTTTGACACACACTCATCTCCGTTCAACAAAATAATCGCGGTCTCTTTTAATTTTCTTTTTGTTGCGTTATCTTCCTTCTCTAAAATTTTTGCCGAACCCCATTGAATCAAATGACCGTTCTCCCAAGCGTTTTCGCAAATTTTGGATTTTTCAAATTTGATGGGGTACGGCAGAAATTTTAGAGAAGGAAGATAACGCAACAAAACGAAAATTAAAAGAGACGATTATTTTGTTGAATGGAGATAAGTGTGTGTCAAACTTTTCAGTAAACATCGATCATTGTTGGCTACAGTTGTATCAAGAAGAAGTAAGTAACAATAAAATAAAAATCATTTATCTCTATGGAAGCAGATAAACAAATTTTAAACTGTCAAGCTTGACATACGTTTAATATTTTTACTACGATTTTGAGAACGAAAACAGAGTTTTTCGAAACGTCAATAATACGGAAGTGCGCGATAGTGATGTGATTTTTGTTATTTTTTACTTATCTGCATTTTTCAGTGTGAGATTTTTTGGTTAGACAAACGTAGTTTCAAAAATAATCCTTGACTGTTCCGTTTGGCGCAAGGGCTTATTTAATTAATCTTTATTATTTTTTCAGAAGTGTGGCAGAAACCCAATAAAACTAAAGAAAAACTAAAATTATGCCACAAATAAATAGCTTCAGACAATGATTTGTTTATCTTTTGAAAGGTCCAGTAAAACATGTTTTTTTCGATTTTCTGTCTTTCTTTAAGCCTACCGAATATGTGGTTAAAATTAATGACATTATGACTGTATCACCCTGTATACTAGGTAACATGTAAATTAATTTGTGCAACAATTATACATCAAATAATTGTTGCATTCAGTAGCATTATGGTATCATCAGTATCCTAATATACGTAATAGGTAAATAAGTTTTATGACTTCAGTCGCAACTATAAAATATATATATCAATGGGATAAAAATAATTTATATCAAAGAGTTACACCTTTGCATTTGCATAATTAATCATAGACTACGGTTCTTTCAGAAATGTATGTCAGAATGGCATAAATACATAATATGTAAATGGCATAACTTTTATAAATTTATTTATTATACGGACACTCATAGCATAACAACACAAATACAAATGACTTCAAATGCGCACTTTGTTTTGCATTTTCTGGGAATTGAAGGCTTGGCGATTAAAAGCACTGGCAATATATTTTATTTAATTTTTTAAACGATGATAATTATATTGTGTAAAATATAAATGACGGAATAAATTTCAATTTACGGCATTACGATGCAGGAAGAATGCCCCATATTTTCAAGATTCCGTACTTTTGTTAATTGTAATCATTAAAGCTATAATTATAGAAACTATGTGAGGTCCAGTTATACAGTTAACTTCTTAAATGATGATGTTGAACTAGGATCCTAGAAATATATATTATGCTAATAGAACCAATTCTAGTTGTTCTATACTTGACAGCATTATATAACAAATTCCATGTAAACATATATTACCCTATTTAATATCAATTGAAAACATGAATGACTAGCACTATTATCTCACGACAAGATCATATGAGAACGTGACAATCGTGACTGCTTTGCTTTCTTTCACTTGTATTGTTTAAGACAACTAATAAAACGCTTTCAGTTAATACTCGGAATTAAAAACAAATTGTATTTAATATACAGTAAATATAATCGATTAACAAAAAGATTACATAAAAAACGAGTCAATAATGAACGTCACTTGGAAATTTTCGTTATTAAATGGGACTCATTCTAAATAGTCCATTGAAAAGTTACATTTGGGGTTGCATTTTTTAGAGGACGCACTTTTATTGTTGGGATGTGAGGGGGGTCAAAAAAAGCTTGACTTGAGGTTTGTGGGGTCACAACCCTCCAACTTCGGTCGCCATCTTGGAAAAAGGGGGATAAATTGTTTTTAGCATTTATCGGGTAAACTATTGGTCATATACAATTTTTTTAAAAACATTTTTTATTTCAAATTGAATCCTTCACAATTTTAGTCCAGTAACTTTTTGTTGTAAAATAAATAAGATATTAGAGAAAAACAATGAAAATTTTTGGTGGTGGTGGTGGGGAAAAGAGTCAATAACTATTAAATAACAATATTGAAATGTCTATAATAAAAGATACGTGGAATAAGTTTAGAAAAAATTACAAATTATTTTAATATTTGTCTTATGTTCTCTAACGAAAAAGTTAGGTGACAAAAAAGACTCACTTTGTCAACTGAAAATTTAACGAATATGTGGACTTTTGATGACAGTTTTCGAAAAATAATATTAGCAGAAAATTGAAAAGACATCATCACTAGTTACTTTATAAAGCGTTTGGCCGTATATAAAGACGAAAACTGTACGTCTAATTATTTTAGTAATGTGTCCATCTAGAGTAGACTCCAAATGTTGGCAGCAATGATGATGATGTTCAAGGTCACAAGAAGAAAAGTTCTTAAAAGTCGCAGTCGACGAAGAAGCTATGCGAGGTGGCGATCTTTGTCAGTTACCAAAGGGTTGTTGCTGAAGAGACGTTAGTGTAAGGGACTTCTTTATAATTGAAAGATAAGGAAAAACATAGTAGCTTACAGATGACTCTACAGAGTGGGAGAATGTCTGTAAAATGAGGAAGGGAGAAATAAGAAAAGACAAGAAAGATCCACCAACGTAAACACATTTGGCGCGTCTTACCTCATTTCTACGAACTAACACAAGTGTTTCTGGTTCTTGTCCATTTTGAACTCGTAAGTAATTAGCAGAAGTTGTGACATCTTCGCGTGAATCATCACTAGAGTCCACTTCGGTGCGATACAAAGTCCAAAATATTTAAGTCAGGAGACCAAAACGGCTATGGAACCTGTCCTTCTCATCCAATCCATCGTACCCCTTGAATTTCATTAAGGTACTCCCAAACTTTTGTTCAAAATGAGGGGGAGCATCATCGTGCAAGAACCACATTCGGAGTCGCACAGCTAAGGGCACATCTTCAAGAAGTCAAGAGAGATCATTTCGAAGGAACTGGAAATACCGAACCCCATTCATTTGATTTCGTAATTTGCATGGTCCAATCATCGACAATCACTGCTCAAACATTTAAGGAAAAGCGTTGTTGAAATGAATTATCAATGTTATACATCCTATTCCGTGTAAAAATAACTTCATCTGTAACTAACAGATATTAATCTGGGATTTTGAGCATTTTGTTGCAGCAACCATAATCCCTTCGTATTAATGCTTAGACACGCTGTACATGGTGCAGATATAATTGAACCTTGTGTATGATACGCCACACTATTGACTGAGATATTCCTTGTACTTGTTGAGCGATTTGCCTGGTACTTATTCCAGGATTCTCTTCAACAACCTGTAAAATGTGTTCCTCAGTTGCTACAATACGTCATGGACGATCTGGACCTCTACATCAATCCACGATTCGGTTGCAAATTTCCCGTGTCACGTCCGCGTTGCACTACCGCAGAAAAAAGTAACAGATATAAATCTGGGATTTTGAGCATTTTGTTGCAGCAACCATAATCCCTTCGTATTAATGCTTAGACACGCTGTACATGGTGCAGATATAATTAAACCTTGTGTATGATACGCCACACTATTAACTGGGATATTACTTGTACTTGTTGAGCGATTTGTCTGGTACTTATTCCGGGATTCTCTTCAACAACCTGTAAATTGTGTTCCTCAGCTGCTAAAATACTCTGGATTTCTATCTTTTCCACGATTCGATTGCCATGGACGCCCTGGACCTCTACATCAATCCACGATTCGGCTGCAAACTTTCCGTGTCACGTCCGCGTTGCACTACCGCAGAAAGAAGTAGCTGCATGTCATGTCTAGCGGGAAATCGTTCTGCGTATAGAACAAAGCTGACAAAGCATTTTGTATTACTTTACCATAAATTACAACAATATCCATCAATTATTCGGACTTGCTATAAGGGTAAGTAATTTTTAACACCTGAAGAGCTATTGTAAGAACTATGGGATTTCAGTATTCGGAATCGCCTGCATTTCGATGATGATAGAGGCTACAGTAGCCCAGCGATATAAAGGTTAAAAGTACTACAACTACTACTACAACAGTATGTAATATAGGGGGATATGCATGAATAAAATACATTGGGTTGCTGAAACAATTACAGAACGAGCAAAGAAGATTTCTGATTGATAGAAAAGCGCAAAGGTTGGTGATCTAGTAGAACATTCGTAAAACAAGAAGTGACTTTACATCGTCATGTAAGAATTTCCAGATATAGTCAAAATCCAATTTTCTTCCAAATATGTTTTAATGTACTTGAAATTGCCAATTGGAAGATGTGATACTACTATTATGTAATTAAAGTAAATCTGTCAATGAGGCCACTGCTTAGATAAAAATGGTTTCATAAAAACAATAAAGCATTAGTTTTTTTTTCACAGCTTACAAAATATCCAAATAAACAAAGAAAACCAAAGCTATGTCATGAATAACTAACTTCAGACAATATTTGAGTACGTATCCCAATCAATTCTGGAAAGCTTTGTTTTCGATTTTTAAGAGTGAAAAAAAAATAAACGTAAAAGCGGTTTTTTTCCATTGTTCTTTATTTAAAAATATATAATCCGGCCACAGATCAAGGCTATCTTCTTTAAAAAATTCATTCACTTTTATACAACATATACAATGGCAAAAGGCAAATAAACACCACCTTCCCACAATCTGCATTTATATATCTCTCTTTGATGCGCAAAAATAAACTGCCGTTATAATTAAACATCCTAAAGCGTTTCTTTCACGAATTTGAGAAAACCGTAGAATCACATTCTTCTGCGGGTGACATTTTTATAATAATAAAGGTTAATGTAAGATGAACTTTTTATCTTTTATGTATAGGTATATGTGACTATAAGAAATGTCAGCTTGTAGTAAAAGGTATGAGGGTTTGGCTATTTTATTGCCCTTAATACTTCCTCTTTAGTGGGAATTGGGGCGCAGATGTTACCGAGAAGAGAGTAAGCGTAAATTTAATGATTTAAGAGCAGCTTTTATGAAACCGGACATTTAACTTAAATTCACGACCGTAACAAAAATATTAGGTAAAGTTACTCTTCGTCACATCCTACTTAACTAAACAGTGGAATTTAATATTTGAACATTAATATTCTTTAGTGTACCTACTATACTCGCGTCAAGAATTTAGTTAAATATATAATGCAAACTTTTAGTGTAGTATATAGTTTTATTACTATCAGTTGCAGTTTCTTAAATATTTTGATGGAAATATAATGAATTATTCATTTGTTTGTATGTGTTAGGTGTCTGTTTTGTTTCGTTTATATAATTACTACTACATATAATTCGTCAGGGGCGTTTCTACTTATACAGGGCGTGAACCATTGAACGTAACTGATTGTGATTTGTTGCCTTGCAACTAATACTATAGAACTATGTATAAACAATAACTAAAACACTTACTGAGCTTAGGTCAAGATAGAATTGCCGTTGGAATCGCCCACTGGCATGCAGCTCTTGCAACAAGCTCATAACCTTTCAATAAATAAGAGAGAAACACATGAGTACCCAAGCATATCTTCACATTCTCTAAACATCAACATGTACTACTTAGATCAACTAGTAAATATATTCTCCCTCAGACTGCAGCTGGATATCAACAATACAACAATGTACACTGACCAGACCACCTCTGCAGAGATAGTTCATAGACTAGGTCTAAAACCAGAACCAGACCGCATCACCGCAGCTAGCGGCCCCTGAGATATCCCCCGCTCACCGCAGCTAACGGACGGACTGTATCACCGCAGCTAACAGCCCTAAGATACCCCATACCTCAAAATACCGTGTCACACGCAGCTAACGGCCAATAAATAAACAAAAAAATACTAGGCCGGCCTCGTCAGTAATACACTGTCATTCATAATCTCAAATATTTAATTAATCAGCTACTAACTTAGCCAATAAACATATGTTAAGCATGTCAAGTAGGTACTCAGTGATGTAACTCACCTAATAATCCAACACAACACAGGTCACTAAAACAATTGTCTAGTCCACTATTTAATAACTTAATTTAGCATGCACGCACACATTCACCCTCGAACTGTCTTAAAGAAATAAAGCGACTGTAAAAATCATTGTGATTTTTGTTTGATGTTGTCACCCAAATTATGCCGGTCACAATTTTAGTAAATTCTGGCTCAAATCTACTTGCCCTCAAACGCCATGGAGGGCGGAAATCCAGTACAGTTGCCGAAGGCTACGTTCATGACTGTTTGAGAAATAAAATGGAAATTTCGAAAAAGACAACGACCGCACGCTGAAAAACTGCACTAAAAACAGGTCACCAAAAATATTCTCTATTACCGAAAACAAGGTGCACAGTACAATAGTGCTTTTCCCAGCGTAACCTTGAAGGAATGTTCAAATGTTACCATAAATATTAAATATTAGTTTCCTTTGTTAATGCGTTAGCAATTTTCTTAATAAAAACGATTTAAATTAGAATTTGATTTTTGTGGTCTCTCTTTGCAGTCGTATAAAAAGTATCGTAAAAAACTCGTTTGAAAACCTCTTTGCACACCCGCTCGACTTGTGGACCTCGCTTTCGGCTCGGTCCTCCAATATGTCTCGCTCGTGTGTAAAGAGTCGTTTTCAAACCTTGTTGTTTAATATACTATTATGGTACCAATGAGATAACTGGAAATGTTTTATTTCACAACATTAGTTTACATATAAAGTGCAACGTACGTATAATTATAAAAAATATAATATAATATCAGTTGATCAATTGTTGCATATCGAGAATTGAACTGTCTCTTAAAAATTAGATACGCGTATATATTTTTTAGATTTGGTATCAACTATTATATCATTGGAATGATTGTAATAAGTAATATAAATCAGATACATGCCTACTTAAAACATGTAGTAATCAATATAAATGTGGTATATTTCTAATGCTTGCTATAGACTAGCCGTGAATTCGCGATTTGTAAGGAATTCGTGCATAGTGTGTAGGGTTTTTATGAATAGATTTTTAACGAATTCCTCACATTTTAACGAATTACGAATACACGCATAGTCTGTAGCAAGGCTTACTTATAACTACTATTATCACTACCTATAATCTGTCTTTTTTTTTTGTTTTGTGCATTATTATTATAATTATTTATTTTTTTAATTAGTATTGCTGGTATCCATCTACGAAAAAAATCGTTATAAGTATATTAAAACTTAGGATATGCTATGAAGAATTCTGAATAGTCTGAATTGTTTTAGTTTTTAAAGTGTCTGATATGATGAAAACCAGACAAATTTTAGGTCACGATTTTTTCGAGATTTGGAATTTGGAGTTCTCATACGAACTGAAATTAAATAAATTTTCCTAGTAGAGATGTGTTTACACATTATAAAACAATTGTAGTTTTGTAGGTCTTTCTTCACCTCTGCTTTTCATCTTGCTTTAATCGCTCTCTCCTCTTCTTACCTCCAATTGTTCGTGTCATTACCATTTTTGGCATCCTTCTCTCTACCATCCTCTCAATATGCCCTAGCCACCTTAACTTTTGCACTTTTACCACGTTTGCTATGTTATGCTCGCCTCTTTGTATAATTTTGTTATTTCCTTATTCGTTCCTGTACTTTTTCCTCCAATAATTTTCCTCATTATTTCTCCACACTTCCAGTCTTGTTTGTTCTGCTTTATTGAACGCGCATCGTAGGATGCACAGGCAAAATTTACCCAGTATATGGAATAATTTCCATCCTGAACAAAAGTTTACAATTGATATCTACAGTCAAAAGATATTTTGATTTTTTTTAGAATACTTACCTCAAACAGCAGGTATACGTTTGTTGAAAATTGCATATAAATACTATACCTTTAAAATTAATTTATCAAATCATTATTTTCTATATCTTCTGCACTCATTGACGGATAAAAATGTATGAACATATTTGACTCAGAAGTAAAAATTCCATATGAAGAGCATAACCATATTCCTAATGTCAAAGAAGATATTAAATATTACTGGTTTGCGTTCTAATTTGAAAATAAAAGATTCTGTTGCCACTTCAATTTATCATATGTTATTATAAAACATTCTGTATAATAAAAGCATTAAGGACCTATGAACTTTTCGTGTCATACATTTATGTAAGATATAACATTTATTAATAATTTCTAAAAAGTTCCTAGAAGCATAAATAATAATACATCACGCAGCTTGTCTCAATATTCTGTTAGCTCCGTCAAGGTATGTTACTGCCCTTTTATGTTTACACGGTTTACTATCCGTAGATAATTGCGCAATACAAATAATTTATTGTATAATTAACATTTACCAGACGGGTGTCTTACGTTCCCGCGACTATCGACACCTTTCTCAAGGTGCAGGAATTTCCAAACTCTGCCACCCGAACAATTATCCAAACAATGAACCATTAACGCTTGCAGACGGGTCTGAAGAATGCAAAAAATTCAGCGATAATTTATTCGTCCTATGCCCTTCCTTCCAATGCATCCAATGCATTTCAAAGCAGTGGCGTACTAACGACAATAGAAGTTTTAAAAAGTGTTTGTATGTTTTCAAAAATTACAACAATTATGTTCCCAAAATCTAATCGAATATAAGCAGATATGTACTTAAAAATTATGTCCGAAAATGATCAGTTAAAAAGTAAAAGGTGATTAATGGTAGAAGTTCTTATTACATCTTTTAGCAAGGAGTAAGCGAAAACTGAAAGAGTGGTGAAGAGACTTGAAACTGTATCTAAATAAGATAAAAACAAAATATATGGAGAAGCCTATCCTGGAATTCAAAAGATAAGAATACAGGATTAGGCAAAATGTATTACCTATTTTGTTTAGTTAATAATGGAAACACTTATCAACTATTCACCATTTTGGGAGTTTTGTTACACTCACAAAATACAGCATTGGTCAACAGAACATAACGTTTTTGTGCCGAGAAATTTATTGAATTTAATTCAATAATAGCCAAAGGAGGTTTTGACATCAATTTAATGTCCGACTCTGGTCTCTTTTAGACAAAAAGTCAAGTGTAAGAAGTGTAAATAATGCAATTAGTTCTAATCCAAAAAATCTAACATGCTGCTGTCACAGCATACTGAACGAAAAACACGAAGAATATTAAAAAAGATTTTCACCTGTACGAGACCGTAATAGTTCGAGAAACAAGTGATCCGGATATGATTAATAGATTTGAATTTTGTCGCCATATATATAATATTCGTCAAGGAATTGAAAATAATATTTATTTTCATGTGACGAGGCTCAGTCTCATTTGATGGTCAGTGATGTAACTAAACAGAATGGTTTCAAGCGTACAGAAAAACAATACAATGACAGTTCTTTATGCATATGAAACGTAGACTTTAAACAAGACGGAATAACAAATTATAGAATTGTAGGCAAGAAAAATTTTGTAGAAGAAAACAGGCAAAAATTCGAATGTAGATAATAAAAGGACAGATTTAGATACAGAAAATATGTGAAATCAGAAGCAAGAAGAGAAAAAGTGGCCCTAAAATAGGTGAAAAATGAACTGGGGATATCGAAGGAATGAAGATAGAGAAAAATAGTGAAACAACTCATCGGTATGGCTTATCAGTCTTATATTATTAAACGATATTAACTGATTTATTTATTATTTATCACTTTATCACCTGAAAGGCTGAAGAAATTATTGAATCAGCGACATGTAAGAAGGCGTTGATATGCAGAAGTCCATACTATTTTTTTATCCAGAAGCTGACAATTATCTGGATTTGTTGTTTCAGATTGCTGTTTCTATAAGACAACTAGTACCACAGTTTTTTGTCTAGACATAATTTGCTTCGGTTCTCTTTGTTTTGGTTCAATAATTTCTGATTCAAATGCCACGTTGTTAACTTAGGCTTCTTGACTTTTCGAGAGACATACTGCTCTCTTCTTCAGAAGGAGCTCCGAAATATATTAATAGGTCGCTCTTTATGGTCTAACCGATGTTTCAAATTTCGACTCTTCCTTTATTTGAAAATACGCGATACCATTTTGGATTCTCAACAGACATTTTTTTTTAGTTCATTCGTATTCTATTAATGCGATACACAAGTGTATTTATTTATTTATAGATATGCACATAACCAACAAAATAAAATCAGGTATATTCGTTTACATACATATTAAAAAGAACGGAAAAATGCCTTTTTAATATTTTCAGACTACAAAAAATATGTCTAAGTTCCAGTCAATCAATTATATTACTCAAAACTTAAACAGAAATACTACGGAGTAAAATATGCTTCAAAAAGATAATTAAATAACATATTAAATATGGATAATAGCTATTCGCTGAAAAAATCAACTAGGGGATATACCCCATTATATACTTAAATAGTAAATAGTCTTTGGGGATCTTTCAATGTTCTTTGAATAACATTCATAGCAAGAACTCCAAACAATAGAAGCATGTTCAAGCACTGGTGACTATTGCGTATTATCAACCCTAGATTCTTGATAGCTATGTTGTCAGTGTGGCCAGTAAATGATAATTTAAATACAGTCTTCATAGATTCAATTGTTGTAAATGTTGTAAATAATTTCAAGTCGTCAACATACAGCAATGATCGACAAATTGAGTCATATGTGATTTCATGTTAGGAGTACCTCAAGTATAGAACCTTGAGGTACTCCTGAAATCTCTTTTCTTCCGACTCAATTGAAACCACGGCAATACACTGACAAGTGCCTATTACATAAATATAACTTAAAAAATCTCAAAAAAATGTATATTTCATCCAAAAATAAATAGTTTATTACGTAACAAAATACCGAAGTCCAGTTTGTCAAAATTGCAAATATCGAATCAGGCAAAGAAAATTAGTAACTGTAGACCGACTTGGCATGAACTCGTGCTGATCAACACACATTAGTGATTTAACATGACTAAATCAGTAACTGTTTCAAAAACTTTACTAAAATCGTTTACAATAACAATATTTCTATAATTTTTCTATCATCTGTTTTAAACACCAGAATAACCAACACTTTCACAAAGTTAATTTAAGTTAACAATCTTGTCAAACATGGCATAACGTATACCAGCTCATTTACACACATTAACAAATAAGTATTATACTACATTTCGAATGATCCCCGTATTCAAACTTGTGCGGTAGCAAGTAGAACAACAGGTGTAACATGTACTTAATGATTACAGAAGTGTAGGGGTCGGAATTGAACATAAACATCACCATTACTATCTCCTACAGCAAGTTGTTTAGGCTACCGGTCGTTCCATAGCAGTAACATCTGCATAACTAACTGGCCTCTATTTTAAGTGGATTTTTATTTATTTATACAGGAGTCGCTGAGAAAAACAAAGCTTCTCTTATTAGGGTCACTTTCACTTAAAAATAAATGTCCCATAAACTTTTATAAATAGCCCTAGCCATAAAATTTGAATAATTACTATTTAGTAAAGCCAAGTTCATAAGCACTTTAGCTATATTTAATGAAATATGTGGAATTGCCGTGGTAAGTGGAACGAATTACGTGTTTACAAAAATATGTTAGAGTGTGACTGCTGTAAATTGCCATATACCAATTTAAATTCTCTTAATTATACTTCCTTGTAGTAAGCACGATTTTACGGATTCTTGAAATAATAATAAAATTAAATTTATGGAAATGGTATGATAACAATGCACGGTATATTTATAAATAAATATACACAGTGTTCTATAATGATGTGCGCTTCTTTGGAGGGTGTGTTCCTTGCGTCATTTTAGCGGGAGTTCTTTCTATAAAATTTTTCGATTTGAGCCGTCCCTGATGAGATACGGGCTTCTAAAAAAAGGTTAAACTTATAAATCTGGAAATCGGTGGCTACATTTAGTTAATTAAGTGACATTGTTGAGTATGAGTTTTATTTTTACCAAATGTCTACGAGGGTGGCAACCACCAACGTCTATTGTTTTTTTAATTAAATTTTTTTTTTCTAAACGTTTCTCGATATGAAAAAATTACAGTAAATAAAACAATCAATTTATTAAATTTTTCCCCTCTTAATATTTGTATGCAAAGATACGCGTTTTCTTAAATAAAATAAAATCCACATACATATCCTCGGGTGTGGAATATGCAAGCAAAATAATTCATATGAAACGTAGTAGGCTGCTGTCACTTTGATGGTTTTATTGTTTGGATTGTCATTAACAATTAATGTCAGATATCTACCACCAAATTAGCTATTCTGTTAATTTCTATTGCAATTATAAATTTTCAATATTTCCAACGAAATAAAAAATTTCCGTCAGGTACTGCGTAGTGTAAATTTAAATTTGTTACGAAGAGTTCAGTTATGTGACCGACATCTGGGAAGGCATTTTGAACACCACATGTAAACATTTAATGTAGGTTCATTTCTGTGTATGTACAACAACAAATATTAGTCAGTGTTCTTTACCGACTGCCACATTGGCCACCATATTTAAACAGTTTGCATTTCGCACTTTCCAATTTCTGAGTTTACTACTTGATAAAAATGATTCAAATATGGCACATATGTCAAAATTTAAAACCACCAGCCTACTACGTTTCATATGAATTATTTTACTTGCATATTCCACACCCGAGGATATGCACTTATGTGGATTTTATTTTTTTAAAAGAAAACGTGTGTCTTTGCATAAAAATACTAAGAGGGGAAAAATTTAGTAAATTGATATTTATATTTACTGTAAGTAAAAGTTCTAATTATAAAAACAAGAGAGGTTGGTGGTTGCCACCCTTGTAGACATTTGGTAAAAATAAAAATCGTACTCAACAATGTCACTTAATTAACTAAATATAGTCACCGATTTTCAGATTTATAAGTTTAACCGTTTTTGAGAAAAAAAAATGAAAACCGAAATTTTTTCAATTTTTTAGAAGCCCTTTCTCGTCAGGGACGGCTCAAATCGAAAAATTTTATAGAAAGAACCCCCCCCCCCCCTAAAATGACCCAAGTAACACACCCTCCAAAGGAGCGTTATAAATATTTATGTTTAAATTGCATTACTAATATTTTTATCTGAAATAAAATATGCCGGTGTCTTTACATAATCTGTTTACAAATACAGAATAAGGTTGTAGCATTTTGAAAATTCTATGCTGCTCAAAATTGAATACTTACTACCAGATTACCAAAGATATATCTTTATTTTCAGTCAATTGAAGTCACTTACGTGTATATGTATAATATATTTTACAAAAATTTTAAATATATCTTTTGATTATGGAAATACAGAGTTGGGGACATTCACAGAGAAGAGTAGGGCAACGCTGGCATGACACGGAAAACTTGCAATCGAATCGTGGAAAAGATAGAAATCCAGGGAGTATTTCAGCAGCTAAGGAACACATTTTAGAGATTGTTGAAGAGAATCTTCGAATAAGTACCAAATCGCTCAACAAGTACAAGGAATGTCTCAATCAACAGTGTGGCGTATCATACATGATGCTCAATTATAACTGTGCCATTACAGCGTCTCCAAGCACTAATTCCAAGAGATTAACCCTTAGGAAATAGATTTTATTAATGGATGCTACAATAAAATGCTCAAAATCCCAGATGACGTGTTAGTTACAGATGAAGCTGTTTTTACACGGAATGGGATGTATAACATTCATAATACTAATGTTTGGAATTTTGATAATCCGCACGCGATTCAACGCTTTTTCTAAATGTTTGGGCAGAGATTGTCAATGATCGCTTGATTAGACCATTGATATTACCAAATCAAATGTATGGGGTTTGGTATATCGAGTTCCTTCGAAATTATCTGCCTGGACTTCTGGAGGATCTGCCTTTAGCTGTCCGAGATTATCGACAAAATACTAGGAAGTACCTTAATGAAGTTCAAGGGGTACAATGGATTAAATGAGAAAGACCGGTATCATGGCCGCCACGATCTTCTCTAACTTAAATCCTTTGGGGGGATATAACAATGAAGTGTATCATATCGAAGTCAACACTATTGATAATTTATGCGAACGTATCATAACTGCTGCCAATAATTTACGATTTCAAAACGAACAAGAACCAGAAATATTTGTATTAGTTCGTAGAAATTGGTAAAGACAGGCCTAAATGTGTTTACACAGTGGACACAATTTTGAACAGTTGTTGAAACATCAGGTATGTCACATTATTACTAATTAAAACTACAAATAATTTTTATTAATTAATAATAACAACAGCGGCAAAAAGCAGTTCCATTTTCTGATATAAAGTAGGTGTTATACAATTTTATTTATTTCTTTCAATGGGAAATGTTCTGTCCGTTGATTTTGTATTACACACTCTCACCGTGCCGGTCTTTGACGGCATCCTTTGCCTTACACATCAGATTTTACAGTGGACCAGTTTCCAGTGCCGTGCATAAGTGTATTTTTAAATAATTTTCGAATTACCAGTTTTTATTTTTTTTACAAAATTGTATGTTCAAGTCATGTACATACAATTTTTGTGAAATGTTCTGAATCACCCTGTATAGTAGGTAGTCCAGATGATATAAAGTATGGTATCCTAAAAATATTAATTACATTTTATTCAGGGTGTTAAAAAAAAGAATGTAAAATATTTCAGAAGGTAATACTATGAAACAAAATAAGCAGAAAATTCTTAATAAACATGGGTCCGCAAAGTAACGGTTGCGGAAATAAGGACCACTATTCGTTCTTCAAACATTTTATTTTATTAGGAATAAACCGACAAAGGAAGCTTTTAAATAACAAAGTTACAGAAGATGTTCAAAGTGTCTTCCGTCCATTTTCAAGTAGGCACGACATCTTCGTCTCAACGATATTCGAACTCTTTCGAAAACACCCTCCTTGGTTTGGATTTCTTGACACTTTTGATTAATCCGTAGCTGCAGCTCTTCCAGGCTATTTACAGGAGTACCATACACTAATGTCTTCAAATATCCCCAAACAAAGAAATCTAGAGGGTTCAGATCAGGCGATCTTGGAGGCCATAAACCAGGTCCGACCCTTCCTACCCATCTATGTGGGAAAAAACAACTAATATAAGAAAATACACAACGTTTTTGTAAAATAAAAAAAGGGGCAAAAAAATATAAAACATTCCATATCTCCGCAACCGTTACTTTGCGGACCCATGTTTATTGAAACTTTGCTGCTTATTTTGATTCATACTATTACCTCCTTAAATATTTTACACTCTTTTTTAACACCCTGTATTAATGTTCTTTACCTACTGAACCAAGCCAAAGAAACGCCGGATAGGTAATATTAATTAATGACACTAAGTTAGAGATTTTTTTCTCGAAAATATGCTTCTAATCACACACTGGTTATATTACATCAATTTAACTACGCCTCATTGCACAATTTGCATAATCAATTGCGTTATAAGTCATGTGTGGATATGCATACACATTACCAGACAACTAAGTTGTATGCTAGAAAAAAAAGAAGAAATTATTTAGTGAATTAAGTAATTAAGTTTATTGGATAGATGTTCCGAAAAAGGAAGTGCTGCTGAATACCGGCAGCACTTCCTTTTGGAGGCAGTATTTATCCCCTATTACGTTCATTGAACATAAAACAATTGATTTCCACATGTTTGTAATATCCAATAAGGATCGATATTCACGATCAAGTGGATGTAATAGATATATACTGATTTCGCCAAAAATTTTGATGGTAATAATTGATCATGAACTAATTTTATTGAACCCGTATGGTAGTAAGAATTATTTTATTACTGTTTCATCTCGTACTTAACCAACATCAATTAAATTTACTGGAAAGAATAAATTTTATTCAAATCAATTTTACTGCCTCACAAATAAAGTAACACAGAGTAGTTGTTTCATACATCATTAATGCCTGATAAAGAAATGTATGATTTCAATTTATTTAATTCAACACAGGTCCACAAGAATTTAATCTTGGTCCATTACCTTTTTTATTGCTCATCCATAATTGATCAATCTTGTAAAACATTGTTTTTTTTTAACTTTTATTCCAATAGTGACGATTTATAATTTTTTGAGGATATTGAACAACAGCTAAAGGCGTTAGAATATTTTCTTAAATGCATCTTAAGATTTCAAGGAGTCCAATACAATATGAAATTGTAGTTTTCAAGTCACAACAAGGAGACTACAGGTAAGCTTTAAAATATTATAATTCATTACTAGATAATATAATAAATAGTTATTTCTACTAAAGAAGTTGCTTTAAATATTGGGATGATACATGAGCCAGCAAAGTTGATCATTTTTGTCACAAATTGTTGACGAAAATGATAAAATTAGCATTAAGAGCAGAAAAAACGTCTTAGCCCTAACAAAGGAAGTCTATTATGAATAGCTTCTAAGGAATATACAATCACTACTAAAGTTATTATCAACAATTAAGTGGTTTTGGCGCTGGAAATTCAAGAAAATAGGACCAGAAAGATGTCAACTAGTGATCTTGCAGCATAACAGCGTAATATTACACAGGGGTTAAAAAACTCATATTTTTAAATATCTAAAACTAATCCACATCAATTTCCTTTAGAAAGACTGGAAGAAATATTATAAAAATAATCTTCAAGTAGCAACTTAAAATAAAGCACAATGTTCAGCTATTTAAATTGACTTTTCGGGAACCTCTACTATGTGAGGAAAGGCACGCACTCAACATTCTTTGCCTTTCATCAACACTAACGTTGACAAAGAAATGGAAACATAGGGATTTTAAAGGAAAGTGGTATTGGAGATGTTTATGATAAACATTCAGCTTAGGAAAACAATTAGTATAGTATAAAGTGTTGTCGGTATAAAGAATTAAATTTACATAAGAAAATATAGAGTGAAAGACATATAGTATGTGTATAATTTTTAATGTCTTTTATTAAACATTAATACATTTTTGTTGGCAGAAAGAACATCAATCGTTTTACTAACAAGCTGGCTTCAAAATTAGAAAAATACTATATAAGTACTGTAAATTCATAATCATCCGGATATAACATCATCCTTAAAATTGCATTTAGAAACAATTTAAACATTTATGC
The DNA here is from genome assembly GCA_037114965.1 of Monochamus alternatus. Lineage (NCBI taxonomy): Eukaryota > Metazoa > Arthropoda > Insecta > Coleoptera > Cerambycidae > Monochamus > Monochamus alternatus. The sequence goes on along the minus strand of CM073429.1, from coordinate 54,211,294 downwards.
AAAAATATACTGTTATGTGAAATTAATAAATAAACGAAATTGAAATAACTCATAATAAGCATGTACTGCATTTTTGCAAGTTGAAGAACCCATGCTTGCTTATTTACTATTATTTTTTTAATAATATCCTGTCATGGTAATGTTCATATTAGGTCAATATTAAATTGAATACTGTAAGTGTATTATTTGTAGGGGAGACCGGGTACGAAAGTAACACGGGTTGGTTGTAACAGTAAGCCTATTGTCTTTCTAAAGAGGTTAGTCTATGATATTATATCATCATAGAGTCGGCAGTGAAATCTACATTAACTTATTTGAACAACAATATCCGTAGTTTGTTTTAGTTCGAGTTAAGACTTGCACGGTGCAAAATGATGTGCAAAGTAAGTTTTCATTCTTTATCTTAATCTATCATAATCCTAGAACTGAACGTTATTTTGAATTATTTTATTGGCTTGTTCAGTTAATACCAAAATAAAAATAATCGTTAAAAAAAGTTTTAAGCAAGTATCCTGTCAATCGCGTGAAACATGCGTAATGGGACGATTGTAACAATGCCATAGGGGGACGATTGTAACATGTTACAACCATCCCTCATATTTAATACCTATGATCCTATTTGTCATATTTAAAATGATAAATCTGTAGATATCCAGATAATTACTTCAGTATTTGTTATACTGTGTGGGAATATACAAATTCATTCTCTTTATTTAGGATGTCTAACAAAAGACAACGAACAACAGATGGGAAAGATTGTTATGGATTGGGAAAAACTTGGTCCATTCCAAATATGGAATATGAACGGGTCTGGCAACAGACAACCGTGCAAAAGCCAGATAGGGATAGGATTTTCATTATTCTATTTATTTATTTATTTATTTATTTATTTCAAATAAAAAATATATTATGTACCTGCACTACAAGTTACTTTTATATAGGTATAATCAATAAACAAATACCTTGTAAATATCACCTTTCTATACCTTGTTATTACCTATTATTCATATGTTACAAAGGTCCCCATGTTCTGTTACTTTTGACCCATACCATTGGGTAGGTTGTAACGACGTACACTCTTTACTTTTTTATTAATTGTACATCAATATGAACTTTAATTACTTCAATATTATTTTTGTTCTATATATAAAATGCCAAGGAAACGACTTATAGTAAGTAAATTTATATAACTTTGTTAATTTTTTATTTATCCGGCTTTACAAAAATATGTTACTTTCGTACCTGGTCTCCCCTCCATACTATAATGAATACATCTAGCTAGTAGCAGACGATTAACAGAAAAATAATTATCAGTACCCATGTTAGCATTATTACTAGCTTTAACACTAGTAAAAAATGTTCAGTTCAGGTCGAGAAAGGTCATAAATACGTTGTATGTATATACCAACATCCCATAATATGTATCTATTTACATTTATGTAAATTAAACTCCTCTACGTGTATAATTGATAATTTACATTTATATCGATGTGACTGGTAAATGCTGGTTCAATTAATCTTTCAAATACAATAATAACGATATGAGGGTATATGGTATATATATATTAATGCATAGAGGATATAGAATCCGTACGTTTGAATTAATGATTTAAAAAAGGAGTAGGTACTTTTATTATTCAGCAAATTGTTAGTACCTACTGATTTTTTCGTTCAACTAACATGCCGATAAATTATCAATTAAGGGTAAACATAATGATGTAAAGAACTATAGAGCTATCTCCTTACTGTGTAAGATTTTTGAGTCCACGTTATACAGTGAAATTTACTATTTCACTAAACAATTGATTTCTGTACATCAACATGGATTTATGCAAGGAAGATCTACAATAACAGACCTTTCTATTTTTTGCCAATATGTATCAAATACTTTAGACGCTGAAGGACAGATTGACGTCATATTTACAGATTTTCAAAAAACTCTCGACCAAATAAATTATAATAATGTATTAGCTAAACTGCGTTTGTTCAGTTTTTCGGATTCATTGGTCTCGCTCTTAAAATCATATTTGAAAGATAGACGCTTCATGGTTAGATATCAAAATTTTACTTCTCGTTCATTTTCTCCCACTTCGGGCTTCAAGGCTCGAATTTGGGGCCACTTTCGTTTCTACTTCTTATCAACGATATGTCAGACGTGGTATCATGGGATACCACGTCTGACATATTTGAATTTGCAATTTGCAGATGGTTTCAAGCTGTATTCAACGATACATTCTCCTTTAGATTGTGATCGGCTTCAGATGAACTTAAACAATATATCATGATGGTGTGATTTAAATCAATTGTCTCTTAACATCTCCAAATGTAAGTCAATATCCTTCACCCGTAAAATTAATTTTATCGCTCATAATTACTGTGTTAATAATTACACTATTGATCGGGTTGAAAGCTTTAAGGATTTACGAATAACTTTTGACAACAAACTGACTTTCGTTGAACATGTCAATAGTGTCTGGTGCATTCCGTACCTATGGATTTATATATCGCAATTGTAGAGACTTTTCTGACGAACATACTTTTAAAACCTCATTTTGTTCCCTCGTTAGATCGAAAATAGAGTATGGGTCAATAATCTGGTAAGTATCCCATTTATGGTGTGCACAATCAAAGGTTGGAATCAGTTCAGCGAAGGTTCTTAAAATTTGTAGCTTATCGACAAGATGGCTTTTATCCACCTAAAGGCATTAGCCATGTTGAACTCTTGAATCGCTTTAATATGGAAGTACTACAAGTACGTCGTAATGTTTCTTTAAATCGTTTTTTGTATAATCTTTTAAATAACAAAAATGACTGCTCCATCTTGTTGGCCAGAATAAAATTACGAATTTCGCGAGGCAATTCCCGGCAGCAAGCCATGTTTTATTGTGATATGCCCAGGACAAATATCTTAACAAAATCTCCAATTAATTTAATGTATGGACTATATAATAAAATTGGAATACTTGCGACATATTAAGTGATAGTATGAATATAATCTGTAGTTTTTTGCGTCACTTGTGATGAGTTCTTAAATGTTCATTATTAGTATTATTATTGGTATAACTGTATTCATTCACTGCTTAGTTCTTCACAGCTATTTATGTATTTCATTCAATAAACCATATCAATCATCATGTCCAAAAATAAAGATAATCCAATTTCTAAAAATATTTACGTTTTAATTATTGCCGTCATCAATTATGGTCAATCAGTAACCTAATTGCTACGTTTACTTTAATTAATACATAAATTAATTAATTGTAATTCATTACATAGATTAATTACACTAACTGTAGCTTGAGTTGTTTATGATGACACTATAATTGCAGATGTACTATGACCAATCCCATTTTAATTTTCCTATACTATAGAGAATCTAGCAAAAATACAATATATTAGAAAATACTGAAGCGTGTTTGTTGAAAGAATGGATTTAAATATAGTTTGAAAATCACAGTTTGATAATCTGGGTCTTATTGTTTTTTTTTCTATATTTATTAAAGACATTAATACCTTTCACAGTTGTCATAAATTAATACAGGTATGCAAGCGAATTAAAAATTCCTTCTTCTAAATAAATACATTAATATATCAAAATGCAAAGCTGTATTTTTTACACGCAAAATGCATCCCTTTTAATAATAATATCTCTACCCCTCATTCAAGGATTATCCCAGAAGTCGGTAACTTGAGCGAGAGAGGGGACGACATATTATTATTAAGCATGCCGCATTTGCGCCCAAGAACGACTTACGTTGGTAGGCCCTAACCAGCATTCAGCGCAGGAATGAGGGAATCCTGGAAAACCTCATTAATTAAGGAGATGGTCAAACGCCAAACGGTATCAATCTTTTACATTGATCCAAGGCAACCTTCTTCCAGCCTACCATACCCGCAGAGAGGATGCCAATTCTTTCCACAACAATAGCTGATCTACGGTATATCGGACGCAGGATTTGATCAAACCGACCAATTTAATTCAGACATGACATTTATTCACACATCTTGACAAGGACCCTCACTTTAAAGTATTTATTAATTGATCATTTAATGAATCATTTGACATGACAAGGCAACGTTCTTCCTCCCTACCATACCCGCAGAGAGGATGCCAATTCTTTCCACAACTATAGCTGATCTACGGTCTATCGGTCATTCAGACATGACATTTATTCACACATCTTGGCAAGGATCCTCACTTGAATCTATGAGCATTTAGTATATTCAAGACTGAAAACGATTAGCTAACATTTATAATAGAACTTCGTCGCGAAACTCACCATGTAACCTCAACATCACCGCGTGCACGGGATCATGTAACCTCAACGTGTAACACTAGAATGGTGTAACACTAGAATGAACTTATTCGCGTTCGCGTTCAAAGCATTTTTAACACGCTTAGTGTGAGAGTGCAGACATGATGAGTTTGTATCACATATATCTATAATTACCTCTGTAGCTTAAATTATTTGTTATGCTAAGTTTAAGTAACGGCACCTTTATTTCTTTTTATTTATTAACAAATTTATTTTATGTTTAAAACACAACATTGCATTATACAAATTCAAATTTGATTTCAGTTAAAACTAATACCTTACGCAGGAAGTTAGAAAATTATGTAAACTCTCGTGAACTAATAAACTAGAAGCTTTAATATATGTAACTAGGTGACCCGACAAACGTTGTTTTGCCATATGAATTATTTCTAGTGAATATTTTGGCAGTTAAATAAAAAATTACTAACTTATTGTAAGTGTGTGGAGATGTGGTATATGACTAAAAGAGGAATGGAACACTGTGAATGATGACGGCCTATAAGAATAACAAAACACGAAACATTCATTTTTTGAATTATTTCGCGTGCCTGCAATTTTACTTGTTTCACGGCCCAAATTAGCCCCTTTACGTCTTGTTGGCATTGTTCACTGTACAAAAAAATAGCCATGTAGTAAAATAATAGCCGTTATTGGCGGGAGCTCGTGACACGTGTTGCGTACTTTTGAGGTTATGTATATCACTTAATTAACTAATAATGAGAACTACACTTAAAATTAATAATTTCATTAATTATTGATAAAATAAGAAATAAATAATTATGGCCCAGCAAATTAATAATAAATTTACTTGAGGATTACACTTAGAAGGTAAAATGATAATTGTAAACGTCACTACTACGCTCGATTCATACGCAATAATAATGGTCGAAAACTGTGTAGGGAGTGAGTCAAGACTTATTGTGTGAGAGAGACAGGAGACCGGCTTCGTTCTCATCCCTACTCCGTGCTGTTTACTGGGTGAAAAGTGACACCGGTAGATGCCTGGCGGTGATAATCGATCAGTTATCGACCAGGGTTAAACATGATTAAATTACTAAAGTAGTTATTAAATAATAGGGGTTTGTGATAGAAGGATGAAAATTAAGGGTTGTATGTATTTTTTAATGCCACATCATAAAATAATAAAATTTGTATCCAAAAAAAATTGTTTGGACCACCCTTATCACTTAGGGGTATGAAAAATAGATTACGACCGATTCTCAGACCTACCGAATATACATATAAAATTTCATAAAAATCGGTCAAGCCGTTTCCGAGGAGTATGGCGTCTAACACTGACACGAGAATTTTATATATTAGATTAACGTTGATCGCTTGATTTTGTGTATGTCTATCGCCTTGTTGGCCTTGTTGGAGATATCAGGTGTTGACCTAAACTATGTCAATGTTAGAGGTGACTGGCACTAAGATTAAAAAATAACATTTAAAGTCATAGAAAAGTAAATAGTTTTTATAAAACAATTTTCCATGAAAGTACGCTCCCTACCAGTTCGTTAGTTTCATAAGATCTACGTAATATATGCTATACATAGTTGATTTTAAAAGATAATAACAGGCAACACTTACAGGGGCTGTTAGAACAGTCAGGTATCACTCACTGGCGGCAAGACAAGAATTTAAGTGCAGGTAAAATTCTGGAAAGCACATACTGTTACCCCTAAACAACTGCACCACACTAAAACATCATGTGCCCAGCTTGTCCGGAATATGGGCGCCTTTATTTTGCTGTATGGCACCAAAAGTAAAAATATTTGACTTAACAATTATTTTTCTCTGACCATCAGTAACCGAATTATGACAGGAATCAGATCTTGAATATAAATATATAATCACAAATACACCTAAATATACTTACTGTGAATGGTTTCTTTAGGGCTCTTTTTGCAACACAGATTAAATAAAAATGTTCATGTTGCAACACTTAATGAGTATAACATTGTAAGGAATCAAATTAAAACTGATTAATGCAGCGGAGGTAAATATTAAAAATAATCCTTCTATATTCTGGACTTTTATAAACGATAAAATGTCAGTATCGAATTTGTCTAATAGTATGTCTTATGGTATGGTATTCAGATGAATAAGCCGCAAGAAATTATGGATGCATTTGCAGATTTCTTTGTCAAATCCTATTTACAGTCAAGTAGTTTCAATATTAATATAGTAACGAACGATTCATCAGTCTTAATCAGTAATTTTAGAGAGACTGAGGTACGACATGCATTGAGGCAAATGAAACCCAAATTAATTACAGGCCCTGACAGTATCCCTGCATTTATGTTACGCGATTGTGCATATGTTCTTGTTCGTCCATTGAGTATATTAATTAATACATGTTTGAAAACGACAACAATTCCTTCCGCTAAGGCCTTTGAAATTATTGTGCATAATCGGCTGTACCATCAAGTCAGAAGAATGTTAACCGCACATCAGCATGGGTTTATAAAATGACGTTCTACCATCACTAATTTAGTAAATGTCACACAATTAATTTCTGTAACTCTGAACGAGCAGTCCCAGGTTGATGTCGTATACACTGCCATGTCGAAGGCATTCAACAGACTTGACCATGACATATTGTTACGAAAATTATTATTGTATGGTATATCATTAAATTTAATTAAACTGTTAATTAACCCAGGGGCAGAAACAGCATGTCATATTCAATAGATTTAAATCTACTGAATACGTAGCCTCATCCGGAGTGCCTCAGGGAAGCAATCTGTGGCCTCTGTTATTTAATATTTTTATAAATGGCATACTTTATGTTATAGATGTCCAATGCCTTCTTTATGCAGATGATTTAAGAGATTATTATGAGATTCACTCTGAGGTCGACTGCGCTCGGTTAGATGATAATTTGAAACGCGTTGAAGATTGGTGCAATTTAAATCATCTCAAGCTTAATGTCGCAACGTGTAACGTAATTCCCTCAAAAAGGATCAGATCTATTATGATTACAAGGTAAATAATATTATTATTGCAAGACCAGAAACCATATCTGATTTAGGAGTAATATTTGATAAACATTTGTCTTTCGATGCACATATTGATAAGATTTTCCAAATCCAAAGCTATCAAACCCAGTCTATTAAATTGGAAACTGATCAAAGACGTTTCATCAAACTGTTGTATTTTAAAACAGATGGCATTTGCCCTGACATTGATATACCTCATAATCCTTTACTTCAGAGATATGGTTTTAAAAGCTTAAGTGTCGTAGACAGTGTCATTCTACTATATTTTTAAGTAATGAACACCGCTGCAGATAATTCTGGCATTTTACAAAGGATATGGTTAAATATTCCCAGGTTCTAATTACGCTCTGTTGTTACTTTCCATCTTCCTGTTCCTCGATCTAATATGTTAAGCCAATCTGTTTTAATTCAGTGTTGCGCTAACTATAATTTAAGTAGCCAGCTTGATATATTTAACACAGCTATTGTCCGTATTAAAAAGTATTCTCAGGTTAGTTTTACTCTTGTCTTTATTGTTTATTACAGTAATTTATCACATTTTCATTGTGCACATCATCGTATAAATAGTGTAAACTGTTAAATATTGTAATTTAAAAAATAAAATGTGAAATAGTTATATTTGTTCAAAGTGATTAGTCAGCAGTATTAGTACTGCTTGCGGAAAGCGTTACTGTACAAGAGGACTTGTAGCCAGAGTTTTGCTTAGATTAGCCATATATATATATATATATATATATATATATATATATAACATGACGGATAGCTGGTCATTGTTACTATAAATTGTCCCATTTGAAATATCAAGCAAGCACTAGGTACAGAAAAACGAAACGTGCTATCCACAGTACTATCACTAATAATACTTTTAGGCTAACAGCAGCAGAGGACAAATTACAATGTTGTCGTACGTTACAATACAGTTTTAAGGATTTTCTGGGAAACTTATATTGTTTACTAAATTAATACTGATAGAGGAAACTAATTACAGACGAATTATATTACAGAAGCTTTTACTTAACCTTAGTTGTACCTTAGTTTGTAATGTTCCAATATAATTTTGAATTTTATTGTAGTTCTATTTTTATTTTTGAAATATACCTATTTGTAGAAAAATTGACGTTTTAGACATTTTTCTCAGAAGAGTTTTTTTATTGTTATTCTTAAAAACAAATAACTTGAACAAAAGTTAGATTTACTTCATGAATAAATTTCCAATTCTCAACGCTAAATCAAATCATAAATGTAAATTTTGAATTGCAATTCGCGAACCATATGTTCACCGAGGCAGTAAGAGCATTTCCGCAAATGTGGTGAAAATAAAACAGAACATCTTGCCTGCATTTCGTGAGATATCCGTCATGAAGATCGTTCCCAAATAAATATATGCACATTAATTCAAAGTAAGCAACCCACTGGTTAGCTGTTAAATATGTGATATCGAGCTGCCATTTTAAATATATATGTTTAAAATCGACGATTAATAACGACAACGAATTATGAGGCCGAAACTTATTATATGCTAAGAAATACATCTTAACTGCTCCTTTCAAAAATATACTGTCCTCTCGCAGTAGCAGAGATAGCCAATTAGTTATGTGGATGATGTAAGTGAATCGGAATCGTTGGGCAGAACAAAGTCAAACGTAATGCTATTTTTAGCATTCCTTTCACTATCGGGGCATAATTTGACTCAATAAATCATGTGCTGAAATATTTAATCCATGGGGAATAATGAAGTCTTGACTTCCTTACCAATCACTGGTAACTCGTCAGAGGTAATTTATAGGAACAGATTAAATTGTTGTGTGAATAACTTTATTAAAATTAACAAGAAAGGATACATACAACCAGTAGTGCTTTATCCACTGAGAATAATAGACCTTCATCCAAATTTCGCATAAATCGTAGCTTGAAACACGGTAGTCAGCAGAATGGGCTTGAATGTTTACTTTTGTTGTACTGATACACATCCAAAAATGAATTTTGAATACTTGTCTCATAACTTCAGTATGACACGTATGCATTTTATTAATTAATAGTATTCATATGGACCTGTCTTTGTTATCGAAAACATGACTTCATGTAACAGGAATAACAAGAAAATGAATTAAATTAGTTTAATAACTAAAATGACTTTTAAAAAATACTGCAGGTAATACATAAAAAAGGAGATAGAGGGGAATACCAAGTACAGGGGAATAGCACTGCTGAATGTAGCATACAAAATACTAGCCACGTATATGAAAAACAGATTGGTAACAGGGGAAAAAAACTTAAATTTTATTTGTAGACTATAAACAAGCCTATCACAAAATAAAAAGACATGAACTATACAGTATGCGCCAAAAGTATGGAATAAATTCAATAAAAACGAAACAATTATTTTTTGGGAAAACTCCTCGAACAGGTCGATTTTTAATTTAAAAAATACATATTTTAGCGTAAAATGCGATTTTCAAATGTCATTTGTTTTCGAGTAATGACGTCATCGATTTTTTTTAAATGGCAACACCATATTTTTTTCCTTGATTCTGAAAGATCGTTTAATTCTCTATCAGACAGTACTAAAATTTTGCCCTCTTACATAGGAAAGTTTTCGAGTAAATTACGATTGAATGTTAGAAAACGTAAATTTTATCCATAAAAAAGTAACAATTCTGAGGTATGTAAAATAAAATACAATTGATTAAATTTTATACTTAAATTAAATGTTCGAATTGCCATCCACCAACTTCTTGACAATGCGCAAGTCTGTGAAGAAATTCTTCTTGCACATTATGAATGATTTCTGGGGTACCTCTGCGTATTTCGTCCCGAATGCGATTTTGAAGTTCTTTTAAATTACGTGGTTTATTAATGTACACTTTCGACTTCAAGTATCCCCATAAAAAATAGTCAAGAGGTGTAAGATCTGACGATTTTGAAGGCCATTATATCGGTCCGCGTCTGCCGATCCACCTCCCAGGAAAACAGTTGTCCAAAAAATCTCGTACAGGGTGCGCATAGTGCGGAGGTGCACCGTCTTGCTGAAACCATATGGTATCGTCAGAAATGTCAGGGTCATTATCGTTAGGAAAAATTACTGCAAGGGCTGGAACAAGGTCGTTTTTTAGCAACTCTAAATATCTTTGTCCTGTAAGGGTTCCTTCAAAGAAGAAAGGCCCTACTATTCTGTTGTCAACTATTCCAGCCCACACATTTAATTTCTGAGGGTGTTGGGTATGTTCCTCTGCCATCCAATGAGGATTTTCCTGACTCCAATATCTGCAAGTTTGACGGTTTACTGTACCATTCAGACAAAATGTGGCCTCATCTGAAAAAGTATTTGCCGGTGTAAATTTCTATTTCCTAGACATAAATCCATTAGAATTTCGCAAAAGTGTAAGCGGAGATCGGGATCATCTTCATTGAGTTCCTGCACAAGTTGAATTTTGTAGGGATGATATTTTTCCTTCCTCAAGATACGTAGCACTGTGCTCTGACTAGTGTCATTGTTTAATGCAAGCAATCGTGAAGAATTATGAGGATTATCCACCATACTTATCAAAATGTTCTGTGTCTGATTTTCATTAATGCTTGGACGTCCAGGTTTTGGAATATTTACAACATTGCCAGTTTCTCTAAATTTAGACTCTACCTTACTGACTGTTGATTGGCTGATAGGGCGATCTGGATATTTTTCATTAAATAAATCGCAAACTTCCTGCTGAGTTCTAGTCATATTCCCGCATCCGATAAGAATTAAAATTTCAATTCTTTGAGTAACAGTTAAATGTGCCATAATACTTTAAATTGAATAATAATTTCTATGTCGGTTACAATACTTATTCGAAAGTCGGTGTGACCATGACACTTTGCAAAGATTTTCACCTACGTGATCCATAAAAGAACTATGGAATTCGAAAAACTAAACTTGATAACGTTTTTGCTTTATTTTAATTGATTTACGTTTTCTAACATTCAATCGTCATTTACTCGAAAACTTTCCTATGTAAGAGGGCACAATTTTAGTACTGTCTGATAGAGAATTAAACGATCTTTCAGAATCAAGGAAACAAATATGGTGTTGCCATTTAAAAAAAAATCGATGACGTCATTGCTCGAAAACAAATGACATTTGAAAATCGCATTTTACGCTAAAATATATATTTTTTAAATTAAAAATCGACCTGTTCGAGGATTTTTCCCAAAAAATAATTGTTTCGTTTTTATTGAATTTATTCCATACTTTTGGCGCATACTGTATATGGGCAGATATTGAGGGTGTAATTCAAAGTTGGTTGGGGCATTAGTGCGCATAGTAATTCATTTCACACAATATTATTAATACCCAATAAAAATTGTTTGTTTATCATGGCAACAGTTCCATGAATGTAAGTTTTAACCATAAAGTAAAATACATAGTATTATTAATCCTTAAGCTAGTTTTAAATAGTTTTAAATATTTTATGTCATGTCAATAAGTTCTGTATTATTACACTGCTAGTTTTTAACTTTTGAAATGAATACAGACCATAAATAATTATGAAGTGAAAACTTCTTGTATTTATTATCTCTATCTAAAATATGGCACACATATGATTTTAATTTGTCTCAGTTTTATTTGCATTTGGAATATATTTAGCTCTGAAATAATTTCCGTGAATGTAGCACAGACATATTTTAAAAGGAGGCAAGGTTACACAATGGTCATCTAACTTACTATTTATTTATTGGAACTAAAAGTATTATTAGTTATTGAGTCAAAACATGCCTAATAATAAATGTTATTGGGAACGTATAAAACTTGGCGTGATGAAATGGTGCATTATGTTAATTATAGGTTAATAATATTCGAAACTGACGAAATCAATAAAGGAACGTCTAGAGGGGCGTTTTTATAAATAGTTCCTCGATTGCAACATTTTTTTATTAACCTGGATTTTATTTGATTTTCAAAATATTTTGAATAAATGATGACCCATGTTCAAAGTACCCACTGTTTATTATTTAGTGATGTGTTCTTATATTTTATTCGGGGAAATTTTGTCATTGCCTTGCTACTGCCATTGCCATTGCCAAAATGTGTTATATGTCACTCATTAGTATGGAAATATGTTATCTATGTATTACTAATATAAATAAAATCAGACTGGTGGTATTTAAGCATCAGAAGCGGTAAGGGGAAAAGTTTGGTGGCCAACGGTACCGAGGCCTACCAATTTTGCCTGAGACCGGTAGTCCTTAACGCTTGCGATGCTTTTATTTTTTTTGCATGATCCATGCAATATCCAAATTATATGGTTTGAATAATTTTTAGATTTACATCCGTTTAATGCCAAAGTCACAATACTGTGACAACTATCACTTAATAAAAAATCTCAAAATCCCAATGATAAAGGACACACAATTAATTTGGAGATTTATAAACAGCGGTAGCCATATTTGAAAAAAATAATCAGTTGAGTCCTTTGAATTATTACCTATAATTTTTTTATAATTTATAAACTATGCAAAATAAACACTGCAACAAGAATGGAACGCCGAATGAAGATACTTTTAAATGCAACCAATTTAGACGAAAAATTAATTAAAGAACTTACATTCTCTGATAACAGACCTCCACGACTGTATGATTTACCGAAAATCGATAAGAACAATACTGGGTCAATTGTCAATACCATTGGAAGCCCCACCTATAAGATAGTACGTCAATTAACTAATTAAATGAACCTACTGGTAGAAAAGTTCGAACATCACGTAAGAAACTCGGCACATTACATAGACATCATTATATCAATGATAATCAATCCCCAGGACATCTTGGCCAGTTTCGATGTCGTTTTGAACCAACGTTCAATTATTGGACAACCACATAACTTAAATAACCCGACTTCCACATATTTTGTCTAGAATGTACAATTCTATGATGATAGTGTCGCGATGAATAGACGTTTGAGTCCTGTAGTGGCAAATTTCTTTATGGAAAACTTTGAGAAAGAAGTGCTTTTATCAGCTTTTAAGAAACCTCAGACACACTTTCATCGTTCATCACCACACTGTCCACAATAATTTTTAGATCATATTAACTAGCAACACAACAAAATCAACTTTACCATAGAAGTGGAGCAGACAAAGCCGTACCGTTTCTAGACAATCTGGTCAAAAGGAAGACCTCTTTCGTCTTGGGACACGGCTTCTACAGAAAAGACACATACTAATAGATATCTCTATCGAAGTCGAACCATCATCCGACACAAAAACGATAGGTCATAAAAATCTTAGTTCACCGTGCATTAATGTTGGTTGATGATGACTGTCGACAGGAAGTAACAGATTAACTGCAATATGTGCAAGTGAATACTCTGGATAAGATATCGATAGAGCCATTAGACATCGGCGAGAGCAAAAAGCAACCACTACTTTACCGTACATCCCCAATGCGACAGATATAATTGCGAAAACACAGCATGCGGACTGCATTCACAGTAACATGTAGAATAAGTAAGCAACTCCGCAACCCTGAGGTCAACTGAGTCTGTTACAAACTTCAGGAGTTTACTTAGTACCAATGACACTGTGACAAAGTATACGTGAGAATGTCCAAATGGACTGTGGAAACCAGGAATATAGAACACAAGAGGCACACACGGTTAAACCAATATGAAAAATCCGCCGCTATTGAACATGAAGTTCAGTTTAAACACCCGGTAACCATTCAGCCAACGACGACGACGACGAAGATCAGCAGTTAAGACCACGGCAAAGCAACCCAGAAAATATACATCATTCAATTTGAGGGAATACTTAGCGTCATTTACTTACGTCAAAATAGTAGGGAAATCTGTAAGTGTAAAAAACCGAGATCCATAAGGTAAAATTTGGTAACATCTTTGAAATTTTTTAGATTTAAAAATTGCACGATGTAAATTAAACTTATTTTATTGAATAAACTCCTTGGAAATTTGTAGCCATACATACGAAACATGCACGCTAGTGCTTTCGAATATTCCGGATATTTAGAATAGAAAAATTTTTTAGCCCTCTTTCATTAACCCAAATAAATGGATGTTTCACTTTTACCCGTTTGACCCTATGTTACACTTTTGAATTATCTCTAAACACATTGCAATTTTTCTAAATTAGTCGACACAGAATTTCAGACGAACATTCACTGCCATTTTAGCATATTAAGGTCCAAATCTACTAACCATAAGGAGGTATGGGTATTGGAAATCCATTGCCGTAGCAGAAGCATATGTAAAAACAATAAAAAAAGTGGCAAACCCATTTTAAATCAGAAAATTCAAAAGAATAACCGCCATCTAATAATAAATTGAGGCAACTGCACAATTAATACTTTTAAATATTAGTTGTACAGTGAACATCGACTTTCTTTTATATTATTTTATTTACAGTAATTTACACGTAATAGTTGACTGCATCGCTGACTCCCAAAGAAAATTACATTATAAATTTAATTATACACAAAAGATGTTAATTTATTTAGCGAAAGCTATGAATTTCACATCAAAGGCTCCAGCTCAGACTCGGGATTAGTTTCTGCTATTCTCCTCGATGCATAAATTTTAAGAATTTAAATTTCATTTTTAAAAATAACTACAATAATGGCAGCTATTTTTAGCATAGTCTTCTGCCTACACGCAAAATGCATTAAAATGTCACGTTACAAAATCATCTTGTTAGTTTAAACCTGCGGGATTCTCCTCAAAATACGTAAATATTTTCGGCCTTTAGTGTACAAGGCGTCAATTAAGAAGCTATGGTAATCAATAAAGGTCGCCAGTTCAAGTCTACAGATTGAATAATCCAAGAACTTTTCAGGCGACAGGTCAAAAGACCAAGCATTAAGTAGCTTATTTTTCACGAAGCTTCCTGTCCTATTAGTCAGATTTATTTTGAGTGATTTCCATCTATTACATGATGATTGTCCGATAATCTAGTGGCGCCATGCATTGCGATTCTTGTTATGTGAGGTGTACTTAGTTAGCGTGTCTAAAGGAAAATTGGTTTTTGATAATCTGCATAATGATCCAGGAGGTATATTTGTATTACTCTATTTTTTTGTTGGTTGATTCGTGCATACTTTTTTTAAGGGGGCCGATGTAGATTGATTATAAATTACGATAATCATGTCCAAACCAAATGCTTAAAATTGTCATAATAATGTTAGCAAACATAAGTGAAAATAATATAACATAGAGCGAAAGTAAATTCCTGACGACAAAACAGTGCGATGTAGCCAAACTAAAAATTGATGGTTAAAAAGATGCAGGATGTCAAAGTTAAAGTTTTACTTTTGATATTATTTGCAAATAACTTTTTAAAAAATCCAACTGATTTCATACATTTGGAGATTGGGGGCGCAAAATTGAAATTTGTTTCTAATTTTAACGTCACTAGTAGAGGGCGCCACTTATGGCACTTCATGCTTTTAAATGACAAGCAATTGATTCGCCTATCTTTTCCGTTTAAAATACATCAAATTTTATGATATCAGTTTCGTATTTTGATTGTGTCGTTCAAGTAGGTGCCGTAAATAGGTTGTATAATTACGATCGTACATGTTTAAACTTGCTGCTAATGGAGGAAATATATGGGAAACATTTAGTATAGGATCTCACTATAAAACGACCTTCACCGAGCTGGTCAATGGATGAAAAGTATTTTATATCCAATTAAATATGTCAATAAATACATTGCAAATGGGTTGTCTAAAAAATTTCAGTCCAGAATATGATTAATTAACAATTAAAAATTATTTTTTTAAACATTTCACTGGTTTGGTTAATAGACAAATTCCATATTCCATACCAATCGAAAGTATGAAGCCCATAGAATATGCAAGCGTTAGGTTGACTATTTTTTTCCCGTCACAACTCTTAGGTAGGCAGGTATAAGCAGGTAAATAGATACTAGTAACTTGCACCGGTGTGGTTAATAAATTAAAGTTAAAGATTATTTCATTACCAACACGGTGCTATAGGGTTGTCTGCGAAAAATCAGTCCTGAATTCCGGTTGTCGAGTTTTAAAAAGTGAAATATTGCTGCAAGTGAATACGTGCGACAGAAAGGTCCCAGCAAACTATTCCATGCGATAGAAGAGTATTGCAACATTGCATTTCAGCTGTGTGTTAGTCCATACCTAAAACAAAGACGATCCGTTTATCCGTTTCTCCAAAAAATCGAATAAAGTCCGGAGGTGACGGTATTATTAATCTGCCCCTAGGAACCCCTAACGCTCTTCAATGACAATAAAACATTTTCGACCCTACTAGTGATATGTCGAGATCGAAAACCCGTAAAAAATAAAATTTTCTAATAATCCATTTGCCGCCTCGAATTACGTTTAATTTTTTTTTTTAAGGAAACGATACATGTAGTCAAAAAAATTTATTAGACTTTTCGATAGGTAAGGTGGAGAAGAAGCCACAAAAAATGATTCAATGACTTTAGACAAAGTTCGTGTTTTCAAGGGCCGCCCCCGGAGGGGCGGCAGGAGCGTCATAATATCATTTCAAGTCACTACCAGGTAATAATAGTCTATACCGAAAATGAAGTCAATCCGTTTATCCGTTTCTCCAAAAAATTTCGGGGGTGGTGGTATTTTGCCGCCCAACTCGTAAACCGTTGTTTGTACAAAAAATTCTATAGAAGCATTTTTTCATATTTTCATAAAAACCATTCGAATATGTATTCGAAATGGAACAGATTTCTCGAACTCGTGACTTCGAGACTCCATCTCTCAGTTATGAATAGAGGGTTATAGGTCCTTTATTCGGGAAACCTCCGATCCCCACAGCCGCCGTTTACCTGTTTATACCTGCCTGCCCAAGAGTTGTAACGGGAAAAAATAGTCAACCTAACGTTTGTATATCCTATGGACTTCATATTTTCGATTGGTATGGAATTTGTCTAGTAACCAAACCAGTGAAATGTTTAAAAACAATTGTAATTGTTAATTAATCATATTCTGGACTGAAATTTTTTAAACATTTGCAATATATTTGTTGACATATTTAATTGGATATAAAATACTTTTCATCCATTAACCAGCTCGGTGAAGGTCATTTTATAGTGGGATCTTACACTAATTCTATAATCAACATGCAACTGACAGAGCCTGCGACTGTCTATCATTTATCCACACTATTCCAGCAAATTGTCTATGTTACAAGTAACTTCTCATACCTATAAAATAAGACCATACTCTTTAGTTTAACATATCAGCAATGGTTTGCGTTCGGTCTAGCTAAATTTTCATTTTTGCAGTAGATATTTCGTAAATAAATTTTTATCGCAATTTCAGAAATACGATGAATATATAAGATTTTTCCATAAAGTTACATTGACATACATTTATAGACATACTAGAATCTTTAGAATTTTTATGAAAGCTCACCTTTGGAACTGAAGCATAGTCCTGCAAAATTTTGTCGGACATCACCTTTCTCCATATAACATAAGCGAAACGAAATATATATTAGAAAACGCAGAAAACATATAGTACCTACCGAAATAATATTTTGTACTGCTACTGACTCGGACTAAAACTGAAAAGAAAAGAATAATTTACGTCAATGAATTCACAGATTCTATTCCAAAGTTGAGATTACTTATTGTTTTTCACGCCGAGTTATTATTCTAATTGTTATGTATTCTGTGATAACGTGGTCATTTTTGACAATGGTCCTAGATAAAAATAGAACAGAAGCCGTTGCGCTGGTGAAAGTTGCACTATAAGTGTTACAACTCAATACATAAAATGTGACATTGTCTCTGTATTGCGTGTAACGTATTACTTACATACTAAAACTATCTAAATATTAACTATAATAAACAAATTTGATAATATACGACTACTAGTATGATGCTTCTTCATTAGTTAAAATTACCAAGCAGTCCTTGGAATCATTAACACATCAAAATAACTTTAGATCATCAGCAAACATTAAACATCTACAAAAGAGAATTGGTCCCAGATGACTACCTTGAGGAATACGAAGGTACTATTATTTCGCGTTGAGAAAATTTTTAATTTTGACAGTTTGCGTACAATTTACTAAGTAATACTAACAATAACAAGTTCCCGATGAATCCATATGATTCTAATATACTGATAATATCTTAATGATACAATAATTTAACAATGAAACATTCTCAGGAAATTACACTGTAGGCACTGGAGTCTAATACGTTCTCTGGGCACCAAGATAGCTAGAAATTGAAACTATTAAAGGCCAAAGGCGTTCGGGGCAACATGCAAATTGCAACATTAACAGCCGCTGTCTAGACAAATAGATATTCATTTAGCAAAATTTCATTACAACTTGCCCGTCAGCAGTCACCGTTGAATAAAGATAGTAATTATCCTAGCCGGAATGTCATAAAAACCAACAAAGTTGAGTTCATTAACACGCCATGCATAATGAAACCGAGGAATGGTGTTATCTTTGCTCTAAGTGCAGCATTAAATTCACAGAGGTGGATTGTAATAAGCAACAGTTGAATCATTTTGAAAATCCTTTTAAAACCGTAATAAGTCTACGATGACCGTTTTAGCAAATCTCAGATGCCATCATATACAATATAATCTCCTGTTTATGGATGACATTTTATCAAAATGCAACGGATTTACAAGAAATTCAACGGTTCTGATATTAATTATATTTTTGTTCTTGACCAGGCTTTGCAATGTGAAAAATTGTTTTATTATGGGTTTGATTACATCGCTAATTTCTTTAGTAATACTCACAAACACCTTCAAAGAATGTCAAATCTTCAAAGGTTCAATTTGTCATCCCAAAGCTTCCATCTATTACCAGAAACATTTTGAAATAATTACTATTTTCTTCTGTGACAAGTTTAACATCCTCATTTGAATGCCATTATGAATTCATAATAAAACGCAAATTTTAAAGTAAAAATAACAAAAAGAAAGTTAATCATCACTTTGACTTGTTGCCATTAACTATAATAAGTAGCATTTATTTATTGTAAATATTAATTACAACTTCTGAAGAATTTGTTAAATTAATGCCAGTAGATAAGTGGGCCGTATTTTTAGAAAGTAAGTTTATTTCTTGAGTGCTTGAACTTGTTGAAGGGCCATTAATGTCTGAAATGTTACTCAAATTAATAGAGGTCACTTTCTTCTTATTTTCTTTGGAATCTTCTATACAACTTTATGCCACTGTGCGCCAACCACCATGCCTCTTCACAGTCAATAAATCTGAATCTGCTAGCAATTACGCAGATAATCTACGAAAATAATTTCCAGTATATTGTTTAGGATTTGGAAGATCCAGGAACAATGCTATGTTACATGCAATTTTCCAAAAAAACCCCCACAAAAAAATTGAATATGATCTGGGTTGCTTGGCCTCATCACTATATATCTTCGAACCATTTCCACCATATTTATTCCTTCAATGTTTACGTTTGTGTATTGTCTTTCATGTTTAACATTTTATAGGTGCAGATTTGTCAATTCAGTACGCATGCAACTTGTATCATAAAATGAGTTCGTCGGCTTCCAGAAAAAAATGAGTTTTGTTTTCTATTGTTAAAATCTTAGATCTTTTCGGGACATTCTCGGAATCAGAATCACCCATGTTAATATTATTTTTCACTAAAACTGAACGTATGACACAAAATTGGACGCCAATAATGAAGTTGTCTAAAACAATCATAACTATGGCTACCATGACATCATGGCAAACAAGAGCACCTAATAATTTTGAATTTACAAATAAAATCTATTTGCACCGGCGTAGATTAAATTTTGAATTATACACGTTCGATATGAACTTTGTCAATGAAACTAAAACGTTACACGCGTTTTATTGTAGTGTTCATATCTAACTAGTATCATTAGTAATTATAATATGTATTATAAGTTACACTATGGTCACCCAGTTGTCTTTTTATTTTCAACAAAAATGTCACTGCATCTAAAATAAAAATGCGGATCTTACATTTATTTTACAATTGAACTGTTTAAATATCAGTAATAATTACAAACTCCACTTCAGTGATTTTATAAATCAAATATTGAATGCATTTTTTTGCAAAATCATTGTAAGTTAGCAGTACCCTCTTCCCATTAGAACAATGGTAAAGTTATTCTGAAATTTTCTCATTTTCAATTAGATAAATTGGGGCATCTTCAAGCAAAATTGATTTAAAAGTGTTTAATTTTTACATTTCTACACCACTATTAAATTTGTTGCAATTTATAATACGTGATATTTACATTATACCTATCGGTTATCTTTACTTTGCTGAGCATAGTGACCTCTAGACCCATTTAACTGAAATGTTACAATTTATTTCGAGCAGAAGACTTAATAAAAACAAATACATATTTCCTTATACAAATAAACTTTGATTATTTGTCTGAATATATCTCAAGAATAAGTTTACTTAATGATACTTTGTATATACTACTGAAATAATTTTAAATCAGTGCAATAAGAATTCAATAAAAAAAAAACTGATTAAATAAGAATTGCCCTTAGCTGATCAAATTTCTGTTTATTGTTTCTAAATATATGTTCATAAATATCGTATATATTGTATACAGACTGATCCACATCTTATTTGGAAAGGTTGACCAGAGAAGTAGTTTACATTCATATTTTAAACAAATTATTTCATATTAACGCAGAACGAGATGAAATTTTAAAAAATATAGTTTCTTAAATACCCTTGACGAATTAACTAATCTAATCTTTTGGGTTAATTTCAGTTTATTCAGCTGTATGTTAAGCACAATTTTAAAAATTACTAGGTATTAATAGCACCAATCAAATATCCAAAAAAAAATCACTTGTGCCAAAATTCAGAGGCCATTAGTGATACCAAACCCCCGTGCCTCCAACATTAGTAGACGTATTTGTATGTCAAATTAATAAATTTTTATTACTTAAAAAAAAATAAATCAATAGGCTGAGTTCCATCAGTCTAAATTAAACATCTTTCAGAGATATTTAAAAAAATAAGATATTTTTCTATGTCAACACCCTGTATCTCCAAAACGAACCATTATACTGCTCATATTCATATGAAACCTTTTTCTTAATATTATTTACTTTACCATATGATAAACTTTCACAATCACCTGTACCATTTTATTTACATAATTACGTTTACAAATATTTGTCTAGAGGAGTTAGTACAATGAAAATAATGTCTTCATTACTGAAGGCTTTTCGCATTATTTTTAATTTTACGAGGGTTTCTGTAGAAATCTATTTAGTTACTTTATTAAGAGAACTCGTAACATATATTTTCTCAGAATACTCGTATCCATTTGATACTTTTATTTTTAAATTACTATGCAATGCATCAAGAAAATTTGATACTCTTTACATGAAACATAACACGAATTAAAGTACTTCTCAAATACTTATGAGTCATTAATTGCTGTGTTTCTAAGTATAACTTCCAGTACCTGCCATACTTCATTTCATATTCAATGTGTATATTTATATATTTATGTATATTTATCTTCAAAAGTATTTCCTGTTATTTTCATAATCTTTGTTCATACGTGATAGTTCATGATGAAGTTTTTACTTACTTTTACTTGACATTATCAATCAAAATGTGATATCGTAAACTTTATAATCAATTTAGAAATCGAGTCTTGTTTCCATTAATTTTTTTATATATTTTTAGGTATTAACAACAAACTACTCTGCGGACTAAGCCCCGACCAGAGATGAATTACACTCACAATATCTACCGGGGCCTTAGTCCGCAGAGAGTTAGTTTCATACAGTATTGTTAATACCTAGTAATATTTATAAAAAAGAACGATTAGATAGAGTAAACATTGTTTGATTAAGTAATTAATTGTCATGTTTAATTTAAATTAATTGGCAGGTTGAAGTCACTTTCGACATTATGGATATTTAATTTCAAATAATTTTACTTTATTGGTATAATAATTTTTACAGTTTTATAGTAGATATTTTACTCAACTTAAAGGAGGCTACCTGAAGAAGCAATCCTAAAAATGGGGAAATAGGTCAGATCTCATCTATTGTGGTTGAATTTTCGAGTTCCCACAGTTTCAAAAGTGAACTTAGATATTTATAGAATGTTTTCATTAAACCAGGTTAGTAAATTTAGTTAGATTAATTTTTATTTTAGATAATTATTGAATAGAGCTTTGCCTGTGGAATTGTTCATTAGCATATCTATATGTTTGGTATATGAGAGCATACATATGGCTTCATTGATAGGAATTGTAGGAGATTTGATTTATATTAGCATAAAATACTTTTCTAATACAGTAAAAAAATGCTTCCATTAAGTGAAACATTTCTTTCGTTTAGTGGTTTTACCATTAGGTAATAATTGTCATAGTTGTCATTGTTACTATGTTATCATTGAATTTAATCAATAACATT
Source organism: Monochamus alternatus (assembly GCA_037114965.1). Taxonomy (NCBI): domain Eukaryota; kingdom Metazoa; phylum Arthropoda; class Insecta; order Coleoptera; family Cerambycidae; genus Monochamus; species Monochamus alternatus. Next base: position 54,188,560 of record CM073429.1, on the reverse strand, counting down.
TTATTATTTCATTCTTGGACCTTCAGCAATCAGTTTGGTAGAGGTCTTTAAAATGGATTCCATGTCTATCTCATAGGAATGGTATTCATACTAGGTAAACAAAGAATGAAAAGAAGGTACGATTCACATAAAACTAATTTTTTAATACCGATTTAGTGAAAAACATTTGTTGTGTGCAGACACGTAGCAGATTTTCGTTCACGAATGAAAGTATTTTATCTGATGAGTCATTCCATATAAAATAGTCTGAAAATAAAAAAAATTGTTGCCGACCCATTTTAGATTTTGGTGTAACTTTGAAAAACTCTACTCTAGGGTCCCAAACAACAAAATTTACACGCGTTTGATTTTTACAAGGGCTTGTTTCCGTCTATTTAAATAAAGACTCTTAAAAATTGCTATTTTTAAGCTTTATTAATTTTTTCTGTCAAATTTTTCTGTTTGAAGATATTTGAATGATCAAGACGGAATTCAGAGTGGGAAAGATAGTACTTTCAGTGTAAATGAAGATAACTGGCTCGGACGATCCCTTTGAATAATAGTAGGGTGCTGAAAATGAGTGTTTTTTAGTCATTTTTCATGAATTTCAATCGACTCTAGCGTCTTAACTGTTGAGAGTTAAAAATTCATGCTCCGCGGGAATTAAGTATACATATCATAGACAAAATTCAGCCACAAGTTGACCTGAGTAGCCCACTATTTATAGAAGAAAACTTTACTTGAAGTTTTGAAATTTTTAAAAATCCCGATATTCAGGCTATGAAACGAGCGTATTGACTGCGAGATAAAAATCTGATATTCACAGAATCTACTGTTCTTACCTTCAACTTTAAATGACTATATCACTTGTTCTGTTATTTTCATGTTTAGTGCATGTACGAGCCGTTTTTTTTACAGCAAAAATCTGGACGTTTTTACTAATGAATTAAAATTACTTACCATCAAAAATAATTATAAATATGAAAAATATTTCAACTTTTAATGAAGTTATGGATATTTAGGGTGTAAAATTGTTTCTGTAAGTAATTATCATCGAAAATGACAGTAACTGTAAACAATTTTTCAACGAGAAAATTATTTTTTATTCAACTTTTCAAATCGACGGCATCGAATAAATATATAAATTGGAAAACGACAGAAATTAAATCATTAGTAATTTTATTAATACTTATGAACTCGAATTTACTTCTCGAATATACTTATATTGTTAATAATATAATGAATAATTAATAATATTGCTAATTTCTTTTTTCAATTTACGCATATTCGTACTTACTTTTAAATTCAATACAGTCAAATAATGGAAATAAGCTTACCTCTATACCCATGCATAAAAATATATAAAAATTCTATAGATAAGACGGAATTTTTATAGAAAAAAAAATAAGATAAAAACTACTAGTTATTTAGAAAAAAAAATTCAGTTGATTTTTGCTGTTAAAAAAACGAGCCATTTCATGCACTAAACATGAAAATAACAAAACAAGTGATATAGTCATTTAAAGTCAAGAAGGCAAGAACAGTAGATTCTGTGAGTATCAGATTTTTATCTCGCAGTCAACACGCTCGTTTCATAGCCTAAATATTGGGATTTTTTAAAATTTCTAAACTTCAAGCAAAGTTTTCTTTTATAAAGAGTGGGCTACTCAGGTCAATTTGTGGCTGAATTTTGTCTATGATATGTATACTTAATTCCCGCGGACCATGAATTTTTAACTCTCAACAGTTAAGACGCTAGAGTCGATTGAAATTCACGAAAAATGACTAAGAAACACTCATTTTCAGCACGCTGCTATTATTCAAAGGGATCGTCCGAGCCAATTATCTTCATTTACACTGAAACTACTGTCTTTCCCACTCTGAATTCCGTCTTGATCAGTCAAATATCATCAAACAGAAAAATTTGACGGCAAAAATTAATAAGGCTTAAAAATAGCAATTTTTAAGAGACTATTTAAATAGGCGGAAACAAGCGCTTGTAAAAATCAAATTCGTGTAAATTTTTTTGTTTGGGACCCTAGAGAAGAGATTTTCAAAGTCTAAAATGGGTCGGCTTTGTCCATTAGACGATTTCAAATGGAATGACCCTGATGTCTTGTCTATTAATGTATCTACTAGAATATATCTGACATCAGGAACTAGAAAAAATGTTAATAACTTTAGTTCACTGGTAAAACCCTAAACGGTACTTTACCTAGAAATTTGTTTCGCCTATATCTTTTTTGTCTTGTTAGAGGATCAGAATCAGAAAAATATGTGTACTATTCTTTCAAATAGGTAAATGAAATCGTGTAACTTTTAATAAAATAAAATCACTTTTAGCACATAAATCATGCACTCTTTTTTCTACAAACACCATTAAAAGTATCTACAAATCAACACATTTCTTACATTATTAAAAGTTCGATCGTTCATTGACAAGTAACTTTAAATCTCATGACATGGAGAGTGTTAAAGAAAGTGAATTTATCCCGCCGGCAAACGAAGAAGTTGCCAATAAAGCCACTTTCGAGTTACTGTCTATTAATTCAAAGCAAACGAGCATTGTGTGATGAAATATTAGTGACACGTTCGGTGAAAAGGTGTTTTCGGTATACTTTGGAGAAAAGTCCAAATATATGGAAATCGTCAACGTTTGGGTTAAATTACTTCATGTTGAAGGCGATGATAAACATAAAGAATCAGGAATCAGGACATAAGCAAATAATATTACAAGATTTTTACTTTTTTGAAGCGAAAAGGTGAAGGATATCGACCAAAAAAGTCGAAGGTATTGACGTATCGACAAATTTCTCGCAGAAGTGCAGAATGAAACATTGGAGCCTGTCGTAGAACTATGGAACTTGAAGATTTGTCAACTTCAAACTAGTTGTGCCTATACCTATCTGATATACTAAAACTAATGTGCAACAAATTTGCATTATTACTGGTACATTATAAGTATTTTAATTATTATAAAAAGTGCATAGGTCTTCGACCAGCGAACACTAATCATTCAAGAATTATTATCTAATACATTAAGAATAAATGTGTCAGGATTTCAATTGGTATTAACACATTTGGTAAGATGCCTGCCAATATTATTGAATTTCTAAATTTGCTTGATCCTCACCTTTATACTGGACATTGCTTCCGATGAATTTCGGCTAGTTTGTTCGCAGATTCTGGTGCTAATCTTACTACACTACACTATTAAGAGACACGGTGGATGAAAGTACAGTACAGTAGCGGAGAGTTATATAATTGATTTTATTGAAAATTTTGGTGGATAACATAAGTCCCTGACCTGGTACAAGTTTCACAGAAATAATTACTTCTATAACTACTAATGAGGTTGGCCATGGGATTACTTATTTTAATTGAATTCATTTTTTTTAGGGGGATCATTATTTTATCCTATAGAATAATTCTTGTAGTTTCTTGATGTATTTTTCATATAGACTGTATTACATTAACAATATTCTAGAAATACTTGTGTTACAAAATTATATTGCTTACGGCTGACGTTTTCTGGACAAAGGATTGTATCGAAGGATGAAAAACAATATCCACTTTTGAAGTGGCTGTTTTTATTAGCATAAAGCTAAACTATAACGTCAAAATATAATAATTTTCCTTAAATTTTGGAGGAAAATGTGTTAGAGAACATGGCTCTCAACGGAAGAACTGAAAATGGTTCTTATTTAACCGTAAAAAATGCTTAACAATTTACTTCAAGTGTAATATTTTTTCTAAAAAAAATTTTCAGTGTAATAATGTTAATAATACCTTATACAGTTTTCTCAGTGTGCAGTTAGCGTGTAAAACTCAAGAAACTTAAACAGATGAAAACATATTTTTTTTCTTATTCTAAATGACTTGTGAACTTTTTTTACTGTTTTAGAAAGGTATTTTAAGCTATTATAAATCATATCTCCTACAATTCCTATCAATGAAGTCATATGTATGTTCTCTGATACCAAACATCTAGGTATGCTAATGAACAATTCCACAGACAAAGCTCTATTCAATAATTATCTAAAGAAAATAATTTAATTTACTAACCTGCTAATGAAACACTCTATAAATATCTAACTTCACTTTTTGGCAGTGGGAACACGACAAATTCAACCACAATTCAGTTTCATTAGCAGGTTAGTAAATTAAATTATTTTCTTTAGATAATTATTGAATAGAGGTATGTCTGTGGAATTGTTCATTAGCATACCTAGATGTTTGGTATCAGAGAACATACGTATGATTTCATTGATAGGAATTGTAGGAGATTTGATTTATATTAGCTTAAAATACCTTTCTAAAACAGACAAACACAAAAAATGTTACAAAAGCTAATAATAAGGAATATATGGATAGATATTGTGGGTGTAATTCAACGCAGGTTGGGGCTCTTGTCCACTGAGTAGTTAGTTTCACACAATATTGTTAATACCTAAAAATATATAATGACTTGTGAACAGTTACACATCTTAGAGAAACATCACTGTGAGAAAATAATGTATCTTACCTGTTTCGATTTATCTTACACTGCCTTTAAAATGATTATGAATTCATTGAAAATTGCATAATAAATATGCCGTCTTGGTTGCTACATGTATATTATTAATTTCACAAATTTTCTAAATATATTTCAAAGTAATTTTTGTATTATACTCTTAATTAATTCCTTAATGAAAAATCAAAACTCTTTGATTGCTATTAACGTCTTGCTGGTCAAACGTATAACCTGCATGACACAGTTTCAAAATTTTATCTGATTCATCGATTACAGGCATGTGCACGCAGTTAAGCATGTAACTTTTGATATATTGCATCCACTAGTGATCCACTTATGGAAAATATTAAAGCCAGTTAGTAAAAGCAACTGGAATGCCTTTAACGCAGCGTACCTTGTTCTAGGTTGTCCTATGAAACGATGTATCCGATTTGTTGTATGAGGTGTTTAATTGAGTTGATTAAGAAACACGTTTATCGACGACTTTGATCTAAACGAGTCAAATGCACGTGGTTCGGCTAAAGGTGGTTTCCCACTGTGAATGGCTAAAGCGGTAGCGATTTTGGCACATGTTTCGATATTTGATGTTACTTATGAACAAAAATTAATCGATTAATTATAACGAATTACAAACGAAAAACCTATTGTAAATAAAGAATCATTTTATTTATTTGTAAAATTCGTCACATCAATAAAGATAAATGACAATAACGGACCCAATTAAAAAAAATATTCAAATAATTGATCAAGAAGTGATCCTATCGTATCCCTTGTATCTTACATAAACCATAATAATAAAAAAAAGTAAAATATATCTAATCAATGAATATGGTGATATAAAGAATGGTTGATGAAGCAACCTGAATTTTTATACTCAATTGTAGAATGAAAATATACAAGTTGAACAGCTACAATCAGTAACAAAACCCATTAACAAAAAAGATGAAAAATCAAGATACAACGAAACTGTATTGCGACAGTTTGGATATTTTGACTGCGGAATTATCAGTTCAATTTCCTTAGTCGTGCATACAGACAATCGACAATTCGTGTAATTGCGTTGAATGAAATTATATGATAGTGATGGACCCTGACTGACCACCTTAAGTTTTCTCATAATAAATTTCAGAAAGCTAAAAATGAATTACCTTAACATGACTGACGGAAAATTAATAATTCCTTAATAGTTTTTCACAAAAATTTACCCTTCTCTAGCATTTGGTTCTGAACATCGAAGTTGTAAGTTGTACTAAAATTTTAGAGGGATGCACAATGACATGTTTGTTGCTATTCAGATAAAGATTCTCACTGTTTGTTCATTTATCCAGAATTCTGCTAGTCGATGTTTCATTGAGTCCCTCGTTTAGTAGAAAGGTAAGATATGTTTCTTCATTCTATACTTTCCTCCAATTTATCTAGACAAATCTAGAGATTTGTCTCATAATAGTATATATATATATATATATATATATTGGTTGTCTTTCTTCAAAAAACAATGAGCACTTCCCTCACTTGAGTCTGTTCTTGAATATTAGCATTCACAATAGGTTCATTGGTGTTAGAAACAAATGAAAGCTTAAACATGTTGAACAGAAACATGTTGAACAGAAACATGTTGTAGAGTAAGTGATATATAGTTTTCCTAGTGGCTATTTGTTTGTTTTATAAATATTTGTAACAGTATTGCATATTCCTCATGTCTCGTTTGCACTGTAACAAAATCAAACATTAATTCTAGTATTAGGAAAATTGTTTCAAGTCCCTTTTTGTAAGTTCCTACACTTTTTTATTTCCTTGGAGATTATGTAGATAAATTTACGTGTATAGTCCGACAAGTGCTTATAGTGAACCATATCTATAAAAAAATAGGTACTGTAGGAAAAGCTACCAGGCTTTTTTGTCATCTGAACTCGATCTTATTTCAGCTTTTGTTCTACTGTTTTGAAGCCATCTGTAAACCAAAGTAGGGTACATTTTTTCACTGCATTGTATATCCACTACTTAGATTCATTTCGATTCCCCAATGGAGTCTCACAAGTCTTATAGAAGCGTGTAACCCAAGTCAGAAACCATGAGACAGACAAACGCGGTGGTGTACGGCACGGTTAATATATGCAAAGTTAATAACGTTTTACTTGCAATAAAGGTGTTTATAAGGTGAGTCAAACTATACTCCACGTCGCGTAAAACCACCTTAAAAGTGATTCGAATAGTTGAGATAAAATCTTTGGAAAACTAAAATTATTAGATTCTTTGTGATAGCTATACATAATTTATCTACACGGCTTAATGAGGTTTTGTAGAAACCACTACATTAAAAATCACTGAAAAATTGAAAATATTTAGTAACTGTTTATATCGAAGTAACGTAACTATTTCTTTTCGGATGCTTAAAAAATTCTTTGTTTTGAACGCCAAAGCTTATGTAATATAGTGACTATAGGAATGTTCCTATTCCTTATTTCAGTACACTTTTGTATACTAAGCTTTTAAATGTTTTTTTTTTTTTAATTATTATTTTCGATGGTTTCCAGAACTAAGCAAATAACAAACTAACAGAAGAGTAAAAAACGAATACTTTATAGCTAACCATTAGGGGAGGGGAATTACATCATTAAATTCATTAATATTAATCATATTTTGAATCATTTTGTTATTATTAATACTATTTTTAAACTACTACAAAGTAAACATAATTTTAACTCATTCTGATTTATCAATAGTTTCTATGTCTCTTATTTATCTCCAATGTTGAAAGACAAAACTTAATTTGCCTTTATCATAGATTAATAAGTAGGTCATGGTCATAGCTGTTTTCTTAGAATATTATTAGTCACCATTAATTAATCTAAAAAACAATAGTTACAGCTAATTCGTTTCTATATTTCATTAATTTACTTCATTATATCTTCTTTATTTTAATAAAATAATATATCTGTCGGAAACCTAAATGTCAAAGGGTCTGTGAATCAATTTTAATATTCAGGTAGCTGTTCAAGAAGGTATGATCCTATTATTCCATAAAAAAAAGCTGCACAGTAAATATTAATTTTTTGAAATAATGTCACCTACATGGTGATTCTAAAATGACGATTCTCAGTACTCCAGTATCACGAATGTTGTGAAGCTATAACACAATTTGTCGAAAAAGTGGATACGAAAATATCATCAGCAATCTGTACACAGAAATTTCGTTCCATATAGAAGAGCCGCAGGCAGAAATCGAGGCGTTTCGGTTCATTCATATAATATAATGAATTCTTTGCTCGCCTTCGATTTTGTCTTTACGTTAGTAGAAGAACTTTCGAATAATGTCATATTAAAATGTAAAAAGATGATTTTGTCTTATGACATTTACATACTAACTTCATTCTGTGCTTAACGGGTTGTTTAAAAAAATATAGCAAATTACTTTTGATTTACAGAATCTTAATGCCAGTGAACGACTTATTATTGAATAAATATGATCGACTACAAAATTAACTCCAAATGACGACCTTGAAAATGCTACCTTATTTCTGTCTCGATTTGACGTCATCAATGGACCTTTTTCTGAGGTTACATGAAGCTAATGGTCTATGACAGGAATGGTCGAATTCTTGCCGCATGTCTTTTCATTCAACAGGATCCACAACTATTCGAAAGAAATATCAACCATATGACAGTCTCAAATTTCTTTCCTCCAGTTTGTTTTGAAGAATATGTTATTCAAAACCCAAACCGACGACATGGCAGCCATCACGAAAATTATTCTATTTTGATATTAGGAATCCCATTAAGCTGTGATCAATTGTTAATGAAACATATATTTACAGAAAATACAGTTTTTGAAGTTATGTACATTCAGGTGATTCCGAAAGATGTGCAAAATATTGAGGGCAGATTGTATGACCGATTTTAATAGGTCCTTCTTATACCATTTTTTGATCTAAGCCATGCTGGGGAAGTTACGATCCATTAAGGGGGCAGGCATAAGTTTTATTTATTCCCAAATCGCAACACCTCCAGGAAGCCTTAGATAAAAAAAAACCCTATTAAAATCTGTCAAATAATTTGCCCTCCACTTTCTTGTATATTTTTCGGAAACCGACACCGAAACTGTATATGTGAAATCAGAAACAGAATATCTAACAAATAAAAACGTTATTGGCATGAAAAGGAATTGATCAAATAAGAAATCATTTAATTAAAAAACTTGTGGAACTGGTTACGTTTTTAAATAGTGTTCTATAAGCTCTATGACAGACTTGGCAGTTGTTAGCTTGGTTAATTTCACATATTTCTACTATATACCTCTCACTTGTAAACCAGACTGGTCCCAAACGGTGGGGGCAATTTTAGGAAGCCCAGAAGAGGAAATATGTCAAAGTTTACAGCCACTTTACGTTAGGGGTAGCGCATCCCTAGTAAACAAAATAAATGTTAATATAATTACCTAATCTCAGTATAAACACATCTACTTTCCACATTTCATTAAAATTGACTCTACATTCAGAATGTAACTTTAAAATACGAAAAATTCCGAAAGGGAGAGTTATACGAGAAATAATTATAGAACACTTATTTAGTCTTATCTTTGTTCCAATTAACCGTTCTTAAAATATCTTCCAGTACTTCTGGGACAGTATTTATGAAAAATAACGTGTCTAAGATCATTGATCTCCCATTTTAATTTAAAAAATGAACGAGAGAATAGACATAGTAATCCGCAAGCTCGCAATAAGTTAACATATAAGGATCATGATGAATCAGTTACTAGTTTGAATCTGAAAGTTGCGCTTTATTATAGAGCATGCGCAAATGCATCAGAGTTCTTGTATACATCTAACTTACGTGGCCTAGGCCATATATTGAAAAAATACAAAGGGCGCGGTATATAGTAGATAGATGTGGTTAATTTCTAATATTTTTCCTTATATAAACAATATGTTCGATTCTTTTTTGTTTAGAACTTACAAGTATTTTAAAAAATATAATTTCTATTTCAATCAACGTAAAAATGATGGTTGCTGTAAATAATTATTATTTGTAGCATATTTTTATTCATTTGACACTTAGCATTAAAGTATCTTCGTCTGCTAAAGTTTATCATAGAGCTTGTAGAACATCATATATAAATAAATATAGAATGAAGAGTTCTAACTTATCTGATAACACCACTATAGTCTGTTTAGAAATGAAAGAAGGTAATAAAAGCTTCTTATGTATGCAAATTGTAAATAAATGTAGTACTGGTGCTTATATTCAATACTTTTATATTATGTATTATCGGTATAGATGAGGTGTACTTTTAAAAAAACTTTGTATGATCGAACCGTACTAAATTGTAGTAGGTAGCTAAAATTTAATCCCCGACAATCCGTCTTTGTCTATGACGCTTCAATTTCTCGGTCCATTTCTCTTATAAGTAAACAATATAAAAACAGTATTGTTTAGGATTTTGAGTAATTCAAATAAAATTATTCAATATTATTATCAAAATATTTATTTAAATTTAATGAATAGACTTTAATTCCACACAAAAATATATGTATTTTGAAAATTCAAATTATGGTGAGTAAATGAAGTCTTGTATAAATGTATAATAAAGAAAATAAAAAAGAAGGTATATTAAAATTCATCCTCTGAATATTCTGATGAATTATCTTCGTCTCCTAGATTGATATCGATAGGTTCCACAGTAACGTCAATTAAATTATCGAGTTCCCTCATTTTGTCCTCTTGTTTTTGTACATGATGTATACATCTTTGCCAGTTATCTGCAGTTACTCGTCCCAAGGAATGTTTTAACAAAATTTTCACGTCACTTAATTTAAACGTCGTATTATTTCGTGCTCCTCTCCTTTTACCTGCGCGCAGACTAATTCGATTGGGTTAAGTTCACAGTGATAAGATGGTAATCGTAGTACCGTTATTTGGCGATTTGTTGCCATTTTATCGATAACATATTTTTTCTAATCTTTATTAAGATTGACAAGTGTCAAAAGTTCCTTTGTCACCATATTTGTTTCAAAAGAAATGTTTTTTCCGGATAACCATTGCATTATATCGGCTTTCCTCCAAGCAGTCGTAGGCGTCCGCTCGGTCTGCCATGAATGGTAACTGGCATTATCCATGACAAATACATACCCCGGGGGAATAAGGTCCAACATCTGTGTAAAATACTATTCGAACACATCTGCGTTCATGTCTTCATGATAGTTACCTGTATTTTTAGATTCAAATAAAAGTAAACCGCCATCTACAAAACCACTGGCACTACCTATATGTGTCACTATTAATCTTCGCCCTTTACCTGAAGGTGTCTTGAACCCTGTTGTCCATCCAAAAATGCTTCTCGAAAACTTTTTACATTTTTATCTTGCCATACTTTTGTTACAGTATATCCCTCGTTGGCCCAAGTTTCATCTAGATAATAAATATTCCTCCCTTCGTCACGGAATTTTCTAATTGATCTTAAGTAGGATCTTAGCCAAAAAATAATTTTATCTTTATCGATAAGAACTGACTTCCTGTTCTGCTTTTCCCAGCAAAAATTCAACTCTCGTAAGACGGCCCATAATTTGCTTCTACTGATTTTTGGCAAATCGTTGTCCTCTGAAAGTTCACTTAAAATTTTGTTTAGCGTTGATATTTCTTTTTTAAAATAAAATGAGTGTACTTTTCCGCGAATGACATTTTTGAAGAAATCATCTATAACGACTTTTGACCTCCTTGTAGATGATTTTGGGGGATTTACAGTATCTTGTTCATTTTTTGTTTTCTTTAAAAGTCTGTAGATAGTCGATATTCCAATCCCTGTCATTTTGGAACACTTTTCCAAGATGTCGTCAACACTGTTGGTAGGATTTTGGTGTTTCAATACATTAAATACAGTTAATATAATAATCTTCTCATTCTGAAACAGCGCACATCTTTTGACGCGTTTAGCAGGTACGTAATATGATAAGCTCGACATTTTACCCAAACAATATTATATCCACTGGCACAATAGTCACTAAACACAAGTCGAATTTTACTCTACTGCTCTAGCACGTCTTCGTATATTCAGCTCTAAGACTGGATTGATCTGTCACAATACACTGGCTCCTGCCCTATGATGTATCCAGTAAAATATACTAATGTACACCCATTACCTGTTAGCATTAGTGTTACCCGATAATTACCTGAAACGAAATATTACCACGCCCATGGCCGGTTCTTATCTCGGGGTTTTATTACTCTCTTTCATTTCCAAACAGAACTAGTTTAAGCAAATAATTGTCTGCGAAATATAGTAATTACTTACATTTTTAGATTATTCGGTCCTAGATTACGAGGGGTGTAGCTGTTAATAGCGTATAAATAACAGTTATTATATTGTCAGATTTAATCATTATTTTCAACCTTCAACTAAATGTATATTTGTAAATAATACAAATAAGTGTACAACTTTCTAATAATATCGTGACTTAAACATATAATCCTAATTATCGAATATTTTAGACCTATCAAGTTAGAGTCTGGTGCAAAGCTTTCTGAAAATTTCATTACTGTTATTTTGCCCTATTAGTCATAAAATAAGGTTGTTGTGGCGGATTTATGTATAGCAGGTAGCCACTAACAGTGGCGACATAGCTAATTATTTAATATTTTTTACACATACTCGACATTATCAGACCTGATTTAACCAATTTTGGTGACTGTTATTACATTAAACTATTTGCAATGGTGATAAAATGGATTAACATTAGTTTCATGTTAGAAATTGCGTAAGGCAGAAAATAATTTATAGGCTATAAAACTGTACACCCAGCCAGCTGAAATAACTTTAATAACCACCTTCACCTAGAGAAAAGCTATGTCTTATGTTACTTATTAATTGACACTAACGCAGGTACTATAAACGTAGTGCCTGCCTCTAACAACAATTTCTTTTTACGGAAAGTCGTGCATACTTTCAATTATGAAATGTATCTACAATGTGAACCATCGAAAACTTTCCACCCAGGTCCTAATTAGCAATTTGTTATTTTATAGCAGCTACAAGAAAAATTTCGAAATAAATCTTATAAAACAGCATAAGTCACAAAAACATTGTAAGAATGTTTATACAGCAACCATACAACCATCATGTTATAAAGTACCTTAGTCGCCTTTGAGATTTTGAAAGGTCTATTGAAAAAAATAGTTATGTATTTTGGTATCTTTAGTAGCAATAATCGAAATTATATTATAGTATATTATTTACTGTACCGTAAAGGTATCAGAAAGTATATAGTAACGAGCATTTCTGTTTAGTCACAATGTTTGCCACTGGAATGATATGTGTTACTCAATATTATTTTACGCATTTCACTGCACTTTATGAAAGCAATTTTTATTGCGGAGAAAATTTGGTTGTGATTTGTATGGCCTATATCAACTGAATTTTACATGCGCTGCGTGATAAGTAGTTATTTAAAATATTATCATAATTGAAATAAAAAAAGTTTTAAGAAATTTCTTGGTTTTTGACGTTAAAACTAGCGCCAAAAGCTTTAACATCATCATAACTCTCCATAATTGTCTTTGTTTTGACTGTTCAATAATAAGAAACCGGTTAAATTTGTGATACTTTTACAGTTTTTAATTAAATGGCTGCCGCTTATAAAATAATTTGCTTGTTAAAAACCAGCGATAAATGAGAAGTATGCTAATTGACTAATTTCTATAAAACACTGAAAATATGATGATTCTATAAAGAATTTATCGTAACAGGGCTGTATCGTAATGGTGAATAATATATAGAGGCATTAAAAATCATGGATTTTTCATATTTCCAAAACGAGTGAGAGAAAGTAGGATTTTTGATGAATGTGTGAATTGAGTACAAGATAATAATGCATGCAGTGCGCATCTAAGATCTTTACTGCACCCGTGTCTGTTTTGTACTGACTCGTCGTTTGTAGGGTACTAGTGAGACCCCCTTGTGCTTAAAAACACACACTGATGATCGCATGCAAAACTCCCCAAAAAATGTGTTTTATAGAATGGTGTGTCTATATAATTTTGCGTCAAAGTAAACGTTTTTCTGTTGTAATTGTTATATTACTATTTTTGATTTAACGTAATAACTAAATTACAGTGTTATCTGTTCTTATATTCAAGTACCTTAATATAATAGTTTAAGTAAGTTGAAAACCCACAACTAAGAAACAGTCATAAAAGTGTTTATAGCGCTCTTAGAGATACTATGAAACGTTACTAAAAATTATTAAAATACTTTAGTTTTTTTACTGTATTAGAAAAGTATTTTAAGCTAATATAAATCAAATCTCCTACCTTCCTATCAAAGAAGTCATATGTATGTTCTCTGATACCAAACATCTAGGTATGCTAATTAACAATTCCACAGACAAAGCTCTATTCAATAATTATCTAAAGAAATTAATCTATCTAAATTTACTAACCTTGCTTTAATAAAAACACTCTATAAATATCTAACTTCACTTTTGGCAGTTGGAACACGACAATTCAATCACAATAGATGAGATCTGACCTATTTCTGCATTTTTAGGATTGCTTCTTCAGGTGGCCTCCTTTAAGTTGAGTTAAATAATCTATATATCTATAAAAATTATTATAAAAATTAAAATTATTTGAAGTTAAATATCGACAATGACAAAAGTGACAGCCTGTCAATGAATTAAATATGACATTGCCTACTTGAATAATGTTTAGATCCCCTTATTGTAAAAGTTTTTATATATTTGTATTTATTTGTATGTTCTCTGATACCAAACATCTAGGTATGCTAATGAACAATTCTACAGACAAAGCTCTATTCAATAATTATCTAGCTTGTGTTTTATCAAACACAAGCTAAAATAAAGATTTGAGCAAAAACATCATTTTTATTTATTTGTCTCAATAGTAGATTGTTTTAATCTCCAAAATTTATTTGTTTAATTTAATGCTGCAGCTGGTATTTAATAGACGAAGCGCAACCGAGTCTCTTAAAGCTGCCCAGGCATTAAATCTACTTTACTTCAAAGATAAATACATAATTTTTTCGGCGATCAATTTTATTATAATAGCAAACAGAGCTATTTACTGCATATTATTAAAATTGTATGATACTTCTTTCTTGAATAATAATAAAATCATCAGGTTGTCTGTGGTTGATATGAGACGAGTGTTATTAAGTAAATAACTTCAGTACACAGCAATCATCATATTGTTCCTATTTAAATCCATAAAAATAACTATTTATTATTCGAGAGGGAAAAATTCACATTAACTCAGCCAGAAATTATTGAATTAGCAAAGCAAATAGACTGTAATATATTACCAGAAGAAGATATATCAGCAGACATATAATAAATGTATTGATTGCCGGGCTGAAGTACAAAGTTAATTATAAACAAAATATTTTGCTAAATAAAGAATACTGACTATTATTATTTTAAGTGGCAATAATTTTTGTCATATATGGAGCGTGTCGATGTGATGAATTACTTCAAATAAAAATTGGAGATTTCGAAGATATGGAAAATACGAGTAGATTGCTGATCCCTCTGCAAAAAAACACAAAGGCAAAGAAAAAATTATCATTTATTGTAAGTGAATATTTAGACATCCTAATTAGTATATTAGTAATATGATACCATAAAACTTACACAAATAGTAACAATTTTTTAAATATTCAAATCGTAAAGCATATAACCAATTAATAGAAATTCATACATTTGGAGAAATGCCAAAACATGCTGCCTCGAATGATCACGATTATATGAGACATTGTTTCCGTAGAACTTCAGCTATACTATTCAAAATAAATGCAAAAGCTGATATCGGAACTTTAATCATGCATGATGAACAAAAATCTTTAAAGGTGGCCGAAGACTACATTGAGAAGTCCATAAATCAGTTTTTAACAAAAACTAAATGTAATTTTTAATTTAGCGGCAGTAAAAATGACACCTTCTAATAACTAGTTAGTAAATGTGACACTTTAGTGCCTGACAGCTGTCACTAAAACTACATCTTTACCGGTGAAAAAGTAAATTATTCATTTTTAAAGTTTTAAATCGTTTTTAAACCTGAACATAATTTTATAATTCATATCATTATTAGTATGTCCGGTAAGTCATAAATCTGCTTGAAAGTAATAAATAAGAGTAATTAAAAACAAGACATTTTAACAAACAATGCTTCACCTTGAACGAAAAATACTTCGTGGAAGGTATGACTCAATAAGATGTTTGTTTATTGATTCAACATTTTAAATATCGGAAAGAACTATGTATTTGTTAAAAAAATTGACCAATCATAGGTACTACTAGATTCACAATTTCAAATAATCGAAAACTGGCATATGATGTATAATATTCTGGAAAATAAGAACACACAATAGTAACTCTTTAGTTTTTAGAGATAAAATCAATTGCATATAATTTCTTAGAGATTATTGTTGAAATACATTTTCAAGGTCTTGAATGAATTAAAATAGTCTATTTTTTAATGTTAAAGAACCGCGTTCCTAGCAAAGCGGTGAGTAAATGGATTCGGATTATAATTTTTTTGCAGAGTTTCATATGCTTATAGCAGCCAATTTTTTTATCAATACGACTGAATAAATAAAAAGATTCAAAGAGACAAAAAATACTGATGTTGAATAATCCTTCTAGGATTCTTCGCTGCTAGTTTGAAAAACAAAATCTGCCATTATTTCCAATTCGTAAAGTTCCGAAAGCCTTAGAAAGTTTAAAAAACCTAATTTTGTTATTTATAAAGATACCACTAAATGTTAATAAGCAAAAGTTCTCAGGATGAGAAACTGAGATTGTGCAAAATTTCAATATTTCTACCTACTACAATTTTCTGATCTTTCTGAGTGAGGTTGGTTTCAATGTCCTACGCCTATGTCCTTTGGCTTAAAATCAAGCAAAATATCAAAGTAGCCTACAGCGTTTTAACAAATCAGATTGTTCAAAATTTAATTCATTATTTTAATTAATAATTTGATTTTTCAATGCTTGCTGAAATTTAAAGACTTGAAATCATGGCAGATTCTGTTTCACAAACAATGAGGGTTATCCTATGAAATTTTAAAAATTGCAATGAATCATTTATTGTACAAATAAGAACAACAGTTTTTAAACAATTTAATTTAAATGGTGCTCAAAGTGATGTCAATTTTGGTCAATGCAACGATAGCATCAATTTCTTAGGAACGATGTAGGTAAGAGATTTTTTCTGTTATCCATCGGAGTTGCATAAACTTTTTCCTTTAAGAAAACCCAAAGAAATAAATTTAGTGGATTGACATCCGGGGATCGAGATGTCCAAGCAATTAAACTACATCGATCAATCCACCGATCCCACAGACTGTATTTAATCAAGTTATAATTTCAACCTGTTTTAACCGCACAGTAATTCAAAGTCAAAAAAATTACATAAGGTCACAAAAACATTGTAAGAATGTTTATAGATCAACTATATAACTAAAATCTGCACTTTAGTCACTGTTGAGATTTTATAAAGTGTGTTGGAAACAGTTAAAAAATAGTTAACAATATCCACCAACAAAAATATATTATTTATTAACTATCGTAAAGGTATCAGGATGTTTACAGGGTGAGTCAGTCATAATGTCATTAATTTAGCCACGTATTCGGGAGGCCTAATAAAGGCAGAAAAATTTCTTGACTCGACCTTTAAAAAAATAAACAAATCACTCTATAAAAATCAGTAACACGACGCTTCTAGTGCGCTAAGAACTTTCTGATGACGCACCCATACGACAATCGAATGCCGGGGGAAACATCGTTGTCATGTTTACATACATAATATCGTCTAACACTTCAGCGTGTTATTCAAATTTACCCCCATTTAGCACTTTCTGCATTTCCCGCATTTCTTTCCCCCCAAATTTGTAGATCACGCCACACATTTGGAGGGGGGATGGAAAGAATACAAGCAGCAAGCAGTAGTTTATTTATTTCGGTCTCACGTATTCGCCGTAAATTCACAATGCATAATTTTACAAATTCCGAATATGCGGAAATGGTAGTGTTATACGGAGAATGTTTACGAAATGCGAATGCTGCGGAATATCGGAGATGTCTACCTAACAGACATTTTCCAGGTGCGCGAACTTTGTGTAAGTGCCTTCACGATACGGATTCTGTGAAACTGCGTCGGGTGATAGAGACTGTTTTAAATTTAGTTGAGAGCAGCCTACTATTTCTACAAGAACCATTTCAAGGCGATTGGAGATATCCCAAAGCAAGGTCTGCAGAATATTACGAGAAAACTCACTGAACCTGCATCATTTTCAGAAAGTTTAAGCTTTAGAACCTGCTGATTTCCCCAGTCGTCTTGAAATTTGCAATTGGCATCAAAATCAAATTGCGGCTGACCCTAATTTTATTAATAAAGTGCTATGGATGGATGAGTGCAGTTTTACTCAAACTGGCATTTTAAACAGGTTAGTATCATACTACTTAAAGAACAATAAATCACTAGGCTAGATGTACGTAACTACAAACTGAATAATTAATTGTACTTACACGAATAATACTAACAATTCATATTTATTTGTAAAACGTAGTGAAATTGTAATATCAAAATTATTAAACTGTAATAACCTAACATTCGAAAACATTTAGTTATTAACTACATTTGTTTTTATTAACAAATAAATCAATATCAGGAAAATTCATTCATGTATCTAGATTAAAAAAATAGTTTTACTCCTTGTCTTTAAATAACATTACAAAAACTAGGTAACTAGGTTATTGACCTAATAATACGGTAGGTTAAGATTCACTCTCGATAATTTTTATGAGCATCAGATCAGAGGCGTGCCATTTCGGTCTTGGACAGTTTTTTGTCGACAACACGATGGTTTTTTATTACTTAGTATTTAAACACGAAACACTTTTCAGCTTCTCTTAATAATTTACCAATTGAGTATAGGTTTTTTATGTAATGTACGTAAATGGTTTATTATTCGGTTTATTATTAGATACGTTGGAGTTTTGTGATTTCAATGTAACTAAGCTAATTTCTTTGCAGCCATAACAGCTACATTTGCTCAGAGGAAAATCCACACGCTTCTTGTCGGTTTGGCTTTTAGAGGCGATTTGTTGTCAACGTATGGGCAGGAGTGTACGGGTATCGTTTGATTGGACTGTATTTTCTACCGGAAAACCTAAGTGGACTGCGTTACTTGCAATTTTAAATAGAATTAATTGATTATTATTATTTGATTTCATTGGATATTAACATTTTAAATTATTATTGGCTGAAGTTGAACTGAGCAAGAATAAATGATATTCTAAAATAGCCAGTACAACCGTTTATTTGTGATGTGTATAACCTAGGTAGGTAGGTACTAGAAAAATATTTCAACTTGACAACATTGCATCAAGTCGACATCGAGTTGAACTGTGAGCTGTAAACGACCAAGGCTGTGAACGGTCAGTGACAGTCTGAAAAGGGGGTTTAAATAATGATTTGAAAATATGTTTTTTCGGCGTAAATATGCATTTAGATTTGTTTTTAATCGCGTATTCGCATTATACTCATTATTCCCTATCTACTTTTAAAATGAATGACATTATGACTGACTCGCCCTGTATAAAGTAAAAAGCATTTCTGTTTAATCACAATGTCTGCAACTGGAATGTTATGTGGCGTAGTCAATATTATGTTCTGCACTTTATTGCTTTTTGTGAAAGCAATTTTTATTGTTTGAAATAAAAATGTTTGAAATTTCATGGTTCTTGATGTTAAAACTACTGCCAAAAGCATTAAAATCATCATAACTTTTCATAATTATCTTCGATTTATCTATTCAATATTAGGAAACCGGCTAAATTTATGATATTTTTATAGTTGTCAAAATGGCTGCCGCTTGTAAAATAATTTGGTTGTAAAAACCAGCGTTAAATGACAAGTAAGATAATTGAGGTGTTTCTGTAAAACACTGACCATATAAGGCTTGCGTAAATGTACAAACACTTCAAAGCACTAATATTGTTAAACGATGTAGAGTTACGGACAATACAGCCCAAAGTTTTAAATGCGGTACTGAATATTCGGTTAATATGATCAGAAAATGAGAGTTTATCAATAATATTACCCCTAAATCATTACTATTATTACTTGAATTTATATCATAAACCCATGTAATTATATGTTTTTTAAAAGAACAAACATTACATTTATCAATATTTATAGAAACCATGTTTTCTTTACACCACATCTGTATTGTCTTCAAAAGCTCTTGCAATGCTTGACAGTTACAAACAAACAAACAGTTAATGCTACAAAAAAAGCTTTAGATCATCTGCGAGAAAAATGTGTTTAAATTATAAAGTTGATGACAAATTATTTATATAAAGAATAAATGGGAGTGGTCCCAAGTTAGACCCTTGTGGTACTCCTGAAGTAGGTAAAAAAATATTTGAACGGTATGTATTATATGACACATATAACTCATGACGCTCAAAATAAAGTATTTTGTAAGGAGTAGCAAAGTAAAATATAGAGTGATTTATGTGGGTGACATAATATGTGATTATTGTTTAATTTTCCTCGGTAGGTTCATAATATACATGCCTTTATTAATAATAATGAGTAAAATGCATATAGAAAACCTGCCCCGCAAGTAGCGGCCCAGGTCGGAACTGAAACGTGTTTGAAAATATCTCAGCGGTGGTATTTTAATAATCCGCATCCAAGAAAACCAAAACATCTCGGCAATCAGTGCACGACCCGAGATTTAATATGATTAAGAGCCAAAAAAACCTTCATTCATGTCACGCAAGCCCTCAATGAGACCCAAGCTGTCTGGTCGAACTACTAATGACTCGTTGCAGGGACAAGTACCGGTACAAAACGAAAAAAAGCTCAACCGTAACCAGTTTCACTTGTAGAATTTGTCGAGTGCGGCGTGCTTAATGCACATCTCCAAGGACAGTCGTGTAAAGGTGACATTTTTCCAAATAGGAAGCCTATCGTTGCGCAATTTGTCACAGGAATCGTGGGCGAATGTCAGCAGATATTCATCTTGCTTGAATAAGGACGTACAAATCCAGCTTGATTTTTTATTACTGATAACGTACAAAGAAATGAATCACTTTATCGTTGTTAGTAGTATATACGACATCGAAAATTATCAGGTGATGAAATCAATACTTAATATATTCGAAATTAAAGCGTATTAAATACTACAAAGAGTTTTTTCAATAAAAAAATGTTTTTAGATATAGCTACATACAGAAAAAAAATACTTATTTAACTTAACAATTCACGGAGTCCGGAATATAAGACAAATACCAAAGAGGCCTGTATAATTGACCAAAAGCAACAAAAAACTCTCAAGAAAAAATTTCTAAAGTCAATATTTTTTCTACAAATATATTTAAAAAATATAAATACAACTGCAATAAAATTTCAAAACTGTGTAAAAGCTATTGTAATGTAATTTGTGTTTTGTATCAGTATTGGGATGTAAACGATTGAAATTTTTCAGAAAATCCTTAAAACGGTATTATTAATCATATGACTATGTAAGTACGTAAACATTTATACCAAAATGGATTTTTTTTACAATAATAGTTTTACAGTGAGTAAAAACAAGTAAATTATAAATAACAGAAAACCTAATTAAAGGTGTAAGGAAAGTGTTGTTGTTGACAATTTTTTTTACATAATTACTAATACTTATATTATTATCAATTTACATACTATAGACATTTACGTATTGGCCTCAAGAACCTGTAATACATATAATATACCCACACATATATAAAAAGAGATAAACAAAAAAACAACGTTTATAAATATGAAAAAATAGACTATAACTGAGCAATGTACTATAAATGTAACAATCATGAACATAGACGGCGAACACATAAATATATTTTTTGTATTTCGGACGTGATAATTCTTTACTGCTGTTAGTATATACTTCACTGCTACTAGAAATATTCATTTAGGGTATAAAATTCGTACTGTCTCAGAAAATTTTTTAGTTTGCGCTTAAAAACTCCGTCACTTAATGTTTTTAAATAAGATAGTAATTTATTATAAATTTTTATCCCTGAATACAACGCACCTCTACGGGTTCTATTATAGTCATATTTTGGTAAAACGAGATTTTGATGCCATGTGGGATAGCGATGATAGTCATTAGGAATATTTGTGGAATGTTTATTTTTATAAACTAAAATATCCAATCTATATATATATAAATTAGTTAGAGTAAATATTCCAATTTTCTTAAAAGAACCTCTGCAAGATTTTCTATGAGGTAAATCACATAAAATTCTGATTGCTTTTTTTGTATCAAGAATACATCTTCTGATTCACTAAATCATCCCCAAAGTTCTATCCCATATTGCAACAAACTCTGAAAATATGCATAATAAACCACCTTTGCTGTGGAAAAATTAATTTTTTTTTGATGGTTAATAATGCATATATAGATTTTCTTAACTTTGTTTTTAAATTTGTTATGTGATCAGTCCAGTTCAGTTACGAGTCAATATGAATGCCAAGAAATTTCGTAGAGTCTACCGGGTATATTTCATCATCGCTTACTTTTAAAAAAATCTCTGTTACCCCACGTAATTGAAATGTAACATTTTTGGTTTTGCTACAATTAAGTACCAGCCCATTAGCAAGGAACCAATCAGAAGCCTTAGGGCGTGTAATACGTGTCAATAAATGTTTCTATCCAGGCACATGTGGAATAAACAAACGGATAAACCAACACAATTTAAAAGAGATATGATGCCGATTCAGGCTGAAAGTCTTTATGTTGCGGTGAATGTACATCGGGAACTAGCAACCAACTAAGGCAAGTATATTTGGCTATATCCTATTATTTTGACTTCTATAATCTAGTTACTCTATGATGAGAACAACAACAAGAGCAGGTCAAAGAATCCCAGCTAAAGCTAGGAATGTGAACTTTAATTCTATTACTGTCAGTGACCAGTTGCCGAGGTCACGGCATAACAACCCAGAAAATTAATATATAAATAATAGCAGTGGCCGAGAAAAAATAAAAATCACAAGATACAGGTGTTCCATTATAAAATATATTATTGCTTTTTATACTCCTCAAATTCTGCACGCCACTGTGCTTTTGTTAACTTATTAAAGGGGTTCAGTTACAGTTCTACAACTTTTATTGGAAACTTTATTTTGTATCTCTAATAATAACGATGGATAATAAAGTGTAACCTAAATATAAAGAATAACTCCGTAAAAAAATACAATTTTCTTTTTAGCTTCATCTCAAACAACTACTGCGTTTCATGTGGATTTTAATGAAACATCGAATACAACATTAATAACCAAAGTAAGAACTAGTTTGAGAATTACGTTTCTCTTATATTTAAAATTATTGGGAAAGGTAATAATTATTAAAAACTGTAACTGTTATCTGGCAAATAATGTAGAACTTTATTACATGCATTCCTTCTTGGCTTTTAAATAAGTGTAGCATGTTCCATATGTGGTAAATCAGCTCATAACTTTGTTCTATTCTAAAATAAACGATCATATGTCGCTACCATAATATTCAACAATGTAGGCAATAGTTATTAACCATAGTCAGCATATGCGGCAGGTTGTTTATTTTCTACAAATTGGCACAGTTCTCTGTACACACAAACTACGAGCTAAAAATATTTGAGATATCTGTCATGACTCGTTAGTTTATATGTAAGTTGGATTTATGGAATTAGTTTATGTTGAGGAAATAATTCATTTTGAAATGTTTGCATGGATGCAACCAGACATAAACATGCCGAACAACTGGTAGATCAAAAGTACAGATTTGATGACTGACCATCAGTGTGCTGTCGAATATTATAGAGGACTGCAGATGCTTACAAAGATTTAAACCCCTAAACCAATATTATTAGTCAAATTAAAATAAAATCAAGTAAAATGGAAGTTACATATAGCGTAACTAATATACAGTATGCGCCAAAAGTATGGAATAAATTCAATAAAAACGAAACAATTATTTTTTTGGGAAAAATCCTCGAACAGGTCGATTTTTAATTTAAAAAATACATATTTTAGCGTAAAATGCGATTTTCAAATGTCATTTGTTTTCGAGTAATGACGTCATCGATTTTTTTTTAATGGCAACACCATATTTTTTTCCTTGATTCTGAAAGATCGTTTAATTCTCTATCAGACAGTACTAAAATTCTGCCCTCTTACATAGGAAAGTTTTCGAGTAAATGACGATTGAATGTTAGAAAACGTAAATCAATTAAAATAAAGCAAAAACGTTATCAAGTTTAGTTTTTCGAATTCCATAGTTCTTTTATGGATCACGTAGGTGAAAATCTTTGTCATTGTCACACCGACTCTAATAAGTATTGTAAGCGACATAGAAATTATTATTGAATTTAAAGTATTATGGCACATTTAACTGTTACTCAAAGAATTGAAATTTTAATTCTTATCGGATGCGAGAATATGACTAGAACTCAGCAGGAAGTTTGCGATTTATATAATGAAAAATATCCAGATCGCCCTATCAGCCAATCAACAGTCAGTAAGGTAGAGTCTAAATTTAGAGAAACTGGCAATATTGTAAATATTCCAAAACCTGGACGTCCAAGCATTAATGAAAATCAGAAACAGAACATTTTGATAAGTATGGTGGATAATCCTCATAATTCTTCACGATTGGTTGCATTAAACAATGACACTACTCAAAGCACAGTGCTACGTATCTTGAGGAAGGAAAAATATCATCCCTACAAAATTCAACTTGTGCAGGAACTCAATGAAGATGATCCCGATTGCCGCTTACACTTTTGCGAAATTCTAATGGATTTATGTCAAGGCAATAGAAATTTACACCGGCAAATACTTTTTTCAGATGAGGACACATTTTATCTGAATGGTACAGTAAACCGTCAAACTTGCAGATATTGGAGTCGGGAAAATCCTCATTGGATGGCAGAGGCACATACCCAACACCCTCAGAAATTAAATGTGTAGGCTGGAATAGTTGACGACAGAATAGTAGGGCCTTTCTTCTTTGAAGGAACCCTTACAGGTTAAAGATATTTAGAGTTTCTAGAAAATGACCTTGTTCCAGCCCTTGCAGTAATTTTTCCTAACGATAATGACCCTGACATTCCTGGCGATACCATATGGTTTCAGAAAGACGGTGCACCTCCGCACTATGCTCGCCCTGTACGAGATTTTTTGGACAACTGTTTTCCTGGGAGGTAGATCGGCAAACGCGGACCGATAGAATGGCCTGCAAGATCGCCAGATCTTACACCTCTTACTATTTTTTATGGGGATACTTGAAGTCAAAAGTGTACATAAACCACGTAATTTAGAAGAACTTCAAAATCGCATTCGGGACGAAATACGCAGAGTTACCCCAGAAATCATTCATAATGTGCAAGAAGAATTTCTTCACAGACTTGCGCATTGTCAAGCAGTTGGTGGATGGCAATTCGAACATTTAATTTAAGTATAAAATTTAATCAATTGTATTTTATGTTACATGTCTCAGAATTGTTACTTTTTTATGGATAAAATTTACGGTTTCTAACATTCAATCGTCATTTACTCGAAAACTTTCCTATGTAAGAGGGCAAAATTTTAGTACTGTCTGATAGAGAATAAAACGATCTTTCAGAATCAAGGAAAAAAATATGGTGTTGCCATTTAAAAAAAATCGATGACATCATTACTTGAAAACAAATGACATTTGAAAATCGCATTTTACGTTAAAATATGTATTTTTTAAATTAAAAATCGACCTGTTCGAGGATTTTTCCCAAAAAGTAATTGTTTCGTTTTTATTGCATTTATTTCATACTTTTGGCGCATACTGTATGTTAATCTGTCATCTTTTATATATAGGCCATCACAAAATAGTTTCTCTCGACAACAGAAGAAATACCAAAATATCAAAATTACTGTTCTGTAGATAATAAATCAATAGGTATATTATGCTCCCCTTGATATTGACATTGGTGGATCGTTAATTCGTATATATTATTCTCCAACAATTAGCCACTGTAACCTAAAATGCATTAATCAAAACACCCAGAACATGCCAACATCAATCTAATATGCCGAATACAATACGTTGTCATAATAGAAGTTGTGATAATCCACAGAGCAATTCCAATGCATTTGCTCAATTTTTTCAATCAGTTTTTATCTCTTCTGTGCACGATTCATCGGAACTTCAGGAAGCGACCAATATTACTCCACAGATTACTTTGATGTTCATCACGATGGAATTGTGGCTTTTTTATTGACATATTGCGCTCCCCTTTCTGCGTTACCACTCTGTCATTTTTTGTTTTGTCTTTACTGTCAGCTGAGTTTCCAAGGATTTGGTGTAAGTCAAAAATTTGTCCTATTTTTAAAAAAGCAGATACGCACTTTGTAGAAAACTATAGGCACATAACGCTTCATTGCCCCTATAGCCTATAACGATGTAGTCTATACGGACCTGTCAAAGGCTTTCGACAGATTTGATCATGGTTTGCTATTGAGCAAGTTGTCATCCTTTGATTTGACTTGTTTTTTTTAGCTTTCTTTCAGTCATATTTAACATATAGAGTCTTAAATAATGTTAATTACCATGGCTATAAAGCTATGGATATACAGGCTGTATCACATACCCCTCATATTTTATTACATTGTCTGTGTCAAAATAATTTTAAAGACCCAATTGCTTCTAATGTGAAAACCAATAAAATAATATTATAAAAAAATCTGTATTTTGCATAAAAAAGTGTATTCTGTTTATTATTTTTTTGCAGTTGGCGTCTTTAAAACAGGTTCTACATTATCTTGAGCAACACGAAAATATTTAGGTACATCTTTTTAACTAAAATTGAAAAAAATGTAATAAATACAAAAGATAAGAGCAACATGTAATATATTGCATGAAAGACGAAAAAACAGGCAATTTTTTGTGGCCATAGCCTGCTTCAATAAAAAAAATTTTTATCCGCCTAGAGGACGCAGCGAATCACATACGATATTTCAAAAATCTGTTTATATTAGGTGGAAGGTATCAATTTTGCAATAAAAATTTATTACCAATAAGTTTTCTCTATCTCTTACAATAAAAAAGTTAGACAGCCTTAAATTTTGGGCACTTTACAGGTTTTTTTTGTTATTACTCACAAAGTTGGCCATGGATCTCAAATTTGTTTTTACGAGCATAAAGGCCTCCAAAAATGCAACAAAAAACAATTAAAGATTTTTGACCTGCCTCGCATATTAAGCGAGATACATGGGAGTGGTCCTCTTATGTGATACAGCCTGTATTTGCGATATCTGGTGTTCCACAGGGATACGTTTTGAGACCTATATTTATCATTTTTATGTTTGTACATCGCAGTATGGAGTCTGGAGTCGTGGGGAGAGTAGCTTAAGAACCTGCAGCATTCAGACTCCATGTACTTCCTCTCTTCAAGAGATCAGCCTCGTCTTCCTTGTCCTAGACATGACCAAGTACTTTTCGGCTGTATCCTTACAAGGGTATTCTAGAAAATTCTTGGCGTATTGACAGCTATTTGTTTGATACTATTGTCTCCTAAACTGTATGTGGGTGTCTTCCTTGATTACTTCAACAAATTCTGACAACGAAAGTACTAGGAGACCGGGTCCAAAGATATTGAAACCTGATGGACTTCTGATTAGCTTGTCAGTTTCTTTATTACCCTTACACTGCTCGTGACGCTCCACCTGGTATATGGATAAGCTGTTGGCGACTGAGGCCACTACCAGTGCCTGATCACAATCTCCTGCAATCTAGTCACTATCTTATGATTGCGCAAGATCGGATTGTCTACTGTCGATGTAGATATGGATAAAGATGGAATAGTTTAACCTGCCGTTTGGCGACTATGAGTAGTCTACTATAGTATGTCCATTCATTATCCGCTGATATGGGTAGGGGTCTAGTAGATCCCATATTCTACACCTTCTTTCCTTTTTGATCCGTCTGTGAATATATTAATTACATTATTACATTCTAACTGACGGCCTCCTCGTCACTCATAATGAGAATTATTTTGGGTGTGTCAAACGCAAACTGAAGATAAATGTTTTTATGATTCTTGTTTATAATTGTGACTTTAACCAGTCATGCACAAGTTCCTTAATTTCATAAATCTTTTTTTCTCCAAAGCTTTCTGCAAGAGTTGAATGCAGTGCTGTCATGGTAACTAATTTCAGAGATACCGGAAGAATGTTTCAAAATTTAAAATATCACTATCCAAATAGATTATGATGGATGAAGATTAAGAAAATCTCCTTTAATCCAACCAAGGAAATGTATAGGTAGCTGGAACTGTTGAATATCGAGAACTATCAATCCGTGGTCATGAGCAGGAATATAAATAACAATTATTTTTGTTATCATTTAGTAATACAGAGATTGATATGAAGTTGTTTGAGCGTTCCAATTTAAAATTCGGTCCTAAAATAGTGACAAAATAACTCTGGGCAGAATGAAACCAATAAGTTTTTTAAATAATCTTGTAAGCTGACGACGAACTTATTTAACCAAGACCAGCGTCAATAGGTACTACTACCTCAAGAAATATCTGAGTAATATAGTCTGATTGAAGACAGTTTAAGTACATACGTTATATATTGTGTGAGTGTGAAGGTCTAGTAAGGGTGTGCTATCTACTGTTTCAAGATTAAAGTTATGAGGAAATTTATGATCAAGGAAATTCACAACAGACTAGAGATATATTTGCAATACAGAAAGCGCCCTGAAAATACATACACAATACTTGCCACATACTACTGATTTCAAAATAGATCGGTTGAAGCCAATTTAGTTACACCCAAATAGCTTCCTTTAACTACTAAAGGGCTTCAACAATTTACGAAAAAGTTGTTTTTTTCATAAATTTCTTCAAAATTTGTCTTGAAAGTTATGATAGGAAGGATATTTTTATCAAATAACTGGACATATTACGTACGTATGTCTTTAAAATTCCCTTATATAAAAGCAGTTTGACCAATATTTGCTATTGTTTGAAAGTATCAATAACATCGTGTCTTATTGTTATTATTCCTGGAGCATACATGAAGTTAAGAAAAAAAATCTGAATTAAATTTCTTTTGAAAAATAGGTATTTCCTCCCATCAGCGAAAACTGAACTAACCTGGATCATTCTAAAAAATTCACGATACGAACTAAATAGAAAATATTAATGCGGATATAGTTTTTATAAGCCGATTATTATATAAGATTTTTATCTTATGGATGTTAATTATAACCATACGTTTTTGTTCACTGCGTCCTTCGCAATTCCATTAATCTCTTCTGCGCGATTATGACTGAACAATCAATTTTCCCATTTCAGGATTGCATCGAGGTAGTTTTCTTGTCGTTTACAAGACAAGATGGAAAATTCAAAAGAATTAGATTGGCAAATTGAAGTATAACTCAAGCCTGATTGATGACCGAATGTAAATGAGACGCCATTGAATTACAGAGAATTGTGTTTCAGCTTTATAATGGCACACCGCCGTTGCTTTGGAATGAGCAAATTGTAGGATTGATAGCTTAGTTCCCGCTAGCGTGTCTGGTCGTTTTATGGTCGAGATCTATTTATCTCTTGCAATCTAATTGTTGCTGCAAATTTATGGTTGTTGAGTATTGTTTCATCAAGTTACCAAAAAAATATGTATCTTCGATGTGGGAAAACAGTGGCGTGCTCCTCTTGTAGTTTAAGCACCCATTTTACAATCCTAGGAAACACCAAGTTTAAGGTTATACATAGAATGTTCTTAGTTAATTGTGCGCTACAATGGCCAGATAAGTTTATTCGCCGAATAAATTACGGAATATCCTATATTGCCGTTCTTTGCCAGATATACTTCATATAAAGTTATTCTCGCTTTCTATTAGTGAATCTTCTCCATATTCCCCTCTATAAAAAGACGTAGCAAACTACTAATTATTTCTAATTGTATAACAAGAAAATAATAATCACAGTCTACAATGGGTCCACATTTTTTATTTGAATGGGAAGGTTGGCATAATTTTACGACAACGTTTAATGGTATTAAAAAATCGATTACGAGTTCAGAAATGAATAAGATTTAATTTGACAGTCCAAAATACTTTGAAGTATACGTTGAGCTACAGCTTTATGCAGATACATTTCTATTTCATTTTATGCAAAATATGCATCATCTCTTTTCCATGATGCTTATCTTACTTAATTGAATTAGTTAATTCATTTATTACGTTCCAAAATAAAAATTACTGACGTTTTTACATTTTGAGCATACGTCTTGTACAATGACAAACATATAGTATATTAAGTATTAAGAACGGTAAGGGTAATTTATCGTTCGAAGACAATGTTCTGTCCGAGAACGGTATAACCCTAAACGCTCGTGATGCTTATACTATTTTTTCTCCAAAACTGTTAAAAGTGGGCTTTTTGATTGTCATTTTTGATGTTAAAAATGTCATTTTTTGACACGCGTGTTAAAAGTAAGTTTATTTAAATTTTGTTTTGAAAATTAATAAAACGTTTTAACACATGAACAACTTTTTATTTTAAATAAGTACAAACCAACATTTTAACTAGTTATTACTATTAACATTTATAGTAAAATTAGAACAATTTGAAATTGTAATTCCCTGCGGAGTCATCATACTTAAGTTGGTTTTACTGTCAACATGTGTGACTCATCTATTTTCTGTAGAAATACTACTGATAGTACTGGTGGTCTTACTAGTAGTTGCAGGAGTAGGAAGTATTTGGCACGCAATTTCCTTCTGTTCCAGTGAATTTTCATTGTAGCCTTCAGCTACCGTCGAAGATTTACATCCTCCATGTCTCTTGATGGTAGTAAGATTTGCACCAGGATCTGCTAACAATGTCGCCGATGAACGACGAAAACAGTGTTCGGTGTAGAGTTGAGGATTTGGTAGATTCAAGACCCTGCAATGTCGGCAGGCATTTTACCAAACATGTTAATTCCGACTGGATTCTTCACACATTTATTCTTCATATATTTAAGAAAAAGTAGTCTATGGTCAGCGTTGGGTGGCCGGAGTGCCATATACTTTCTAAAAAAGTTTAAATAGAATTCACCAACAACACTGAAAGTCCGAGGCACTTTCGTTTTAGTATCTGGTATGGTCACAACAACCGAAGTGCCCAAATATTCGATATTGTCTATGGTCATCTGACACAATTCCTCCCGGTGATACGCCCCGACAACACCCACTATTGCTGCGACTTTCATCATCAGATACTTTTTGTATTCTGCTTTTGTGAGAAATTTGTCGATATGCGTCTTCGTCAAAACTTTTCACTTTTTTGCTTGATATCCTTCACCCTTCCGTTTTAAAAAAGCAATAAGTTTATAATGTTTACTTATATCTTGATCTTGCTTTATTTTTAACATAGTTTTGATCATGGAATAATTTGACCACAGCGTTGACGATTTCCATATCTTGACTTTTTCCTCAAAATATGCCAGTAAAACTCTTTCGTTACATTTCCCAGGGACCTTTTTAATGTTGCACTATTCCGAAAAGCGTCTATAAGCGATTTCGTACTGTTCCTTTGATTTCGCCGGCAATACTTCCAATGTTGCTCGACTGGCGGCTTCTTCGATTTCAGCAGGGATAGATTCGTTACGCTCATTATCGATATTATTCATTATACTTATAATATTACTAGAAAATGCTGTCAATATTTTTGCGTTTTTTCCGGAACTAACAACAGCACTGGTTGCTACGAAAATGTTGGTTCATAAACATTGCGATCTGTGTGGTATTTTTTGATTTCTTATTTTTATTGAGTTTAAAGTTCTTCCGATTGTTTTGTAGAAAAAATAGTATATGATATACGTGTTAAAAGTGATTTTATTTTGTTCTTCACTCACAAAATAAAATCTTACTTTTAACACGTATATCATAAATAGCTATTTTGTACGATCGCAAAAAATAAAAACGAAGTTATATATACGTATTCAATTTTTTATGTAATGTCAAAAATTACGTTTTTGAATAAATTTGTGAGGCAGGTTTTTCTGAAATCTACTGATGTTTATTGTTGTCACTGCTTTCTTAATTGACGAAATCGGCAATTCTGGAAATAGTTGGTAGTTCTCAAATTTTATGACATGAGGCGTTGTTGCATTGACAAAAATTTAAAAGAGCAAAGTGTTTGTAAAATGAGCGACTTGTCTTCAGATGCAGAGTTAGAGGAAGCGTGGAGTGTCGGATGTTCCACATTAATTCCTGAAAAATCAAGAGCGCAATATGAAAATACATACAAGATTTTCAAGAAATGGTGTGAAAGAAAAACCAACATATTGCCAAGAAAGTTATGGTGGTGTACTTTGTTCAAAAGAACGAAAATTAAAAGCTCCAGGAAGCTTATGGGCAGAGTATGTTAAAAAATACAGTTTTTGTTCTTGACCCGCTTGACATTTTGGACATTATCAAAAATTAAAAAAAAGTGATTGTTTCATAAGAAAGACATGTCCCGATTCCTAATTGAGGCACGAGATGACAGATACTTAATTCATAAGGTAAATTTAGATGATTTTACATGTATAGGTGCTAAATATCGTTTTGCATTTTAGGTAGCATTGGTATTAGGAATATCGGGAGCATGTAGAAGGGAAGAGCTATACAATATGACCACTCAGGATCTTCACGAATAAAGAACATATATAGTTGTAAAAATTCAACTAAACAAAAACAAATATTCAGCGAATATTTACTGTTACAAACAGACAGGATGAAAATATCCATTATTTAGAAATTTACCGCAAGTACATCACCTTGCGGTCCACAAACACAAAATCTTCGCAAGTATTGTTGAATCATCGCAATGGAAGGTGCTACAATCAGGTAGTGGGAAAAGCAACAATTACACAGTAGCTGTCGAAGATAGCCGAGTATTTAAAACTTTGTAGTTTCAAATACTCGGCTGTCTCGGAACAAATGACCTGTATAATTGGTAAGATTTTGCAATCCTACCAATTATATATGTCATTTGTTTCTAGAGAATAGAAGTGTGCTCGGGTTAAAAAGGCATGGGGGATGGAAATCTTCGACCGTTGCCGAAAGCTACGTCGAACATTCCCTTCAAAATAAAATGCAGTATGAAGATAAAATTCTTCACGATAATGACAACACATCATCCTGCAATACTTCTGAATCGTGTGCTGAACCATTACCGACTCTATAGCTTCTACTTCACTGACCTCGATAGCTTTTACTTTAAATAGAAATATAACTGAAATCGAAAACGAAAAAACATGTTCTGTTCAAATTTTTGTTAAGTAATTGTACAAATTGCACATTTAATTTCAACACCAATAAATAGATTTAAAATGCATTTTTCTTTTAAATTAATTAAATTTTAAACTGAATTCTAGAAAACCCGTACCAAATCAATGCGATGTTAAAAATGTTTATTTTGAAAGTTATGTACCTACCGTTCTAGAGCGGTAAGGAAATTACTTACCGTTTTATTAGCTTTTGCAACCAGTAAGCGCAACCTACAGTAGCAGAAACAAACAGTGATCTAAAAAAGCTTGATCCTGCAAAAATGAATATTACGCTGCATATTATAGCCGACAACCAAGTAGAAGATGACAACTGACTTATATTAATGCACAAACTTAGAAAAAATATACACAGCGGCGGTTCATGATATAGGTCACGTGACAGGTCCCGCGTTGCCTAGGACCTTACGGTCCAGAAAATGGATATTTTATTTGCTTTATGTTGACGGTTGTGCAAATATGATGACTGCATTGCAATATGAAATTAACTAACTTGCTGTCATTTTAAATGTCATTAAAGAATGTGACCAATCACAGTAAACAAATGAGTTTCACGCTACAATACAACCAAAGTAAATTGACATAAAAACGAGGATTCTGGACCTTTTAGGGCGCCGGCAATATGACACTAGCACAGTCTATATTTTTTCTAGATTTGTGTATTAATGTTTTAAGACTAGAAAATGTCGGTTTTAAATGTTAAAAAATTATGGTTATTTATGATGCACTGATAAGCCAAAAAAGCAGAACGTGTATTTGGAAGCTATAGAATGATAATTTTTTGGTTCTATAGAACGTCTATATTTCTTAGCTACAAACTCTTAATTTCGTTACATTGAAAGTTAAAACATAATATAATTTTCAGCTATTTTTCGTTATGTTTGCTTCATTTCCAAAATAGTATTTGTTTTATTTTTGGTATACCAAATTTTAGAGTAGTTTTAAATTTTATAACATGTAAACACGGAACTAAAATGAGAAAGATTCGCTGGCATGTAAATAAAATTATACTCATTACGTTTTATCTTATGTTGATTTTTAAATTGTACTGTTTTTGTGATTGCCAATAATTAATTAACCATTAGAAGCATGACACTGAACGGCATTATATGAAAGTCATCTCAACTCATTCCGCCACTGATTTGGATTATTACCAGTTGGCATATAAAAATGTCTTGGCACAGTCAACGATATAGTGACATTTCTGCAGAATAATTATGAGTATAAATTTCGGCAAGATCAAAAACTTGACCGTCAATGTTGTTGATCCTCAAAATATTTTGAATTTTATGTGTATAGACAATTTTATTACCAATTTGAACTTGAGTGCTATTTTTAATTAATCTTATCTTTAACGACAAGCAGTATACAAAGTATATATTTTTAAAATTTAAAAATATAGTACATACGTATAAAGTACTGATAGCTTGACTTATACTAACTGGCATATATAAAATATTAACTATGAAGTACTTATGTTATTAGTTTGAGGAGTTTGAGGGTGTTTAATCACACCTTTATATCTTAACTGGACAATTTCGGACGTATATTTTGGTATTCCAGTGGTGATCAGTCCGTAATTGCAATTTATAACGTAGTTTTGCATACAGGGTGTCCCTAAAAGGTCTGGGCAAAATGCTAACACAAATTCCAAAGGCCAAGTTACCCTGGTCCAAATTTTGATAGTTTTTGAGGTATACTAGGACTAGGTGCTGAAATTACAATTTTATTTTAGATTTTTCTTCAGTTTTCATTATTAATTATATACAGGGTGAGAGAGAAAGAATGACTCCACATTAAGCTGGAGGTAATATATACCAAAATATTGTTAGAGCTTATCATGCCTTATACAAATGTTGCTGGTTTAAGAAATACAGGATGTTCAAGGTTTAAATTTTATTTTGAAATTTCTCAATAATTGAGAAAGTTTTGATAGCATGACTGAAAATTGGTAGTGTTCAGTTTTTTGGTGTGAGAATTACAAATTTGAAGCTTATTTTCACGTTGCTCCTAGAGCGCGCTAGTTTTACCGTGTTATTTACGTAAATCAAAACATATATTTTTATCTGTTGAGCTATGCTTAAAAAAGATAAAAATCTAAAAGAACGTTCAATTCTACTTAAAATATGTACTCTTGTTTAGGTCGCTTAACTTTATTGGTTTCTGAATTTATATATGATGATGGAATGATTCAACGTATTTTGTGGTGATTTTCTATTAGATGCTGATATTACTATTTCTTTTCTAAGTAGGCTTGTGGCAAAATTTCATGTCAATAAATATTAGCGTATTTTATGTGTGTTTTATTATTTGTGTAAAATATTTTGGTGTCTAGTATCTCCAGCTTAGTATTGGAGCATTTAAACAAAAAATTACGAAAGAGATAAAATGATCAGAAGAAAATTCTACGTTTGATATTTCAAGAAGAAGCTGCATAGGCATACTTAGAAATAATTGGAGGGGATAAAGGGTACTGCATCCCTCAGTTACCTCCATTCACCCGATTTTTTTCACCAAAATTACGTGAAAAGTATGCCGGAAAAAGATAAAAGTACGTGCAAAATTTCAAGTGTGTATCTTACAAAACAATGGGATTATTAACAAAAATAATTTTTTAAAATGTAACTTTAACATCCTGTATATTGAAACAGGGGCGCCCAAATAAAAAATGGCATAAGAAAAGTCGCATTATTTTTGTCCAAAGAATATGTGGTTAATGGTATGGCCTTCTATTTTGGGACACCCTGTATAATTATATTATTGTTTTGGTACATGATAACTATATAAAGCTAGCCAGAACACAATGATTGGAAGAAAAAGATGAATACTTCACTAAATGTTGTTCTGCTGTCATATAAGTACTCTCTCTATTCATCGAAATCATATTGAATTAATTGTAACTTCACAATTTGTCTTTATTAATTTTATAATAGAAACTGAAGAAGCACTGATAAGAAACTAAGGCCATATCATGCTGTCTATCCAGAACTGTATTCAGAATATTAATTAAGGTAGTAAAATCTGGAGCACGATTTAAATTACATAACAATTTACAAGCTAGGTAGTCAGCTTAAAGTCGCCACTTGCATGTTTTGTCCCTTTCTAGCACCATGTATAATAAATGACACTAGACAAGAATGAACCATGGAACTGGTGAGTTTAAGCTGACTCCCACTGTACCAGGTTCAGTTGATTATCAAGATTGCCTAGAGATTGTTAAATTGTTTATGACGCGAACCGTATATTGATTTCATTTCATATTTTCAATAAATCGTAAAATTGAAATCATAAGATTAGATGCATTCACTTAAGTTTAACTGTACTAAAGTTTGTATCTAAAACGGATGTATTTGTTGTTTGGTGGTAACAAAAAATTAATGTAGCAACACTTATTATTTATTTCAGGCTAACAATAATACAACTACAATAATAAGCACGTAAACACTGGGAAATGTGTAATTTAAGATGTGTAAAATTTCTGTGTTAATACTTTTACACATAATGGTTTTTTATACCTACGCTTTACACAAAATGTGTTGAAATTACTAGTATCATAATAAAATATACTGAATTTGTGTTACCAGTAATGTGTTAGAAGTGTATACTTAACACATCTCTGTATTATATATCCCTATACCTAAGTGGTTGAAATGTGTAATTATTTTTTTAGTGTATGTAACTATTTTTAAAATATTTAAGTGAGAAAACTGGTCAGAAAATTAGAATAATTTTTTTTTATTCCCATTTCTTGGCCAGTTTAATTTTTTAAATTCAGCAAGCTTTTCCTACCCAAAATATTACCAAATTCACCATATTTGTCATACGTACAAACCACTATAGATTTGTGATTGTGATAAATAAATTTATAAGGTCAGTTACACTACACAAGACACTTCATTAAATACCACTTTAGATTTTACTATAAAATTAAACTTAAAGCGTACAACTGCATTACGCAAATTCTATTTTATTTTGAATTGAAACTAATACTTTAGGCAAAAAGCCGCAAACTTACCTACCGCATAACAAACATTTACTCGTAAACAGACAATTTGAAAATAAATGTAATCAAATAAAGCGATGACGTATTGTGGCATTCTCATTTCTCCCAATTAACGATGACCGTATGTTTCTTTGCTCTGCTCGTCTATCACCTTATTGGCATATCGATAATAACAGTTGGTTAGATTGGTACTATTAAAAAAATATTAAGGGTCACATAATCTCCAAAATCAGTTAGTTTAATCGATTTAAACTTGAAAAGTCTAATTTCTTAAGCAATTTATTAGATCAGCAACCAATAATCTATCGTATTATGTAACCATAAAAAGGCCTTCGAGTTACTATTGAAAAAACTAGAACACTACGGAATATGAGGCATGCCACTGCTATTTTTTAAATCTTATCTTTTAAATCTTATCTACATGAAAGGCTACAGTGCGTGGAAGTTGATAGCAATGTTCCATCCAATTTTAAGACTATACAGTACGGTGTGCCGCAGGGTTTCATTAAAGGACCAATAATATTTTTGATTTTTATCAATGACTTTCAACATTACTTGTCGCCTAACAAATGTATTCTATTTGCTGACGACACCACCTTGATTGTTACGCACAAAGATTTCTTAGTTTTAAAAGTAGTTGCTGACCAGTTAACAAAACGGAAGGTGGTTCGCAATTAATAAATTAACCATTTACGTTGACAAAACTAAGAATTATTTAAAATGTTTGTATAGTTTGTAAACATCGTAGCTACCATAGCAACTGCTCCAGAGTAACAATCTTATAGGCAACTTAAAGTTGTTTAATTAAAATAGTCATCTTATTAGCGATCATATTAGCAAATGCAATCAAAGATTATGCCGGAACTATTTTGAATATTTATATGGTGATTCACACAGCAGTTGGAAACCGTTTCCAATCGTCCGACGCACTCACAGTTTATAATGCCTGCATAAGGTTGAAAATGCATTGTTTTAGTTGAAATGCACATGCACCTGACGATTGGAAACTGATTTGTGTATTGTGCGAATAAAGCTTTTATATCGATGTACTATACGTACCTGTTGTAATATGGTCACACCATCAGTAGACAGTAGCTTTGTTCGCGGTAGCAATCCGGGACTAATTCAGGATTAATTTAGCATTTAACGCAAACTGTGCTTGCGCTTCATCCGTAAATTAATCTAATCTAATCTAATCTAAACTAATCCAGAATCGCTACCGCGAACAAAGCTAGCAGTAAAAGACAACAAAATAAACAAACGGCCAACGAGAATAGCTTAACATGGAACAGATTTCTTTTGATTTTGATGTAGCTTCCCTTTCATCGCTTTAGGAGAAGGACTTTGTAAGTGCCTATGCGGCAAACTAGATGTCGTATGTATTTTCATATGCTGAATCCGAATCTGTTATTCATTTAACTCCATCGCCCTAGGTTCTATATCATTCCAAAGTCAAACTGAAAGATATAAATATGGACTAGATTATCGTATCTTTATGTTTTTGGGGCGCTGAATCGGAATCAGAGATTCTGAACCTAAGGCGATGGAGTTAAATGAATCTCAGATTCGACTTCAGCGTGTGAAAATACAGATGAATATAAGTCTAGCTTGTCGCACTAACAACTTTTTTTTATGGTGCTGTGTAATTACGCGAGTTTTCTGCGTATTTTTTTAATGAAGTGTTGTGTTTTACCAAGTTTAATTTCTTAGTAATTTAAAGTGGTATTTTGTGAAGTGTCTTGTGTGTAAGTATATAATCTTATAGGTATGTCTTCATTGCTAAGTGTGTGTGATATGAAAAAACATGTATACGAATGAAGAAAGAGTTGACATGGTTAAAACCTCCTTTTGTCAGGAGAAGACGGCGCGGTTGCAAGAGAACAATATCAGATGGATTATCACGATCGATACGTACCGCATAAAAAAATGTTTGTAAGATTACTTCAACATTTAATAGATGGAAGTTTTGAACTCCAGTGTGCTTACGTGGAAACGTTATGGATTGTGTCAATTTTATGTTTAGAAAAACTTTTGTGCCCACAAATAGAATGAATACAAGGGGTGATAGTGCAAAGCTGTTGAGAGTGATTTTGGATCATTGCTTAAGTTGTGTGGGTCATATTGAATTCTTGTTGAGGTCACTTCCAAGCACTATTTTTTGATTCGTCAGTTGAAACCAGTAATTGGTGCAGGTAATCTAATGTCTGTCTACTTTGCCTTATTTAATTCACGTTTATGTTATGCAGACACTCTATGGGGCAATACACGCCACTCAGAAAAGAAGAATAGGTAACTTACCCAGTAGAGAGCTCTGTCAAAAATACTTTATTACTGTCGGTATTTTGCATCTTCCTTGCTTATGTATTTCCTGCACTCTGGTGGAAATCCACAACACTCGAGGTCGTAATGATATTAGACCAGATTACTATCGACTTTCTAGATCTAAAGCAAATTTTACTGATGTAAAACTTTATAATATTCTGCCTCATGATGCATTTCAAAAATAAAATTAAGAATCATTTACTTAAACACTCTTTCTACTCAGAGCAAGCATTTTTTGAAAATAATTATAAAAAAGACAATCTTACGTTGTAAAATAAGTTGTATTATCGAACAGCATTTGTGTGGAAAGCGGAAAAAACATAATGAGACAAAACCTGTTTACTAGAAATTTTAATACTCCACACCACTGGTTGCTAGTCGGTCAAAGAGGAGTTAATATCATCATCAAAGCGAAATGTATTGCTCAGCATTCCGCAGACGAATTTTACGAAAAAATACAAACAAACTAATTCATCGAATTGGTCGTTTCATTAAAAACGATGTTTCTGTAAATTGAAATGAATCTGGGCCGGGTAAATGTCCAGCCTATTAATCGACAAACCACTCAAGACAATGAATGTGCAAAAGTCATTGTCAGACCCAAAAGTAATCCTAATTATCTGAATTGTTTATACAGTCAACAAAATGATGTCTGCGGTTCGTCTGAACTGAAATGAACATCCACACCCACTCATTTAAATTTGAGTTCGAAACCGTTTAAGTAATCCTTGGAAAAGTTCCAAATGATTGGTTGATTAATAGCATTATCGTTAAAATTGACATAAATGTGTTCTAGAATTACCCAAACAATGTTGGTATCCGTTTCTGATGATCTAATAAATATGCCAA
Organism: Monochamus alternatus; assembly: GCA_037114965.1. Classification (NCBI taxonomy): domain Eukaryota; kingdom Metazoa; phylum Arthropoda; class Insecta; order Coleoptera; family Cerambycidae; genus Monochamus; species Monochamus alternatus. Next base: position 54,148,553 of record CM073429.1, on the reverse strand, counting down.
GACATATTCGAAAATTAATGAAAGTATTAATATAAACTTTTGGTATAATGTTTTTTAAATAAAAATGTAAAACGGTTTTGATGACGATTCCAGTCAGCGACATCATTGATAACATGCGGTTATAATAATTTGCAATGGCGTTCGATTTCAAGTAACTTATTCCTACACACACCATACATTTAAGTCGTTTGAAATGGAACACAAGTAGATGCGCTTTACACGGATCTTCAAAAGGCATCATAGGCGTATCTATAATTTTATCTTGAAGGGGGTAAAGTTGTAAAGACATAACATCAACAGACTAAAGAAATAAACATAAATAAAGACTTTTGTTAAATAAATGAAGTAAATATCCTATATCAATAATAAAATATAAATTAAAAATATATGCATTGCAGAAGTATTATAAAAATGAAAGATAGTAGAAATGAAATTAATTTTTCTATTTTTTTTTTTGCTTGCATATAAATAATATTTGAAATGTCTAACTTAATATGTTTATGTATATGTAGAAGAGTAAGGCTTTTTTATGAACAGAATAGGGAAGGAGAATGTTTTCGCTGGTGACGAAAGCATAATATTGTATTTTTCTAGATCAAAGGTATTTCCAGCATTCACATATGCAGAACATCGAGCAAAATTACAGAACTTAGGCTTAAAAGCCACATTAGTAGACGCTAAATGTTACCTATAGATATATTAGGATCGGTCAGTGACCCCCGCATCCGGTAGACCGTATATAAGCTATATTCATGGAGAGGATTGGCACCCTCTCTGCGGGTATGGTAGGGTGGAAGAATGCTGGCTTGGATCAATGTGAGAGATTGATACCGGTTGACATTTGACTACCCCCCTAATTAATGAGGTTTTCCAGGTTTCCCTCATTCCTGCACTGAATGGTGGTTAGGGCCTACCAACGTAATTCGTTCCTGGGCGCAAATGCGGCCTGCTTAATAATAATATGCCGCCCCCTCTCCCGCACAAGTCCTCGACTTCTGGGCTAATCCTCGTGATTGGAATGAGGAGTAAAAATATTATTATTATTATTTATTACACAATTTAATATTGTTTGCATGCGATTATCAAATATATAAATCAAATTACAAATACTTCATCCCTGTTTTACTGTTTCTTAGGGGGGGGTAATTACCCCCATTACCCCCCCCCCCGCCCTATGGATACGCCCTTGAAAGACATTTGGTAATGCAGACCATGACATATTGTTAAATACCAGATATCATTTGTCACTCTAGAACCCTCTTGTTTGCGTCTTAAAAAATGCGACGTATGAATTTTGTACCTAAAGAAAACAAATTTAATTTCTATATTAGTAAATGCTGTACAATATCATTCTATCTTAGCAGCTGACCGTACCGCTGATTGGAAGAATAGCCCATTCATAAGCAGCTGAATATTATGGCTGATATCGTCCTCGCTCCCCGTGATGTTTAACTATTGAATATAAACAAAGTAGAGAACGGTATAGATGTGCAAAATGTATTAGAGAGAATCAGTTTAGCTTTGACTAGAGTAACTTATGAGTCTGTGAATCTTTATATTAATATTTGATTTAATATTGAATAAAAGTGTATTTAAGATGCTCAGTGTGTTTATACTCGTAATAATAATTATGCAGTGCTTTCGAAAAGTAACAAATAAATTCATTATTTCTGAAATTGAGAAGTTTTCGAAAAAATTTGTTGATGTCGATGAAAAAAATGTCGATCAGGATGAATTTCATTGAACAATTCAACTACTTCTTTTTGGGTGTGCATCCTGTCTCCAAATCCGATCATACAAAGAATTTCAATTTGTTAGCAACGACTATTCTAGGACCCCAAATACGGCCTCTGGATGTTTTGATCAACATCACGTTCCTGTCGATAAGCGGGCGATGTTCGGAGGAAACACACGGGATATGGCATTCGACATATAGATCCTAAAGTAGTAGCACATTCGATTATTGTTAGCTTAATTATTGCCCAACTTTAAGTAATATACTGCTTGTAATTTTTCATTTTACTATTTTATTTCAAATTTCTAACAAATTCATTCTCGTTCAGTTAATTTAACCCTTTTTTTTATAAAATGACAAAGTTACTACTCAATAAACACTTCAAACGCAGTGCTTTTGCCAAACAAAAGATAAGAACTAAAGAAATAACTCAAAAAACTATAATAAAGTACGATATGAAGTTTTTATGTGATAGTAATATAAAACATTCTCGGTACCTAAGGCTACTCTCAGGCAACCATAATTTTTGACGATGCGTATGTAGAATGAATGATACGCCCTTTCAAATGGCATGGCCAAAATTGGGGGTTGCTATTTAAAAGAATTGTCGATGACGTCAGAAATGTGGATCGTATGTCAAAGAATGCCTTTTTAAAAACAAAATCGACGTGCCAGGGGATTTTTTCGAAAATTTCTCAATTTCAAAAATAATGAATTTATTCGTTACTTTTGGAAAGCACTGTATAGCATATAGCCTATAAAATGAATAAGAAAACTCTGAGGAGTGCCAAAAATGTGAAGGATTTAGGAGTAACATTTGATTCAAAACTTTGATTTAAAACTCATTTTGGAATAATAACATCAACAACTTATACAACTTTAGTAATGTAATGTGTAATTAAAGAATCAAAGAGCTTTCGTAACCTAAATTCAATTATTAGACTTTATTATGCTTTAAGCAGTATGGTTCTTTATTGCGACATGTAATTTAACGCATAACATAGAAATTTTAAAGGAAAAAAATTATAGAAGAAATAGACCACATACTATACCAAAATACAATTGAATTTAGGAAAAGGTCAGAAAAATTGCTGTTGGAAAACATGTTGAGTTTTAGTTAGTTAAGTAATTTGACTACTGTTATGTTATGTTACCATTACATATTTATGTGTTCAATAAATTCAAAAACAAACATTTTCATATACATTCTTCAAAGGTCATATCTGGGGTTATACTGGCATTAAAAACAACAAGCAAGAATAACTGTTTAGAAAATATATGGAATAAAAAAGTTCATAGGTATAGTTACATCCATCCGTGAACATACTGTACTGTACTGACGTGTTATAACAACTTTAACATTCGACTATAAAATTTTAAACGATCTTATGCATTATTCCAATTTGCTAGCGTTATTTCTATTCAGTGTTTGTACTCGATTTACACATATTAATTTGAATAAGCTGTAAACTTTATAATTATCTATGAACAGTTCTTTTTACGATCAATCATCTTTAACTAAAATTTTGGGAATCAGATTAAGAGATAAAGAAAATTTAATTTCCTCTACTGTGCATTGACCTGAGAACATGATCATTAAACAAGGAAAAAAGTGTGTCACACCTAAACAATAAATAATAAATAATGCATTTGCTTGCGTCTTCTAATTTCAGGCACCGTTAGCTGATATTATCACACACAAAGAGTAGTAGTAATCGATTATATAAGGTGCTCTAGAATAGGCAACAAAAAATACAGTTTAGCTAACAATTTGTAGTGCTGATGAGAAGCAACAAACCAAATAATCATTTCCCAAAGTTTCAGAATCTTATAAAAACAAACGTATATTTGAAACCACTAATTTTATTGAACCATTAAATTATTAATCAAATAACATTTTTCCAGTATCCTTTGTTTTTTAAAATTAAGTAACGTTTAATCAGATGAACAACCAAAGCTAATCTTTCTAGTTTAAAAACAAGCATGTCTGAAGAAAGCAGAAGCAGCTTTCTTCACACATTCAGCTGTTCTGGAAATCGTCATGAAAGTCCACGAAGGCAGTATACAAACTAAGACAAACAGCTATAAATACGGCTGCTGAAGGATATAACAAGTTACAAACGTTAATCTCAGATTTTGTGTCTAAAACAATCAATATCAATATTATCACCTAAACAAATCGCATATTACCGCTCTGTTAAGCGGAAGTTGGATGAGCGTTTGACATCAGGAGAAACTAATTTGAGAATAATATATATATATATGGCATACCCAAGATAGTTAATTTACTACTAGGGAAGCCCAACAGTCATCAAATATCAACCCAAATATATGTTGATATCAGAACGTGAGAGGATTAAGGACCAAAGTCGATGAATTCTATTCTTCAATTTCTACTAGTGAATTTTGAATCATTGGACTTTCTGAAACGTGATTTATGCATATGCGTGTCTTCTTCTCTGAGCTTTCCAGGTAATGACACTGTCTTCAGGTCTGACAGAAATGCAGAAGTTACCGGACATAATTATGGCGGTGGTGTTTTATCGGCTTTTGACCAAGTATTTAGGATCTCTAGAGTTAATACGGATTCTTTTACCAATGTTTCACCTAATGTGGACATAGTAGGCTGTAAGTGTGTTATAAATTTCTTTACATTTTTTATTTTTGTGGTTTATATTCCTCCAAATATTAATATTACTGAATTCGAAAGTTTTTTTGAACGTTTTGAACAATTATTAGTTTCTGAAATAAGTGATACTGGTCACATTTTAATTTTGGGTGATTTTAATTGTCCTAATTACAATAATGACAGAAAAAAGCAATTTATTTTTAATTTCAGTTCTTATTTTGACCTCAAGCAATTTAATAATAATCACTGGCTGTTAGACCTAGTGTTTTCTAATGTTAATTGTGAGGTTTGCAGGGATAATGCACCTTTGGTTCGTGAAGATTCACATCATCCGTCACTCGTGCTTAATTTTGTAGTAAGTGATAGCAGTGATGTGAGTTTTTCTTCAAATTCTGAAAGTATAGCTTATAATTTCCGCAGAGCCAACTTTCCTGAATTATATAATGATATATTAAATACGGATTTGAGCTTTTTATCTCAAATTGATAATGTAAACTATGTATGCTTCGCTTTTTATGCTATTCTTTATTCGATCTTACATCAACATGTTCCATTAAAACTAATAATAATTCTGTTGCATATATTACAGTGCAGTGATTAGCTTTAAATAAAACTCTCTGTTCTATTTTACTACTAAGCAATATTCTTTTGCACTTCTCAGCATATCGAATTTACATATAGCTTTGGAACTGTACCAAGATGATAACTTATTCACATCTTCTTGGGTGGTCCGCTTAAATACATAAAAATGTAGAGCAAATGTTTTGAGCTGTTGTCTCAACATATCTATAGGTATCTCGTCTATTTAAAATTGAATAATCCGTCACATTTTTATTAATGTTAGTAAATAAATTTTAAAGAAATATTTGCTTTTGTTATTATTAATGCTATGTCATTATTTATGTGATGCGTTTTATAATATGTAGTATATGTGAATATAGCAGCTCAGTGTACTTGTTTGGACCTTATCACACGTTTCCAACTTTACATACAAGTAAAGGACTATTAAATAGACAATATGGAGTGCAAGAATATGTAAAATTATTCCGGTAGCAATTACCTTTAATTGCACTATATCTAATTTGAAAATTATTATGATACTTAAATGATATAATTATCGTGAATAATTATGTAAGGTGTTTCACATTTTAAAGTAGCAACGAGTAGCAAGTAAATAATATGTGGTGATTATAAAGAAAACAAAAGGAAAATATCTCAGATATATTCCACAAGTTGAAGTGGAAGTCTCTTCATTAATTGTTACTAGATGGTAGGGGAGTTGGAAAATTATTGACATGTTTTCTATTAGTAATTTATTAGAAAGTAAGTAGCTGACAATAATTTCAGTACAAAGAAAAGTGTCTACCAGACTAGTTCATTTAAAACAACTGTGGTTAAGATGTTAACGGAAGTTAACGGAATTGAAATTTTATTAATTCTCATCGTAGAGTTGAGACTATAATCAGTACAAAATTTTGCAGATATTCGACAAAAATTTTCTACTAATGTATGGGTTGACCTAGTAGTAATAGGGAACTTTAATTTAATCTTTAATTCTTACCAGAAGACTACTACAGCACTATTTATATTATGTACCACATTTGCAATTCATCTGAAAAATATTCCATTGAATATTTACATGATGAAGCTCTGTACATCTCTTTTTAAAAGTTGACATTTTGAATATACAATATGCGCCAAAAGTATGGAATAAATTGAATAAAAACGAAACAATTATTTTTTGGGAAAAATCCTCGAACAGCTCGATTTTTAATTTAAAAAATACATATTTTAGCGTAAAATGCCATTTTCAAATGTCATTTATTTTCGAGTAATGACGTCATCGATTTTTTTTAAATGGCAACACCATATTTTTTTCCTTTATTCTGAAAGATCGTTTAATTCTCTATCAGATAGTACTAAAATTTTGCCCTCTTACATAGGAAAGTTTTCGAGTAAATGACGATTGAATGTTAGAAAACGTAAATCAATTAAAATAAAGCAAAAACGTTATCAAGTTTAGTTTTTCGAATTCCATAGTTCTTTTTGGACAACTGTTTTCCTGGGAGGTGGATCAGCAGACGCGGACCGATAGAATGGACTGCAAAATCGCCAGATCTTACACCTCTTGACTATTTTTTATGGGGATACTTGAAGTCAAAAGTGTACGTTAATAAACCACGTAATTTAGAAGAATTTCAAAATCGCATGAGTTACCCCAGAAATCATTCATAATGTGCAAGAAGAATTTCTTCACAGACTTGCGCATTGTCAAGAAGTTGGTGGATGGTAATTCGAACATTTAATTTAAGTATAAAATTTAATCAATTGTATTTTATTTTACATACCTCAGAATTGTTACTTTTTTATGGATAAAATTTACGTTTTCTAACATTCAATCGTCATTTACTCGAAAACTTTCCTATGTAAAAGGGCAAAATTTTAGTACTATCTGATAGAGAATTAAACGATCTTTCAGAATCAAGGAAAAAAATATGGTGTTGCCATTTAAAAAAAATCGATGACGTCATTACTCGAAAACAAATGACATTTGAAAATCGCATTTTACGCTAAAATATATATTTTTTAAATTAAAAATCGACCTGTTCGAGAATTTTTCCCAAAAAATAATTGTTTCATTTTTATTGAATTTATTCCATACTTTTGGCGCATACTGTATATGTGTAAAATCTGGTAAGTAAAAGCAATCTTTTCCATACTTTCATTTAATGATGATGTTATGAGCAATCGTTTTTTCGGTGACGCTTAATTTATATACATGCGCTGTTATCAAATGAAACAGAAAAACTTTAGACTCCTTTTTTTAACTAACTTTGAAGTGAAGCGTATCACCACAAAATTTGGAAAAAGTATTCTAGAACACATAACAAGAAACTGAGATGCATACTGAGATCCAGAGAAATAATAATTATTAATTACATAAGGAATTAACAAGCCTTTCATCCACGAAAAAAATGGACACTCGAGGCGCAGCCGAGAGTTACATTTTTTCAAGAGGATTAAAGACTAGTTAGTTTCCCAAATGTAATTTATCGTTTTATCCACGATCACGACCAAAACCGGTCAATTGGAAGAGTGAAGAGTATCATATTTGATAAATTTATTGTAATCAAGAATATTGATTGAATATTAGAAAGTCTTGGAATCGTTTTCAATACATGCGTTTAATTACAGAAGACTTTTTCAATATGGAGAAACGGTTTGCTGCCTATTCGATGTGGATAAAATATTCCATGCTAAAATCAGTGTTGAAAGTCCACAAAGGTAGGTATTGGTATTTCGAGGTGTGATAAACTTACTTCATATTTGAAAGTGGAATCAAGACATTATAAACCAAAGAAGGCAAAGATACTGGAGACAAACCAAATCGAAGAATTTTTGAAAAAGCACCAGATAAAGAATATTTACAAGTTAAGGTAGATTTTGATCAATGATCATGGGACTCGCAGGTGCTTATCGATTTTATCCTTTTAGGATAAAAATAATAATTTATTTATTTAACAAAATACATGAGAATCAACAAAATATATCAACACCGTTAACATGAATACATCAGTACCTTCAGCATGTTTTCAAAATGTCAATATCAAAAAACGTTCGTCCCTTAAACAACATTCAGTTCTCCTCAGAAATGACGTTCCCACACAGTCAAACATTTCTGGGTTGTTACGAATTTCATTGCAATCTAAGAAATTTAGATCAGGAGAGCGAGCGGGCCATCCAAGAAGACTACCTCACCCAAACCAGCGTTGCGAATAGTTGTTCATTAATCATATTTTGTCGTAGGAATATCTAATGGTACGGTTTTCAGGGGCAGCACTTGAGCTAAAAACTGTAAATACGATGCCCGGTTAAGCCTCTGAGGTAATTGGATGGGCCCAATGAGAGGGTCATGTACAATAACTAACCTAACCTAAACATAATTACGACACCAAAGCACCACTGTTACCCTGACAACGTACTTTCTTTGACAGTAAAACAGTATAATATTTCTGGCACATATTTCTAAGCTGACTTTGTTTTGAACAAATTTCATAAGCCAATTTGATTGATAATTTTTAGAATTTTCGTTATATCTCAATTACCAAGTATTATTTATGAGCAATGTTTAGAAAATTTTGTTTTGTTCTATGCTGTAGAAGATTCCCTCCAAATTTGATAGTGATTTTTTGTTACACCTTGTATATTGAAAGAAATATAAATATCACAATTTCTAGCCAAAGTTAAAAATGCACTTAACATATTCATGGAAATTATTGCACTGAAATTACTTCAGATATATACGCAAATAAGAAAATTTATAGCACCGGAAGAATTTGTCGTTTATGTTACACATTTTATCGGCTATAAAAATTTAATTTTATTGCTCGATAAACTACAGAATTTTGTACTTTAAAGCATTCGAGTAATTATACTTACATGATAAATTGACAAAGTTCAAATACTTCGAAGGAAATAACTTTTGGGATAAGTAAAGCACAGACAGAAATATTTTGTATATGCAAGTATTACACATTTATTTCAACAAAATCATATACTTACGTGTTCGTAAGGAAATGAAGCGTTTCATTTGAGAATTATATTGTTTTGGTCTATCGAGTATTATATTATCAATATTGAAACAAGAAAAATTGGTATGCTAATGGTTTTAAGTGAAGATATAATAATAGTTTGATTAGCTGTAAATCAGCAAATTGGTAACATTAATGTTAGTGTAATAAATATATTTTAATATAATTTAAAGTGCCTAATACTATCAATTTAAACAACAAATAGATAATCTAATAAGGGCGTATTTTTTAAATAGTGTTCCCTACAAATACACATAATTTTAGACGTTTAAGAACTGATTAATATAGAACTTAGTAAACAAGAATGTTATCTCATGCCACCTGTGAATATTCAAAGATACCGAAGTAAAACGAATATATGTACAGTGTATTGGGAAATATACATACGTTAACAGTGAATGCAGAACATCTAGGAGGGCTCAAAAAAACTTGTTCTTGACGGATCTAACCATTGTCATTACCAACACGACCAAGAAATGCCCTGTGTTTTACCGATTTTGATTATTTATTTAAGTTGTCATAAAATGAGAACCACTCTGTATAATTAAGTGAAATTCGATGGGGCTTTTTACTTACTTCATTCAATCCAGTTATAAGCGAAACAGTCTATTGGCATAAAAAAATATTTTGTTTATTCACAAAAACAACGCCCTGTATATAGGATTTTGTAGTTGCGCATGTACGTTCGATCGAATATCTGTCTGTGACAGATTTCTTCAAGTAAAAACTAGTAAATCTACTGTTATCATCAAATTCAACTTTCCATTTGGAGGAAAAACATTTTGAACGACAATTTTCCAAACATAGGTCGGGGTGGACCTGTGAGTGGTCTTCAAGGTCACAAGGACATTACATCTCTTGATTATTAGCTATAAGGCCATTTAAAATCGAATATATATAAAATCAAGCTTTGAATTTTGACTGAATCCTGCAGTAAATGCCAGAAAATTCAAACTTGTTTGTTAAATTTGAAATAGTTATCAAATTTTAGCGCGAACTGATACGTATTTTTGGTGTAGAAATAATAATGCCAATAAAAATGTATTATTTTGTTGTAAATTTGAATGGTTTTTATAACATGTCTAATTCAGTCAATAATAATCTAATAAATTTATTCAAAGAGAAAAAAATAGTATGCTATATGACCCATATCAATAAAAACAAACAAAAAAAAACGAAAAAAATTTTAGAAAACACTACAATAAATGCTCAAAGTGTGCATCCGTTATGTTGAACATACTTTTACGTTTATTTTTTTTTCTCCTCAAATGGAAAAGTAGTCTTACGTATAAAATAAGAATTAATTTTGAATTTGATGATAAAAGTATGTTTACTAATTACTTGAAAAAATCTCTCATAGACAGATATTAGATCGAACAATCAAACATGAACATGCACAACTACAACAAATTGGGAGATTATTTGAATATACAGAGTGGTTTGCCTTATATGGTAAGTTAAAGAAATAGCCAATATTCTTGTATGCACTGTTAACATATGTACATTTGTAATGAACCTTGTACAACAACAGAAAACGGTGTAACCAACAAAATTTTAGGTATAGAAATTTTTCATAATACAATTTTTTTACATTTAACTGTAGATGTAAATATAGTTATAATTTAAACTTACATAGTTCTGCATATAAGATTTTTCACCTTTATTTAGGGTTAGAATAGCAAAACAATGCGTGTCGTACAAACGCTTTTTAAAAGTTATTATTTTATTTGAGGAGAATTTAAATAGTAAAAGTGGATAAGCAAAACATCAATAATTTTATTTTTGATATTACTTGTTCTATTTTGTTTTATTTTTCGAGATTTCTATATCTAAAACCACCACAAATTTGATCACTTTACGGCGAGAAGAAAAAGAACATGGGCTAGAGAACTACTTACTGTGGTGAAAACGTTTAGACACTTTTATTAATCTATAAATATTTTAGGTGTGTGCTTGAGGAAATGTTCTTCAAATCTGTTACACTTCTCATTAACACCTCAATTAAGAAAATTACCACTATTATCGTAGAGATAAGTAGTAAAATTAAAACAACATTTTTCTCACCTACCTACCATAACTGTTCATAATAACTTTTATATTTGACCTACTGAAATGTTGCGCGAGGATGTTGTGTGAGGAAGATCTCTTCTGAAAATTTAAGTTTATCTTGCTGTTAACTCAGTATATCAGTTACACATATTATTTACTAAATAGTTGTATTTTCAAATTAATTTAGCTGGCACATTCATTAATTAATTACTAAATAATTAATTTAGCTCATAAACTTCTGCTGGAAATTGGATATTTAGGAAATTGATGCAAGGCCAACAGCTGCAAATCAAATCATCATATTTTAGCTCCTAACTGAATGAATCAATAATTATTTATTGAATTAAAGGTAAAAAAAAATTGTACTTGGAAAACGTTTTTTGAAACAGCTTCCTATAAACAAAAATATCAAAATCTTTAAACAGATTTCCAAAGTAGATTTTAACATAAAACATGGAGCTATTACACATAACTCCTTATTGAGATAAGTTTAGCCGATTTTAGTCGTTTATACAGTTACTTTCTTACACACTACAAAAATTACTGCTGAAATATATTAATTTTTGTATCATATCTGAACTTCATATTGAGTTTTATTCAAAGTAGTTAGGCATACTCATAGATTTAGGAAGAGGGAGATAAGCCAAAGACTATTGCCCATCCTGCCAATTTCCCACTCCTTTCACCCACCAACCACAAACATCGATTTGAATAATGCCATATTACCGCTTGTTTGACATTCACTAACATTATTGGTTGCTGTAATTTGAAATTCCACAATGTTGTTTATGTTATTTACGAGAACTTGTTTGCTGAAGTTTTATTTAGAATTATATAATTTTGGATTTCCTAAAGATAAAAAAAGAAATTACTTTTGGATAACTGCACTAAATTTAAGGATATAGGACATTTTTCAATATTCTAATGTGTACCACTTTCATATAGATTACATAAACATTAAAATATATAATCCTTTATTATAACTTTTTCATTTGAAAGAACAAAATATATTAACTTATCACTATTCAAATCTAATTAAGCTAATTTCATCTATGTATACCTATATTATATATCTATCACAGGCCACTATATTACGATAAAAACGTAATTGATAGAAGTAGAAGCTTAAGAACAGTATATAATAAACTACTTACTTTTATTTAAGAGTCACTGACGTCTATTTTTTAATGTTAAATTTATAATAAAAATGCTTAATCAGTACCTACAGTTTTCATAATTATAATATTATAGACTTAATATGTATACCTATACTTAACATTTCTCATGATGATAAAATGCTTAGCTGTAAATAAAAGTAAATAATTTTCAACAAATAATTTAATACAAATTAACAAAATTAGTAATTATTATCGTTGAGATTTTGATTTTTTATTAATTCCTAAAAATTTAAGGCTGACTACAATTTTCTATTTTTTTCTTCAGTGTAACTTTATAAAAATTTACATATTAATAACTGATATTGAATAAAAACTGGCGAGTTTTTTATAAATGACGTAACAGATACAAAAACCATTTGTAATTAATCGAAAAACAATTTTATTACCTCTATTATTATGTTACTTCTATCTCTTCCTTGGATATACTATTTTCAAATAGTATTTCAATACAGTTTAATAACTTCGATGAACCGTATATCAGCTATATTCATGGATAGAATTGACACCCTCTCTGCGGGTGTGGTAGGGTGAAAGAATATTAACTTGGGTCAAATTGAGATGATACCTGTCGACATTTGACTACCACTACCTAGATATTTTATTATTATATCATTATTATTATTATTATTTATATATTAATATCATTTACTAACTTTTCTGTGCAAGTTGTTCCTTTATCTAGACATTTTCTGTATAAGGGTGTTGGGATTTGAGGATTACTCAGTATCCTCAAGTATATTCCTAATTAATGATGTAATTATTATTTAAACCGTTTTAAGCAAAATGAAAATTCCTATTAGCACACATCTTAATGGTTTAGTTTTGAAGATATAGGGTTTGAAATTTTCAAAAATCCCAATAATGTAAATATCTGCATTGTTATTTGACGTATATTGTTGAAATCGTGGTAAATATCTTAACAAAAAATTCACTATAATTATACAAAGCACTAACAAAACCACTGAGACTAAAACACTGGAAGCTGTTATTTTTTTTGCGAAACAGTAGAAACAAAGATGTTCCAAAATTAATTCCAAAACTAAACTAAATTCGTATCTTCAATACTGGGCTATATAATTGTACGCAAATTCATGTTTTACGTAAAGATATATTTGTGTAGATGTGATATTTTTCAAAAATCTTGGGAGCATCTCATTCATTAGGCTGTTTTGTTTAAAACAATTAAAGATAATACCAATTTTTTGAATTTCTAATGATTTTTGGGAAATTTAATGTTATTAATTACCGTCTTTATTTTCAATACAAATCTTGTGCAGAAATTTAATTTACTTGGCAACAAAAAACCAGATTGTTCTTTTAGAATTTTGAACTTTGTAATTGGGCTCAAAATTTTGTAATTTACATATTCCCTGAGCTGCTAAACCGATAATTGAAAATAATAGAATTTGTTATGTGATATACATACTCTATCTGAACATGATTCATACAGTAGATAGTTTTACCAAGTGGCCAAGTGGACGCTACTTATACTTAATGCCATCTAACTTTTTCAGCAAATTCGAAGGTTAGTTTACTAGAAAACGTTGCTAAAGGCAAAAGATTTATGAAGAGGGAGATAAGCCAAAGGCTATTGCGCATCCTGCAAATTTCTCAAATTCAAGAAATATAAAAGATGGCTACGAAATTACTTTAAACAAAGTGACAGATGTCAAATAGTAAATATGCGTTGCTGTTAAATTATTTTTGCAAGGATTTTAATCAGTTATAGAATTTAAATAATTTTCAATTAAGAGCGTTTATTTGCTAAAGATAGTACCACAAATTTGAGATTTTTTGTAAAATACAAAGTCGGAAATGAAGATGAGACTTGTTCATAGATTTTAGAAAATATTTAACTTGTAGGACCCTTATCAACTATACACTACATTTAGTTGCACATTTATCAACTTTTCCTACAAATTTAAGTCTCAAATAAAATTAAACTATACTTTTTCGTGTAAAATTAAACGATGCTACAAATTTACTGCAAAAAAATGGAAAAAACTATTAAAAAAAACACTAAATCACATTAATAAAGTCATATTAATTACGTTAATATAAACTATTTACAATCACTACAAAATTTTATTAAAATCAGCTCAGACATAAAATTTTGGACCAATTTCAAGGGGTTCTCAAAGAATTGGAATTCGGAACTTTCTTTGTACTCATTCTTTTTTTTATTATAATAATTCACTGAATCTGAAGCACCCTGTATGTATAACCAAATACACCTTAGCTCATATTTGAGACTACCATCTGCCGTAAACCATCTTAGCAAGTTTTGCTTTGATAATCCAAACATGAAAGGTACATAAAGACATGCCAATAAAAGTTAATATCGCTTTTATTACCCCCCATTAGATTCTCATTTTCACACACTTAAAAAGACTTTCAGTAATTCTCTAAATAAAAAATATTAATTTATTAACATACATGCAATAGTGCATATTATGAATGAACGTTTTTCTCAATATTGCAACTATCAAGTGAAATAAATACAGGATCATGTCATTAATTTTAACCACGTATTCAAAAGGTCTAATAAAGACATAAATTCGAAAAAGGTAAGAAAATCAACCCATATCAACTGATAACACGGCGCTTCTGATAGGATAAAAATTTTCTAATGCCGCATTCGAGTATTGAAGCGAAACAGAGTTGCCATTCAGGACTACTTAGGCCGACACCGAGCTGAACTTCCGCCAGCGGTTAATGGCCGTCTGAATAATGATTTGAAAATATCTTCGGCATAAATATGCATTTTTTTTTCGCGTATTTATTATACTCATTTTACTCCTCCTAAAATTAGTGACACTATGACTGAATCACTCTCTATATGTATAGATCTACTAATGTATTAATTTTTGCAATTACCTAGATTACGTTTATTGAAAAAGAACTAAACAAATTAATATATGAGTAAACTTTAATGTAATGGAAAAATATTTTGTAGACGTTAATTATTAAACACGCGAGTCCTTGAAACCTACTGGTACATGTGAGTTTCACAAGCTTAAGAACCAATATTTCTCGAACTTGCAAATCTAGTTTGCAATTACAAGTAAATTATTACATGCTCATATGCTCTCCATATACGGTTCTTTCATCTTCGACTGGCATAAAACCTCACCTTTATTATGCAGCTAAGAAAATAGGTAGGTAATTGAAGAAAAGAAGAGAAAATGTATTAAAAAACATGTACTAGTGCAGGAAACAACTACTCTATGATATAAGACTGCATGGACTAGCATTGTATTACTCAATTACTCAATAGCTCAATAATATTTTTTTATTAGTTTTTCCTTGCTTTAAAAAGACATTGAGCTTATTCAAATCAATTATCTACAATTCTTATCACATAGTCACATGTATGCTCTTCGACACCAAATAAAGAATGTTAAAGTATGCTAAAGAAATAACACCATAGACTTGACTGGAATCAATAATGATAATGGTGTACAAGTTATAAACAGAATTTACTTTAAAAAGTGTTAGCTTTTACAAAAAAAATGTGACAATCAGATAATATAAAAAATATATGAATATTTTTTTAACTGAGGTATCCAGTTTAAGAATTTGTGCAAGTCGATAATTAACATTAATTGCATAAAAAAGCTTTTTACCGATATATTTTCATATACAAAATTTCCATTTCCTTTTTCAAAAACTTTGCTCGTATTTTGACTTTAGGAATCTAGACTGGCTTGCTGTTTAAAGTAGAAAATTTATTTAGAATATGAAATTTTTAAATATTAAAATTGTTATTTGAAAATTTAATTTTTCAAATAAATGTTTTATTTTATATTTATGTATTTAATATTCATTAACAGATTAGCCACCATTTCGGCCATCTAGCAACATATTTAGAAGAGAATTGCTAATGTAAATAAAATAACACTTCTGATTCTGAATTTTCATTAGAAAAGTCATTATTGACCTCACTTTGGTATTATTTTGTGAAATACTTATGAAACGTAACAAGAAAAAGATATTTACGCTATTTACTGACGAATTTTGATATGATTATAAAAGTAATATTGAAGATATATACAGGATGTTTCAGGTATTACTGACATCCTTGGAACGGGTAATTGTACAGAAAATAAAAATAAATGAGATTTACCCACAAAGTTCATCATTTCCGAAATACAGGGTGTGAAAGATTTTGAAATTTTTTTTATATTTTTTATGTACTTGGAAACCATTCGTGATACAACAACAATAATAGGTTGTAATAGGATACCTTAAGTCTCTTAGGTCATAGGTCAGAATGTTTCAATATTTCCATTACCCTGTACCACTCTTCTTTTATTTACAATACAAATAATAAAGATATGTAAGATACTTTAAGTTTTGATTATTTTATTAGTTTATTTTTTATTAGTTTAGCTTAATACTTATTTGTTCAAAATAATCAAAATTTAAAGTATGTTACATTTTTTATAATTAATACAGTGGCGTACCATTTTTATTTTAAATAAAAGAAGCATACCACAGAGTTTCTACGCCACTGGAAATAATTAATGGGAATATTTAAACTTACTGAATAATTATACTAAAGTTATCTCATTACAACCTAAAACTACTGCTGTTTTATCAAGAAAGGTTTCCTAGTAAATGAAAAATATAATAAGAATTTTTAAATCTTTGACATCCTATATCTCGGAAAAAGTGGATTTTTAATGTAGATATATTTGGGTAAACCTCATTTATTTTAACTGTACAATCACCCCTTCAAAGGATGTCAGTAATTCCGGAGACACCCTGCATATTAACAATACAAATCAGCAATGTTATCCTAGGAGGAGATTAAAATAATAATAATAATAATAATAAATGCCTTATTATTATTTCCAATTTCTACAATTACAATGAAAGACAAAAATATACATATACATATATATATATATATATATATATATATATATATATATATATATATATATATATATATATATATATATATATATATATATAGTACGCAAAAAGAGGAAATTTCAAGGGGAAGTTCACAACTAATGTGTGCTCTACCACTTAACCCTTGAATATATTTATCAAAAGACTCACAGATGTAGACGAAAACAAAAATGTAAAATAATTAACAAATAAAATATCTATGTTACCAAATACAGAAAAAATATACATATATTTTCCAGATTCACACTGCACATTATTTACTCCTCAGCAGAACTGCTTTAATATACCTTTTAAAGTTTATAAAATTAAGAGATTTTGCACCAGGTGGAACATCATTGTACAACTTATAAATACAATATTTAAAACATCTCTCAAAAAAAGTAGTTTTATGTATGGGGAGGCCAAGTAATCCTTTTGATCTAAAAAAATCAAACAATCGACAAGCAAAAATTGTAAGAGTTAGTTAAATCTGTACGAAAATGATCGGCGAAGTTAAAAGAAGAAGATGCTGATAAACTGGGACCCGGTGCGATTTGATCACGTAATTATATGCCAACCAGTTGCACCCACGTTTTAATGTGCATTATCTCACACCTCCACACCCATTTGCCTTGACCCCCATGTTACAATATATCAATTCACAAGAGTATGAAATAAGTTGATAGTTTGGGTATGATATCCAATTTTCTTCGTTATGAACATATTCTGTTTTGAATACTACCGTTTAAAAGGGAGATAGATATAAGAAGCAGGTAAATATATCTATATCCAAAGGAGATAATTAAAAGCTACTGTTAAAAAATAAAAATACTGATTTGTTCATTAGCACGTTTCTAGTGATGCATGATTTTGTGCATCCAACTAATTTTTTTAAGAAAAATTGTTACAAATTTATCAGTTTTGTAAACATTTTGCTCCAACAATTTTACCGTCAATTATGAACGATAGTGTATGGAGCCTCTTAGGATATTATAGAGAAAAATGAGAGTATACGATTAAATTATTCATACATATTTCAGAAGTACGATAAACTTAAATTTACATCTTTACATAATCTTTTTAATGATGTATTTAGATTAAGTTTTATAAGTACACTTCAACGAAGAATATCAGCAAATGTAAGAACAATTTATAAAAAACTGTTACATTATATTATTTTCTATTTAAGTTAATCTTAATGGTTCCATCAGTAGTCGTCGTACATTAGCCAAGAATTGATTGTTACTGCTTCGTAGAATTTTTTCTAGATCAGACTCTATGTTTTCTCAGAATTATATGCAACTTCTAAAGAATAAATTAACTTCAATTATTTTCAAGAAAATGTACTTCTACTTTAACAGTTACTAAAGTCATTTCAATATCATAAATTTTCTACCATTTATATTCAGCGATTTTATATACAGGGTGTCTGGAAATTATGCGTCAAGACAAGATTTGAATTTTAACTTTAACACCCTGTATCTCAAAAATTGTTATAGGGCTTCGTGACCCTAATTTCTTGTGAGGAATCACCTTGACGCATAATTTCCGGACACCCTGTATAATTTAGCACTGCGAACCTAGAAGGTCCATGGCTCGGTTGATTATCCTTCTTCATTTCATTCTAACTCTTGCTTTTCCTTTTCATCTTACAATTTGTAGTTGCAGATCTTTCCTCACCTTTATCTTCCATCTCGCATTAGGTTTTCCTCTCCTCTTCTTACTCCCAATTGTTCGTGTCATTACCATTTTTGGTCGTCGCTATCATCCTTTCAATATGCCCTAGTCACTTTACCGTTTGTGGTTTTTCTTCAACATTTTCCTCTCGCACACTTCCAGTATTGTTTGTTCTGCTTTATTGAACGTTCATGTTTCACTGGCGTATATCTTACTACTGTTTTGTATAGCCTTATCTTTGTTTGCTTAGAAAAAATTTTATTTCTCAATATTATCTGCAGTTCTACACATTTGTTTCCTGACATTATTCTGACTTTAATTTTCTCTCTTATTTTTGGTTGTCTGGCAAATATAGTTCCTAAATATGTGAACTGTTCTACTTATTCAAATCTGTATATTTCCCCCTATTTGTGTCTATTTTCAAAAACTTAATTTTTTCCTCATTAATATATAGCCCACTTTTAACTGATTGTTCATCTATTCTCTTTATTGCCTTATTTAGTTTTGTTCTCTTTCTTACTAGCACTACAAGATCATCTGCGAATGCCAGACACTTATGCCTTTTATGAATAATCAATTGAGTCCTGCATCTCTTTTGGCTTTTTCTAGTACTAAGCTAAAATAACGCTAATAATAATGGATCTCCTTGCCTCAATCCATCTTTTACTTCAAACACTCTATTATTTACTTTTATTCTATTCTCAAGTCTTTTTCAATGTTAGGCATATCATGTTTCTTATCTTCTTGCTGACTTCCAATTCTTGTAAAATCTTATATACAGTTCTTTTCTTTTTATTACGTCATAGGTTTGTTTCGAAACTACAAATAGTACTAAGGTTAGTTTATTATATTCAAAGCTTTCAGTCAGAATTTCTAGCAGAGTAAAAACATGATCTACTGTACTTCTTCCTTATCTAAAGCCACACTGATATTCTACAATTTTATTCTCCACTTCTGCGACCAATCTATTTTTTATAATACGTGGCTAATATTTTATATGCCCCATTGAGCAATGTTATTCCCCTGTAGTTCAAGCATGCCCCTCTTTCACCTTTTTATATATAGGGCAAATTACTTCTTCCGTCCATTTCTTGGCAATTCTTCCTTTTCCAAAACCGTTTTTAATAGTTTGTATAATTGGTCTATTAAATCTTGTCCTCATTATTTAAACAGTTCAGTGTCACGTTGTTACTTCCTGGGCTCTTATTATTTTTCAATTTTGAAATTATTTCTCAAACTTCTTTATTTGGCGCTAGCACTATATTGCCTTCTTCTGTATCACTATTATTTCCTTCTCTTTCTGTTTCATTGAATTCATACCCGTTTAATAACTCTTCAAAATATTCTTTCCGATATTTCATCCTCTTCAACATCTTTTCATTTTTGTCTTTATCAAACACTGATCTTGGCTGATATCATCTCCTCTCTTTCTTTACTCCTTTTCTTGTTCTTTAGCACCCTTCTTTCCTTCTTTGTTAATCATATTTATTATTTGCTTCCTCTGTTCCTCCTCTTGAAGCATCTTTTGTCATACCTTTTTTCTAGCTTCAACCTCCCGCTTATATTTATTAACAATTTTTTTTTACTTCTTTCCTGCTTTGTGGTAATTTTTTTTATTGATTCTTGGCCTTGTTAATTGGCAGATTTTCGGACATTTTTTTATACTTCGAATCTTTTTCGGATCCTAATATATTTAGGATCTTTTGGGAACTTTAGTACCATGGCATCGGAGAAAAAGATAACTGTAACCACCGTCTACTACAATCCGGTGTCTTCACGTCGGCTCCTTTGATGTCGAGGTCCCAGATTTCGGTTTTTTTTTTGACAACCAAAAGACGGCTGCGCATTTAGCCGCGCACCTTCGCGCGCTCAAGAGACACGGTGATTTGTCAAGAGAAAGATTGTCTCCCACTTCGTAGGGCCTTCACTCGGCGAACTGTATAAACACAGTTTATACAGTTCGCGTATAAGGTTCCAGAGGTTGTGGCTAAATCACGACTAAATGCGCAATGAACACCAATGAAATTCATTTGTACACGACAAAGTGGGAGAAAATCTATTTTCATAATGTGTGCGCAGTCGTCTAAAAAAAAAAAAAAAATCTGGGACCTCGACATCAAAGGAGCCGACATGAAGACGACGGACTGTAATAGACTGTGGTATAAATAAACTGTGATATAACCAAGTTTTGGCGTGTGCGCATATTGTTGTGGCTGTACTGGTTTACTGTTAACCTGTAACCACGGCTCTATCATACCTATTTATTTAAAAAATGTAATGCTAGATGCATTTTCACTTAATTTCAGTGAATGGATAATATTGGATAAAATAGGACCTTTTTCAGAACGCATGCGGATATTTTAAATTGACACATACAACAACACTGTTCTTAACGTCTGTTCAGCGACTTTGCGTAAAGAATATTTGAAGAAATTAAATACTTCAAAACTTAAATAATTCTAATTTTCAAAATTCATAACCTATTTTATGACGCATATTGTATGGTTATTAATCCTATATTATATCTTGTGGGTTAATATACAACTGTGGGAGGTTTGTACCATCCCACTATATGCAAAAGAGTTGCAAGTAACGTTAATTGCGCCACGTATTTGCACGAACATTAGTTACGATCAAAAAATAGGCCATTAAAACAAGACGCAGCGAAATGAGAAATATGATATTATAAAGTCGTTAGGTAGTTGCAATATCTCAATAAATTCGCGGATGATACTCAACATTCCGTAAATGATCAATGTTAATGCACTTGAAGAGTTAATAATATTTAGATTTTTATGACTCTGCTTAACATCGCTAAAGTAATTCAATAAACTGTACAAAAGTTAGTGACCCTATCACGACGATTATATTTCTCTATAAATATGCTCCAAAAGACGTAGTTTCAACATAGTATATTATTGCAACAAATTATACTCTACATTTTCTGTCACACAGCTAAACACATGTAATGCATATCATTAAAATATATTTGCTTTTGAAAAATTTTCACTGTGTTGTTCAACTACACACATTAATATACAAATAAACACCTATACAGTTTCTAAATAAATAAGGAATTTGCATTTCAGTGTGTCATTATTTACTCTTTTTATTGCACGTGAAAGTTTATTTTTAAGGCAGACACAGTTTTGATTCCAAGAAGGAAACGAGGATACTTTGGATTACTGCATATGAGAAAATACATATGTGATAAAAACATTCTTCTCATATTACGCAAAACTTATGGCTTCGTATTTTAGTGTTATTAAATTTTATACAGGGTAAGAAAGGATGGGTCAACACTAAGCTGGAGATACTAGACACCAAAATATTATGTTTGAGCTTATCATGCCTTATAAGAATATCGCTGGTTTAAGAAATACAGGGTGTTCAAGGTGTAAATTTTATTCTGGAATTTCTTAACAATTGAGAATTTTTTCATAGCATGATTCTGAAAATTGGTAGTGTGATGATTACGTTTAGAGGGTATCGTATTATTTAGGGAAATCAAAACCTATATTTTTTTATTTGTTGAGTTATGCCTAAAATAGGTAAAAATCTAAAATAACAATCAATTCTACATAAAAAATATACTTTTGTTTAGGTCACCTAACTTTATTGGTTTCTGAATTTAAAAATTTCAATGTATTTTGAGGTGATCTTCTTTCAGGCTATTGCTATTTCTTTTCTTAGTAGGCTTGTGTCAAATTTTCACGTGCCTGTGATTTATTATTAATGCAATTATTGAAAAATTTTAGAATAAAATTTAAACCTCGAAAACCCTGTATTTCTTAAACTAGCGACATGCGTATAAGGCATGATGAGCTCAAACATAATATTTTGGTATCTAGTTTCTCCACTTTAGTGTTGACCCATTCTTTTTGACTCACCCTGTATAAAAATTAATTTTATAAAAACACCACTAACCTAATACTACAAGACAACGTTGAATTGGAAAAGATGGCTGCTTATTGATTGGAAATCATCAATACTCAATGGAGTGATAATTGATCAGGAAAAAAATATTAGAGAAACATTTCAATTGGACTCAGACCATTGATAACCAAGGGTTGACAAATTTGTAGTACAACCATTTTCATACAAGTCTGTGAGCCGATTGTTATTTAAGCTGTGCTATTGCTTTATATCAAGCTCTCAAAATACATCTACCATCACAATATTATGTTTATTTAAGAGGCATCTACTTATCTACTATCTACTTCCATACAGAGTAGTTTTTTATCAGTATACAAGAATGTACTGATACTGCTGCTGCTGCTTTTAAAAAAAATTGATGTAAACGGTGCATACACAGCAAGATATACAAATAGGAAAAACACAAGGCAGATACAGAGAGAGAGAGAGATAAATTTTAGTCAAACTGCTAAGAAGTAATTGAAATCTAGAAAAATGAAAATAATTTTAACCACCTCAACGAGGCCTTACACTAACAGAATTTAAAATAATTCAAAAATTCAGCCAGTGATTTCGAACAATGCACAGAAATGTCATAGATACAGCACATATAGATTCGGAAAATTTAAATGTTCCCTCTTGTTAAAAAAAATAATCTCTTGGGTTAAGGTAATTAGACACAAAAAAATTACATTTCTAAAGTTTTCAGACTTTGGAAATGGGCAATGAACTTGTTTACTTTTAAATATAATTTTTAATCTTGTACTAATTTAGCAGAAGGAAAAGAAAAATAAATTATTTTTAAAAAATTCTGTAATCTAAATGACCAAAGGAAATGTTCGATTCTTCCACCAACGAACCTGTGCAGATATATTTTCTCCAATTTTGCTTCCAATAGAAACATTGACGTTGATTTGCTGGTGTATATATGATTTTTCAAATATTCCCACAAAAAGAAACCCGTGGTGAATAAATCTAGATTCTTAGGTGGCCACGGAATATTCCTTGTAATTGAAATCAATTTGACACTTGTTTCACCAGTGGTAAACTCGTTAGAGGTGTAGCCCCATCTTGCTGCATGTTCAGAACAGAAATATCCAGAATGCTCAGCCAAATCCTAAAACTGTAGTGCCACCAACTGTTCTCATAAACTCAGATGAGTTAACAATAATCTTGCGGCCACGACAATCTTCAAAGAAGCATATCCTAGTAGGTACACATACCAAATTGTCAGCTTTTATCTTTAGAGAATAAAGAGATCTTTAATATCTGAAATTCTGTTTGTTAACATATCTGTCTACTAAATCAGATATACTTATTGCTTCGGAACTTGGCACAGCAGGTAGAAGTGCACATAAGATGCGCACCCTATTTCCCAACTACCACCACAGTGTAAAATATTTATTTTATTTGTTTTTTGAACGAATATTGAAATAATAACGGGATTTGATTTGACTTAGTAGGGACTTGAGGTGTCCCACTGCAAATGGGTAGTATTATTAGATCGTGAAGCATTATTTCAACTGTCATTGTTCATCGCACTGATGTGCAATAGTCTTTTAACTAACCTTGTTCCAATTACGCAAAAGTAATGACATTTCTAATACTGAAATACCAGCCATACAATTTAACTTCCAATTTCAGGATGTCTGAACAAGTAAATCATGACTTGTCTAATAACGTCAAATCAAATCTATATGTACAACATGACAATCATCCCGGAAATTTTTTAACCAGTGACAACCGTGAGCAAGCCAGTTACCCATTTCATATAAAATTAAATCCTATTCTCTATTTCTAAACGAATAGGAATGATTCAAATAAACTCTAACAAACAAAAACAATAGTTTGCTATTGATTAATTTGTCGTCAAGTTTACATAGCTCCACACAAATTCATGTTTATTGTCAATATCAACACTATCAACTATTAATCTTCAAATTGTCGGTTATATTAGTCTAAGACTAATGTTGCCACTTCGTAGATTTATTTTCTGTTTATTCTTCCTCCTTGTTTATCCAAAAGCAAATAAAATAGTACTCTTCATCACACAACGACGAATTCTATCTTTTTGTGAATTTTTAATGTTTCTTGTTCAAATTTGCCGCCAAAAGTATTTAGTTATATTTTATAGGTATTTTTCTTTGTGTGTACCATTTACTCTTCTTAGTTTAAAAATATAGTATAGAAGTAAATAACGAAACTATTGCAACATAAAAACACTGCCTCAATTTGATTCGGGAAAGGTTAAAATTTAATTAAGTAAAATCATAAAAGTAAATTATATTTCGTATATACTTAATACAAAAATCTGTTTCGTAAATCGTAGATTTTGAGAACCACTGTTTTGGAGAACGGTAAGAAAGCATTATTTCACCCCGACCTTCATGATACTTTATAGTATTGTTTTGTCTGTCTACAAGAACACTAGATTCTATAAATGAAATACCAAGATAATGACAAGTAGAAATGGATTTATCTGGTTGTTTGCTTATAAATATGCAGAGAGAATGCGTAAACATGTCAATCGCCAATACCTAGGTATTTCTTTAAACACAGTTTTATGTAGCTGTGATTTTCCTAGATTTATAGAAATATCTACATATTTTTTATTTTCAGTTATCTTACTTGTTCTAAATTGGTTACTAAATACTAATATTTTGTTTTAATAAAATAAATACATTATTTCGAATGAACTGGTAAGCAGAAACGACATACGACTTCGAAATCGGGTTATTGCAGAGAAAGAATCCACTTAGGTCATCGCATCATGAACAAACAGCATACTTCGGCTTAGTGTGTTAACCTTCTACTTCCACTTTTTAGTAAAATTATGATTTTGGTCCCGTTTAAAAGAGGGCATTGTATTACATCACCTGAGAAGAACAGATGACTCCAACTACAGTAAACATAATTTCTCTTGATACGTTTACCTGCTAGCTACGTTCATTCCAAAGGAATCGTAAAAATCTGCTATATTCGCCTTTTCAAGGGCTAACTCCATTTTGTATGGAGACGCGGAGAAGTGGTGATGGTTGTAGTTACATTCGGGTATGAAAATAATATAGAGTAATTCATGTTATAAACCCGCTCACAATGTATAGCGGTTAATACAAAGCAAATGTATGCTATCCGTATATTTTCCTGTATAAGACTGTATTGAATTATTTGCTTTTAGTGCAGCAAATACGCATGCGTCAGATCGGATGCTCGATTTCTTTTGGTTATGACAAATTGACAGATTCACCAGGTCTGTACCTACAGGATGTCGATTTAAAAACGAACAGCATTTAATATTGCCCAAACTAATGACAGTATCAACATTTGGCGATACACGTCAATTTACATATTAACGGGGACTACTTTTGAGGCAGTTTTTGTCGTATTACTTTCAACCCCCTCACCCCCAGGGCACCTACTCCTAAAATTTGAAATGGCAGCCAATATATATTTTGCCATTTTTGAGTTCCTTATGTAATTCTAGAGAAGTCTAGATTTATTTTTTGTCAAAATTGAGGTAGTTAACCTCCTGAATGTGTGGAATGTATTTATTTTCTAAATTGACATAATGCAATTTTTAAAAGTATGATAATGAAATACTCAAATTGTTACTTTTATAATTACTTTATTAATTGTTCAAAATGGCTATTCGTGGACGTGTTAAGAGTTTCAGGTGAAATAGCCCTACATTCTTCTACAATTATTTGCTGCAGTTGTTCAATTGAATCTGGTTAAGTTTTGAATACAACTGATTTCAAGTGATCCCATAGAAAGAAATCGAGAGGTGTCAGATCTGGTGACCTAGCTGGCTCTTCAATGGGTCATCTCCTACCAGTCCACTGCTCCGGATAATGATTATCTAACCATTCTAAATTATAAGAGGCTATAGCTCTGTCTAACGTTTTGGCATAAATTTCACCATTTAGATTTTGCTTTATGAAGACAGGGTCAATGATAGTATTGCCTAATATACCCGCCCAAACACTTATTTTTTAGGATATTTTGTGTGCTCCTCTCTAATAATGTGAGGATTTAAGTCGCTTCAATAACGGCAGTTTTGTTTATTGACCTTGTCATTTAAGTAAAAAGTGCATTCGTCACTGAAACATATATTTTTTATTAAGAGGGTCTGAGCAATAATCCTGTTGGTCATAATTTCACAAAACTGAATACGTCTCTCCAAGTCATCATCCCCTAATTATTGAGTAATTTGTAGTTTGTATGGGTCAAATTTGTGAAGCTTGAATACTTTCCTGGCTGATTCATGCGACAGTTCAGTTTGTTGTGCAACTTCACGAAGCAACGTAGTGGAAGCCATAGCAACTTGACCAAGAACTTCAATCTGAGAGGCCTCATTGAGCAATCTTGGTCTATCCCTCTTCTTATTGCAAACAGATCCAGTTTCTCCAAATTTACCTACTAACTGTCGGATGTACTTGTGTCCAAAAATTTGTCTCGGATGTGTTTCATTAAATCTAGCCACCGTTTCTACAAAGCAACGATTTTCGACTCCATAAATAAAAATCATATCTATGCGTTCAGCAATAGTGTAAACCATTTTAAGGAAAGGATATAATACCAACAATACGACAATTGAAAGCTATTGAAATTGTTTATGAATAACTACCACAGCTTATTTCACTAATCGAAGAAGTAGGTATTTCAAATGAATGAACATTACGAATCAGAAAATAAGGAACTTTACTTATTGGTGGTAAATAAAACGATCTGTAAGAGCTAAAGAAGACTTTGTCCACGTATTATCACAAATGTTACCTACGACAATATTTTGCACCAGTAGGTAATTTGATGTTTCATAATATTGTGGCAGACATAATATGAAAGAATCAGCATACATCGATTCTAATATTCTTACTATATTTCACATTAATTAATTGTGAGAATTTAGAATGCATAAAACCAATTTCTAGAAATCACTCTCAGAAATTATGTATTTTAATTATTTTATTTATCTTATTAACACGTGTACCAATCGTTCTGCTTAATCAAATTCTTTACTGTTTGTCTAGGATTTAATAAAACATTAAAGCTGTATTTGTTCGATGTAAATAGTCGAGCAATTCCAGAATAAGCAGAAGTAAACCTAAGATAAAGTCCAAGTAACTGTACAGGTATTTAATTATCGAAAGAAAGTAAAACTGTTTGAATATATTAGGTAGGTGTATTATTAACTGTTTATATTTGAAATTACGTATTATAACATAAATATAGGAAACAGTCAGTAAAGCCTGAAATGTAAGAAATGAAGAGCTGGTGAAAGCAGGACGTATCTACCTACTTCTCAATAAGTTACCATTATAAATCACATCAAACAAATGACAAAATTAAAACTTCAGTTCTAAATTAGTTTGTATGTTACTTCAAGATGCTTGAAGCTCAGTTTTCTATTTACTTTGTAATAGCCATTGAAGCATATGTTCCATTATTAAAATTTTTAAGACAATTCAGTTTGACATAAGATCTAAAACTGTAGGCTGAAAACTGATGACTTTTAAAAAAAATTCTTAATCTAAGGAATAATTTTATTCAATATAACAGAAACTGTGAGTATGTGCGTGAGAAAATATCACTGTGTCCACTATCTCAAAATATCTTCTTAAGATAAGTTTCATGTATGAAGACTATACGAAGCATAGAAGAAGAATATAAAATTAAAATTCAAAAATATCGGTTCGATTTCTATTGTTGATACTACAGCTGCTACTGTTACTGAAGCCTAATTACAATCTTATCATTTTACGACCTTCACATTGACGTTGTTGATTTAATAGTACATATATTTGTTGCACCATCACTTACAACTCTCATTCTGTCCAGATTCTACATGTATGGTTATGGTTGCGTTATCTACCTTTCTAGACTTAGTCAGCCCAAACAAACTTTATTCAACAAACGCTCACTTTGCTTTAGCCACTTACATGAAACACTTATTTCTTTAGTTAAATCGATCACCCTGTACAAAATGCTTTAACAGTGAAATTATTCGCAAATTACGATGTTCTAAAGGTAACGACAACTTCTGATTTTTAGTTTTTTTCTGGGGTCAATGTACAAAATGCTACCGAAATTATAGGAGCAACTTGGCGGTATATTTCTAACGTATTAGGCTCCACTGCATTGAAGCAGATATTCTGTTTTTGGCATTTTTCGATAGACCCTAATGTAAAAAATGATTGGATACTAAAATTATAGAAGCAAAAGCAACAAATTCTAGGAGTAGCAGCGAGAAATCAGTACAGAATGGAAAGACAACAATTTTTGTAATATTTAGGTAGCAGCCACCATTTTTCTTGAAAACACAAAAATTAGCAATAAAATAGACACCACTTATTTTTGGCAGCCGTATTTGATTTGTTGTTTCAATACAAACTCAAGACAGCAACTAATTTTTAACTGATTATGAGTTGAATGAACATTTTTTTTAATTTTTGACAGCCACAACTTGGTTACATAAATTAGCAACAAAATATCTACCATCTGATTTTGGCGACTGTTAAAATTGACTTGCGAAGGTAATAGACGTAAATCAGTCACTAACAAACGGTTTAGTCAATCAAATAATAAATACCACTTGTATTTAAACTCAACTTTTTTATTCATTTTATTTGAAAAAGAAAGAACATATTTATTAAAATTAACAAAAATGGCTTTTTATTGTATTTTACAGAGCCGTGATTCTGTAGGACATTTCTATACAGGGTGATTCAGTCATAATGTCATTAATTTGAAGACAAGATAGAGAAAAAAGAGTATAATATGAATACGCGATTTAAAAAAAAATAAAGGCATATTTACTCCGAAAAAATATTTTAAAACCATCTATTCAGACTGTCAGTGACCGCTGGCGGTAATTCAACTCGGTGTCGGTCTGATGCGACGTTGCCAAATTTTTCCTATAGTACCTACTTATTGTTTGTTATAAATTTCTTTTTAAAAGTATGGAATTAACATATTAAGTTTCAACAGAAAAAATATTTAATAATGAAATTACAAAACTCTAACGGATCAAAGCAAAACATTCACATTGTGTCAACAAAAAACAGTCCGAGACATACCTATTCTGTAATCAACGGTCTTGACCTACCCTATTTAGGTCAATAACCTTGTTTTTAATGTCTACTCAATGACAAGCGATGCAGAGATGCAGAACCGCTAAATAGCAACAGAAATAAACAATAATTAAATTTTCATTTTTTTAAACAACCGGTGTAATCAATAGAAAATCATGAGAATTTTATAATAAATGCCAACCGCAGTAATCAGCGCCTAGATCAGATAGGCTGTAATCGGCACACTCGGCACAACTAAAAAGTTGGCAGTTCAATTTACCGTTTAATGCCTTACCGGCGGAATAAGTTGTCGTTCGGGTCCGTTTTCCTATGGAGGCGAGCCTGACGTCGACTGCATCTCGACCAGATGCACGCGGACCGACTTCTCTCCCTTCCTTATCCATCAGTCAATATTTTAGCGCGGTAGATGTTGGTGAATTTCGTATGTTTGTGTCGCCAGTGCAGTTTATAA
Organism: Monochamus alternatus; assembly: GCA_037114965.1. NCBI lineage: Eukaryota > Metazoa > Arthropoda > Insecta > Coleoptera > Cerambycidae > Monochamus > Monochamus alternatus. The sequence goes on along the minus strand of CM073429.1, from coordinate 54,118,337 downwards.
ATATAAATAAAAGTTGTTATTTGCCCAAATAAAAATGCAATTCAAGTGAAAGGAGTAGAAGACCGCGGTTGTCTTTTACTGAACATGGCCTTGAAAAAATTTAAAACATTTTCGTGAGTAATGGATTTGATTCTGAAATGAATATCCTACAAGTGCAACAATTTTTAAAGGTACCTCAAAGAATATACAAAATGATATACAGTTAGATTGCAAACAAGAAGTTTGTCATTAGAAAAAAATCTATCACATTAGTACCGAACATGTTATTATATGTACGTGATCCTAAGTGGCAACGCTGCTGGACTTCTATGTAGCTTCAATACTCGTACGCGCCATCAGAAAATTTGTAGTTTACCAGGAGCGTTGTGTTGCGAATTGTTATGGGGTGATTTGTTATCTTTTTAAAGGTCGAAAAAAAATATTTTTTCGATTTTAGGTCTTTATTGGACTTTCCGAATACGTGGTTAAAATGAATGACATTATGACTGAATAGACTAATAGACTATAATAGACTAATTTTTAAAATTATAGTGAAATTAAAGTTTCAATGGAAGGTAAAAGGAATATGAAAATATATATTTTTTTAAAGTTGAAGAGATATTTAAGTAGGTGATAGGTGAATTTTATAAAATGTCAAATATTGATTGATTGACGGGAATGTAATATTTATGAAAAATATGTAAAGTAGAAATAAGAGTGCATTGGAAAAAAAATTGATAAAAAAAGGGTAATCAAGGAAACGGAATAACAGGAAGGAAAAAAAGAAAAGTAAGATAGATTGGAGGGAGCTGATATTAGAGAAATTTATAGAAACGTCTATAAAGAGGATAAATAAGAAAATATCTATTCAAAATTGAAGTTAAAATTGAAGAAGAACAGGAAGCATCAGCCTAACAGTTACCAAGAATAAATAAGAAATAAAGTAGACCAATTGAAGGATTAAAGGCATTGAACAATTAATATTAGACAAGGTATTCACATTATATTTGTGATCACAGCATAGTCGGAGAACATCATAATGATGACAGATTGACAAGAACGATGCAAGGAGCAGTCACCAGACGGATTGACAAGAACAATACGAGGAGCAGTCACCAGAAATTGAACTTCAGAAGGAAGAAAGAAGCGGACAACCATAAAAGGAAAGACGCAGAGTGAAGAGAGAGAGGGGCTAAATTTAATGAACAAGGACTTTAGAAGAAAATCGGTAAGAACTTTGTAATTCGTAGTATACAGGGTGAATCTTAAATAAGAAATAAAAAAGTGACATTTTAAATAAATTTCGTAATTTTTCAGTAGAAAACTTGTTGAGGACCGCTGGCCTAGACCAACCCTTCATACTTTTATGAGTCATAGTGCTGCAGACTGAACGTGTGGTTCACAGTGTTGCCAGTATTACACAAATGTCTTTGCTTCAAGGAAGAAAAAATCTCAACTTTTTGTCAAGTGTAACATTTTATATTATTTTTTATTATCAAACTGTCATTGACTGTCATGACAGATTATCGGAAGCCCAAGACAAACTTGTTAACCCCACATAATGCATGAAAATAGCAATAAAATTTGCTAAAAGTTGACATTTTTTCCATTTTAAATAAAAAACGCGTGCATAGTTTTTCGTTATTCTTCATAAAATAACTTAAGAAAATTGTGTTTTGTGTCCCTTTCTAACAGTGTACAATGACATTTAACTTGTGAAATGTGGATTACTGATTAAATAGTTAATTTTTTAACAAACAGGTAAGCTTGTGTGCACGTTTATGTATAATTTTTGAACATTGGACATAGTAATATCACGTAATATCTTCCTAAATATTTTACGGTAGTATTGAACTTGCGGAAATTCATTTTTAATCGTTGAAGTATAGTAAGGTTAGTTCAGATGTTAAAATTTATGTTAATATTGCTGCGTATCATACTACATACCCAATTTTACTGTACTTATGCTTAAAACAAGTATTTTTAAAATAGAACTATTACGTTAAAGGAAACGTAATATTTATGTTGGAGGAGATATGGCAACCTCGCAACAAATCATATGTTTCATTACGTTGTTGGATGAAAAATCAGCCAGCGGTCCTCAAAATTTTAAAAATTTATATCTCCGTAAATATTAGAAATTTTTAAAAATGGCTTTCACTAGACTGATTTAAATGACGAACTACACCAGCAGTTAAAATATTTGTACTTATTTAAGATTCACCCTGTATATTGTGATTAGATTATAAGATAGAGCAGGGTTTAGGTGGAGTAGAAAAAAAATGCAATCCATCAAATTGTTAAACCTTTAATATTTGAAATAAAAGAAAGTTAGTTAAAATTGAACATCTCATTCAGAAATTAAAATTATCAAAATTATTGGTAAAGTATATCTGAATAGTAAATATGTTTGAACCTACCACTGAGATAAAGAGTCATAAAACCGTATAAGATTGAATTTCCAAATTTATTAATCAAAATTAGTGCAACTATAAGACATAAAATAAATTTCATAATATTTAATCATCAGAATAGGCGCAGATAAAAGCTAGCTCGGGTAAGTAAAGATACAGTTTATGTTATTAACTTAAAATATTTAAAATTGAAATTAAAATTTAAATTTTTAAAGATCTACAAACATACCATACTAAAAGATACAAAAGATAATACAATAAGAAAAATAAAATATAACAATATATTCCGTCTTCAATTCATATAATAAAAGCTACCTACTTGTTACTTTTCAGTGCAATACGCTACTCCACATTCCAACGTAGATACATCAGACAGTTTTATGTTATCATTAAAATGCTCCGTTTATTTGTAGATCCTTATGGAGATAAAACAAACTAACATTTTCTTATTTCGGTACGTTGTCATTGATAATTCGTAACGTGTTACTACACCATGTTCCACAAATGTATAACGTGGTTTACGCCCGGATTGTATTTACCACGCACGCATATTTCGTAAACATCGCGGCCCCAGTAATGTCAAGAATTTCCGTTCGAAAACGGCACCACGTTAGGAAATTCCCCGAAACTATTAAAAGTTGCGGTTCCTTCAGTGTGAGAGGAATCGTTAACTTTGTATACAAACGGAGAAATTAGTTTCAGTCCTCTTTTGCAAACGGCGTGGAATTTAATCATTTTTTAGCATGTTGCATTCATTCAATTCAAGATCAGTGCACAGCAGCTGTATTTACGAGTGTCGCATTTTTCTTCTTTTATAAATTATTCTAGTTCTATGACATAATTTCAAGAAATGTTTTTCAGAAGGATAAATATAAATGATGATGTGAATATATTTATTTCGAGTCCACTCACCTGTTCTGTAAAGATCAAGGCGTTGTGACATTCGTAATAGTGACTCAGTCACTAGAAGCGACTTGTGTAATAAAGAATCTACTCGGGATTGAAATAATACCATATCTTACTAGTGACTACGATGAGCATTAGATAAGAGTTCAAAAATAATAGAAATATTTAAAAAATAACTGCGGTATCAAAATGTCCACACATTACTTGTATTCTACTATTTTCAAATCTTGAATCATGATAATGCAGAGTTAGATATTTTTTTACTGTGCATATAGAAAGGTCTTTTTAAATCTAACTTAAGGGCGCCGTATTCTTAAAATAGAGAAAAGTGTTTTCTACAAATACAAACAACTTTATAGTCTGGTTGGAAATGAAAGAGAGTAATAAAACCCCGAGATAAGAACCGGCCATCGGCGTGGTAATATTTCGTTTCAGGTAATTATCGGGTCACTAATGCTAACAGGTGTACATTAGTATATTTTACTGAATACAACATAGAGCAGGAACCAGTGTATTGTTACAGATCAAACCAGTGTTAGAGTTGAATACACGAAGACGTGCTAGTGCAGTAGAGTAAAATTAGACTTGTGTTTAGTGACTATTGTGCCAGTGGATATAATATTGTTTGGGTAAAATATCGAGCTTATCAGATTACGTACCTGCTAAACGCCTGAAAAGATGTGCGCTGTCTCAGAATGAGAAAATTATTATATTAAATGTATTTAATGCATTGAAACACCAAAATCCTACCAACAGTATTGACGACATCGTGGAAAAGTGTTCCAAAATGACAGGGATTCGACTATCTACAGACTTTTAAAGGAAACAAAAAATGAACAAGATAAATCCACCAAAATCACCTACAGGGAGGTCAAAAGTCGTTATAGATGATTTCTTCAAAAATGTCATTCGCAGAAAAGTACGCTCATTTTATTTTAAAAAAGAAATACCAACGTTAAACAAAATTTTAAGTGACCTTTCAGAGGACAACGATTTGCCAAAAATCAGTAGAAGCAAATTATGGGCCGTCTAACGAGAATTGAATTTTTGCTGGGAAAAGCAGAACAGGAAGTCAGTTCCTATCGATAAAGATGAAATTATTTGTTGGTGAAGATCCTACTTAAGATCAATTGGAAAATTCCGTGAAAAGGGAGAAATATTTATTATCTAGTCGAAACTTGGTTCCACGAGGGATATACTGTAACAAAAGTATGGCAAGATAAAAATGTAAAAAGTTTTCAACACGCATTTTTTTATGGACTTTCAACAGGGTTCAAGGCACCTTCAGGTAAAGGGCGAAGATTAATAGTGACACATATAGGTAGTGCCAGTGGTTTTGTAGAGGGCGGTTTACTTTTATTTGAATCTAAAAATACAGGTGACTATCACGAAGACATGAACGCAGATGTTATCGAAGAGTATTTTACACAGATGTTGGATCTTATTCCTCCGGGGTCTGTAATTGTCATGGATAATGCCAGTAACCATTCACGGCAGACCGAGCGGACGCCTACGACTGCTTAGAGGAAAGCTTATATAATTCAATGGTTATCCGGAAAAAAACATTTCTTTTGAGACAAATATGGTGAAAAAGGAAGTTTTTACACTTGTCAATCTTAATAAAGAGCAGAAAAAATATGGTATCGATGAAATGACAACAAATCGCCAAATAACGGTACTCCGGTTACCACCTTATCACTGTGAACTTAACCCAACCGAATTAGTCTGGGCGCAGGTAAAAGGAGATGTAGCGCGAAATAATACGTCGTTTAAATTAAGTGACGTGAAAATTTTGTTAAAAAATTCCTTGGAACGAGTAACTGCAGATAACTGGCAAATATGTATACATCATGTACAAAAAGAACAGGAGAACATGTGGAAACTCGATAATTTAATTGACGTTACTGTGGAACCTATCGTTATCAATCTAGCAGACGAAGATAATTCATCAGAATATTCAAAGGACGAATTTTCATATACCTACTTTTTTATTTTCTTTTTTGTGCATTTATACTACACTACATTTACTCACCATAATTTGAATTTTCAAAATACATATATTTTTCTGTGGAATAAAAGTCTATTCATTAAATTTAAATAAATATTTTGATAACAATATTGAATAATTTTAGTTGAATTACTAAATTACTTTTTTAAAAGTACACCTCATCTATACCGATAATATATAATATAAAAATATTGAATATAAGCACCAGTACTACACTTATTTACGATTTGCATACATAATAAGCTTTTATTGCTCTCTTTCATTTCTAAACAGACTATAGATATTTAAGAACCTTTAAGAACCAATTAACTAAATAATATAGAGCTTAGCAAATAACAGGAGTGTTATCTCATGCCACCTGCGAATATTCAAAGGTACCGAAGTGAAACAAAATGACAGAAAATGGTTTAACCAAAAAATTTTTAGGTATAGAAACCTTTCAGTTCAAGTATATATATTTTGTTTTTTTTTTGTAGACGTAAATATTGTTATAACATATAACCTTACATAGTTCTTCATATAAGATTGTTCACTTTTGTTTATGTGATAATAATTTTTAAAATGTGGGGTTAGAATAACAAAATAATGTATCTTACAAACGTTTTTTAAAAGTAACTATTTTATAGAATTTAAATAGTGGAAGTGAATAAACAAAGCAAAGAATTTTATTTTTTATTTCATATTTTGAAATTTTTTGATCTAAAATACCTCAAATCTGATCATTTTACGGCAAGAAATACAGCGACTTTAACTGTCACTAAAAAGAAGCATTAAATTATTCCATATATCTTTATTTTACAGTTAGATACAGTATGTGTAGTTTATCCAGTTTTCAAGTTGACTAGAACTGAATGTTTATTTTACTCCTTACATTTTCGTAAAGCATATCGTCTAAGACTTGTGCGAGAGAGGGGGCGGCATATTACTATAGCATTTGCACCCAGGAACGACCTAAAGCCCTAACCACCATTCAGTGCAGGAATGAGTGAAATCTGAAAAACCTTATTAATTATGGGGGTTGTCAAATGTCGACCGGTATCATTCTCTCATATTGACCCAAGCTAACATTCTTCCATCCTATCATATCCGCAGAGAGGATGCTAATCCTCTCCACAAATCTAGCTGATATACCGTCTAGTCACATCTATTAAAGTACTGACGCCTTAAAACGCGCGACCACTGTCCAACCATGCGGATGTTTGCATATTTTACAAATATATACCACCTTTATTCTGCATAATTTGTACATTTGTATATAGTTTAACAAACTATTTTTGAGTTACATAAGATTGGTCAGTTTTTTTTTATTTATTTAATTTTGCCACCTACACCAAGGTGCTTACCCACGTTAAAAGCATAAATAAAATAAAACCAATAGTATATCATAAAATCACTAATGAAGACGTTATTAGATAGACAATAACACATAAAAGTCAAAAGACAATACATACGTAATAAAAAAAGTCAAAGCTATTGAAAATGCAGTAAAACCGTGTAAATCATTAAATTGAAATGAAAAATACTAAAAAAGTAATAAAAATAATGTATAAACAAAATTTACACTAGAAGTATTAAAAAATCGTCAAAATTTTCATCAAATTTAAAAATAGCATGTTTACATTCAAATTTTTAATTATTGTTCTAAATAAAATTAAGTACATAGTTCGCACATTTTGGGATGACTTATTAAAAACAGGAATTCCGTTCCAATATAATCTGTTCCTTTTTTATTCCTTATAAGTCTAAAATAACTGTTTTTGAGGCCATTTTTATTTGTTGTATTATAAGTACTACCACTATAATTTTAGAAATTACGCAAATTATTTTTTGTAAAAAGAAAACAGTAAAATATGTAAGTAAAAGGCACAGATTTAACAAATGAAGCAAAAGAAAACGAAGATGTTAAAATGAAAAATAGGAAACCAACAAAAATTTGAAAACTGAAAAAAGATAAACTGTCAACTGAGAAATTAAAAAACCAAATAATTTATGAAGAATAAATAACTGAAGCAAACAATATAAAAATAAATTGAGATAAAGGCGATCTTGTGATTTATGAATTTGGCTTCAAAAAGTAACTAAGTATGTATACTTCCTAATCTGATAATAATATATTAATCACAATTACTTATTTATTTAACCGATGTCGAAGTGTACTAAATCCATTTATTATACCCAATTAGTTGAATTTACTCCAATCTTTTTTATAGATTCAAACATTTTAAAATTAAATTTAAAACATTCATTTTCATCAAGATTTCTGTATGAAACCTATAGAATTATCCATGATTAAACCTTTATAAGATTTTCAAAGATTTATAGTGATAAATTTATTTGTTGTACATGAATATAAAGAAAGAACAAAGAGTGAAATTTAAAATTTGCGGAGGGAAAATGTCGGGATTCTCTTTGAATTCTGTAGAATTTCAAGTATTTAAATTATATTTATCAAACTTCATAAATGTGTTCATTCATTGTATACAGTTTACATCATCATCTTTTGAAGATATCTTTGCAAGATTAAAGTCTTCAACAATGACCATCTTCCAGTCAGGAATGCAATGAAGTATATAAGCAAGACATTTAAGGTTATTCATGCAGAAGTGTAAATAATATTGTATCATTCATACTCCAGTGGGTCCACTTGGTCTTTACCGACACAACTTAGAAGGTGCCTCTTTTGAGACAACAATGGTATCTACAAACATTTCAGTCGACTGTTAAATGTTTTCAAATAACTTTAATCAAGGTATTGTAATCTTAAATTGGATATCTAGATCTGGGTAGAGAAAAATAGAAAAGTAAATAATCTAATGAAAAGTATTTATATGAGCAACCAAATTTGGAAAGTGATTATACTCAAAAGAAAAATTACACTGAATTATAAGATTATTTTTCAACTCAATATTAGAACAGCATAAATTTATGAGTTATTATTTTAAATTAATATTTTGCCAAAACATTTTATACATTGGAAACAAAAAATCTACGAAAAAATCACCAAAATTACAAGATCTTAAAGATGTTGGGTAATAGTCCTTATTGATTCGAAAATGTATCCTAACTAGTTTGTGGAAAATTTAAAATAACAGGAAGTCGCCATTTCCATAAAAATGAAGTAAAAAATAAATGGTTGTTGTTATAAGTATAACAAAAAACAGAAAACAACAACTACAGGTACCCTCAATGTTCTAGAATACGTCAAAATGAAAGTATTCCAAGAATTATACATTTGATAGCAAACAGGAACAAAATTATGCAACTCAAGGTTAAAGTTGATAATTCTGATCAGGTTACTCCGTTGTCCGCATGGCCTTCTCGATAAGAATGTCAATTAATCGATGTGGACAATCTACATCTTTGCTTGGAGATGCCTCTGAATTCTATAGATCACGATATTCAACCTTGATACGCTGACATATGGGTCTTTCCAAGATTCCTGCAGTTTCAGAGATTTACTCTTGGTACTTTTTAGGTTATACAGCCACACCTTCTCATTCTTTTGACAGATCATAATCATAAGTTTTATTCGTGTTGCGGTCCATTTATAATTAGATCTGTTGGTAGATGTAATTCCATACCAAAAATAACAGTGACTGGTGTTTTACTCGTGGTATCATGAATTACCGCTCGGTAAACCAATAGAAATTATGGTGGAAGACAGGTATCCCAATCTGTCTGTTTCTCATTGATGGCTGTTCTCAAATCTTTCCACCATTTCATCTGACTGCAAACGAAGAGGCCTAGTCGTGGTTTTGTGTATACCTAGCAGACAATAAACATTCTGAAATACCTCAGATTTGAAATCCGTCCTTGATCTGAATGAATTTTCCTAGAAAACTCATAGCAGCATATCAAATTTTCAAATAAAGCTTTGGCTATGCTGCTTCTTAATTTGAAAAGGGACATATTTCTGATTATTAACTGAAATAGTCCATGACTACCAAAATATAGCGATTTCCACTGCTACTACAAGGAAAAGGTTCAGTTATGTCAATAGCTATTCTCTCGAATGGAGATCCAACAGGCATTGCTTCATCTATCCGCGGTTTAAAGTCCTAGATGCCTTGCTAGAAGCGCAAATATCACGCACCATTCTTCCACATCGGACCAACTGGCAACAACTTATTATTATCCTAACATTCTGGCCCTGGAGGCTAGTTCTTTTCATGTTCTTTTTTTGTTTTTTGTCCGAGACTGTGCTTACAAGGCATCATCACTACCAACTAAGCCACCGTGAGGTCGCACAAAAAAGATATAACTCTGTAATAAAAAAATTACAGCTACCCAAATTTAATTTTCTTTTTGAAACCGTTTTTGTAATTCTTATCTAATCATAATAGTATGATTTTAACCGGATTTTCACATAATAATCTTTGATTGAATAACCTTCGCATGACAACATATTTTATTTTTATTAATTCCATCATTAGACCAGGGTCGATAATTTTTGAAACCAAAAAAAATAATAGTAGGATGAAACCCATTGCAAAAGGAAGAGAATACAACAAAAATGAAAGAAAAAATAATTTACGGGCGATCTGAGGTCGGGAAGTGGAAGGGGGTGAGTTTTTAAGGGTAAAAAACGGTTTACCTCGATTTCTGGCAAAACTACAAGTCCTATGGAAAAAAGTTAAATAGCAAAGTTGTAGGTACTAAAAAGATCTACTACTTTTATATTTGTACTTTTTTCCATAACCTCAAAATTTATATAAAAAATTTAAATAACCAAGCTTTTGGTTTTTTATTTTTATCTTTTACCATAGTAATGTATATTTTTTTACACCATAAGATAGTAAAGATTCCAACGAACAAAAAGCCAACCGACTTTTTTTAAAAAGCAGATATTTTGACGTGAGAATTTTCGATTGAAAATTAGAGTGTTTTTTCGATATTAAGTCAAAATAAGGTGAAAAAATATATATTTTAAATAAAAAAAATTACAGTGTATTTGGGACATAAAAAGGTAAGTTTTCACCAAATATCGGGAAGAAATTATTTTTTATAAAAGATAAAAATAAAAACCAAAAACTTGGTTATTTGAATTTTTCACATAAATGTTGAGGTTATGTGAAAAAATATATATAGATGTTGTAGATCTTTTTATTACCTACAACTTTGCTATTTAACTTTTTTTGCATAGGACTTGTAGTTTTGCCGGAAATCAAGATAAACCGTTTTTTACCCTTAAAAACTCACCCCCTTCCACTTCCCGACCTCAGATCGCCCGTAAATTATTTTTTCTCTCATTTTTGTTGTATTCTCTTCCTTTTCCAAAGGGGTTTAATCCTACTATTATTTTTTTTTTCACTTTTTACCATTTTCAAAGGGTTCAACACTGGTCTACATCTACTGAATACCATTCCTATTGAGTAATTCAATATTTGTAACATTTCCTTCGTATTCCAAAAATAATCGAACAAACTCAAAATAAGGAAGAACTGACGACCATTCTATTTTGATAAATCAGCACCAACACAGTAGCATTCAAAATTCCTTAAATATATCTTAGTAACACATCTTAATCAATGTTGAAAGGTTGAAAGAAGAACTAAAATTAGCACTCTTTCCGAATTTCGTTTGGTATAAATTATGTGACACCGGTTGGACGCAGTTCAAAAATAAACTTAGGAAGTGTTAACAAGTAGCATGGAAAGGTGGATGTTCAGTTCGCACAGATGTCCGATCTATAAAAGTTACCAGGCTGAATCATATACTGCAGGCCAAGCTTGCCAGTTAGATGCTACTGCTAATAATAAACAGAAACATAGATATATTTAAATGCAGGTGTGTTAAAATAAAATTATATGAGTACGTAACGTCGTCGAGAGATATATAACTTCAATGTCAAGATAAAACCCTGAAAATTTGTTCTGTTCTTTTGTTAACAGTAACAATAATAAAATTATATATTGTAATATTTAATGGGTGTATGTATGTTTATTTTATTTTAATAAAATTATTTTTATTATTTTTTTTTTAATTTTATTTTTTTATATATTTTATTATGTATTTAATGTTGTGTTTAAGCTATACTTTTTCAATACAAACCTTTTACTTTAAATTATTATTTTTTAACTTTTTATCTTATCTTATTTATACAATTTTTTATTTATCCCTTGCTAGACACAGTTTCCCAAATCAAGCAGCAAAAAGAAACTTAACTCAGGAGTCAGTTCAAAAGTATGCAGGGTTTTTATTTTATAACAGGTGGTAACACAAATAAACATGACTGGTTTTTGGTTTTAAAATTAACTTTAAAACAATAAAGAATATTTTCTTATTAAGACTACTCCTCTGATGATAGTTTTACCAAACCACTATAAGTTAGAACTTTGTTATTTAATTTAATTAAAATTTTAGAAATTATACTAATACATATTCTTTAACTTGTAATGGTGGTTGCATTACTACAGGAAGTATTTATTTAATATGATAATACAGAGTCCTAATATATTAGGACGAGTAAAGTGCGAATAGCTGCAGGCACAGTGGCTGATTGTTCAACTTGCGAGTAACTCGCTCCGTGTAAACTAGGCATTATTAATTAGCACGCTGACTGGCATCGTATAAATCAAGCATAAAGGAAGCTGTACCATTATAGTGAGTTTATTGGAACGGTTGGTCGAATTGACTTGTATCTAGCATTAATTGTAGCATTGACAGAAATTTAGGCAAGATGTACTTATCTAGCATCTCAAACTTGGGAATCCTGTAAGATAATGGATGATGAAATGACATTTGTTTCGCAAATCCGTTTCGTTGCTAATTGAAGCTGCTTAGTTTTCTGGTTAGGTAATCTCAGCAATTTTTAGAATAGTCCGGCAAAGATACTGCTATATAAGTCATTCTTAGTCGTGCAGTTTTGAAAACATGTAAAAAAAGAAATGATTGTGCAATTTTAAATGTATAAATAATATAAACTATGAACATGTATCCCATAATATAATAATAATAATAATAATAATAATAATAATAATAATAATAATAATAATAATAATAATAATAATAATAATAATAATAATAATAATAATAATAATAATAATAATAATAATAATAATAATAATAATAATAATAATAATAATAATAATAATAATAATAATAATATCTCTACCCCTCATTCTAATCACAGGGATTAGCCTAGAAGTCGAAGACTTGTGCGGGAGTGGGGGCGGCATATTATTATAATAGAAAGGACGCCAAACCTCTCCACGAATATAGCTTATATACGGTCTACCGGCAGCTGGGCTCGAACCAACACAGATCTAGTCACCTCGATTCAAGTACTGACGCCTTAAACCGCGCGACCACTGACCGAATATGAAACCTAACTTATTAGGTTTAGAATATCTGAAGCTTTGCGGAAATAACATAGATAACATTTTTTCACATTATTAAATAGGTAACATGATTGTTGTAGAATTTGAGCTAAATGTTCCATTTTATAATACCAGAAGAAATTAGCATATTATATTACTCTAAGTAAAAAGAATTATGGTTGATATATTTTCTATTGGATCTTTTAATGTATTATTTTGTAGTTTAAGGTCGGTCAGTAGTCGCGCCGTTTAAGGCGTCAGTACTTGAATCGAGGTGACTAGATCGGAGTTGGTTCGAGCCCAGCTGCCGGTAGACCGTATATAAGCTATATTCGTGGAGAGGATTGGCACCCTCTCTGCGGGTATGGTAGGGTGGAATAATGTTAGCTTGGGTCAATGTGAGAGATTGATATCGGTTGATATTTGACTACCCCCCTAATTAATGAGGTTTTACAGGTTTCTCTCATTCCTGCACTGAATAGTGGTTAGGGCCTACCAACGTAAGTCGTTCCTGGGCGCAAATGCGGCCTGCTTAATAATAATATGCCGCCCCCTCTCCCGCACAAGTCTCCAACTTCTGGGCTAATCCCTGTGATCAGAATGAGGGGTAGAGATATTATTATTATTATTATTATACATTTCGCTTGCATTGTTTTTGTTTACCTGTACTTACTTGCCAAAGAAATGTATGGAAAATGTTAACAAAATAATGGATGTCGATATTATACAGAGTGTCCGGAATTTGAATGCCTTTATTTTGCTGCATGATACCTAAATTACACCAATCAAAACACAACTAGCAATTGTGTTTTTACCAACAGTATTAAAATTATGATAACAAACAGATATTAAATATATGGCAATGTCGCAGACCTACCATGTTAAGTGTTTTTACAGAACAATTACAAGTACCCCTAAACGTCTTAGAATAAAGTTCGAAATAGTTATAATAAGTGTTCAAAATGAATGCCGTTGCGTGCGGTAAAAACTTCACTGTACAAACATCATGTAGTTAAAGAATGTTGTCCATTGACTATTTTGTTTCACCAGAATGATTGTCTTTATTCCAACAAAACTAAATTGGATAGTTTATAAACTATTCAAACACGCTATTTTAGTTTATTTGATTATTTCAAGTAATTTAGCCAAGCGGATAGCGGATAGTTCACTCAGTTTGTATACTAGCCAGTCTGTTTACAACCTAACCAAGTTTACACTTTAGCCATAACTGATATTTAGGGATATTAATATATGTTGACGTCTTTATAAATATTTAAAGAAATTGCTACCTATCTGATCAGTATTCTTAACTCCTCTCCACGTCCAATCTTAACAAATTGTACAGAAGTCACGCATCAAATATTCATCAGGCCCCAGTGCACCTCCGTGCACAAGTAAATTATGCGAAAACGGCCCACCGTCCGTGTCCGCTGCAATTTTGCATCCACCACTCGAGCCAGCGTTAATGAACCCCTTGAAACTTTGCAGCAATTATAAATTACGCAAGTATCAGCAGACGAACCCATCCTCCATAATTCATGTCCAACGCTGGAAGTAGCAGTGAATTAAAAACAGTAGCTGACGTTGTCCGGAATGTATCCACGATTATGTGCAGTTTTATTCGAATGTTCTCATGTAAGCTCCTGTCAGACTCGCCTGAATATCTAAAGATATGGGAAGGCTGCACGGTGCATTACTGATACCATCGCAGAACCTCCTCTAGAATGCAACGCTGCACCTACGCGCATCCACTTGAAATGCCGCTCTGCCATGCAATCCACTGACAATTTCAATCCAATTAGAGAAATAATTATCCCTCTATCAATTAAGATATATCTCTGGTTTATGGTAATGCGAGCTTTGAAGTTATAATCAGCGGTTTGCTGATAAGCGCGGCGGGTACCTACGGCTTTGTTTGCCTTTCTTGTCCCACTTTATTGCGGCAATTATTTTGTCAGGTCATGCAAATTGTGTAAATAATGACAGGAATTATGTGTAATGACACGGTGTGGCCCAGACGCGCCTTGTTTGGGTAAGAATTTGTCAATTACCGCAAGAGCTGCTTCCCGATTTAGTACGATGACTTGGCGAAAACGTAAAGCAAAAAAGTTCGGAGCTTGCAAATGCAAATGCTCTAATATAGAGACAAAATATGTTTAAAAAAATAAGTTTATTAATACCAAATGTAAAAAATTAAAGCAATCCCAATGCCAATTTCCTTTTGTTAGTGAAATAATTGATGTCATTGATAAAACATTATTGCAGATTGTACATTGATCTGAGTAAAACCTTCGATTGTGTAAATCATGATATTTTGTTAGAAAAGTATTTAGGTATAATACAGTATAATACAGCGCCGAAAGTATGGAATAAATTCAATAAAAGCGAAACAATTATTTTTTGGGAAAAATCCTCGAACAGGTCGATTTTTAATTAAAAAAATACATATTTTAGCGTAAAATGCGATTTTCAAATGTCATTTGTTTTCGAGTAATGACGTCATCGATTTTTTTTTAAGTGGCAACACCATAATTTTTTCCTTAATTCTGAAAGATCGTTTAATTCTCTATCAGACAGTACTAAAATTTTGTCCTCTTACATAGGAAAGTTTTCGAGTAAATGACGATTGAATGTTAGAAAACGTAAATCAATTAAAATAAAGCAAAAACGTTATCAAGTTTAGTTTTTCGAATTCCATAGTACACGTAGGTGAAAATCTTTGCAAAGTGTCATTGTCACACCGACTTTCTAATAAGTATTGTAAGCGACATAGAAATTATTATCCAATTTAAAGTATTATGGCACATTTAACTGTTACTTAATGAATTGAAATTTTAATTCCTATCGGATGCGGGAATATGACTAGAACTCAGCAGGAAGTTTGCGATTTTTTAATGAAAAATATCCAGATCGCCCTATCAGCCAATCAACAGTCAGTAAGGTAGAGTCTAAATTTAGAGAAACTGGCCATGTTGTAAATATTCCAAAACCTGGACGTACAAGCATTAATGAAAATCAGAAACAGAACATTTTGATAAGTATGGTGGATAATCCTCATAATTCTTCACGATTGGTTGCATTAAACAATGGCACTAGTCAGAGCACAGTGCTACCTATCTTGAAGAAGGAAAAATATCATCCCTACAAAATTCAACTTGTGCAGGAACCCAATGAAGATGATCCCGATCGCCGCCTACGCTTTTGCGAAATTCTAATGGATTTATGTCAAGGAAATAGAAATTTACACCGGCAAATACTTTTTTCAGATGAGGCCACATTTTGTCTGAATGGTACAGTAAACCGTCAAACTTGCAGATATTGGAGTCGGGAAAATCCTCATTGGATGTCAGAGACACATACCCAACACCCTCAGAAATTAAATGTGTGGGCTGGAATAGTTGACGACAGAATAGTAGGGCCTTTCTTCTTTGAAGGAACCCTTACAGGACAAAGATATTTAGAGTTTCTAGAAAATTACCTTGTTCCAGCCCTTACAATAATTTTTCCTAACGATAATGACCCTGACATTCCTGACGATACCATATGGTTTCAGCAAGACGGTGCACCTCCGCACTATGCGCGCCCTGTACGAGATTTTTTGGACAACTGTTTTCCTGGGAGGTGGATTGGCAGACGTGGACCGATAGAATGACCTGCAAGATCGCCAGATCTTACACCTCTTGACTATTTTTTATGGGGATACTTGAAGTCAAAAGTGTACATTAATAAACCACATAATTTAGAAGAACTTCAAAATCGCATTCGGGACGAAATACGCAGAGTTACCCCAGAAATCATTCATAATGTCAAGAAGAATTTCTTCACAGACTTGCGCATTGTCAAGAAGTTGGTGGATGGCAATTCGAACATTTAATTTAAGTATAAAATTTAATCAATTGTATTTTATTTTACATACCTCAGAATTATTACTTTTTTATGGATAAAATTTACGTTTTCTAACATTCAATCGTCATTTACTCGAAAACTTTCCTATGTAAGGGCAAAATTTTAGTATTGTCTGATAGAGAATTAAACGATCTTTCAGAATCAAGGAAAAAATATGGTGTTGCCATTTAAAAAAAATCGATGACGTCATTACTCGAAAACAAATGACATTTGAAAATCGCATTTTACGCTAAAATATGTATTTTTTAAATTAAAAATTGACCTGTTCGAGGATTTTTCGTAATACTATTGAGCTAAAGTATTATCTCCACGAAGAGCTACTTTAGTTTGTTTAAAAACAGCTGGGTACTTATTTTGAAACAATTTAAAAATTTATACAATTAACACCAGATGGTAACCGCTTGTCAATTGTAATTCAATATGTTCTTAATTTAATTATTTATATGCAGACAGGGACAATTGTACTAATTCTAAGAGTAATCGTAAATAAAGATTTAGTAGGCAACTCTAGAGACAATTTTAAAGTTCATTTGAAATTGTATTTATGATTTGTCTTTTCAAAAACTGCCATAAAATCACAATTAACTGACAATTTAAAATTATACAGTCTATTACATCATAAGTTTGACGACAGTGATGTATTAATCAAACAAAATGTTTGTAAATTAAATAAAAATTGGTATAAGGAGCACACGTATTTATGTTAATATTCGCTGTATTCGCATATTTTTAATACAAACAGCCAATTCAAGTAACTTTAGTCTAGAGTTTGGATATAAAAAATAAAGTATTGGTCGGTCAGTGGTCAATCGGTTCGCTGGGGGTTCGAATTCCGAGACGATAGATCGTAGATCAGGTATACTAGCGGAGAGTATTGGCACTATTGCTAAGGGTATTGTAGGGTGGAGTAAAGTGGAGGAATGTTGGCTTGGATCAATGTGAGAGATTAATACCGGCCGACGTTTGACCAGTCTCCTAATTAATAAGATTTATCCCATTCCTGCACTGAATGGTGGTTAGGACCTACCAACTGAAGTCGTTCCTGGACGCAAATGTGGCCTACACTTTTATATTAGAGTAATGTTGTATGATGGTGGATTAGTGTGTTATGACATGATCTCGGAATATGATATTTTCTTAAGAAGTTTTTTTAGGAGTGACAGTTGCTCTGATGTATAAAGAACCAAAGATACAACACAAACTTTCTAAATCAGTAAAACATTGGTTAAAAAATCTATTCTCAAATGCACCTCATCAACAAATTACTTTTGCAGCCTCGTGGTTATAGAAATCTTCTGCGTGTTGACGAAAATTCTTATACGGAAGTAATTCCGAACAAGTTTCTTCATTACTTCAAAAATAAAATGCTGTAAGAAGTTAACTAAGATTTGAAAAGACCACGTTCTCATGTCAGTAATTTATTATAAAAGCAGGTATTTCCGAACATGTCTCTCCATTACTTCAAAAATAAAATGCTGTAGGAAGTTAACTAAGATTTGAAAAGACCACGTTCCCATATCAGTAATTTATTATAAAAGCAGGTATTTCCCTATCAGGAGACTACGGAACCAGACTGCTTGAAACGTTGAAACTCTCACCCTGTACTCAACTCTTCACACATACACGGCTCGACTTGCATACGAGAAGGTAAACCGGCAGGCAATATTTCAAGCTTTAACATTTTTTCTGGAAGCCAAGAGTTCAAACTGGCCAATACAACCACTAACGTTACGGTTTGCCAGCCGGTTTTCTAACCGAAAGGCCTGCCTTCCGGTAAACCGCATCGTGTATGCCACCATACATACTTACCCACCCATCTCATAAAAAATATTTGCAATGTTATGTGTTATGAAAAACCTGGTAAAAGTCTGGCAAAGAGAACGACAAAGGCAAGTGTTAATTATATGGCACAAAGGAACTGAGACTCTTCCGCACATCAAAACACGTTATAAAAAGCTTTTACTCATTTACCAGCATTAACATTTATCTAAGAACCGTCAATAAAGACGGGAATGTGCATTTGCAATTTAGATAGGCCGAGAGTTTGAACAGACTTGAATAATGCAAACATAAAGTGTGATGGAGAGGCTCTCATATTAAAAGGTGATAAATGTTTGCATGTGATCACGTTTTATTGAATATATTTTGTGATAATAAAGCAAAGCAAAGTAAAGTTGGAACAGAGCCAAATAAAAAAATTGAATATTCTCATCATTCTTTTTATCCAAAGTAATGTAAAATGGAAAATTCCCGGTAACATATATTTTTAGAAATATTTTCAAAACATATTTCGCGAAAGTTGCCAAATGTTTCCGATGAATATTTTCTTGGAAACTATCTAGGAAACTATTTGCAAAAAAGTTACCCATTAATATTTCCCATCACTTACAGACTGCCTTTCGAACATGTACATGCTTTTGCAATAACAATGACACTCCTTCAAAACTAGAAGTTCTGAGTACAAATTTCACTAAATTTCTATTGGTGAGTGAAACAACTAAGAACTAATGTCAAAAGTTGAAAGTAGATTTTAATGAAATCTATAAATACGTCAGCAGTTCAAAAGAAATTGCAAAATTCATTTTAAAGAGTGTTATTAAACATTAATTGTTACGTACATAAACTTAACTCGTTATAGGAAGAAATAGTAGGTTAATTGCATAGAAAATGAAGAATTGAAAAATTGTACCAAAATAAAAATTCCGCCAGTAGAGTAGAAGTTAGAAATGGGAATCTGCCCCTCTACCCCTGTCGTACGCCTCTGGTAGTGGTAGTAGCCATGAACAATTTTATAGCACTTTTTAATATATTCTAAAATATTTAAACTTTATGCCATGTACGATAGGGATATATCAAACAGAGTTAAAATAATGGGCAAAAATCATTGATTTTTTTTTAAATAAAAAAACACCTATATTTTATCTAAGCATGTGTCAATTCTTAATATTTTCAGCCCAGGATTATCCAGTTAGCGTATGTACAATTATTAATGAATCACTCTGTATACAGAAGGAAAAGTAACTAGAAAATAGACTAGATCATTTTGGCGATAAATTTGAAGAAAAGTAGGAAAAAATACTACTAATAATAATTACTGAGTTATGAAAAGATTAGCTTTTGGAAGAAATGAAGGAAAATAAACATAAAACAAATCTACGAATTGGCAACGTTAATCTAAGACATTTAAAAAATATATGTATTTCTTGATACCAAATCATTTCTTTTTTTTATAAAGAAAAAATACAGTTATTTTGTGTAAATAAATCATTTGTTTCCATTAAAAAACATCATTTTCTATTCCATGATACACTTCTGGTGTTAATTTAATTATATACCAAGGTAATTTAAAGTATTTATGTTTATCCTGTACCAAAATTTGTTTAATAGTTGAAAACAAAAACTATGCTTTTATAGAACTTTAACACTATGGTATGTTGAAAGCGTTTTTGAACATTGATTCGATTTTATATTTTTTTCTCAGAATTGGTAAAGCAGGTATATTTATACAAAAGAAAATATGTTTTTTGTCAAAAGTTTAATAAAAAAAAATGAGAATTGGCTACACCCTAATTTTTAAATTAGTACAAATATTACTATAAATTAATACAAGTAATAATGAAACTGATAACACCCAGTTTTAAATATTAAAACAATGCACATTAATTTCCTTACGAAGTCAGGATATAACTTGATATAAATTAATAATCAATTAATATTTTAATTTGTAAAATATAAACAAATAGTTGTAGCTATTAAATTAAATACAACATACGTGGTACAGAAAAATGATAAATTACTTAGAAAGTTTTAATAATAATATCCACATTTACTTTTCTCCCAATTTTGAAACTATTTTTGTTAGTCATCATTTAAAGTCATCGACCTATTCAGATTTTATATAGTAATTACTAAACCTGTCAAAATCAGTTATATAATCAAAGTTATTCTTTTGTAATACATAACAATCAAGGAAAAAGTCAATATATTTTATTCATATCGACTATAGCGAATAATATTTACATTGTATGTGTACTTTCCCCTTGATAATTTTAAATAAATGGGTTTTCAGAAATACTAATAGGTTAACAAGGTTCTTGATAAAATGCAAAAATTATCACTATAGCAGTTCTTTTAACTTGCCGGCTTGATCAGAAAAATATTGACACTATGTGCAAATATTATATAAATGAATCTATGTACATGGACAAACATATGTATTTTATTATTTATAACCTTGTTGTGCAAATAACTGAACAATATTTGCAGTAATTAACAGTAGTTTAAACAATAGGGAAACAAGCTTATCTATAGAAATAATGGACTAGGTAATGTAAATATACACGATGTACCAAAACGAAGAGTAAGGTGATACAGTATGTCAAAAGAAGAGTTTTATTTTTTAAAAGCAGAATTTTGAAATGCACTGATCCAGGCCGTAAATGTAGAAGTTTTTTAATGATTTATTCGAGCACAAATAAGATATAGTACCTCCTCATACTACCACCATGAACCCGTTATGATTGGTGTAGGCTTAGAAAAAATTGACGTATTTTGGACGAATTTATTTAATTATGTCGAATTTATGTCTTACAAGTAAGTCGACGATATAGATTTGTTTAAAATGTGTGGTGTAATTGATTTTCAATATCAAAGAAGCTTAATTATTTATAATCAATCCCTTCGATTCTTTCAGTGTTCAAACGTTTTTGCTTACTTGCTACCTGAGCTTAACTACGCAGTTTAGTAAGTAACCTTTATTTCCTTTAGATTGCTATTAATTGTTTTATAAAACAATTTATATACAGTTTATTTAGAAAATAGCGTAAATATCTTTCGTCTCCCCCATGTCTCTACGAATTATTGAGTATTTGGAACAAATGATTACCTCTAAGTATATCATTGGCCGAAGATTCAACAGTCTACGTCAATAATATACTCAGGATTATTTGAGAAAATGTAAATAAATATATTTAATAAAAAATGTACATTTTGATACAAAATGGACTTCGATAAACTTTGACTGTTTTTTCTGTTTAATATAATCACACTATTCAAGTTATTATTAAAATTCATTCAGGAAACTTTCGTAAAGTTGGGATGATTAAGCAGTATCAATTGTCATTAAAGACTTGTAGAGGCATGAATCAACGTTTTTTTTTAACACATCATGCTTTGTGACTCATAAAGAAAATTGTGGTCTTCAAGGGTACATTAATACTAAGCAGACCGTTTTGATTATTAACCATGAAGAACTTAAGCCAAAGAACCAGTAGTAGGTGAAAGAAATTGAGAGTGACCAATTGATGTTCCCATCATAATTACCACGGCGTTTTTTCTGCAAAACAGAGCAAGGTTTTAGACAAGATTTTTATATACATATATGTATGCCCTTATGTATCAATATGTCACAGACGTATGTTGATTAATTGTATTAACTTATTTTCATAGACCTTATGAATCATGGACCAGTCCTAGAAAGAGAGGTCCGCTGTCCTGATGTGTACAAGAGGGATGAAGCTAGTCCGGACAAAAACAGATGTTCTATGACAGAAAAATATATAAACGTAACCTGACAAAACCTTTCCTAAATAATTAAAACCTTCCTTACAAATTGTTATTATCAAAATGCAATTATAAATTAAATTTCTGAATAAATGAGTAAATATCCAATATAATTCGGTCTGTCACACGTCTGTCATACGTCTGTCATTCACGGTTTTTGTTTTTATCGGCCAATGATCTCTAAGTTTTGCCCGCACTAGCTCTATCTATGTCGCACACATCTGAGCATCAACGATTTGTATAGGCAGAAAACGGTTTCGGGCGCGTCCATGATTTATAAGGTCTATGCTTATTTTGAGAGGCTGAACTGACTAACTGTATTTAGAAATGTTTGAATATCTAAATATGTTTTTGTTATTAGTTTCGCAAATTTTTTGATTTTCAGTTTATCGTTTACGAGTTATAATAATGATGAAAAGTATCAATAATTATATAAAAACACGCACCATAAGTTTCTTCTTTTGAACATTTATATATATTTTTATAATTAAATACTATCCACTTTCTTAAATTTAATAGTACATATACAGGGTGTTTTTAAATGAAGTAGCAAAAATGTGACCACAGATTTCTTAGATGAAAATAAATCGATTTAACCTAGCATACCTATATCCTAAGTCGCATAATAAAAAAGATACAGGGTGTCAAAGTAAACATTTTATTTTCGATATTTGTAAATCAGGGTTTTTTGCCGGCGAGAAATTCAAATTTGTTTTTAATTTTGACGTCACTAGTAGAGGGCGCCACTTATGGCACATCATGTTTCTTTTAAGTGGCAGAACATTTTTGCTGCTTAGTATATCCATCTGACTATTGAAACATCAATTCTCCTACCCGTTATATTTGAAAAAGGTATACCTTGTTGAAGTCGTTAGGAGTAACAGTTTTCGAAATAATCCTATTTGAAATATTCAGTGCACCGATTGAAAACTGTTATCGTTTCAGGTAAAGTGCCTTTTATACTGAAAATACAGCAAAATGTTACTTGGAAATGTTATTCAGAACGGTAAATTATGGAAACATGCAAAATTTCAAAAAGGTCGGCCTGTTTTGATATTATTATTATTATTTTCACCTAAGAAATCTGTGACCTCATTTTGGCTACTTCATTGAAAAACACTCTGTGTAGTATTGGGTATGTTTTTTTACAAAGCAGGTTATAATTAAAAAGAAAGAAATGGCTACTGCAACTCCTTTGGTTATACAAAAACATAATCTCATCTTTTGCTTATATTTACTTCTTCATCTAACAATCGTAAAACTGTCTTCTTGTCATACATATTGTAATCTAGAAGTGGCTGACACTGTATATTAGAAACTCTATTAAGATTTTGCCGTAATAATTATTTAAACAAAATATTATTTTCCACGAAAATTAGATATAACCATTGATAATTATTGCAGTAATTTAGAATGTAGATATATTAATAAGTATGAGTGCCTTTCCTACTAAATTTGTATTTACTAATATCAGTTTATAAACATGACATCACATTATTTATTTTATTATTTATTGTTTTAATGTCGTCTACTAGATAGTAAACATTTCTTGAATGTTATTTTATGTCGGTAATTTTACGAGTACTACATACATATGCAGCTCGCGGTACCAAAGGTTATCAACATCGTTCAACAACTAATAAAGCAAATTTATTAATTCGACAATAAAATATTCTTGGTTATGGATGGCTTAACGTATTTTTGTATTAGAGAGATTATCAAGATTATATAACACTGGTGTGAAGGTATTTCAGAATTTAATTTGAATGGAGACAGTGAATAATCATGAATTAGGACATTCAAATAATAATTTTGCAACATTAAAACAATAAATATTGTAAAATTTTTTCCTGTTTTCAAACTGAAGAAACACAGAACCTTCAAAGAAGTCTCGTATGACCTTTTTAAACAGAGAAAATGCATAGAAGCTCGAGATCTATTAAATATGAAAGAATACTCTGCAAAGTTTTTCTGATAGTTTTTGTTGAATAAATAAATAAATAACACATAAATTTACATACCCAGTGATGAAATCTTTTATTTTACTCAAAATATCTACGTTTATTTCCAGAATTGTTAGAATTTTGCATGATGGCGAATTTTGTAATTTTGTTTTCGAGGTACGAACTCTTATCATTAGAATGCTCATTGGCGTCGATAATGTCCAACTTGATGTTAACCGTTTAGTGTTTATTTTTGTAAAATACTGCTATGAATCTAGCAATTCACTATACACTAATCTATAGAGCGTGCCAACATTGAGCTACTTTTTCCATAAGATGCCGCAATCAGAATTTTCATAGACGCCTTCGTTTTTGAGATACGTGGCAAAATTTAAAATTACGTTTAAGAGATTCTTTGTATCTCAAATAATAGCTGAGATACAAAAATTATTAAAAAATAAACTATAAAAGTGAATTGGTTACTTCTCTGTAAACGGTAACGTGTGATCCTGGATACGATGTTTGTTGAAATACCGCTTTTATAGAAAATGGCAAACAAATAACACCTGACGCTTCTTATCTTTTACTTTATGTAATTTACAATAACACTTTTTTTGTTACTCAGTTCAAAATAGCAAAATAAACACAACACAATACAAATCCATAAATACAGTAACATAATACACCGATCTTTTTCACAGAAATTGACTTGACAATTTGAACATTCCTTCACATAACAAAAGCTTATCTACAGAAGTGCGCGGTACGAGATCGACACTTGCAGTGTTTTTTATCACCTTTCGTAATTTTGTGTTAAATATTTATAACATACAAATCATTATATCATTATACATCAGGAATCTATGTTTTTAATATTCTGCATTAGAGACGCCATATCTTCTACAGAAGTTTTCCGGGTTGCTGTACCTCGGTAGCTGCCAGTAACAAAATTAAATTTGCATATGCCTAGCATTAGTTGGCATTGCTTGGGACTATTACCAACACTGTAAAGCTACTGTCACGTCTAAGTAATATGTAAGTTAAATGGCTTAGTTGCCGTTACCTTTAATATCCACATTAAAGTTTGGGCGACTAAGGCGCTTCTAAACCGCCTCACCAAAAATTACGAAACTATGAAGTAATTTTCAATGGTGAGAATTACATACTTCTATGCTAACAGAAGTTGGAGTTATTTTGCTAGAGGTGGTAGATTACTACGAAAACGCCACTTAAATAAAGTGGCGGTACCAGTTTTCGTTACGGTAATGCTACTTGAACAACAAAATATAATCAGTGTTAGGACTAATGGTCCCCACCCTGTATTCGTAGAGACGCCCCTAACAATATATTTTTTTAAATAAATATACTTCTTATTTAAAATATATGCAATATGTCTAAAATTTATCGGATGGGTTATACCCCGTAGCCTTGACTATACAGGGTGAATCTTAAATAAGTACAAATATTTTAACTGCTGGTGTAGTTCGTCATTTAAATCAGTCTAGTGAAAGCCATTTTTAAAAATTTCTAATATTTACGGAGATATTAATTTTTTAAAAAAATACCCACATTTTGAGAACCGCTGGCTGATTTTTCATCCAACAACGTAATGAAACATATGATTTGTTGCGAGGTTGCCATATCTCCTCCAATATAAATATTACGTTTCCTTTAACGTAATAATTATATTTTAAAAATACTTGTTTTAAGCATAAGTACAGTAAAATTGGGTATGTAGTATGATACGCAGCAATATTAACATAAATTTTAACATCTGAACTAACCTTACTATACTTCAACGATTAAAAATGAATTTCCGCAAGTTCAATACTACCGTTAAATATTTAGGAAGATATTACGTGATATTACTATGTCCAATGTTCAAAAATTATACATAAACGTGCACACAAGCTTACCTGTTTGTTAAAAAATTAACTATTTAATCAGTAATCCACATTTCACAAGATAAATGTCATTATACACTGTTAGAAAGGGACACAAAACACAATTTCCTTAAGTTATTTTATGAAGAATAACGAAAAACTATGCACGCGTTTTTTATTTAAAATGGAAAAAATGTCAACTTTTAGCAAATTTTATTGCTATTTTCATGCATTATGTGGGGTTAACAAGTTTGACTTGGGCTTCCGATAATCTGTCATGACAGTCAATGACAGTTTGATAATAAAAAATAATATAAAATGTTACACTTGACAAAATTCGCTAAAAGTTGAGATTTTTTCTTCCTTGAAGCAAAGACATTTGTGTAATACTGGCAACACTGTGAACCACACGTTCAGTCTGCAGCATTATGACTCATAAAAGTATGAAGGGTCGGTCTAGGCCAGCGGTCCTCAACAAGTTTTCTACTGAAAAATTACGAAATTTATTTAAAATTTCACTTTTTTATTTCTGATTTTTTTGTAAAAAAACTATTAATTATGTGTTCTACACACAAAACTATACTGCTGGTTAAAATATTTGTACTTATTTAAGATTCACCCTGTATACACTAAGACGAGTCAATCTAATGGGAGACCTTGTTGGCCTGAATAAACCAACTCTTGCGTAATGGGAAACGAACTCAAAAAGAACGTTTACGCTTGGACTATTTGCTAATAGATGGTGCAATATTAGGTACTAAAATGACATGAATTTGGATATATAATTTTGAAAGCTCCTCCCATCGAAGATTAGATTGAATTATCTTAATATGTTTAAAGGAAATAAAATAAAAACTGTAAATTTTGGCATATCGCTGAAAACTCTTCTTTACAATCTTATTTTTGAGTTTCTTTTTAAATTGATTAACAGTTCATATTCTTACTTCTCTAATGCAATAAAATAAACTGCTTATGTTTCAAACTTTATGATCTGTGGTTTGAATAAAAATATATTGCCACAATCTTATTATTTAGGCAGTTAAATGAAAAAGGGTCACGCGGCTGCGCCCTCGAAACGCCTTCTCAGTTTTTTGCAGATTAAAATAGTAGCGATTTATTTCCTTCGTTTGAATAAATGCGTATTGTTACACAGTATGACATCTAACAGGAATTATAATAACTATTTAGGTCTTTATTAAGGACTGGCTCTCTTGGCGTATCTCAAGGCCCGTAGATATACTTGTATTTAATTTGTGTTCCGAGTTACTCATCAACTAAGCTTTCCGGAGATTGATCTTACAAACACAACAATTGATATCTATCAATTAAAAGATCGTCTGTTACGATCAGTTGACGGCTACCAGCAGCCATACGTACACAGCAGACATAACAATGTAAAATAGTTTTTTCGCCGTGTTATCACAACCCCATCAATCATGTTACCGCATTCGAGTGTTGAATTCCAAATAGTCATATACGTCTAATAAATGACGCTGTTTACTTTTGAACTGATTTTCTTCGAAAACCGAGTATCAATATGTGGCCTCCAATGTGCCGAGGTCGCGAGATAGGCAGAATAGATTACTGTAATAATTATTATGATAAATAAAAAAGCGCTCAGCAGTGACTGCGTAAGTGACGATCCAGTCATAAATTATGTATGTGCTCGGAGATAACTGGCGGTATACAGTCTACATCCAGGTCTTGGGATCTAGCTATAAATACCTCCAGTGTATGGTACAAGAGCTCTTCAAAGAAGTGGTCAACCGAAATAGCCACCAGATGCTATGCGATCTGTTTTATTATCTGCTAAATAAAACGTTCTTATTATTTTAGCGGTGAGTGCTTCAAAGCCGTAATTGCGCCTTTTGAAAGTACGCCGAGGATAGTGTACTATGAGCATGGGAAATTTATAAAAACTATCATTCACAGCCATCAGAGTTTAATAATCAAGACAACGAAAAAGTCATAAATATCCATTTTTAAAAATGAAGCATTTAAAACAGTCATGCCATGACTAAATTCTGACTAAATTTAACAAAAAGTTTAGAATATCAGAAAAATTATTGATAAAGAAAATGAAAACGCTTTCTTACTGTTCCTGATATTTCGAAAAATATTCCATTTAAAACTTGCAACATATTACGATAATTATATAATGTTTATTCTCATGATTAAATATTAACGAAGAAAAGTTCATAAGGGTTGACAACACGTAGTATATATATGATTATCAAATGTTAAATTAAATAATATCTTAAATAATTGATAAAAACTGTAAATAATATTGCATCCAAATCCAAATCCAAAATCATCCAAAGGACCCCGCAATAATCTTATGGAAATTGGGTTTCTGTCATATTGTCTGAATTTTTGATATGTTGTAGATTTTGTCATCGTAAGCAAAAGTCTCCATGGGCATAAAGTGCCAAAATGAACATTTTGGCACCTACGGAGCTGTCAAAGCTCCCCTGACCCGTTGCAAAACTATTCATTTTCAATACTATTTACAGATGTCAAAAGCATATTTTAATTATTCTAATATATGGGGTAATGTTTTTGAGGTCACTGGATTCAACCCTCTTGTCAGATTGGACAAATTGACTGTTGACAGCTGTCAATACACTGTCAACGAAGAATAGAAAAGTAAATATTCTCTTTTCACATTGAGAGTTTGGGCTTTTGAGGGAGCTGAATTCAATTCTCATGCCAGATTGGCAAAATTGACAGTTGACAGCTATCAATTGACTGTCAACGAGTAATATAAAACTAAATATCCTTTTTTCACATAGAGAGTTTGGGTTTTTGAGGTTGCTGAATTCAATTCTAATATCAGATTGGAGAAATTGATTGAATTCAGCGACCTCAAGAACTTAAACTCTCAATGTCAACAGAGAATATTTACTTCTCTATTCTTCGTTGACAGTGAATTGACAGCTGTCAACTGAAAATTGAAATATATATAAGATTTTTTTATCGCATCTGCATCCGTGAACATTTTGTACGCGCACTCACGAACACCCTGTAATGTAATCCAGTCATTACGAACGACTGTTCGAAAATCAAACGGTCAATTTGTCCAATCTGACATGAGAATTGAATTCAGCGACCTCAAAACCCAAACTCTCAATATGAAAAGAGGATATTTACTTTTATATTCCTCGTTAACAGTCAATTGACAGCTGTCAAATGTCAATTTTGCCAATCTGGCATGAGAATTGAATTCAGATCCCTCAAAAGCCGAAACTCTCAATGTGAAAAGAGAATATTTACTTTTCTCTTTTTCGTTGACAGTGTATTAATAATAAATAATAATAATACTTTATTATTAGCTTTAGCTATAACATACACACATTTATGAATTTCATACAAAATAAAAAAAAAAAAATTGAGATAACAGCTGCCAACGGTCAATTTGTCCAATCTGACATGAGGGTTGAATCCAGTGACTTCAAAAACATTACCCTATATATTAGAATAATTAAAATATGCTTTTGACATCTGTAAAATGAATAGTTTTGCAACGGGTCAGCGGAGCTTTGGCAGCTCCGTAACAGCCAAAATGTTCATTTTGGCACTTTGTGCCCATGGAGGTTCAGGATGACAAAATCTACAACATATCAAAAATTCAGACAATTTGACAGAAACCCAATTTCCATAAGATAGCGGGGTCCTTTAATAATAAAACAATACAATGATGCACAAAAGGAAATATGAACTTTACGAGATCACACCTAAAATATTCTTATAAACTAATTGCAAAACGAATTTGCTAATATGATCCTTATATATTTTTTTTCTATTACTGTTGTATTGTTCCCCAATGAAGAAGAACCAGAACCAGTATAAACTTTAAAATGACGTGTAGTAATTTCAATCAATTTTTTAGTACGTTTATTCATTTGTAAATAACTTTGGTATTTGTAAATAATTTGGGTATTGTTGCCCACCTTGTAACAATTAAGAGCAACTTGTGATACATTTTTGGAAAGAGCTCAGTTAGGGTAATCCGGAAATTGGAAAAAATGTGGTATTACATTTTAAAAAAATATTAAAACGTCATTACTCGAAGGTAGGTCACACTGTATAATTATTATTTGAAATAAAAATAAATTAAAATAAAAAATCTACCTGTTTGGGCAATGTTCAATACTGTCTTTTATTTACCTAATAATGAATTTGTGCGTGATTTTAGGGACGCACTGTATATAAACAAGGCTTATACTTTTATACATGATAGTCTAAGATCCCACTATAAAACGACTTTCACTGAACTGGTTAATGGAAGAAAAGTATTTTATATCCTATTAAATATGTGAATAAATATATTGCAAATGGATTGTCTAAAAAAATTCAGTCCAGAATATGATTAATTAACAATTAAAAAATTTTATTTTTTAAACATTTCACTGGTTTGGTTAATAGACAAATTTCATACCAATCGAAAGTATGAAGCCCATAGAATATGCAAACGTTAGGTTGACTATTTTTTCCCCGTCACAACTCTTGGGTAGGCAGGTATAAACAGGTAAATCGATACTAGTAACTTGCACCGGTGTGGTTAATAAATTAAAGTTAAATTAAAATAAAGATTATTTCATTACCAACACGATGGTATAGGGTTGTCTGCGAAAAATCAGTCCTGAATTCCGGTTGTCGAGTTTTAAAAAGTGAAATAGCTGTGTGTAGTTCATCCATACCGAAAATGAAGACGATCCATTTATCCGTTTCTCCAAAAAATCGAATAAAGTCCGAGGGCGGCAGTATTATTATTAATCTGCCCCTAGGAACCCCTAACGCGAAGACGGACTAATTTTTTCGATTCCGCGTCTCAAAGAGTACGTGTCTTTAAAATTTCGATTGTCGATAGGATTCGATTTGTGGCCGTGAAATGTGTGAAAATTTTGTTTTACTCCTAACGACGAACATGAGGCTGGGTAAACGGCGGCTGTGGGACGGGATCGGAGATTTCCCGAATTCAAAACTGAGGGGTGGAGTTCGAGAAATCGACCTTTTCAGTTTCATTTCGAATACATATTCGATGTTTTTTATGAAAATATGAAAAAATGCTTTTATAGAATTTTTTGTACAAACAACGGTTTACAAGTTGGGCGGCAAAATACCACCGCCCCCGGACTTTATTAGATTTTTTTGAGAAACGGATAAACGGATTGTCTTCATTTTCGGTATAGACGAACTACACACAGCTGCATGCTTCTATCGCATGGAATGGTTCGCTGGGGAATATTTCACTTTTTAAAACTTGACAACCGGAATTCAGGACTGATTTTTCGCAGACAACCCTATACCACCGTGTTGGTAATGAAACAATCTTTATTTTAATTTAACTTTAATTTATTAACCACACCGGTGCAAGTTACTAGTATCGATTTACCTATATATATATCTGTCTACCCAAGAGTTATGACGGGAACAAAATAGTCAGCCTAACGTTTGCATATTGTATGGACTTCATACTTTCGATTGGTATGGAATTTGTTTATTAACCAAACCAGTAAAATGTTTAAAAAAAAAATTTAATTGTTAATTAATCATATTCTGGACTTAAATTTTTTAGACAACCCATTTGCAATGTATTTATTGACATATTTAATTGGATATAAAATACTTTTCGTCCATTAACCAGCTCGGTGGAGGCCGTTTTATAGTGCGATCCTATACTATGACTTTATTGGATTTCATTCTTAATCTCAATCAAATAAATGATTTGTTTGTGGTGAGAGTAAGACTTCACAAATTCATCATTTATTATATACTCTGAAAAAAATGGATTTCAGTACTCACCAAACTATCGTACTCGTCCCAGTCTCCATCAGTCTCAAACAAACCATTCTCTGTAGTCGTGGTGGTCGTTGTAGTCGTTGTCGGCCTAAACTTGGTCCACCCCTTGTGTCTGATCTTAGCACCCACAGTTTTCATTTCCCAGGGCTCAGCATCATTGTTCATGTTTTCGATGCGAGTATTAACCCTCTCTAAATTTGGATACCTAGATTTGCTCACTTTATAATTATAACTAGAACCACTCACAACATATTTCGAGGGATACCTCTCACTTCGCCTAATGTAATCCAATTGTGACTGGTAGGCAGACGCCACTGCAGAACAAAAGTAAAAACACAGCACTAACTTTGAGAATTCGATCCACATTTTTAATTGTTCTCTCTCTGTTTATATGGTTTTTATGGATTCGGTACGGTCCATGTTTATTTTATCCAGTGAACGTTGAACTTGGGGTATTTTACGATGTTTAGTTTCAATTAAGACCTACAAAACACAATGTCGCATTTAGATTGGTCGATGAAATGTTAAATTAATGTTATTTAAATAGAAGAAAGTTCTCGTATCTCGGCGTTTGTCCTACTGCGGAATCCAAAATAGTAAAACCATGACTCGAGGTAAAAATATTAAATGAATGCGCATTTGGACTTGACTTTATTTTTTCCCAAATCACCAGACTTTACACATTGCCATTTAACTAAAAACAATATTTCAAGTATTTTCTAAACATTGGAAAAATGTCAAAATATATTTTCCACTTTTATACTCTTGTATACTTTTGTGACTACTTTCTGTAACTGAATACTATTCTACAATGTTAATGTGAAATGTACAACCAATTTTGCTAATAACACTGATATATCTATTTTATGCATTTTTTGTTCGTAACTATTGGTCAATTAAGTTTTAAGTTGTCGCAAACTTTTCGGAAGTACTACATTACAGAGCAGCCCGGAAGGAAGACACCACTATCAATAAAAAGTGAGGAACGTACGACAGTTCAAAACGTTTTTTTTTTTCTAATAAATTTCGACTATCTGAACTTTATTAGAAAAACAAAACAATGTCGCGGGTTATTTTTAATATGGATAATGATGGATATCCGAATGGTATACATAGAAAAATATAGAGTAACGCAATTTATCCATTATCTATCAGTCATTTAAAATAATTTTTTCCCATCTCTGACTACATCATGTTACCACATTCTTATTTGAATAATCCTTCTCTGTCTCTCTGTTTGAAAATTATACAGGATGATTCAGAACTTATCTAAAAGAATTTGGGAATAGATGCGTCATGAAAAATGAATAATAGGTAATAACTAGATATAGAAAGTTAGTATTTACAAGGTATTTGTTTATTGATTATACCTATATAAAAGTACGTTGTAGTGCAGGTACATAATATATTTTTTTATTTGAAAAAAAAATAAACACATAGAATAGTGAAACAAAAATATAAAATAATAATATTTTTTTTTTTTGTAATAACAAAGAATCCTATTCCTATCTGGCTTTTGCACGGTTCTGTAGCTCGTCGATATTCCATATTTGGGATGGACCAAGTTTTTCCCAATCCATAATAATCTTTCCCACGATCTGTTGTTCGTTGTCTTTTGTTAGACATCCTAAATAAAGAGAATGAATTTGTATACTGCCACACAGTATAACAAATACTGAAGTAATTATCTGGATATCTACAGAATTATCATTTTAAATATGACAAATACGATCATGGGTATTAAATATGAGGGACGGTTGTAACATGTTACAATCGTCCCCCTATGGCATTGTTACATTCGTCCCATTACACATTTTTCACGCGATTGACAGGATACTTGCTTAAAACTTTTTTTAACAATTATCTTTAATTAAAATACCATGCTTAGGTTATAACCAATATTGGTATTAACTGAACAAGCCAATAAAATAATTCAAAATAACATTCAGTTCTAGGATTATTATAGATTAAGATAAAGAATGAAAACTTACTTTGCATATCATTTTGCACCGTGCAGGTCTTAACTCGAACTAAAACACACTACGTTCTTGTTGTTCAAATAAGTTAATGTAGATTTACTGCCGACTTTATGATGATATAATATCATAGACAAACCTCTTTAGAAAGACAATAGGCTTACTGTTACAACCAACCCGTGTTACTTTCGTACCCGGTCTCCCCTAGTCTATATACCTACAGGCAATTCCGAATATTGAAATCCGATTATTTTGTAGGCACACTGGTTTTTGTGACGCCAGTGTTTACATTAATTTTTCACATTAAGTGTCAAAAATAGCTTACATGTCTAGAAGTAATTCGGGATTGATGGATATCGTTTTAATTTATTACGCTATGAAAATGCTTTAGCAGAACAATTTCCCGGTAAACATGTGCCAAATGCAACTACTTTTACCGCGGTGTGCAGTGAGTGCAAATGTAGTGCAATCATGGAAGAGATGGAGGTCCAGGACTTCCACGGCCTATTGCAGTAGTCTGACGTACCATATACGAGGCTCAATTATATCCGTACCAAGTACATCATTGGATTGGACCAAGGGAGGACTGGTACCATGGCCGCCACGATCTCCTAACTTTAAATCATTTGGACTTCTTTTTGTGGGGATATTTAAAAAATGAAGTGTATCACACTGAGGTGGATACATACTATTAATGATTTACAAAAACGTATCATAGTAGCTGCCAATAACTTACGAGTTCAAAACGGACAAGAAGCTTAAACATTTGTGTTAGTTTGTAGAAACTGGGTAAGACGGACCCAAAATGTTGTAACATCGGATATGTAACTATTTAAAAACTAATTAAAACCACAAATTAAAGCTATTAGTAATTAATAACAATAGCGACAAAAGCAATTAAATTTGCTGTTTAAAGTTGACGTTATAAAATGTTATTTATTTCTTTCCTTAAGCATTTCTTTCCATTTCTTGTTCGGTTGCAGATTACCGCCTTAACAGGTTTTACAGTGGACCAGTTTTCTGTGCCGTACAGAAGTGTATTATTAAATCATTATCGAACTGTCCATTATGATTTTTTCTTTGGAAAATTGTATTTGTAAGAGTTCCCTGTATACTCAGAATTTTTAGATTTTTTTTAGATAAGTTCTCAATCATGTAGAACAACTTAAATAACGATACGTTAATATGAAACCGTCAATACAATTGAAGTTAGTGTATATGTTATTTGTATGACATGAACGGATGTTATACAACAATAAAGTTCTAATCTCTATTGCTTAATTAAGGAAGAAGACATTTGTAAACGAAACTAGTTGTGTTTTCTATTAACAATTGACGTATTCTACAGCATTGACATAGATCAAACGTGACGTAAGCCTTCTGTGTAGTTTGAATAAGAATCAGGATTTTATAGAAGAGTC
Source organism: Monochamus alternatus (assembly GCA_037114965.1). Classification (NCBI taxonomy): domain Eukaryota; kingdom Metazoa; phylum Arthropoda; class Insecta; order Coleoptera; family Cerambycidae; genus Monochamus; species Monochamus alternatus. The sequence goes on along the minus strand of CM073429.1, from coordinate 54,083,218 downwards.
GCCATCTAGTACCTTTATCTATCCTTAAGTTATGTTGGTTATCCATCTATATAATGTATCAGCAAAATTATATTTGAATTTCCGTTATATCTATTTTGATATACAAAAATAATAATTAAAATAATACATATAATTAACGAAAAAATTCACCTCAAATACTATTTCAAGCTGACGGTAGCTCATGAGGATCATATCTAACATATTGGCAGAAAAAATCTTCTCCGAGTCGAAGCTTTTTATGATTATTTATGATATTTGCTATAATTTTATCTCTCAAAAATTCATGCCTTGTCTTGTTCTATCAAACCCACTTGAAATATAATTACTTAAGTTAACTTGGATTTGATTTCGTACCAGGCCAAACTAACTAACTTAAAAATTATATTAAGCCCTGTATTATAAAATATGTTTGCTTACTCATGCAAAGATATCTCCTAAATTCATCTATATCAGTACAGTATTATTAACCCCGCACAGTCAATATTTTCAATAGTTCAAGGTAGTTTAAGTATTGCAGACTCAAGGTACTTAAATATTTAAGTATATTCACATGCAAATATACTCTATAATAATTACGGGTAAGCAATACACGACTTGTACGATACGAATGCAATATTTTATATAAACAGCAAGGTTAATTTTGTAGGTTAATGTTCAAGAAACTCAGGAATTAAAAAATACGTACCTACATCTAATTTTAATCGTTTACTGGAATCGGTATTTACATAAATATAAAAACAATTCCATTCTAAAGAAAGTGCAATGTTCCGAAAGCGTCTAAAAGTATTGAAAAAATGTTAAAAATTTATTCAATATTAAAATAACCATGAATTTGAAGATTGCCATGAAATGTTTATTTGTTTTTAATCAATTTATTTATTGCGTGCCATTATTCGTTATTTTTTTTTTCACGTCAAAAAATGATTCTGCGGCCGATATTCGTCGAGAGTTTTTCTATGTTTGAGTGTTCAAACGGTTCGTCAGTGCTGAGAAATTGAAGGGCCTCAAAATCTTCATGCTGAACAACGAAGTGGAAGACCTTTTCACACAGCTGAAGCAACATTTAGCGGGTATGTGTTTTGAAAATGAGGATGTGCTCAAAACAGAGGTGAGCAATTGGTTTTCCCAAATGGCGGGACATTGATATAATGAGGGTTTGAAAAAACTAGCGAGCGGTGACTGTCTCCAAAACTTCCCTTAGTGCAAGATTGTAATACTCAATAGTACGGACTAGTACTCTTGTGTCCTCTAGTAAGATTCTGTGTCCTTCTTTCCAGACATGTCCAACAACGGCGGATTTTTCAGGCTGGTATGACCGTATGTGCTTTTCGTAGCCTTTTTTCCTTGTTTCTATAGTTCGTTTGGACATTCCCACATATACTTTGTCACAGTCGCTGCATGGCACCAAATACACTCTCGGAGTTTGCAACGGACTCAATTGATCTTCTTGATCTGCTGACTTATTTTACAAGTTGATATGAAAGTACGTAATATTTTCGCAATTCGATATGTCACATTGGTAATGCAAAGTGGTGGTTGTAGTGACTTCCTCCTTGACCCTTGCTATTTGCTCACGCCAAGGTCTAATGGCTCTATCGATATCCCTCTTAGTGTTTCCATTTGCTAGGAACACAGATGGATACTACTAATCTACTAATGGGTATTCTAGCACAAAGGTAGGCCTTGGAGGCTGCCGTCAAAATTGAAGATGCCATCTGTTAAGTATGGAGAAATGTCTGCAGTTAAGCACGACAAAACAGCTCAAAACTATATATATATATATATATATATATATATATATATATATATATATATATATATATATATATATATATATATATATATATATATATATATATATATATATATATATATATAGTTTTGACACCAGCAGTGAAAACCTATGAACTACAGTATTTTATTCAGTTTATCGTAATAGTTAAACTTACTATATAGACGTCCCTTGTAGTAATACCAGTCAGTCAAAATAACACCACGTCAAATACATAAAACTTATTTAGAATCCGCTGGAATCGATTCAAATTGCTTGTCAATCTAATAAGGCTTAGTGACATGATTAAGAATGTGATTTAATGTTTAGATTCATTATTAAATTTGACAAGTGGACTAAAATTTATACGTATTTATTTTTGATAAAATCAATTCAAATAGTTGTTAGTACAAGAAGATCGGAAATGGACAATAGAGTCTACAATAATGATATTAAAAGATAAATATCACTGGATTATCAAGAGCAACGTTATATTAAAACATTAGATACAGAATAAAGAGGTTACGTCTAATTGTTGCACAAATTTTTACGTTGGCAGGCAGTCTAGGAGAGATTGCGATGGACGTCGTTACATCTAAACACTTGTGTCAGAAAAAGAAGCAGCTTAATTGTTACTTAAATTGTTATAATATTGTAGAAAAAGTAATAAATAATAAAAAATTCTTAATTCGTTATATCTGATGACGGCGGTAGCAATGCCTTCAGGATTTGCCCAGTGCGCCAAAATTTGCTACCAGAATTGAAGCCTTACTCATCTGACAGTGATACTTATATACCAATAATTGGGATGATGAAGCGTTCTTGGTTGGAAATGAAATGCAAAACTTTTTAATGAAATACAACAAAGAATGTCAGAAAGGCAAAACCTAGCATGCATCCGCTAACGTGATGTGCTTATAGTGGAATGTAGAGTAAAGGAGAGTCATCTACTATGAACTACTCCTAGGAAATGTGCATTATTTTGAGACCATAATTCTAGAAAACTGATTGAGACAATATCAACTAGAATTGTTCAGCGTGATAATCATCAGATTAGACCGTAGATCAGCTATATTTGTGGAAAGGATTGGCACCTTCTTGCAGATATAGTAAGGCGGAAAAACGTTGACGTGGATCAATGTAAGAGATTGATACTGGTTGGCATTCGACCATCCCCTAAATGAATGAGATTTTCCATGTTTCTCTCATACCAACGTAAATCATTCCTGGGCGCAAATTCGGCTTGTTTAATATTAATATGCCTCTCCGTCTCCCGCACAAGGCTCCCGACTTCTGAGCTAATCCCCGTGATTATAATGATTGGTAGAGATATTATTATTATTATTATTATTACTATTATCATTCATCTATAAACGTTATAAACCGTTACATTTGACAATATTAGCGAAAAAACAGATATTTTTTTAATCGGAAATGGCTTGTATTATAATTTTCGAATATCGTATATTTAACATTTTTTTATTATGTTCCTTTATTCAGAACTAACATCCTTAAAAATTGACTTGAGTATGTTGATGTAGGATAAACAGAAAAATAAACTATCTCAGAAATATACCTGCTCAAATAAATAAAAAATATATCAGTCCATTCAATTTGGCACGATTTATTCAGTACTGCTCCTAAAAATATACACACACTAGTATGAAATATTTATTTATATAGGATAAAATTTAAGAGGCTACCTAAAGAAACGCGAGGTACAGTGTTAATAACGTTACATTCTCCTTCGCTTGCCACTCCATAAAAAGCCAATTACCAACCTGTTAACGTATTTGCAAACTCGTTAAATGTATAATTAATAATAATAAACCTGGCGATGAACAATAAACACAATTTTATTATGGCCCGCATCGCCTAGAGACTACACAAGTGATGCTGCTATATTTAAATAAAGTATAATATCGATAAAATACCACGCTGTGTCTCTTCTTAAACGTTGTTTATGTAATTTTATATTTGGTAATGATGTTTACAAATTATGCAATACACCGTTACCCAATACATAAGTAAATTAAGGTAACTCTGCGTATTTCGTCCCGAATGCGATTTTGAAGTTCTTCTAAATTACGTGGTTTATTAATGTACACTTTTGACTTCAAGTATCCCCATAAAAAATAGTCAAGAGGTGTAAGATCTGGCGATCTTGCAGGCCATTATATCGGTCCGCGTCTGCCGATCCACCTCCCAGGAAAACAGTTGTCCAAAAAATTTCGTACAGGGCGCGCATAGTGCGGAGGTGCACCGTCTTGCTGAAACCATATGGTATCGTCAGGAATGTCAGGGTCATTATCGTTAGGAAAAATTACTGCAAGGGCTAGAACAAGGTCATTTTCTAGAAACTCTAAATATCTTTGTCCTGTAAGGGTTCCTTCAAAGAAGAAAGGCCTTACTATTCTGTCGTCAACTATTCCAGCCCACGCATTTAATTTCTGAGGGTGTTGGGTATGTGCTTCTGCCATCCAATGAGGATTTTCCCGACTCCAATATCTGCAAGTTTGACGGTTTACTGTACCTTTCAGACAAAATGTGGCCTCATCTGAGAAAAGTATTTGCCAGTGTAAATTTCTATTTCCTTGACATAAATCCATTAGAATTTCGCAAAAGTGTAAGCGGCGATCGGGATCATCTTCATTGAGTTCCTGCACAAGTTGAATTTTGTAGGGATGATATTTTTCCTTCCTCAAGATACGTAGCACTGTGCTCTGACTAGTGTCATTGTTTAATGCAACCAATCGTAAAGAATTATGAGGATTATCCACCATACTTATCAAAATGTTCTGTTTCTGATTTTCATTAATGCTTGGACGTCCAGGTTTTGGAATATTAACAACATTGCCAGTTTCTCTAAATTTAGACTCTACCTTACTGACTGTTGATTGGCTGATAGGGCGATCTGGATATTTTTCATTAAATAAATCGCAAACTTCGTGCTGAATTCTAGTCATATTCCCGCATCCGATAAGAATTAAAATTTCAATTCTTTGAGTAACAGTTAAATGTGCCATAATACTTTAAATTGAATAATAATTTCTATGTCGCTTACAATACTTATTAGAAAGTCGGTGTGACAATGACACTTTGCAAAGATTTTCACCTACGTGATCCATAAAAGAACTATGGAATTCGAAAAACTAAACTTGATAACGTTTTTGCTTTATTTTAATTGATTTACGTTTTCTAACATTCAATCGTCATTTACTCGAAAACTTTCCTATGTAAGAGGGCAAAATTTTAGTACTGTCTGATAGAGAATTAAACGATCTTTCAGAATCAAGGAAAAAAATATAGTGTTGCCATTAAAAAAAATCGATGACGTCATTACTCGAAAACAAATGACATTTGAAAATCGCATTTTACGCTAAAATATGTATTTTTTAAATTAAAAATCGACCTGTTCGAGGATTTTTCCCAAAAAATAATTGTTTCGTTCTTACTGAATTTATTCTATACTTATGGCGCTTACTGTATTTAAATAAAGTATAATATCGATAAAATACTACGGTGTGTCTCTTCTTAAACGTTGTTTATGTAATTTTATATTTGGTAATGATGTTTACAAATTATGCAATACAGCGTTACCCAATACATAAGTAAATTAAACGAATGTTGAACTGTGAAATGAAATAAAATTAATGTGGTGCATTCCGTCTCTCCACAGGAAGAATGTAGAGACTCATTCTATTTCTGGAGAGAAAAGGAAGCCTATTAAGTTTACTGAAGGTTGTGCAATAAATCGGTGATAAATTATGTCTGCAGCAAAAGGTAGGTCATGATAACAGTAATGGGTATTATATGTAGTAATTATTTATTTGGGGCATTATTTATTATTAGGAAATTTTTTCTAATAAATCCGTCCACAAAATGTTTATATTAGTTGAAAAAGGTTGGCTTATAAGTGCTATAAGTAACTGCGTTAGTTAAAACATTTTTAATATTTTTTTTCTCTTAGTTACTCGTAGTAGAAGTAGCCTTAGGCTTGCTACAGACTATTGCGTGTTGTCGCGATTCGTGATATGCGAATAGTGTGTAGAGTCTTGTTCGTTAAAAATCCATTCATAATAACCCTACACACTATGCACGAATTCCTTACAAACCACGCATCGTGCATCACGAATCGCGAATTCATGCATAGTCTGTAGCAAACATTAAAACTGAGAGGTTTGACCTTAAAAGACCGAAACAAAAAGTCACTGTTTGTCTCTTGACACTTTTTTGTATTCTAAATCGATTAACAACAAAATTGATTTATTTGATCAAGTACATTTTACTATACTCATTACATTAGGAACTTAAAATAATAACAAAATAATTAATTGAAGAATTAATTTATTATAACAAATGTAGGAAATGGCCACCTTCAACCAAAATGCATGCTTCAGATCTTCTTGAAAATGCAGCTCGAATACGTGCAAAGATTTCAGGCGTAGCTATTATAACATAATAACAAGCTATAATTTGTTGACGTAAGTGCTCCTCAGATTCAATGTGTACCTTGTAAACTAATGTCTTGAGATGTCTCCAAACAAAAACATTAATAGGCTTCATATCGATCTGGGTGTCCAAGGTTTATAATGTTCTTGATAAAACGTAAGGCTCAACAAGGAAATTTCCAATAATATCCAGCCGTACATTCAAAGAAAACTGATGTTGAAATCGAGATTCCATTATGGCTATAGGGTTTTCATCAGACCAAACGTGTTTATTGTGAAAGTTCATTACAGCATATCTGGAAAAATTGGCTTCGTCGGTAAACAATATGCCAGCGGTAAAGTCAACATTGTGTTCAATTTTTTGCAAAGTCCAGTGGCAAAATTGTACTCGAGCAGGTAATCTTGCGGCAGTAAGGCTTGGAACTTGACTTGACCAAACTACTTTATGATTCACATGCAAATTTGCAACGATCCTCCTAAAACTAATATTTAGGTCTTCTTCAACTTCGTATGCAATATACTCTTCCAACTCAGGCGTTTTAACACTCAAACGACTTCCAGGAATTGGACCTTTGTGAAATGAGTCCGACGCCGAAAGATGTTGAAAAGTATTTCTAAACATTATTTGATTTGCAATTAGATGATTTGGGAATATTTCCATATAAATTTGTCTAATCTCAATACCATTTCCATTTGCAAGGCCATAAATATAAACCATATTAGGCATTTCCACATTTGAAAATGCATAAGCCATTATTAAAACTTAATATTTTTTTTAAATAAGCTTAATTTAACAATACATTATATTAAGTAAGACGACGGCTTCCTATTATTATTGTTTTGTATGACCTCCCTAAGATATGTTTAAGTATTTTAAGTAACAGTGTAAAAATGCACTTGATCAAATAAATAAATTTTGTTGTTAATCGATTTGGAATTAAAAAAATGTAAAGAACCAAAAATTGAAGATAATACAATGGCGTATATGATAACCTATATTATTTGTAATATTATACAGGGTGACATATATTTTTTGTCACATAATAATCGATCATACCCACACCTCCATCACTGGTAAGTTTCTAAAGCTGATAATTTTTTGTAGTAGTTTAGTAATTAAAAATGTATTTATTTTTTTAATTTTTTGCACCCTGTAGCTGGACAATGGCTATCCTAACATTCCACATTTATATAACAAAAAGTGAAAAAACAAAGTAAAAATAGTTTCTTTCAGGATGACATTAAAACTCAAGCAAGATAATTGTGGGAATTACCCACATTTTTGTAAATTTGATTATGACTACACTAAAATGTTCTTTTTTACCGTTTTGAATAAGTTTAATTTATATGTATATAGTATGCGCCAAAAGTATGGAATAAATTCAATAAAAACGAAACAATTATTTTTTGGGAAAAATCCTCGAACAGGTCGACTTTTAATTTAAAAAATTCATATTTTAGCGTAAAATGCGATTTTCAAATGTCATTTGTTTTCGAGTAATGACGTCATCGATTTTTTTTTAAATGGCAACACAATATTTTTTTCCTTGATTTTGAAAGATCGTTTAATTCTCTATCAGACAGTACTAAAATTTTGCCCCCTTATATAGGAAAGTTTTCGAGTAAATGACGATTGAATGTTAGAAAACGTAAATTTTATCCATAAAAAAGTAACAATTCTGAGGTATGTAAAATAAAATACAATTGATTAAACTTTATACTTAAATTAAATGTTCGAATTGCCATCCACCAACTTGTTGACAATGCGCAAGTCTGTGAAGAAATTCTTCTTGTACATTATGAATGATTTCTGGGGTAACTCTGCGTATTTCGTCCCGAATGCGATTTTGAAGTTCTTCTAAATTACGTGGTTTATTAATGTACACTTTTGACTTCAAGTATCCCCATAAAAAATAGTCAAGAGGTGTAAGATCTGGCGATCTTGCAGGCCATTCTATCGGTCCGCGTCTGCCGATCCACCTAACAGGAAAACAGTTGTCCAAAAAATTTCGTACAGGGCGCGCATAGTGCGGAGGTGCACCGTCTTGCTGAAACCATATGGTATCGTCAGGAATGTCAGGGTCATTATCGTTAGGAAAAATTACTGCAAGGGCTAGAACAAGGTCATTTTCTAGAAACTCTAAATATCTTTGTCCTGTAAGGGTTCCTTCAAAGAAGAAAGGCCTTACTATTCTGTCGTCAACTATTCCAGCCCACACATTTAATTTCTGAGGGTGTTGGGTATGTGCCTCTGCCAACCAATGAGGATTTTCCCGACTCCAATATCTGCAAGTTTGACGGTTTACTGTACTATTCAGACAAAATGTGACCTCATTTGAAAAAAGTATTTGCCGGTGTACATTTCTATTTCCTTGACATAAATCCATTAGAATTTCGCAAAAGTGTAAGCGGCGATCGGGATCATCTTCATTGAGTTCATGCACAAGTTAAATTTTGTAGGGATGATATTTTTCCTTCCTCAAGATACGTAGCACTGTGCTCTGACTAGTGTCATTGTTTAATGCATCTAATCGTGAAGAATTATGAGGATTATCCACCATACTTATCAAAATGTTCCGTTTCTGATTTTCATTAATGCTTGAACGTCTAGGTTTTGAAATATTTACAACATTGCCAGTTTCTCTAAATTTAGACTCTACCTTACTGACTGTTGATTGGCTGATAGGGCGATCTAGATATTTTTCATTAAATAAATCGCAAACTTCCTGCTGAATTCTAGTCATATTCCCGCATCCGATAAGAATTAAAATTTCAATTCTTTGAGTAACAGTTAAATGTGCCATAATACTTTAAATTGAATAATAATTCCTAAGTCGCTTACAATACTTATTAGAAACTCGGTGTGACAATGACACTTTGCAAAGATTTTCACCTACGTGATCCATAAAAGAACTATGGAATTCGAAAAACTAAACTTGATAACGTGTTTGCTTTATTTTAATTGATTTACGTTTTCTAACATTCAATCGTCATTTACTCGAAAACTTTCCTATGTAAGAGGGCAAAATTTTAGTACCGTCTGATAGAGAATTAAACGATATTTCAGAATCAAGGAAAAAAATATGGTGTTAAAATGGTTGATAAAATATGTATTTTTTAAATTAAAAATCGACCTGTTCGAGGATTTTTCCCAAAAAATAATTGTTTCGTTTTTATTGAATTTATTCCATACTTTTGGCGCATGCTGTATGAAGCATGTCGATATGTCAAGTTCTGGAAGTTTCTTAATCAGGAAAACATTTTAATTGAATTTGAATGTAGCAAGTCGAGAATGTCTGAAAAGGTTAACAATTTTGTAACGTTATACTAATCAGCTGCAATTTGTTCAGTGGAAGCAGAAGCGACACCAATGTTTCTTGAATATTGATAACTGTTAATTGCTAGCTTTCAAACAAATGGTAGGTTTTTAACATCTACACAGAACGAACTAAAATATTTTGTAATACCTGTAACGTTATTCACTTAATGTCGGTTTATATTTAATTTTTTACAAATATTTATTTGTTCCATTCAAATAAACATAGGAAAATAGGTACGTTTATACCGCTCCGTAATTTTTGCACATTACAATAATTTTTATAGCAATAAATAAATACACAATCGATTGCGACGGAAGATATAAACAATTTCAGCTTGGAATTCGCCCATTTCAACTTAAAATTCATCAGTGAATATTTAGTGACGTTTCATTTCTATTAAGTCCAGTGGATTGTATTGTGTAGGTATTTACACCTAAGTGACTAACAATTACTATTGACCGTCACTTGCACTGCCAATTTAATAAGACCGATTAAATTATGCAGGCTGTATCACATAAGAGGGCCACTCCCATGTATCTCACATAATATGCGAGACACGTCAAAAATCTTTAATTGTTTTTTGTTGCATTTTTGGAGGTCTTTATGCTCGTAAAAATAAATTTGAGATCCATGGCCAACTTTATGAGTAATAACAAAAAAAACCTGTAAAGTGCCCAAACTTTAAGGCTGTCTAACTTTTTTATTTTAAGAGATAGAGAAAACTTATTGGTAATAAATTTTGACTGCAAAATTTATACCTTTTTCCTGATATAAACAGATTTTTGAAATATCGTATGTGGTTCGCTGCGCCCTCTAGGCGGAAAAAAAAATTTATTGAAGCAGACTCTGGCCACAAAAAATTGCCTGTTTTTCCATCTTTCATGCAATATACTACATGTTGCCCTTATCTTTTGTATTTATTACATTTTTTCAATTTTAGTTTAAAAAAATGTACCTAAACACTTTAGTGCTGCTCAAGATAATGTAGAACCTGTTTTAAAGACGCCAACTGCAAAAAATAATAAACAGAATGTACTTTTTATGCAAAATTCAGATTTTCTTATAATATTATTTTATTGGTTTTCACATTAGAAGCAATTGGGTCTTTAAAATTATTTTGGCACAGACAATGTAATAAAATAATATTATAAGAAAATCTGTATTTTGCATAAAAAAAGTACATTCTGTTTATTATTTTTTTGCAATTGGTGTCTTTAAAACAGGTTCTACAACACGAAAATATTTAGGTACATTTTTTTTAACTAAAATTGAAAACAATATAATAAATACGAAAGATAAGGGCAACATGTAACATGAAAGAAGAAAAACCAGGCAATTTTTTGTGGCCATAGCCTGCTTCAATAAAAAAATTTTTTATCCGCCTAGAGGGCGCAGTGAACCACATACGATATTTCAAAAATCTGTTTATATCAGGAAAAAGGTATAAATTTTGCAGTCAAAATTTATTACCAATAAGTTTTCTCTATCTCTTAAAATAAAAAAGTTAGACAGCCTTAAAGTTTGGGCACTTTACAGGTTTTTTGTTATTACTCATAAAGTTGGCCATGGATCTCAAATTTGTTTTTACGAGCATAAAGGCGTCCAAAAATGCAACAAAAAAACAATTAAAGATTTTTGACGTGTCTCGCATATTAAGCAAGATACATGGGAGTGGCCCTCTTATGTGATACAGCCTGTATATGCTTCCCTGTAGTTCTAGAATTCATAATCAAAACATATTTATGATTGCAGTGTGCTACGGCGTATACTTAACACAGAAAAGCTTTTACTGCTTATGCTGAGGTTTTGTGGTGTTTTTTCATTTAACATGTGACTACACATTTTCAGTATACATTAAATGAAATGTAAACGAGCCCTAAAGGAACTATCTATCAACGACTTTCAAGTTTTTAGTTTCATGGCCTACATTTGTGAACTTAATGTTTATGTCAGTGACTTTCGCAATTATTCCAATTAAAAAATGAATGGTACTGATTCCCCCAGCATTTAATTTATAGATGAGAAGGCAGAAATGTATTTATATAAACCCCATTTTGGTTTTCATACTTTTTTTTGAAGAACATTATTTTTTATCTATAATGATTTTCCTTCTGGGTCGTTATGTCGTGACCTAGCCAACTGGTCACTGCCAGTAACAGGATTGGTTGAAATTCTTTGACCTATCCTTGTTGTTCTCTGACTGGGCTATGTAGCGGTGGTTTTGTTATTAGTATCCTTGATTACTACGATGCTACGGTTGGAATAACTCGGATAAAGATCGTTTTTAGAAACTTCCCGTAGTAACTTCTGCAACTGGTCACATCTCATGCTTCCAAACGTTTCGCCGCTCTTCACTATCGGCATCTTCAGTGATGATTCCACGAAACTGACTGAGATTTTCAAATTATCTAATTCAATGGTAGACTTTCTCATAGAGGTTAACTATAGTGGGGTTTTGAATCTTTGCCGACTGGTGTTTCACCGCTGAAGATGCCGACAGTTACAGCCGTAATACCAACAACGGGATTCAAATTATGACAATTAACTTGATAAATTGGATACTATAGCATGAAACCGTATTCCAGTTTAGATCTCAGAAAATCATAAAATAGGGTTTAGAAAGTGCTTTTATAGAAAAAAATCTGGCGATAAATGAAACCATACGATTTAAAGGCACTAGAAACAATATTATTAATTTGATCAATAAAAGTTAGTTGACTCAAAGTATATACTCGAATCCTTGAACTGGACTAGGATACATTAGAAAGTACGGTAATAAAAAATAAATATAATATGGCAACTAAATTTGAGCCTTGTTGGACACTTGATTTTGAAATGACTTCATGGCATTTTCCAAAGCAAATCCAAAACTTTCCAGTATGAAAAGTAGTATATTGTGATCCATTGGTTCAAACGCTTTTTGGAAGTCAGTGTAGCCAATGTGGACCTACCCGCTATTATCCAAAACTTCAGAAACGTTTTTTTTACGTATTAAGTGTACACTGTGTATAGGACAAAGCGGAAAGATAGAATGACGTATGATACAATTGAATGATATATGCAAAGGCTCAGCCAGAGCATATGCACAATTTTTAAGAACAAATTTAGGAAGTCCATCCGCATACATAGTGAAGGTAGCTTTAGATCTAAGATTTTTTAAAACATATACTTAAGTATGAATTGCTTATATTTTTTCGTTCCTACCTTCACAATAGGATGCAATATGTTACATTCAATGGCTTTAAATCTAAGACTTATGTCGCTACATCGGGGGTTCCTCAGGGTTCGAATTTGGGTCCGTTACTGTTTCTTCTATTCATTAATGACCTTGACAGTGTGTTGGATTGTGGGAAGGTTTTGTACGCTGATGACGTCAAAATTTTTACTTGCATTTCTTCAGCAGACCAGGCCCATAATCTTCAGGTAGAGTTAAATAAACTTGTAGCTTGGTCTATTAATAACAAACTTAGCCTAAATGTTAATAAATGCAAAGTTGCTACCTACACTCGTAAATCCAATCCTGTTGTATATGATTACCATATTAATTTGCAATTACTTAGTCGTCACAGTTGTACAAAGGATTTGGGTATTATATTTGATAGTACTTTAAGCTTCTCGCAACATATTGAATATATTGTCAAGGGAGCCTCAAAAGCATTAGGATTTATTATTAGAAACAGTAAATCATTTAGAAACCCAAATACATTAAAATTATTATATTATGCTTTTGTAAGATCCAAGCTGGAATACTGTTCTTTAGTTTGGAATCCTTATTACACCTGTTATATCAATAATATTGAATCTGTCCAGAGAAAATTTCTTAAATATCTTTCATTTAAATGTGATGGCGTTTATCCAGCACAAGGTTTTGATGACAACTTATTAAGATCTAGGTTTAACCTTCATTCTTTAAAGAAAAGGAGATTTATATACTCTATCAGATTTCTATACAATATCTTGCACAATTCAATTGACTCTCCATATATTTTATCACAACTTAATTTTTTGGTGCCACATCCTTCGATTAGATCTCATATGACGTTTTACTGCCAATCTGCTAGAACTAATCTCATGTTAAAGTCTCCTGTATACACTATGACATCCAATTTTAATTTATTATGTTATATTTGTGATGTTAATAATATCAGTTTATACCAGCTGTTAAGGATTGCCCATGACGTGCAGTTATAATTTTTTCTCATACTTAGTTACTGAATTATTTTTATTACTTCTGACAACTACTTATTGTTGTGTTTTTTTTATTGCTATATCATGTTTTTAACAGTACTTTTTCATACTTTTATATTTTTTACTTATCTTACCTATACATTTATTTTTTTTGTGTGTTAGACTAGTTTGATTGTTTTAACTTTATTTTAGTAACTTTTATGTATTTGTATAATTTCTATTGTGGTTCTGTAATTGGGATTTTGTTCCTATTGGACTATTAAATACTATTATATTATTATTAAGCGATATTTTGTTTTACAAAATGTGATCCTAAATTATTGTTCAATGAAAACTAAGATGCACTGGCGATTGAATGAAAACATTATTGAAATAATTCCTTTCCTTCTTTGAACGAAATTCCAAAATTTTTTTGAGATCACTAAATAATGGTTGCTCTGAATCGTTTATAAGATTTTTATAGGCTTTGTTAAAAAGACGTTTAAATTTGGAGCGCTGAAATTTCAATACCTTGAGTAGATCAAACAAGGTAATACTTAATTATAGTTTTGTTTTATTCCAAAATTTGACGTTGGAGTTATGCAGTAGTTGTTTATTCTGCTGATGAAACTAGGTACTTGAAACAATTATAACAATGCTTCTTTTCAGTTGACTGCGCGTCACTGCATGTTAACAGATTTATTATTTTATTCCCTATTACTATTATTCATATAAATATGCTGCCAGTATTTTTTAAAAATGTAAGCCATACAAAAATAATACTTCTAAAGTTAAAATCTTAGATGCCAATCAATTTATAAACATTAATAATTAAAGAGCAATTAGAAATTGATTCTTCATCTATTGCCTATCAGCACAAAGGTATTTGTCGTAGACGAAATAATTTAATGACATTTTCAAAAGCACCGCTTGATCTAAAGCAACGTGATTATAATTACATTATATATTTTTTTGGAATATTTAAATGCATTAATTAATAAAAGTAGATATTAAAGGTGGTAGTTACTACCAGAAAATACTTATTGGTATTGTTGCTTAAATTATTATCAAAGATATTGTTAATTATATAATGATAAATTTCAGAATTTTGTTCACCAAAGTGTAATACTAAAAATTTTGAACTTGTGCCATAATTTACATGTTTTCAATGTAATTAAGTATTACACTGTAATTAAAAATATAAATGTTACATATAACTAACGCTAAAGGCTGGCGTTTCAAGGACAAATAATCGTATCTAAAGATGCACAAAAAAATATATATCAAGTAGGTGGAAATTCTTAATAGCGTAGTTCTAAAATATAATGCTGAAATTGAATCATTTCCTTTAACTTTTGACGGGAAAATATGCTAGAGAACATGACAAACCGTGAATTTGTACCTTATCACTGTGTTCTATACACCGTGAAAAATACTTGATAATTTACATAAATTCAAGTGTTACTAGTTTTTTAAAACAATTCTGCGGGATGTGTTAATATTTATAGCGTCGTATACCATTTTCTCAATGTGTAGTTGACTTGCAAAATTCAGGAGATTTTATGATAAAACATATGGTGAAAATGATGCTCTTTTTTCTTATTCTAAATGATTTGTCAGCATGGACATTGTTTTATATCCTAGAGAAAACTTGTATAATTGACATAGTGAAGAGATATTATTTCTAACTTACTCAGATTTGTTTTAGACTATCTCAACAAACAGCTATGAAATTCGCTTATAAAAACGGCGCCCTTAAATTATTCCGGGAAATTTGTTAAAGGTCAGCAATATTTTTAAAATTAAATTTTCTAAAAATATTCTGACCAAGAAATAATTTATCACAATAATTTTAGTACATGTGACATCCGGTAAGAATGTAACATATTGTAAGACAAAAAATCATACCGCATTGATTTGTTATTGCTGTTAATAAGTAAATTTTGTACATTTTTTTTTATGTTGCTCGAGATTTACCAAAAACTTGACATTTGCCAAATCGTGCTTGAGTGGCATTTACTTATGTGCATATTTGTTCTGATTATGCAGATTTTAATAAATATATTAATTTAGACGTGAATATATATTCTTTGAATATATTAAGGTTAATTTAAAAGTTTAATGGTGTAAAACAAACATTTTAAGATGTAGTAAACATAATAATCACTAGAATAAACACTTAAATTTTCAAATTAAAGTGTTTTACAAATTATTAGGGACAGAGGTCAACATTCGATTAGATTAACGCATAAAGTCCTAATTTTTTAATCTCTTGATGGTCTTCCTCTTCTTCAGTTTCTTCTCTTTCAATTGGAACAAAATATTTATTTAATTTTACGGCAAGGTCCACGACGGTTGGTAAACGTTTTCTAATTATTTATTTATTGATACATAAAAAAATAAACATACTAAAAATAATATTTAATAATTATTATTATTTCATCATTTTTCGAATAAACATTGTTAAATAATTTAGTTTCAGTTGATTAGAGAAGAAAAAAGAAGAAGAAATATCAGTGTAATGACATAAAAAACCTGTACCCGTTTTGGGTGGGATTGAAGTCACAACATCACAACAATAAAGTAAGTTAGTATCATGCTTTTTCCTTAGAGTTTAATTTAGTTCTCAAAGCAAATCCTGTTTAACTTAATTCTTTTTCGATAGGTATGTTAGATATTGACCTCCATATCGTAAAACTGAATATGCCAGGCTACAGGCATTGGTATAAGCAATGGCATGGCAAACAAATCAAGTTAGTTAAGGTTTGTTTATACCACAAAATTAAATTTGCAGAGATTTTAATTTCCACAAACTGAAAATTTCTAGGTCTTCACAAAATAATGCTAGGTTTTCATATAAACCTTTTCGCTTGGCATCTTCAATTTGAAAATACGGAATGTAAATGTTTTGTAAAAGAGAAGATATTATTTGGCTTCTAAAGTGTTAAATATACAGTATGCGCCAAAAGTATGGAATAAATTCAATAAAAACGAAACAAATATTTTTTGGGAAAAATCCTCGAACAGGTCGATTTTTAATTTAAAAAATACATATTTTAGCGTAAAATGCGATTTTCAAATGTCATTTGTTTTCGAGTAATGACGTTATCGATTTTTTTTTAAATGGCAACACCATATTTTTTTCCTTGATTCTGAAAGATCTTTTAATTCTCTATCAGACAGTACTAAAATTTTGCCCACTTACATAGGGAAGTTTTCGAGTAAATGACGATTGAATGTTAGAAAACGTAAATCAATTAAAAAGAAAGCAAAAACGTCAAGTTTAGTTTTTCGAATTCCATAGTTCTTTTATGGATCACGTAGGTGAAAATCTTTGCAAAGTGTCATTGTCACACCGACTTTCTAACAAGTATTGTAAGCGACATAGAAATTATTATTCAATTTAAAGTATTATGGCACATTTAACTGTTACTCAAAGAATTGAAATTTGAATTCTTATCGGATGCAGGAATATGACTAGAACTCAGCAGCGATTTATTTACTGAAAAATATCCAGATCGTCCTATCAGCCTATCAACAGTCAGTTAGGTAGAGCCTAAATTTAGAGAAACTGGCAATGTTGTAAATATTCCAAAACCTGGACGTCCAAGCATTAATGAAAATCAGAAACAGAACATTTTGATAAGTATGGTGGACAATCCTCATAATTCTTCACGATTGGTTGCATTAAATAATGACACTAGTCAGAGCACAGTGCTACGTATCTTGAGGAAGGAAAAATATCATCCCTACAAAATTCAATTTGTGCAGGAACTCAATGAAGATGATCCCGATCGCCGCTTACACTTTTGCGAAATTCTAATGGATTTATGTCAAGGAAATAGAAATTTACACCGGCAAATACTTTTTTCAGATGAGGCCACATTTTGTCTGAATGGTACAGTAAACCGTCAAACTTGCAGATATTGGAGTCGGGAAAATCCTCATTGGATGGCAGAGGCACATACCCAACACCCTCACCTTTTTTAAATTAAAAATCGACCTGTTCGAGGATTTTTCCCAAAAAATAATTGTTTCGTTTTTATTGAATTTATTCCATACTTTTGGCGCATACTGTATTTTCAATCAAATAAAGTTACATTATATTATTTTTTCTATAAAAATTATAGAGTGTAGTAAAAATTTAAAGTGTTAAATATATTTTCATTACAGTTACATTATATTATTTTTTCTATGTTTGGTGAGTCATAATTGTGTGCAACAAATTCAAATAAAACTTTTTCTCGCCAACATAAAATAACTAGTCACTTAAACCTTTTTTCTGAAATGTCTCCTATAAAATAGGTTTTTTATTGGCGCGTGATAATGTGAATGTCGAAACCATAAGTCAAGGCAAAACATCATTCGAAAGTGCCAGAAAACACTGATTTCGTGCACGAAATACATATAAACAATTTTTTTTCCAACTGTCCAAAATATTTGTCATAGTAGGTTTATTAATTTTTAATGCGTTTTTATCTGAACATTACGATAAGAACTCGCCAAATTTAACGAACGGAAAGAAAACGGAGAATAATGATAATAAATAAAGAAGTCATGCTATCATATTTTCTTAAATTTGAAGAAAAGATATGCAATTTCATCCAAGTGGTCGAAGTATTCGATGTTGAAGGCTACTATAAAGGTCTACAAAAATATAGATATTGCAAAATATAACAAGCTTACTGCTTATGTGAAGAGTGAATCTAGACGATACAAAGCAAAAAAAGCTGCAATTTTGAAAAGAACACATATTGAAGAATGCTTGATTGGGGCTTCCGTTCAAGAATATATAATAATTAAGGTAATATCTCTTTACTTTTAACATGTTGTTAGGTATTTAGCGAACTTGGAATTATTTTAGCTAGCACTAATAATGGGGGTTTCTGGTGACCCTGAATAGTTGCTTCATTCCTGAATATTGCAAATCCACAAGCATATACTGCGCCTTTATATGAGACGCACTTCAACAACTTTATTGGCCAATAAAAGTGCTGATCTCATAACCAATACGGCATGGTGGATGGGAGAGCTCCTCTGTAGCAGAAAGTTATGTTGAGAAGTCCATGTCTAACAAACTTGATATTGTAAAGAAAATCCAAGGAAAATATAGCTGTTCCTTACAAGAAGAGACATCCGTAACTTGTGCAAATTCTTCACAAACTTCGGCAGATCTTATGCACTCCGAAAATGATGGCAACAATGCTACAAAGGTTGTTATTAATGGAAAGGAAGTTATATGTGACAAAACAAAAAACGAAATATCTTATTACTGTCAATGTAAATGTTAATAAGTAAATAAATTAAATTTGATTTTATTACTTTTTCATTATGCCACTAGTGAAATAAAGTTACTTTATTCCACTAGTGGTTTTGTTGATCGCCGTTAGAAAATGGCTAATTTTGCGTATCTGTGAGATTAAAAAAGTCGTATTTTTTTGACAGTTGACAAAATTAACTATTTTAACCAAATCTGCATACATGTATTTTTGCTTTTCTCAACACGGGTAAAGTTTTAAGGCAGCGATTTACTAATCATATTTCAAAACAATATGTTAATTATTTTTATATATTTTTAGGTATTAATAATATTGCGTGAAACTAGCTACTCAGTGGACAAAAGCCCCAACCTACGTTGAATTACAACCGCAATATCTACCCATATATTCCTTATTATTAGCTTTTGTAACATTTTTTTACTGTTTTAGAAAGGTATTTTAAGCTAATATAAATCAAATCTCCTACAATTCCTATCAATGAAGTCATATGTATGTTCTCTGATACCAAACATCTAGGTATGCTAATGAACAATTCCACAGACAAAGCTCTATTCAATAATTATCTAAAGAAAATAATCTAATTTACTCACTCTATAAATATCTAACTTCACTTTTTTGGCAGTGGGAACACGACAAATTCAACCACAATAGATGAGATCTGACCTATTTCTGCATTTTTAGGATTGCTTCTTCAGGTGGTCTTCTTTAAGTTGAATCAAATATCTAACTATAAAAATTATTATAAAAATTAAAATTATTTTCTTTAGATAATTGTTGTCTGTGGAATTGTTCTTTAGCATACCTAGATGTTTGGTATCAGAGAACATACATATTACTTCATTTATAGGAATTGTAGGAGATTTGATTTATATTAGCTTAAAATACCTTTCTAAAACAGTAAAAAAATGTTACAAAAGCTAATAATAAGGAATATATGGGTAGATATTGTGGGTGTAATTCAACGCAGGTTGGGGCTTTTGTCCACTGAGTAGTTAGTTTCACACAATATTATTAATACCTAAAAATATATAAAAACTTTTACATAAAAGGTGAACATTTTTCAAGTAGGTACTGTCATATTTAATTCATTGACAGGATGGCTTTTCGTCATTGTCGATATTTAACTTCAAATAATTTAAATTTTTATAATAATTTTTATAGTTAGATATTTGATTCAACTTAAAGGAGACCATCTGAAGAAGCAATCCTAAAAATGCAGAAATAGGTCAGATCTCATCTATTGTGGTTGAATTTGTCGTGTTCCCACTGCCAAAAAAGTGAAGTTAGATATTTATAGAGTGAGTAAATTAGATTATTTTCTTTAGATAATTATTGAATAGAGCTTTGTCTGTGGAATTGTTCATTAGCATACCTAGATGTTTGGTATCAGAGAACATACATATGACTTCATTGATAGGAATTGTAGGAGATTTGATTTATATTAGCTTAAAATACCTTTCTAAAACAGTAAAAAAAATATGTTAATTAGTTTGGAAATAGTAAAAAATATATAATTTTTATAAACATTAACGTAAGAAGACATTTTGGGAAAAGTTATGTTTGATCTATTATTTTGATTTGGCAAGAAAAATTTTGCGTTAAATTTTTTCCACCTAATTATCTTGTATATTATTTCATTATATCCTATGCTATTCTGTACATTACGTTACTTATGATCAAAAAAATTGTGTAATAACCACTTGTAATCCTAGAAAACTAGATACTTATTTTCTCTTATCAGTAAATAAATATTCATTATCGTCGCATGCATAAAAGTAACGCTTAATTGTTACCTGCTACATCAATTAAGCAGATGGCGAAACCCTAAGAAATTACATTTTACATAACGTCATATAAGCTTTTAATGCTATATTATTAAACAACACCTAGAAGGTTACAAACCGACACTTATGTTTTCTAATTCTATGAGATAATTTTTCCCCTCCCTATGTTGAATACTAATTAATATTCATTCACAAATGCGAAGCCCAGACAAATTTATAGCGTCGTGATTCTTCTCACCTCATTACCATTCCACGAAGCGATGTGAATAAAAACATGAAATGAAAAAAAAACTAACGTCTGAATTGAACTCCTACGCTGTTATATAACAGGTACACTATTTGAATTAATAATTATTTGGGAGAGACAAACAGAATGAAATATTTAATAGATAAAATTAAGACAGACGTTTTGTAACGTTGCCAAAAATAAAATAACATGTCATTGTCAGTTGCGCTGACCGTGTTTGAGGATTATTGATAAATATAAACACACTGCCACATTTAAATGCTAAAATAACCGTAAATGTATTGCCAAATATACAAACGCAGTAACTGACAGAAATGCATTAGCGAATAATTCAGTCTAGTCACTAAAACAATAAATAATGAATTCTTTATAATGCTGTTTTTATAGCATTTTTGTATCTCTCATATTTATTTTTTTTTTTTTGATATTGTTAAAATGGTAAAACATCGTACAATACTGGAAACTACTTGTCTTTCTATTACTCTTGCAATGGAGCAACGGAAAGTAGTAAATCAACAGACATCTGTAAGACAGACAATGGAGGTTGTTGTTACAACGGTTCATAATATAATCGCGATCTAAATAACGTTGCTATTGCAGTGGATGCATTTCAATCCCCACAACGTCAAATCAATTTTACATAAAATTAAGCTAACATATATTTCCAAAGTCTGGCAGCCATGGAAAAGTAAATTTCTCTGCTTGTCGACCTTAACACAAGAGTTTATTTTTTTCTATCTCATTGAAGACAACGTTAGCAGTTTCCGAAACTGTACAGGTAGATATATGACAAAGTAAATAATAACGTATTTCGTTATGTTACTGTATATGTATTGTATAGGTGCAAAATTCAACTGCTAAAGTGTGAGTTCACTCATCGTCAACTTATATTTGGTAATATTGTGTTCTTTGAACTCTTTTCAAGGGATACGCTTATGGAATATTGTCCTCTGCAACCCTTACCTTCCTTACTCATTTAACTACTGCTAGTCACTTTTTACTATTTTTAAACTTGTATATAAATATTACTGGAGCACTTGTCCCTCTGCATTTTGTAAATGTACCTACTAGAAAAACTAAACATTTGGCATCAAAAACACAAGAGAAAACATTCTAAATTTGCTATGCTTTCACTAGAAACAAAAATTATATTATGTTTCCGATTTGTATAAAATTTATGTTGTGTGAAACTGATTGTAGTACTAATTTAAACATCTAGAACCTCAATTAGAAAAAGGAACATAATTACAATGGATAATAATTTAAGTATGTGCAATAACTACAACAATATTGTGATATTAATGTAAACTGTAAAGCATATAATCAGTACGGTGACTTCACATTTATATAAGACAGATAAAATGAATAGGTACTGTTAAGTTTGCTACCTATTCTTATTTCGGAAGGACAATCCTTACTACAACCGCTGTGTTCTTCCGTCCTTACTTTTACTAGAATTGTCCTTACTGGGTAAAAATAGTTAAGTACAGGATGATCATGCGAAAACATTATCGGCTGTAACTTTGATATCCTAGGATATCGGAAAATGGAACGTACATTCCTTGAATTTTTCACAAGGGTTTCTATATTTTTATCAAAGAAAAAAACAATCGATTATCACACTGTTAGTTATGTATTTTTTATAATAAAATAGTACAGTTTTAATAATGAAATTATTAAATCATCGCCATCTCACAAACAGTAATAAATAATCCAATATATATTTATATCAATGCAACCAGGAAAAAGTGGAGAATGCAAAAATGTGATAATATGCATGATATTGTATAACAAAATTCTAAACTAATTTCAATATTTCTGCAGTGAGCTGCCCGATTGGTTGGTAAATTAATTTCTTAATTAAAACTATATTTTTATTACAAAACTATTGTACGATGCTCAAATATGTACGTTTCAGTTTTCCGATATCTCCTAGGATAGCAAAATATGCCGAATCTTAGGTTTTTGCATGATAACCCTGTACAGGGGGCATGCACATATCAAAATTTAACCGTTAGAACAGAAAAGAAAAAATATGTAAAAAATATATTTAAATATAAAATGTCATAATACTTGAATGGACCCCCACCACTATTTTTCGCCAGCGCGAATAATAAATCACACGCATGCAAAATGCGCTAATATTTATCGACATACAAATTTGAAAAAAGAAATAGCAATATCAGCGCCGGAAAGAAAATTATCACAAAATGCATTGAAACTTTTAAATGCAAATAACTCAGAAACCAATAAAGCTAAGCGACCTAAACTAGAGTACATATTTTAAGTAGAATTTTACGTTGTTTTATATTTTAACTTTTTTAAGCATAGCTCAACAAATAAAAAATATATTTTGATTTATCTAAATGATAGTGTGAAACTAGCGCCCTCTAGTAGGGAGTCAAAGTAAGCTGCAAATTCTTAATTCTCAGACCAAAAAACCTAACACTAACTAATTTTCAGAGTCATGCTATCAAAACTTTCTCAGTTATTGAGAAATTTCAGAATAAAATTTAAAACTTGAACACCCTGTATTTCTTAAACCAGCGACATTCGTATAAGGCATGATGAGCTCAAACACACAAAAAAAATATGTTTTGATTTATCTAAATGATAGTGTGAAACTAGCGCCCTCTAGTAGGGAGTCAAAGTAAACTGGAAATTCTTAATTCTCAGACCAAAAAACCTAACACTAACCAATTTTCAGAGTCATGCTATCAAAACTTTCTCAGTTATTGAGAAATTTCAGAATAAAATTTAAAACTTGAACACCCTGTATTTCTTAAACTAGCGACATTCGTATAAGGCATGATGAGATCAAACACAATATTTTGGTGTCTAGTATCTACAGCTTAGTGTCGACCCATTCGTTTTGACTCAACCTATATACTTAAATTGTTAAGCATAAACATTCACATATCTAATTACAATCGAGACCACTAAATGTTTATTCCGCAGTTGAACAAACTGACACGTCACGGCTATAAAAAATGTATTTTAATTGTTTTGGCTAACCGTACGACCGCAAAAAAATGCTGTCGCAAAACCGCAGTCAAGTGCAACCTAACATATATCATCTTGACAGACATAACTGGCTGTGTCAGTGTGCTTTTGGCTGGATTATCATATTTACAAATCAATGAAAAATTATTACTTGTTCTAGGTAGTCCGAATATAAAACTCAATGCTAATGCAAGTTTTTTTAATAACAAAATAATGACACCTCAAACAGGTTTTATTAAAATTACATTTAAAAATCGAGTTTAGTGGAATAGATGAGCACAAAACATATGAGATGTTATTTTTAAAACGGATTCTTCCTTAGCTATAGATCAATAAACCAATACCAAATGATTATTGCCACTTTTTAAAATGATTCTAGATTATACAGGATGTTGTTAATGTCCACGAATCTATAACAACAGAAAACGGTATAACCAATATATTGTTATAATTCTGCATATAGGACTCTTCACTTTTGTTTAAATGTATGTGAAAATAATTAATAATTAAAATGTGGGGTTAGAGCAGCAAAATAATGTGTGTCTTACAAAAGCTTTTTAAAAGTTATGATCTATTTTATTTGAGAAGAATTTAAATAGTAAAAGTGGTTAAACAAAATATAAAGAATTTTATTTTTTATATTAGTTCTGTTCTACGTGTTTTATTTTTCGAGATTTGTATAGCTACTATACACTATCAAATATTTCAACATTAATAATAATTATTAATACAACAAAATAAATTTGGAAATTTGGCACTGACTTTTATAGACCATCAAATGCTAAAACAATTACGTTTATTTATTTTATTTATTGAATAGACAACCTACAGCCTAAACGCCAATTACAGGTTGGAAGAAAATATAGTGTAATAAATATTCAAAAAAGTAACATAAACTTAAAAAAAAACAAGACGATAGTACAGAATTAGAAAAATAATAGTTTTGGATAGAACTTAAATCTATAATAAAATACATAATAACAAAAACAATATTTTGCTAATATCTTTTTCAGTACAAGCAAATATGTTACGGTTATTCTGCAGGTTGTTATAATTAGTACAAATGACCAAAAACGGAGGTTTAATTGTTCGTGTGTGGAATTGGAAGATAAAATGTGTTAGATGCTAGATCTTGCTTCAAGTCTTAGGGTACGTTTACATCTGACATTAATTGCTCGATATTTATGTCGAATGGAAATTGTACCTAATGTAAACAGTGCAGAATTTCTGTCAGAGAGATATGCTTCAAGCGTCCGCGATATGTATCGACACATCTATACGATTAGATGTAAACACCTATTCGGAATCGGCTGACAGAAATTACTGACTATGTCTACTTTTGTGGTAGTGTCGACAGCAAATTATTAATATAGAGTGATAAAAAATAATGGATAAAAGGCGATATTGATGAATAGATTAATTTATATCACAGTAAACCTTAACTATATGACTATTTTACAAACAAGACTTTCAAACTAAGCTGACTCTCAAATCCATACTGAACGATTTTTCATTCTCTGTCGGACAGAAATCGCATTTAATCTAAACAGCGCTAACATTTCTGTCAGTTATATCGTCCCCTTTCTCACGTAGAGGCGTTTCTGATAAAAATGGAAAAATGAGATACATCAACAATAAGTAAGTTTAGGGCGACTGCTTCAACTCACATAGTGACGTATCTGCATTTCCAGTACTAATGTTAGACGGTCAAGGTTTTTCTAACTGTCGTATCTGTTAATTCTCCTTAAATTTTCTCACATAGCGGCGTAAGTGACATACGTCGGTACGTATAGAAATGTCAGATACGCCTCTACGTGATATAAGGGACGATATGTATCAAGCGTCTACGATATGTATCGACACACCTATGCGATTAGATGTAAAAACATATTATTTTCATATTCGCACTCGCCTAACAGATATTGCTCTAGTTGACTAGTCGTCTACTTTTGTGATAGTGTCGGCAGCAATTCAAAAAGAATGAAAAAGAGTCAGTAAACGCGATATTGATGAATCGATTAATTTTTACCTCGAACCTGAACTCTGGAATGTTAAAAGGAAATCAAATAAAGATAAAGTGAAGTCCAAAGAAAAATTTTAATTTAAGAAATTTTTAAGTATAAGAATGTTTGGAAAATAAACATGGAAGGGGTGGTTTATTTCAGCCCTTACAACAAATCAGGAACATGGGAAATATTCCAGTAAAATATCTTTTTTTAATTTTTTTATATTCAACAGTTTGTGAGAAAATGTTTCTGGGGATAAAAAACTATAAATCTGAAAATTAAATCTGATTTAGTACCGTTCAAATTCAATATTATGCTCAACTTAAACTATAGACATAGATATTTAAAAAGAAAAATATTTGTTGGATTATCTCGAAGAATAATTTTTTACGGAGCTGTATACAGATGAAAACATTATGTATAGTTTTCGCTAAAAATTCACACATAGGGGTTTGAGGGGTCCTGATTAGCACCACTTATTCAAAAAATATCTCTGAACGTTTATATTGAATTTCGCAGGTGTAAAAGAATATCATGCCTTCGGTCGCCATCTTAAAATCCGTAATAGGATCAAAAGAAGCGATTTTCGATGCCATTTAAAATAAACAAATATTTGTTAAAATATCTCGAACAAAACCGTTTTTACAGATTTATTCACGAATAACACTTTAAGATCGTGTAGAAGAAAACACTATGTATAGTTTTTTTCAAATTTCACATACTACATTTTGAGGAGTCCACCTAATTAACAACTTAAACAATTTTAAATAAAAAAATTGCTAAACGTTTTTATTGAAATTCAAAGGCATAAAAAATAATAGCAGACCTTGCATTGCCATGTTAAAAACCATGGTAGGATCAGAAGAAGCGGATTTTGAAGACATTTAAAACAAAAAAAAAAATATTTGTTAGATTATCTTGAAGAAGAAGTTTCTAAGGACATGTATATACAGGATGTATCACAACAAGTGTGCATTAGACGTATTTAGGAAATCGTAAATGATAGAAATCTGAAATTTCTTATTTAGAGGATTTTGTTTTCTTTTCAACACTGCTGAATCGATGCAAAATATTTACATTATACGTCAACTCGCTTATTTTGAATGGAACATGTATTTTTTATTTAATTTTCAGATTCTACATGTAATTCTAAGTCATTTTACTCACAAAATTATAACTTTTTAAGTCGTTAATTACCTGGGAGACTGAATAATTCAGTCATGGTGAAAAAAAAAACAATTTAAGGAAACGAAATAATTCAAAAACTATTGAGCTTGGACATATTTAATAAAGTTGATTTAAAATTGCACGTAGAATCTGAAAATAAAATGAAAATACTATTCCGGTACTACCGCCACGTTACTGTAAATATTATATTTCAACTTAGCAGTATTGAAAACCCTCTAGAAACGAAAATTCAGATTTCTATCGTATTCTATATATATATATATATATATATATATATATATATATATATATAATCAGTGTTTTTAACTGGGTATAGGTATATATATATATATATATATATATATATATATATATATATATATATATATATATATATATATATATATACACCAACTCAATTTGAAAAGCTTTTCAAATTGAGTTGGTGTCATCCTCAAATAATTTGAGAATTCTTGCGGATTCTAGGCACTTAGTTCTGGGATTAACTAATTTATAGACACCTAATTCATCACATTTCAAAATTCACTCCTAAAACTACACTGATTGTTTTTTTTCTTAAATAACATCTCCAGGGCAATCACACGGGTAGCAATTTTTTGTTTCGATACTCATCGTGACACGACTGAACTTTGTCTTTCTACTATGAATTGATGTGTATGACACAAGTGTATTTACTTAATACATATGTATAAACGGTTTGTATACATATAGCGACGAGAAGTGTCGGACACATCTCCATGATATAAATATACAGTATGCGCCAAAAGTATGGAATAAATTCAATAAAAGCGAAACAATTATTTTTTGAGAAAAATCCTCCAACAGGTCGATTTTTAATTTAAAAAATACATATTTTAGCGTAAAATGCGATTTTCAAATGTCATTTGTTTTCGAGTAATGAGGTCATCGATTTTTTTTTAAATGGCAACACCATATTTTTGTCCTTGATTCTGAAAGATCGTTTAATTCTCTATCAGACAGTACTAAAATTTTGCTCTCTTACATAGGAAAGTTTTCGAGTAAATGACGATTGAATGTTAGAAAACGTAAATTTCCATATCCATAAAAAAGTAACAATTCTGAGGTATGTAAAATAAAATGCAATTGATTAAATTTTATACTTAAATTAAATGTTCGAATTGCCAAAGTGTACATTAATAAACCACATAATTTAGAAGAACTTCAAAATCGCATTCGGGACAAAATTACGCAGTTACCCCAGAAATCATTCATAATGTGCAAGAAGACTTTCTTCACAGACTTGCGCATTGTCAAGAAGTTGGTGGATGGCAATTCGAAGATTTAATTTAAGTATAAAATTTAATCAATTGTATTTTATTTTACATACCTCAGAATTGTTACTTTTTTATGGATAAAATTTACGTTTTCTAACGTTCAATCGTCATTTACTCGAAAACTTTCCTATGTAAGAGGGCCAAATTTTAGTACTGTCTGATAGAGAATTAAACGATCTTTCAGAATCAAGGAAAAAAATATGGTGTTGCCATTTAAAAAAAAATCGATGACGTCATTACTCGAAAACAAATGACATTTGAAAATCGCATTTTACGCTAAAATATGTATTTTTTAAATTAAAAATCGACCTGTTCGTGGATTTTTCCCAAAAAATAATTGTTTCGTTTTTATTGAATTTATTTCATACTTTTGGCGCATACTGTATAGAAACTTCTGTCTGTAATGTAAACAGTCACTAGCGATATATATCTGATGCTTGACACATATATCGGGACACAAGTGTCAGATGTAGACGTACCCTTATGCCCCAACCACACTCTCAGCGAGACAGCCCGAGACCGGGCGAGCACGAGAGTGTGGATGCAGCATTCGTCGAGTATCGCTTTCGTGGATACGACATAAGTACTTGGATATTCAGATGTGACGTAATTTCTGAACATCATATTTTTTTTTAATTATTTTAAACAAAAATAATGTATATTGTTGATAGCTAAGTATAGAAAATCTGCTAAGATTATTCTGAGATGTTCCTATATAAGGGTAACTACCATCTTGTTTTTGAATAGATTGATTGTAAGTAATATACCTACCTTGAATATCAAATTAAACTTGCGTATTCGAGTTTAGACTTTACAAACGAATTATAAAGTGTAAATAACGCATACTGTTCTGAGAAATCTCGCGAATTTATTATGAAAAAGAAACCTACATTTTTAGTAAATACTACTGTTTTAACATGTTCCGCAAAAGATAATTTGTAATCATCAAAGCATATATTCAAATCGCAAAAGTAGAGCTAGGACGAGCAAGAAACAGTTCATTTAATTTATAACACAGCTCCACACATTTTTTATCAGATTTTAAGGTCAAATCATGTTTAATATGTTTTTGGGGCGCTGAATCTGAATACTGGGTCTGTTTAACCTCATCACGTCAGGATTTTGTCATAACCTCAAAACACCTAATAATTTAGGCTTTTCAGCACTATTAAACACTTGTAACCTTATAACTTAAACTTTAAACATTCCTAATTTTTATTCTCAATTTAATAAAATCAATTTTTTATTAAGCATATTTTAAGTAACATGCTCTTTGAAACTTGGTAACGAAACTAACAATGAGCTCTCGAACGACGGTTCTTATAGGCGCCGATTTTTCGGGAAAAATGAGGGTTTTGCTCCGTTTTTAAAAAAATATTCCGAAATAATTTTTTATTGTCTTTTAGGCTTCCCTAGCACACGGCTATTTTTTGTACGAAGTGATAGTTAACCCTGTATTTCAGTGGCACAAATACCCAATGAAACATATTCGTATTCTTTATTATAACTGTATCGTTATACAGTACACTTTAATAGTTAAATCAAAAGAATAAATAAAATTTCAAATAAATTAAGAATTTTTATGGTACGATGTATGAATGTCGATATGAGCCATCTATTGAAAAACGAATTTTTCAATTATTTTTAAAGCGCCATTTCCCATAGCCGCAAGCTGATATCAATATACTCTGTAATAACACTGCGGTAATATTAAAGTAATAAATTTCAAAAATTTTTGGTGGCCTGCCAGTATGTGGGACTGGAATAAATACAACTGTTCCGAGAATGGCGCTTTTAGCGTATATATATATCAGTGGCATATTTAATATTTAACCTCTAATTTGCGACACCGAACCGAACAAATACCATGAGGATTCAGAGAACTGGTTTCAGCGAATAAATTTATGTTTGTTTTAATTATTACTGCACAGCGAAGTGCAAAACCATGATACAGGACTCATTTCACACAGAATTTCGAAATTTCCTCTGCTGTAATTGGATTTTATGGTATGTATGTGTACAGGGTGTAATATTAATGTTGCGATACACGGTAATTCTTGGCGTCGAAAATAAATGAGAAAGTAATATTAACAATTTCTTCTAAAAAAATTCCTGGAACATACTCACCGATATAAAATCCGATCCTTGCAAATTTTGTTGTAGAATGATTTAGCAAAGACTGATATATTTCTAGCATTTCTAAATCATTTCATTACATTCACTCGTTCAAGAGTCAATTATTTTTAACAAAAATACTGAACATTTCGTATACGAAGAATTTATGTTCAACCTGTATTCTCTGTAGGTAATAAATATATTTACAAATTTTTCGAAACACAATTTAAAATTGTTTTTTTTTTTTCAACATACATATATTTCTACAGTGTATCTAATATGTCTACTTATTACTTTTTAAAAACTGTATTACAAAAATTGTTACGGCAAAGGTTTTTGCACCTGTTGGTAACATTGAGCTTGTTTTGAAGTCAATAGTTTCTTTGCCATGGCCATCAATTTTATTTTTCTAAAATGGCACCATGCTGTTTTTTGTCTTTATCAATCATGTAGATATTATTATTATTATTATTATTATTATTATTATTATTATTATTATTATTATTATTATTATTATTATTATTATTATCATTATTATTATTATTATTATTATTACAAATGAAGCTCCGGGATAAGGAGATTCCTGTACAGTCCTGACAAATATACAAATAATTTAAGTGAAGAAAAAAAAATAAAAAGATTAAAAATAAAAAAAACAGCAAAAAGACAATGATAAATAATAGAATGTTCATCGATCGTATAAGGTGCTCCGTCAAGCATCCAGGCGATTCTTGAAAGCATTAATGGAGGGTGCAGTAACTACGGAAGGAAGAGAATTCCATACTGAGAACACGCGGTTTGGTAGAAACGATTGCCGAACAGATGTCTTGAAGCTCTCTTTTCTCAGTTTCAGGTGATGTCCTCTTAAGCGCCTATCCGGGTATATAGCGAGAAAGCAACAGAAGTGTTGTTAAATAAACCATTAAGCACTCGAAATGTAAATATTAAATCGCCGCGAAGCTTCCTTTCGGCGAAAGAAGACAAATGGGCAAGACGTAGTCTCTCCTCATAGGATGGTCGAATACGTCCATAAGCGAGACGAGTAACAAGACGTTGCACAGATTCCAATAATTTCTGATCCCTTACTAGATCAGCACTCCACACTGGCCCAGCGAATTCAAGCAGCAGTCTGACATAATACTTAGTAATAGTTTCACGAAAGTTTCCAGACTTGCTCCAGTAAACGACTTCCTCAAAAGGTACACCAAGGAATTGGCCTTTTTGCACCTGGATTGTATGTGTTCAGACCACGACAAGTTCTGTGAAATTAATACTCCAAGGTCGTTTTGTGAGGTAACAGATTTTAATGTCGTATTTAATAATGAGTACTGAAGCAAGGGGTTATTCCTGCCAAGACGGAGAACAGAACATTTCTCAGCTTTCAGAGGTACCATCCAGTCCTGACACCATTTCGAAATGTTCATACAATCACGCTGAAGGAAGTTATGGTCAGTCAAGGGATTGGCATAGAACTTGGTATCGTCCGCAAAAAATGCAGATTTAGAATACATGTGATACGGAAAGTCGGAAGTATATACTAAGAAGAACAGAGGACCCAATACAGATCCTTGGGGTACACCACTAAGGACAGGACGTGCTGATGACCGATAGTCACCAACCCTCACACTAAAGGTTCTGTCACTGAGGAAAGCCTCAAGCCACAGAAGAAGATCACCACGAATGCCATAGTGGTTCAGTTTGTGAAAGAGTCGCTTGTGGGGCACCCGGTCAAACGCCTTGGCGAAGTCCAAATATATAACGTCGATAGATTTCTTAGCGTCGAGGGACATGGACCAATTATTCGTGCAGCAGCAGATTTGTAGTTACCGAGCGTCCAGGAACAAAACCATGCTGTGACTCAGGAATTACTTTATTGGATAAGAGAAAAGAAAACATTTCTTGCCCTATTATTGATTCCATAATTTTGCTTACTATAGGCCCATAGGACCAAGCTAATTGGGCGGTAGTTTTCACTACTCAACTTGTCACCCTCTTTAAATATCGAAGTTACTGAGGCACGTTTCCAAATCATAGGTAGAGTGTGGTATTTAAGTGAGGCATCCATAATCATTGACAACGGAGAAATAATTTGGGAACAACATTCCTTGAGCAGTTTTACCTCGATTTCGTCGACGCCAGGAGAAGACCCATTTTTTAGTTTTTTATACATTGGGCGATTTTAGAAGGTGGAAAATCGATAGCGATTAGGGAGTCGGTTACACGCGGGTTTAAAATAATTGGTAGGTTGGCACAAGTAGGTTCATTTGTGAAAAATTCAGATAAAACTTCAGCCGACTTAGCTTCATTTCTGCATAGTTTACCATCGGATTTCTTTAACAAGGGTGTTGTGACTTTAGAGCTAAGAGATGACCTATTTGAAAAATTATAATATGCTGCATCACAAAACTTTTGAAAAAAAATCAGTTTTGTCGTATATATTTGATTACAGAATAAGTAATTTGTGCTAGAAAATTGAAGAAAATTGACTAAATTATTGAGTTGTACATACTAAAAAAAAATATATAGAATAAGTTTTCTTAGCTTAGATCAGTAGCACACTTCTGCGGGAGAGGGAGCGGCAAATTATTATTACCTAAGCAGGTCGCATTTGGAATGGTTTACGTTGGTAGGCCTTAACTACCATTCAGTACAAGAATGATGGAAACCAACATGGAAAACCTCATTAATTAGGGGGATGGCCAAACGCCGACTGGTATCAATCTGTTACATTGACTCAAGCCAACGTTCTTCCACCTTGTGATATTGCCAATATATTGAAATATATTAAAACGTTTTTGGTTATACATATCATAATTTCATACTATTTTTTTTTAACAATTGGTTTTCAAAAAGAAGAAGCAACCAAAGAACCATTCTGAACAAATATTAAATTTAAGAATAGAAAAATGGAGTCAATATCGTAACAAATTTTTTGTAAAATCCTTATAGTTTCCGAGAAAAATATTATTGAAGCTGTAGTATTTTCAGCCTTTACATTGCTGGATTACTGGAGTGGTCCCGCGTGATGTGCTATGCGTACTGAGCTGTCTCTCCACGTAGCCAAGTGATTCCGAATACTGAATTCCCATTTTAGTATTAACGTTTTTGCGATAGTGTTTACATTACTTTTTCAAGTATCAAAAAATAGCTTGCATGTATAGCAACTCGGAGCTGATGGATATCGTTTTAATTTATGGTGAAGTAAGGCAAAAGGCTTTAGCAGCTTCTCGTACGCAGAATGATTTCCTGGTACTTTTACCACGGTAGTGCAACGACCAATAACTTACTTAATTTAACTTACTTACTTAATTTTGAACAGTTGTTGCAACGTTAGGTATGACAAATTATTTTTAAAATTAAACCCACAAATTAATTTTATTAATTAATAAAAACTATAGCGGCAAAAGCAGTTAAATTTGCTGGTAGAAAATAAGTGTTATAAAATTGTATTCATTTCTTCCAATTTTTTGTTCGTTCATTTTTTATTATACTTTGTGAAGTGTACCTATTTTTATAATTTTCGAACTACCCTTTTTGATTTTTTTTAGAAAATTATATTTGTAAGTCTTCTGTAAATTCAAAAATTTTATTTTGGATAATTTCTGAATCACCCTGTATTTTCAACTTGTAGCATTAACATTTCATGGATATAATCATTCCCCAAAATTGTAACCCTAAATGGAGGTAACCTTCACCCTTAGTGTTAAATGAAAAATGTTATGGTGTGATAAATCATTTTAATTATCTCTTCAGAGCGCGTTAGTACTTTAATTTTGGATGATCAGTTTTGGAAAATTAATGTCCATAAATATTATCTGAGAAATGTAATCACTGTAGTAAAAATGTATAAAAAGGCAAGAAATGTGAGTAAAACATCGCTGACGTTACTTTTATTCAGTTTTTGTATCAAAATGAAATAAACTCGCTGGCAAGTTTTCGGTGGCCCACATTATTTTCACGGCAACTTCCGAAGTCCCTCAAGGATCCAATTTGGGGCCTTGCTTTTTTTATGTTTTATTAACGATCTAACATCTGAGCTGAAGTGTAAGAAACTATTGTTTGCTGATGACTTAAAACTTTTTAGAAAAATATCAGATATTGGGGATTGTCAAAGATTGCAAAACCAATTATATGTATTGAACAACTGGTGCGCTAATAATTGTCTTCAGTTAAATGTAGTGAAATGCAAGACACTAAGTTACACCCGTAAATTGCACCCAATAGAATATAATTACAGATTAAATCTGGAGATACTTGACAGGGTGGACTCCATAAAAGACTTGGGCGTCTTATTTGATTCGAAACTAGCATTTTGTCAACATATCAGTGATATTACTTCATCTGCTTTAAAGATGCTAGGCTGTATCATGCGCAACTGTCAGTTGTTCTCTAACGAAGCAGCTTTAAAATGTCTTTACAACTCGTACGTAAGATCTAAACTGGAATATTGTTCATTAGTGTGGTATCCACGTTATGATTATATGAAGCTTTGCTTAGAATGTAACCAGAGAAAATTTTTAAAATTTATTTCACTTAAAACTGATGGCTTTTATACAGAAAGAGGTTATGACTATGTCACTTTACTTAATAGATTTGATTTTCCTTCTTTAGAGTTTCGCAGGGATCTAGCAAGCATCAAAGTTTTATACAATTTGTTTCATAATAATTTAGAATGTCCGTCTTTATTATGTCAGTTTTACTTTCATGTCCCTCGATTAAATTCTCACCAAAATTGTACATTCATTTGTACTAGAGCAAGGTCTCGCGGTCTTAAAATGTCTCCAGTCCATATTATGTATCAAAATTTCAATAAAATTTCAGATGTATGTGATATTAATTTACCCCTTACCCTTAATCAGATAGTTAAAACTGTTGGTCTGAGATTTAATAGCAATAATATTTAATATTTAAGTTTATTTATATTATAGTTTCCATATCTTCTTTGTACAATATTGTTAAGACACTTTTGTGCACTACATACTGCATCAGGTACTATATAATATGTTTACGCAATTCACTTTTGTTTTGTAAATAATAATAATAATAATAATAATAATAATTATTATTATTATTATTATTATTATTATTATTATTATTATTATTATTATTATTATTATTATTATTATTATTATTATTATTATTATTATTATTATTATTATTATTATTATTATTATTATTATTATTATTGTATATAAATTAATTGGTGCTAAATTTAGAGCATTTACATATCAATAATTTATCTAATTAAATCAAAACTAATTAGAAAAGTAATTCACAATTTGTAGTTTAATTAATACAAAGTTAAATATATACAAAAAAAGTATATGATTGATTGTGAAATATTCATTTCATGTAGGTACCTAAATAAACTTCAAATATCAGTTGTAGCAGTAATTCAGATTCCTTCACTAACGCTTCGTTGCGCAAAAGGAAAGTGACGAATTGATTCATTTAAAAATTAATAGTTATAACGATTTTTTAAACATTTTCACCTCAGCTTATGATGCTTTCTTTAATGTGTTATTAACTAGCCCAAAAAGATATTAATAACCGACAGACCAGCCCTAAAATAATATTTTTATAATATAGACTTATAAAATCTGAAATTAATACTCGGTGAAACAGTGTGATAATTTACTTACCAGAACCATGTTACAGACAAATTTATGGGTCATATCTTGGAGTCTACAGTCTTATCAAAATGTAATATATTACATTAAGAATCGTGTAGTGGAATCCGCCCACATTTTTGATTTATTTGAATAACTAAAAATATTGCATCAACTGGGTGAAATACCAGGGATTATATCTTTAGTTTTAAGAAAAAAACATGTATGTGCAATATAAATATTTCGGTGGCAGGAATTCTAAACTGAAAAGCAGATTTTTGGGATCACTGTTTAGTTTTAAGTAAATTATGTTTTTCAAGCTCTATGAGATATTATGCAAATAAGCATTTAGAGGTATCTACTCAGTTATGTTGTTTAATGTACCTATTTTAAGATAAATTATTTATTCCCAAACCAAAAAGTTTCTTAGCCTTTTAGTGTCTGGTG
Source organism: Monochamus alternatus (assembly GCA_037114965.1). Taxonomy (NCBI): domain Eukaryota; kingdom Metazoa; phylum Arthropoda; class Insecta; order Coleoptera; family Cerambycidae; genus Monochamus; species Monochamus alternatus. Next base: position 54,046,536 of record CM073429.1, on the reverse strand, counting down.
CAATTTTCTGATAATTTTATTATTTTGCGTACGTACTTAAGCGAGAAAAGGTGAACCTGCAAGAGAGATGGATATTTTTTTTCTGTGACAACAATGCCCGATTTGGTTAGGTACATAATATATAATAGTGGTCATTTGCACTTGGCAAATAGGAACTGCAATTGAGTGAGTGCTATTTTTAAAAATTATACAAGAAAATTATTTTGCTTTAGCGGGGTCACCACTGAAGATGCCGACAGTGAAGAGTGATGAAACATTTGGAAGTAGGGTTTGTGACCAGTTTCAGAGGCGACTACGGGACGTCTCGGACGTCTCCATTATCCGAGGAACGGTTCCGGCTGTAGGAGTCGTAATACCAACAATAGGAGCCGAAATCAGTATATGAGTGGGCTCAGAGATAACGGGGCTGTTCCCACAGAGCCTAGTCCGAGAACAACTGTTACTGGCAGCGACCACTTACTTCGGTCACGGCATAGCAAACCGGAAAATCACTATACAGTATGCGCCAAAAGTATGGAATAAATTCAATAAAAACGAAACAATTATTCTTTGAGAAAAATCCAGGTCGATTTTTAATTTAAAAAATATATATTTTAGCGTAAAATGCGATTTTCAAATGTCATTTGTTTTCGAGTAATGACGTCATCTATTTTTTTTTTAATGGCAACACCATATTTTTTTCCTTGATTCTGAAAGATCGTTTAATTCTCTATCAGACAGTACTAAAATTTTGCCCTCTTACATAGGAAAGTTTTCGAATAAATAACGATTGAGTCTTAGAAAACGTAAATCAATTAAAATAAAGCAAAAACGATATCAAGTTTAGTTTTTCGAATTCCATAGTTCTTTTATGGATCACGTAGGTGAAAATCTTTGCAAAGTGTCATTGTCACACCGACTTTCTAATAAGTATTGTAAGCGACAGAAATTATTATTCAATTTAAAGTATTATGGCACATTTAACTGTTACTCAAAGAATTGAAATTTTAATTCTTATCGGATGCAGGAATATGACTAGAACTCAGCAGGAAGTTTGCGATTTATTTAATGAAAAATATCCAGATCGCCTTATCAGCCAATCAACAGTCAGTAAGGTAGAGTCTAAATTTAGAGAAACTGGCAATGTTGTAAATATTCCAAAACCTGGACATCCAAGCATTAATGAAAATCAGAAACGGAACATTTTGATAAGTATGGTGGATAATCCTCATAATTCTTCACGATTGGTTGCATTAAACAATGACACTAGTCAGAGCACAGTGCTACGTATCTTGAGGAAGGAAAACTATCATCCCTACAAAATTCAACTTGTGCAGAAACTCAATGAAGGTGATCCCGATCGCCGCTTACACTTTTGCGAAATTCTAATGGATTTATCTCAAGGAAATAGAAATTTACACCGGCAAATACTTTTTTCAGATGAGGCCACAGTTTGTCTGAATGGTACAGTAAACCGTCAAACTTGCAGATATTGGAGTCGGGAAAATCCTCATTGGATGGCAGAGGCACATACCCAACACCCTCAGAAATTAAATGTGTGGGCTGGAATAATTGACGACAGAATAGTAGGACCTTTCTTCTTTGAAGGAACCCTTACAGGACAAAGATATTTAGAGTTTCTAGAAAATGACCTTGTTCCAGCCCTTGCAGTAATTTTTCCTAACGATAATGACCCTGTACGAGATTTTTTGGACAACTGTTTTCCTGGGAGGTGGATCGGCAGACGCGGACCGATAGAGCCAGATCTTACACCTCTTGCGCATTGTCAAGAAGTTGGTGGATGGCAATTCGAACATTTAATTTAAGTATAAAATTTAATCAATTGTATTTTATTTTACATAGCTCAGAATTGTTACTTTTTTATGGATAAAATTTTCGTTTTCTAACATTTAATCGTCATTTACTCGAAAACTTTCCTATGTAAGAGGGCAAAATTTGAGTACTGTCTGATAGATTAAACGATCTTTCAGAATCGAGGAAAAAAATATATATTTAAAAAAAAATCGACGACGTCATTACTCGAAAACAAATGACATTTGAAAATCGCATTTTACGCTAAAATATGTATTTTTTAAATTAAAAATCGACCTATTCGAGGATTTTTCCCAAAAAATAATTGTTTCGTTTTTATTGAATTTATTCCATATTTTTGGCGCATACTGTATATTAAATAATAGCACCAGTCGTGAAAGCGTAAAAACCACTATAAGTGTTTGCCGAAATCAATATATGAGCGGGCTCAGAGATACCGATAGTGAGTCTGTCCCCACAGAGCCTAGCTCAAGAACAACCAGGGCAGGTCTGAAGCTAAGGATGTGCGCTTTAAATCTGTTACTACCAGCGACCAGTTAACGAGGTCACGGCATAACAACCCAAAAAATCACTATATATCAAATAATAGCACCGTTCGTGAAAACCTAAAAACCACTTTAATATTATCTGACCCATTTTTCTTACCACTTTAGGAGAGATGGACAGCAAATGCATGGATGTATGGTCCAATGTTTTCTGTAATGAAAATATTCAGAAGCCGAGAATATCACCACCAAGTTCACCTAGAAATTGCTATGGTCACATTCTTCGAAATTCCGAGGAATGTAACCAGGAAATTAAACCAGGAGAAGCTCTGTACAAGATGTACAACAAGCTAAAACGAATTAGGAATAGTTTTGCCTTCACCAAGTGTATATTGAAAAAAGAAAATAGGTAAAAGCAAAAAAGAAAATAGCCGAAGTACAATGCTGAATAACACAAATAAAGGACAATGTTAAAAATAGCCGATTTTTGGCTTATCCGGGGAACGCATAAATCATAAAAAATCAATTAATTATTGTTAATTGACATTAGAAATGGCCCAGAAATACGCCAGATAGCTGGGGAAATGTCGCTGCTACCCCTAAACCTATATAAACTACCATTAAATAGCTTTAAATGGATAATGGCCCAGAAATACGTCAGATAGCTGGGGAAATGTCGCTACTACCCCTAAACCTATACTCTTAAATAGCTTTAATTATTGTTATAAAATTCGTGTAAAATGAAAAAAATGCTTAAAAATGATTTGAACAGACAGTATGTCAATATAAAAAGTGATAAATGACTGTAAAAGTGCCCATTCAATGGCGAAATAGCGCCAATTGTTCTCACTTTGCGAGCGCGTACTGAAAAAATGGCAATTTATCCTTGCGCCCATTTCTCAGGTCGCAATAGTATATTCATTTTAAACGAATTTTACAACAATAAATAATGATTATCTATTTTAAGCTATTTAAAGGCAGTTTATATAGATTTAGGGGTGCAATTAATATTTCCCCACTTACTTAATGTACTCTAGTATCAGTTTTTGCATTTTTTGACAGTAATCTATAATTTTTTCCTAGCAATAGGCGTTCCCTTGAACATTTAAGCATTATCTATTTTTGATGTCGAAGTTAGCTCACCATTAGCTGACAGTCGTTTTTTTAATTTTTAGGGGTGGAATGGACATTTTTACAGTTATTTATCACTTTTTATATTGACATACTGTCTGTTCAAATAATTTTCAAGCATTTTTTTCATTTTACACGAATTTTATAACAATAATTAATGATTATCCAATTAAAGCTATTTAAGGGTAGTTTATATAGGTTTAGGGGTAGTAGCGACATTTCCCCAGTTATCTGACGTATTTCTGGGCCATTTCTAATGTTAGTTAATTTTTTATGATTTATGCGTTCCCCCGGATAAGTCAAAAATCGGCTATTTTTAACATTGTCCTTTGTCATTATAAATCATCAAGAAATGCAGATACGATTCCTCTTCTTAGGAGTATATGATTTTGACTGATTCATCTGATAAAAGTGAATATTTTAGTCATTTAGAGAATGAATGCGACGAAAGGAAAATATTACTAAATTAAGTGTTGTATTTAAGATGGTTACATGAAAGCTGCACATCATAGAATAACGTATGTTAAATGTGTCACGCGTGGTACCAGCGCAACGAAGAAAAAGTACATAATATCAAGGACCATCTATTTTACCCTTGGTGATCTTTACCAAAGTACAGTGTTTGTTTGATCTGTGTATATTTTTAATTATTTAAATAAAGACGACATTTTATGTTTTGTGGTCCATCTTTCCTCGCTTTCCCCTGACTATATTTTCCAAAAAAATTCAATTGAGAGATATGAGCGTCACTGAACAAAATTATACGAGTTTTAAAAATTATTTAATGTTTACAAGTAGCAGAGATATTATTCTAAATTATGAAAACTTTGTTAAACTCTTTATTCCAATTACTGTACTGGATAGTTTTACAGTTTAATAACGAAATATCAAGAAATAAGATATATTTTTTAGATTTTAATCTAATACAAGGTGTCTGAAAATAACTGGGTGTACTATGAGGATAACTTTCTTACAATAAAATTTAAGTAAAACTGCCTAAATACAATGTTACTACCCAATAAAACTGAAGGCCTTTTAAAATTGTGTGTATCTAAATGAAATTTTATACAGAATGTTTGGAGTAACGAAAAACATACAAATATACTCACGACAAGAATTCAGACGACTTACGTCATACGAACAAATGAATAATTCATTATATTTTCATCAAAATATTTAAGAAACTGCAACTGATAGTAATAAAACTATTTACTACACTGAAAGTTTGCATTATATACTGCACTAACTTGCAAAAAATGATTGTTTTTAACGCGACCAAATATCGAAAATTACGTTGACAATAAAAACAAATGTGTAACGTCAACCGTGACGTAAGACGTCCGAATTCTTGACCCGAGTATACCTAGCTACTTATACCTGAAACAGTTTTCTATTTTTACCATATTCTTGGTTTTGGTAGAGTATTTGTGAATTTTCATTCTGTGTACAATAAAAAAGATATACAATTAATTTTCTACTACATTGTCAGCAACAGCTCAGTTTCTGGAGACATTTTTATTTATCTAATTAATGTTGTTGCTAAATTCGCAGCTACACTAATTATTTAGACCAATTTTTATACATTGAAATGGCAAAATTTGATAAGGGCTCTTTGATTTCAGAAAATTAACGATCAAATGGAGATAAACAAATTCATCTAATCTTAATTTTATCAGATTGGAATATACTCCCAAGTATTCATCTCTGCGTATTTGATCACTTCACTAGATTATCAACATTACAAAATCATATAATTATATTATTCTCTATTATACAGTACTTTAAATATGTTAAGAAGATGTGACTCTCACTCAAATACATTTCACACAATAGTACGTTTCGAACTCCAATTTACAATTAAAGCGAAAAATTAACCAGAAAGCCTGGCAAGTAAGTGGTACCAAAAAAACGCAACATAAAAAATATCTTTTTTTGCGTTAGCAGTGATAGTACAGTTTCAAATTCATGGAGGATAAACACTGAAGATGATTAAATTTTATTTCACTTGTTAAGTAGGTGTTTTATACAACTCTAAAAACCATGCTATTTAAAACATAAAACTTGTCTGTTTGGTATAGCTGGATTCGGTTTTCTATAAGCTTCTCAATGAGCCCCTTCATATCTTATGTTTCCATTTGAAAAAAAGTAGGGGTAGCTGAGCGTTAAGGGGTTGAAGGAACATTAATTATTATATAACCGAGAGATGGAAAAAAATCAAAATCAGTTAACGTGTTTTGGGCGTGTTAAAAAAGAATCAAAAGATATGAATTTTATTCCGTACTTCTGGCCATCCCTGTATGTACAACAACTTGTTTTTCCATACGCAATGAATTGTTTAGGGTATTAGCGATAAGTTTGGCCAAACTTTACCAACATATTATATCGTTGAAAATAATTAGGGTTTGTTATATAACAATTTTTTATTCAAAGTTTAATAAGAGAGTTAAATGATGTAATTATAATTTTTTCTTTTTTTTTTCATAACTGTTATGGATAAAAAAGAAAGGAAACGGGGAAAATATTAAAACATTATTTGACAATATTTGGACGGTGAAATTTTTTCATTATGAACAATTTATCTATGCAGTCTTGAATTTAAAATATACTCCAGTGGCGTTACTAGGTGGGCAATATATATATATATATATTTTTTTAAAAAGAGTACGCCGCTGATATTTCTAAAATTTCAAGATATATTTTTTATAAATATCAATTTTTGAGAAAAAAGTATTCTTGTGAAATTTATTGGTCGTGAATTAATTGAGAAATCAGCAAATACGGATAAATTAAGTAAGCCAAATTACTATTTTTTGTTTTGGCAATGTACGTCATAAAATATCGTGGGACTGTAACAATTGTTCATCACAATAAATAGTTGAGAGTGTCACTTACTTTTCTGTTCTAGTATTTAAGTTGTGGATAAAGAAATAAAAAACTTATAAAATATTAATATAATAAACCTCAGTTATTTGCATCAATAGAATAATCGTTGAAGTTTAGCCAAACTTGTCGCTAACACCCTGTATACCCGCAATTGTTATATTTTTAATAAAGAGATGTAAAAACAGACTTAAATTTTATTTTATAAGAAATAATGTGTTTACAAATCTATCGGAAGAAACCTATATTTTTAAGTAGGTAAACTAAATATGTCACGCCGACGTATTTACAAAAAAATTGTTTAAGAAAACCCTTTCTCTCGCAGCCTCAAACATTTTTCTGACGGTGGCTGCCAAAATTCGCAAACATCTAGTTATTAAATGAGGCCTGTTTTTCAATAGCGACTGTATTTAATCTGTTTGTTTAGATAATATTCATTGAAAGAGTGACCCAAAAGCAAATGTTTATTTTCATTATTTTATAAACGCAATGTGAACGTATTTTTCGAGAATTGAGAACATTTTGACATGACCATTTGCTTTTGTTGGCGGCTCAAATAGGAACCGCCTCTGTTAATCTTTATAGTTGTAGTGCAAGCACGTATTTTCAGAATTTAAATGATCGCCCTGTATTTGAACTTCTTTAAGCCAGTCCCGACAGTACGTTGATGTTTTATCAGTTTTATTACACTTTCTTATTCACGCGTGAAAAAGTTAGTAAGTGTCAACATACCTACTTTGTTTTTATTGAATTATGTTTTATTTACATATATATTGCAGAAATATCCAATGTTCAAACAGTTCTGGGTAGTTTAAGTTTCCAAAGAAAAAGTCTAGCATATTTGAAATTTAAAATAATTTGTCTTACACGGTATTTTTCATTTCAAATATGTATCTAGATATTTTTACTTTTCAGAGAAAGACAAAATTTCATCCAATATAGTAAGCAATCAGCTGCAGCTATACGCAGTGTGCCATTATGAAGGATTCATTTGTAGCTCTGGTAATATCAATAATAGAAAATATTAAGAATTAAATTTATTTTTGATTCCCATGTCATCGGGACTTCGTTTTTTTTAAGTAGAACACCCTATGTACCTACCTATTTTTTAAATTACTTTGATTAACAGATATATTAAGCCTAACTATCCATTCCTTTTTACTGAAAACTTTTTTATATTGTTCTGATGATTTGTTGCTGATATTACAAGTAATTTTAGAGACTTAACAAAATTGTGTAAGGTTTTTGGTAAAACTTAATTTTAAAGACCTTACGATTGTTAATTGTAGTTAAAATATGATATCACCAAATGTTGCATTTTCAAGGGGTAAAAATACTGGATGTACTTTAACAGTGTTACCTAGTATCATATTTTAAATTTTATTTAATAGCAAATTATTTTATCAGAATAAAAAACATTAAAGTTATTTTCTTCATAAACAAATATTTCAATATTTCAGAATTGATTAGCATATAATTTTTGGTTCAATACGTAATATTGAAGTATTGAAATTGAAGTACTACAAAATGTACCTAACAGTAGGAGAAAAATAGTATAAAAATTGATCTGGTATTTAATTTTAATTATCAACCAACATGTTTTTATGTATCCATTACTTTTTACTGAAAACTTTTTTCTATTATCGTTCTGATGATTTGTTTCTGATTGATATTATAAGTAATTTCAGTTACTTAATGAAATCATGCAAAACCTAATTTTAAAGACCTTACGATTGCAGGAATCTCCTAACGGAAACAAAAACAAAAGTTGAACCGAGAAACGAGAACTTTCCATCCTGAAAATCCCGAACAACACCCACCTACACCACATCTCTAGCACAGGCATCACACATCACCGATTGTCATTTTTTGAAATCCGACTGAAACCTTCTCGAAATCGTCAGTCGTGGTCGCGTGCGATCAACGATATCCCAGACGGCTCGCGCTGCTTTACTCGTCGCGGTTTCGGTTAGACTGAGTCTGCCTGTTATTTGTTGAAGCAGTACCACAATATCGTGGTCCATTCATCTCGCATTTCTCCCGTCTGGTATCTCAAATTTCGACATTTACGGACACAATAGGGAATGCCTACCTTTACCGTATTGTCGCATTATCCAAAAACTCACCCGTGGCGCTATTCTTGCGGTTTTCATTGATTGAACATAGATTAGATGCTTGGAATGGTGAGGAATACATATCTTTCATGAAATCCCTTGAAATACCAAATACAATATTTCTGTTGGTGCAAAAAGTTTTAACTATTACTTATTGTCTGTTTAGAAATGAAAGAGAGTAATAAAAGTTTATTATGTATGCAAATCGTAAATAAATGTAGTACTGGTGCTTATATTCAATATTTTTATATTATGTATTATCGGTATAAATGCGGTGTACTTTAAAAAAAACTGTGTGTGATCGAACCGGACTAAATTATAGGAGGTCGCTAAAATTTAATCCCCGGCAATCCGTCTTTGTCTATGCCGCTTCAATTTCTCGGTCCATTTCTCTTATAAGTAAACAATATAAAAATAGCATTTCAAAACTAGATGCTACTTTAAGCATCATAAACGGGTTAAAGGGCTTTTAGTAATTCAAATAAAATTATTCAATATTATTATCAAAATATTTATTTAAATTTAATTAATACCAATTCCAAACGAAAATATATGTATTTTGAAAATTCAAATTATGGTAAGTAAATGTAGTGTTGTATAAATGTACAATAAAGAAAATAAAAAAGTAGGTATATTAAAATTAATCCTCTGAATATTCTGATGAATTATCTTCGTCTCCTAGATTGATAACGATTGGTAACGTCAATTAAATTATCGAGTTCTCACATTTTCTCTTTTTCTTTTTGTACATGATGTAACGTCTTTGCCAGTTATCTGCAGTTACTCGTTCCAAGGAATTTTTTTAACAAAATTTTCACGTTACTTAATTTAAACGTCGTATTATTTCGCGCTACATCTCCTTTTACCTGCGCCCAGACTAATTCGATTGGGTTAAGTTCACAGTGATAAGGTGGTAACCGTAGTACCATTATTTGTTGGCATTTCATCGATAATATATTTTTTCTGATCTTTATTAAGATTGACGAGTGTCAAAAGTTCCTTTTTCACCATATTTGTTTAAAAAGAAATGTTTTTTTCGGATAACCATTGAATTATATCGGCTTTCCTTCAAGCAGTCTTAGGCGTCCGCTCGGTCTGCCGTAAATGGTAACTGGCATTATCCATGACAATTACAGACCCCGGAGGAATAAGATCCAACATTTGTGTAAAATATTCTTCGAAAACATCTGCGTTCATGTCTTGATAGTCACCTGTATTTTTGGATTGAAATAAAAGTAAACCGCCATCTACAAAACCACTGGCACTACCTATATGTCACTATTAATCTTCGCCCTTTACCTGAAGGTGCCTTGAACCCTGTTGAAAGTCCATCCAAAAATGCTTGTCGAAAACTTTTTACATTTTTATCTTGCCATACTTTTCTTACAGTATATCTCTCGTTGACCCAAGTTTTGTCTAGATAATAAATATTCCTCCCTTCGTTACGGAATTTTCTAATTGATCTTAAGTAAGATCTTCGCCAACAAATAATTTCATCTTTATCGATAAGAACTAACTTCCCGTTCTGCTTTTCCCAGCAAAAATTCAACTCTCGTAAGACGGCCCATAATTTGCTTCTACTGATTTTTGGCAAATCGTTATCCTCTGAAAATTCACTTAAAACTTTGTTTAGCGTTGGTATTTCTTTTTTAAAATAAAATGTACTGTGTGTACTTTTCTGCGAATGACATTTTTTAAGAAATCATCTATAACGACTTTTGACCTCCCTGTAGATGATTTTGGGGGATTTACAGTATCTTGTTCATTTTTTGTTTCCTTTAAAAGTCTGTAGAAAGTCGATTTTCCAATCCCTGTCATTTTGGAACACTTTTCCACGATGTCGTCAACACTGTTGGTAGGATTTTGGTGTTTCAGTGCATTAAATACATTTAATATAATAATCTTCTCATTCTGAGACAGCGCACATCTTTTCACGCGTTTAGCAAGTACGTAATCTGATAAGCTCAACATTTTACCCAAACAATATTATATCCACTGGCATAATAGTCACTAAACACAAGTCGAATTTTACTCTACTGCACTAGCACGTCTTCGTATATTCAGTTCTAAGACTGGATTGATCTGTCACAATATTAGTGTTATCCGATAATTACCTGAAACGAAATATTACCACGCCCATGGCCGGTTCTTATCTCGATTTATTTGTGTTCAATGCAAGTGGTAAATAACATAAATACAGGGTGTTTTCAAAAGAAGTAGCTCAAATGGTAGTGATGAACCTGCACCTAAAAAGAAGTTTGCATAGAAATGACCTTAGTAAAATGTTCACCTCTTAGGAGATACAGTCTTTCAAAGTTTCCAAAAAAAAAATGGATTTATGGATTTGAAAATCAAAAAAGGTATAATATTCAAATGTTAGCAACAATTTTCCGAAAATTTTGAAATAAAATATCGATAAATTTTTCATCCTCCTCAATTTGATTAAAAATGACAAAATGTTCACACCCTTAGGATATACAACCCTTCAAAGTTTCCAAAGAAATATGGAATAGAGGTTGTAATTCGAAAATCAAAGAAATTTTCCACTAATTCATGTGCAAGCTCTCAATAATTTTTCGAAAATTTCTTCCCATTGGAAGGGGTTGAAATAAGTTATTCTTTGCAGCAACTTATCTGTTTCACAAAAATTGATCAGATAGCCAGGTTTATTTTAAAATTTTTGCATCTCCTACGTTCTTGCTTTAAAACTAACCATGTATATATCTAGATCAATTTTTATTTTAGATAATTATTGAATAGAGCTTTGTCCGTGGAATTGTTCATTAGTATACCTAGATGTTTGGTATCAGAGAGCACACCTACATAGGACTTCATTGATGGGAATTATAGAAAAATTGATTTATATTAGCTTATATACTTACACAGTAAAAGCATGTCTTGTCCTGCACTTTTCTAAAACTCTAAAATTATTCAAGGCAACGCAATGTTAGTATTTCATATTTAAAGTTTGTGTTATACTCTTTTGACTTCCACCTTTCCTTCTCTTTTGGTCAAAGATGGGGGATTTTCTTCTTGAGTTATCTTTTCACGTATAATTTCAAAATTGATTGAAACGTTACTAACTGTCACTAATTAATATTTCAGATGCAACAAAATTGAGCATAGAAAAGTATTAATTTAATTAAAAACCGAGACAACAACACACTCACCGTTTCTTGGCTTGTCAAAAAATAGTATTGGGATCACTCGAGTGAAAAATAACTGATTATTCGGTTATTGCAATAACCGAAATCACTCGGTTATCAGTTATATGAGTAACGAATATTTTATTTAATTTTTTTTTACTATTTTCTAAGGAAGCTTGTCACCTTTTCATATGCGCAAGAAAGGACAATTTTATCTGTTTAAATTCTCATGTATGGACATTCTTTGCTTTGTCGAATAGCACATCAATTTATGTCATATTTGAACTTTTTTTACATATATTGTCTCTTTGCGTCCCGATAATTATATTTTAATATGAATTAACAAATTTTTAGTATAATCCTCTAACTGCATTGTGTAATGCAACATATATTGATATATATCTTATATTTACATCGTTTTATTTTAAATATATAAAGATACTCATAGAAAAAGTATATAATAATATAATAATAATATAATAATAATATCTCTACCCGTCATTCTAATCACAGGGATTAGCCCAGAAGTCGGAGACTTGTGCGGGAGAGGGGGCGGCATATTATTATTAAGCAGGCCGCATTTGCGCCCAGGAACGACTTACGTTGGTAGGCCCTAACCACTATTCAGTGCAGGAATGAGGGAAACCTGGAAAACCTCATTAATTAGGGGGGCAATCAAATATCAACCGGTATCAATCTCTCACATTGACCCAAGCCAACATTCTTCGACCCTACCATACCCGCAGAGAGGGCGCCAAACCTCTCCACGAATATAGCTTATATACGGTCTACCGGCAGCTGGGCTCGAACCAACTCCGATCTAGTCACCTCGATTCAAGTACTGACGCCTTATACCGCGCGACCACTGACCGATATAATAATATAATAATAATAATAATAATAATTTATTTACAGATATGCCCATACTGACAAAAATAGTTTGTAGAAATGTGTTAGTAAATATTAAAGATAAAATCATTACACTAAACTGTAAATAAAACAGGTAATCGTTAAGTGTACAAAGACACTTGTTTCGATACAACATGTGTAAAAACTAATATAGCAAAAATTTAATAAATTAATAAAAAAGTAGTAAATGGATACCAACAGTATATTAACAACACTTCACTATACACTCACATACATATACAAAGATTCAAAAATACATTCATACATACATTCACAGACATACAGACAAATGTATTTTTATACTTACATAATAAAGAATTATTCCATAATCAATATAAAATAATTATAGAAAATTCAAATTTTAAGTATAAACATTTTACGAAGAAATACATCTACAAACAGTGGTGGAACAGAACAGTACTAGGTATACAGCAAAGTTTCGCATTGAAACTAATTAATTAAATTACAGAAAGAGGTAAGTATTTCATTATATATAACTATTTACAATTTCTCTAGAGGTGGTCATAACGAATAGTTTACATTGTTTTTTAAAGGAAAGCAAATTTAATGACTGAATTTCTTTTGGAATGTTGTTATATAATTTTGGGGCTAAGTACTGATAGGATCTTTGTCCAATAGCTTTTGTCATAAATGGTGTTACACATACATTTTTATTTCGAGTATTATAATTATGCAATTGAATAATCTTGTCATTTGTCTTATGAAAGTTGACTACACGGTTATAATAAAATAATTTCCTGATGTCGAACATTTTGGAATCCCTTTATACTAAGTCGGTAGAATAACTAATTTTTTTATGTAACATAATTTTCAAAAAAAGCTTTTGGATTATTTCCAGAGATTTTAAGTGAGTCTTTCATGCGGCACCCCATGCTAATATACCATAAGTTAAATGGCTCTCAATTAGTGCATGATAAACTATTCGCATCTGTTTTTCCTCCAGAATATTGTTCAAATACCTAAATTTATATAAAAGGGATTGTAATTTTTTTACAACATATATGATAGTCCCATCGCAAAAATCTATCAATATATATGCCAAGGTATTTTACTTTTTCTTCAGGTTGCAAAGTATACTGCATTCCCTGATCTTCGATGTTTATGGACCGGAAAGGAGGAGTATTAGACACATTACAGCTAAAAGGTAGATAACATGTTTTTTCTAAATTTACAGTTAATAATTTTTTATCAAACCAACACTTAATTTTTTTTAAATCTTTCTCTACTATTTCTTTTAAATTACCCCATGTTTCAGCCTTATAAAGTATTGCAGTGTCATCTGCGAAACCAATGATATCTCCAGTGCTGTGTATATTATATAAACTATTTATATAAATGGAAAACAATACCGGTCCCAAGACTGTACCTTGTGGAATACCATATTCTATTAACAGTTTGTTACTATATATATTATCAATTTTTACACATTGCAACCTGTTTGATATGTAGTTTTCAAATAATTTCAAACAGGTATGCCTAATGCCCATGCCCTCTAGTGTCTGTAAAAGTAATGGGTGACTAACGGTATCAAATGCTTTTGCAAGATCTATGAATACACACAAACAGGGCGTTCCATTATCTAAGGCGGAATATATATTGTTTGTTAGTTCCATGTTGATGTTTTTTCCTTAAAGCCAAACTGCTTGTCGGAAAGTAGTATATATATAGTATATATTTAAAATAAAACATTCATATAGAGGTAAACTACAAAAATAGTAATATATCAGGTGCTGCGAATTTAAGTGGCCATCACTCGAGTTATCAATCGGTTTTTGAAATTACTTAAATACTCAGTTATTGAAATAACTCGGTTTTTCCCAACACTAAAAAAAATAACAGTAATCCAAACCTTTGAGATCTTGGCACAAAGATAGTATATACGAAACCAATAGTTATATAAATATATTTAAAACTATCTATATGGATCAAAGCACTAGATACAAAAAAGACTAACTTTATATACTTTAGATACAATTAGTCATGAAATTTTATTATCTATCTTACATTTTATTGGATTTCAACACAATGCATTAAAATTATTAAATAGTTATTTAAATCTTAGGTTTCAATTTGTAGAAACATCGAGTGGTAAGTCTGATACAGCATTTATAACCTGTAGGGTACCCCAGGGTTCCATATTGGGCCCATTGCTTTTTAGCATATATACGTGTCACATTGTTTCTTGTTTAGAGCGGGTTAAATACTATTTATATGCTGATGATACCCAAGTATACGTATCTTTCATTACTTCGGAATTGAACGACATTACTTCAGTCATAAATAGTGAAATGAAAAAACTTATTGAATTATCTGAAAAACATAACTTAAAGTTAAATTCAGACAAGTCGTCGGTTTTGGTATTTGGTAAGTGTCGTACTGTTATAGAAGACAATATTAATATAACCATAGGTACTACGAAATTACCTTGTTCTAGTGTTGCAAAGAGTCTTGGAGTTTATATTGACACAAATTTACGTTTTAAAAAGCATATTTCAAAATGCCTACAACAAGCTTATATAAATTTAAAAATGCTGTACCCTCATCGTCATTTACTGTCTACTTCTTTAAAATTGATGTTAACTGATTTGTTAGTTTTGAGTCATTTGAATTACTGTGACGTATTATATAATTCATGTTTAGATAACATGGACAAAACTCGCATTGAAAAAGTTCAGAGATCATGTTTAAGATTTTGTTGTGGTGTTCGGAAGTATGAAGTAAAAGAAGCAGGCTGGTTAAATATGGACGTAAACTTCACTCATTAGTACTTTTTCATAGAATTATAACAAAATGCCCTCCATATCTTCATAATAAAATAAAATTTCGTACTGATATTCACACCTTAAACCTCAGATTTAAAGGATTGATTTCACCACCGCCTCACAAAACAGCCATTTTTCGTAGATCTTTTTCATATAACATTTACCGCTTATATAATGGCTTATCAGATCATTTAAAATCATTGCCGGTTTCTCTATTTAAGGTTAAACTCAAATAAATTCTTTTAAATCCTCCTACAAATTAGACACAATTTCATATTTCGTTTTATTTTATCCCCTCATATTGTCTAAAATTTATTGCTTAAAATTTTGTATGTAATGTAATTTTTTTTTCTTATTTCTGTATTTCCTCTATAGAACGATTTATACAGTTGTTATTGATGTGAAGGCTGAAACTTGTTCAGCAGGTAAATTTTGTTTACCATGTTGTTTCCAGCCCTTTTTGCAGGCTATAGGATAAGTAATTAGTTCATTTGTTAATGCTCGTAACTGCAAATAAATCATTATTATTATTATATGGAGTTGTTCACAACATATCCGATATTTTTTTCTTGTTCTTACTCGATCTTGCAAGATCATGTCTTGTATTGTCTTGCCAGAGTTTTGAAAATTTCTTGTCTCTCATTTTTGCAAGTTTCTGCATAATTGGTAAAAGACTCTTGCATATGCATAAAAATGAGAAACATAGAACTTTATTAAGAATTTGGTAAAAGTGGTGGATACTCTCGATCGGCTACGGTCCCGCTAATAAACGATATAGGCGAAACAGAATCAGAGCTCCTTCAGTCAAGTGACAGTGAATTTATAATTGGTTTCAACTGAACCTGGACTCGATAAACTTTGATTTTAAAAATAATTTTATATGCTGCATCTTACCTGCAATAGATATGGAATATTTATCCTTCTTACATTTCAAAACTTCTTGCAAATGTAAGAAGCAATATTTCTTGTCTTGCAATTCAAAAGTGAATTAGAATTTTGAAAATCATTTAATAATTTCATTATACCAATCAAATCGTTTTTCGTTAGCAAATTTAGCTAGATTAATGTTTATTTTACATATTTAATGAATTCAACTATGGAATTGTTTTTTAGCCTACCTAGATATTTGATATCAAAGAATATCATTTGACTTTACATAAAGGAATTGTAGGAAAATTCATTCGAATTACCTTAAATACTAATAAAATACAATAAGAAATCATAATTATTACTTACTTTTTTATTTTATACATGTTGTATGTGTTTAGTTTTAAGAAAAAAGAAAATCTCAATTCAACTTGTTCTCTTCTTCGAAATACTACATTGCTATAAAATATTACAATTAACCATTAACCTTATGACTTACTTTTTTGTTCTAGATTTCATTAACTTTAAGTTTCACACAACCGTAAGGTAATTTAAGATACTGTTTGATATGACAATTTTGTTACTTAATTTAATTTACTACTGAAGTTGACTATAATGAATGAAATATAGGCTTGTTTTTGTTCCGCATTTGATTGGTTCTTGAACGGTCCTAAATAGCTACCCGTTACATTACCCTACTACCCCACTACCCCATTTTCGACTTATTATTGCTTAGTAATTCTTATTAATGAAATGAAAATTATTTTGAACAGCTATAGAACTGTTCGTTATCGGAATCAAGAGCTAGTTATACTGTGACAGAACATGATCCATTATACTGCAAAAATGTTTTATAACAGCCCAAAATATGAGTTAGTGTTGTTTCATCATAGTTTATCACGATTTTATAAAATTCTTATAAACATATTGTATTGATTACACTGATCATGGCTAAAGGTTATCTCTTTTATTGATGTAAGTACAAATTTTGTATGATATAAGTTACCTCCATTCACTTTTAAGCAATTTCCTCGTAGTAGTTCAAATGCTTCTTCTTCCTGCTTTTCCCGAAGAATAACAGCAGTAAATGATTCATAATGCGGTACGTGAAATCTGTGCGCATACAAACGAGAAGCAGTAAGAAACAGTACCGATAACTCCTTATTACTGCACTTACACATATGCCATTTTGACTGAAATAACACTTTAAGAACACCTTAATCTATACAAACGGACCATTAGCTATGGATCATCTAGGATAAAGATAAAAACCTGCATTGGCACTTTGATCACAGATAAAAATTTCGTACAGTAGGGGAGAGTGGGGGAACATACCGCACAGGATAATATCGCGCAGTGACGTTGTGTCAGTGTAACAAATAATTATTCAAAGTAAATATTGCTGACATCTAGCGGTCGATCACTTAAATAGTGTAGAGCAGTGAATGATTAGTTAAACTTTTTTAGGTGACGTCAGTTGAGTTTTGTTTATAATTCTGGTATATCTTATAATATTTGTGTTCTCTTTAAAGAAGCAAGGTAAGTCCTAGTTTAGTACTTGGATTTTATGTTTGTGTTTTGTAGAAATTTGTCATATCCTTGTAAATCATTTATGTCCCATCGTTAAAATTAATCCATTATTATTTTTTTTCTATAAATCAATTTTGTTCACAGAAGCACTTTGGGGTAATAGCTCGCAATCCCAGCATCCCAGAATCAACATTAAGAGATAAATTAATACATGTGGAGCCACTCAAACTAGTCAAACATACAAAAACCTTAGCCAAGGTTAGTCAAACTGTTATGGAGTAACATCCCTTAATCTCAGCTTAGTCTCAGAAAAACTGTATATGATTTTGCAACAAGAAATGAAATAAAATATATCTTTAATCATGAAAAACAATTTGCCGGGAGAAAACATTGGCTACCTCTTTCCACATTGAATGTGAAATGGGGTTTGCAGCAGCATTAGCAGATCCAGCAGGTTCAGTAACACCTCAGGTTGTTCAAGACGTGTTTCCAATTCCAAAAAAAGGATTTCGTAAAATATTAAAAAGAAGAACTAGAAAGCAACTCACAGATTTTAACAAGCACACCTTCAATTAACTTTTAGAAGAAAAAAAAGATTAATTGCATAGAGAGTATTGAAGAATTGAAAAGTTGTACCAAAATAAAAATTTGACTAGTGGTGTAGAAGTTAGGAATGGAAAAAATCTCCTCTACCCCTATAGTACGCCTCTGGTAGTAGCCATGAACAATTTTGTAGCATTTTTTAATATGTTCTAAAGTATCTAAACTTTATGCCAATTATGATAGGGAAATATCAAACAGAGTTCAAGTAATGGGCATACCTACATCATTTAAAATTTTAGAAAGAACACCCTGGAATTCCATAAGGAGTCATATTTTATATAGAAGTTATTTGTTAATACTTCATATTTTGAGTCCAGGATTATCCAGTTAGCGTATGTGCAATTATTAACCCCTAGGATTAATGCAATAATGAACTCCTTTTATAGCATTTTTGATTTTTTTTCCGGTATTTCAGATGGTATTGTGCCATTTTTATCCCGAATGTCATCTTGTAGTATGTCAAGGGTTTGAGGATTTGCAAAGACTGTATCTTTGTCCGATAACCCACAGTCAAGCACAATTAAATCGGGAGACCTTGTCGGATATGCTATATCAGCGTTTTTGGAGACATGGCGCCCAGGAAGTATTCTATTTAAAATGGCCATTGCCTCACGGGCTGTGTGTGCTGTGGCACCATCTTGTTGATACCACATATCTTCCTGATTATGTTCCTCGATTTATTGAACTAAAAAATTCAACAGCATGCTTCTGTAGTAATCTACATTTAACATAGTGGTTCTTCCTCGATCGCCATAAAAAAATAAGGCCCGATTATTTTTTTTCTGTCTACATATAGAATTTTATGGGTTACCTGTTTCTTATAGGAAACTAAGTGTAAGTCTTTCACTAAAATTTGCTGTAATGAACTTCGGCTAAAGTATAACTGCATAGACCGTTTTCTTGTTTTTTTAATGTTTTAGAAAAGTATTTTAAGCTAATATAAATCAAATCTCCTACAATTCCTATCAATGAAGTCATATATATGTTTTCTGATACCAAACGTCTAGGTATGCTAATGAACAATTCCACAGACAAAGCTCTATTCAATAATTATCTAAAGAAAATAATCTAATTTAACTAACCTGCTAATGAAACACTCTATAAATATCTAACTTCACTTTTTGGTAGTAGGAACACGACAAATTCAACCACAATAGATGAGTAGTTAGTTTCACACAATATTATTAATACCTAAAAATATATAAAAACTTTTACATAAAAGGTAAACATTTTTCAAGTAGGTTTTGCCATATTTAATTCATTGACAGGATGTCACTTTTTGTCATTGTCGATATTTAACTTCAAATAATTTTAATTTTTATAATAATTTTTATAGTTAGATATTTGATTCAACTTAAAGGAGACCACCTGAAGAAGCAATCCTAGAAATGCAGAAATAGGTCAGATCTCATCTATTGTGGTTGAATTTGTCGTGTTCCCACTGCCAAAAAGTGAAGTTAGATATTTATAGAGTGTTTCATTAGCAGGTTAGTTAAATTAGATTATTTTCTTTAGATAATTATTGAATAGAGCTTTGTCAGTGGAATTGTTCATTAGCATACCTAGACGTTTGGTATCAGAGAACATATATATGACTTCATTGAAAGAAATTGTAGGAGATTTGATTTATATTAGCTTGAAATACTTTTCTAAAACATTAAAAAATTTTTACAAAAGCTAATAATAAGGAATATATGGGTAGATATTGTGGGTGTAATTCAACGCAGGTTGGGGCTTTTGTCCACTGAGTAGTTAGTTTCACACAATATTATTAATACCTAAAAATATATAAAAACGTTTTCTTGTTGATGTTCTTGGCCTTTCCAGTATATATTTTGTCAAAAATGTCGCACATTTGCTGGTTTTTAATTTTCTAAATACTCAGTTTATCGAACATATTATTTTCACAAAAAAAAATATTCAGAAAACAGTATATATAAACGTATTTGGTTTTTCTGACAAAATCCACGATGTGACTTTTTCAAAAAGTTATATGATTGATTATATATGTATTATTTTTCTGTTTAATATAAGAATTACTCGAATTTTAAAATAAATATCATATATAATATCCAATATCATTGGAAGCACTGCAAAATATGTATATGTAAAAAGTAAATATGATTTCTATCACTTAATTTCTTTTCAATTACTACAGTTCTGAATTTGCGCGATATTACCCTATAGTATACGCATCATTACCCGGCAGGGTGGGGAATATCGCGCATTTGCATTAATTCCATAACAAAATTTCTCAAAATCTAAAAGTTACAAATGAACTAAAATAATATTAATGAATGCTAATTATGTTGTAGTAGTTTTAATTTTTCAAATTAGTTTCATGACCTAGTAATGAATTATTTTCTTTAGGTGCGCAGCATTCCCCCACTCTCCCCTACCTATTTAAAAACGATCCCAGAGCAAACTTTGACATTGCTTTTGATATCATATGATGGTTAGTCCCCATCAACTTTCTTATAACAAATGGAACACCCTGCAATATGCGCCATTAGATTGATAAACGTCATGTTCGTAATATTCAATTTAACTGTGAAAAGTATTGAAACCGAGCTTAAAAATTATAATAATATACCGTTTTCTACGAATAGGGCGGATGATTAAGAGTATTGTATCGTTTATGTTGAAGAGCTAACAATCTAATAGCGAATATCGCAAAAACGGTAAGAGATAGGTATAGGGAAGATTATATGAAATATGTTTAAAATTACAAGAAAAATCTAAAAACAGGGTGTTCCGTTTGAAATAAAAAAATTGATGGACAGATCCGGTGCAGCTGGAAGTTGATCTTTAAAATATGTTTTTCAAATGGTGCATACTCGTATGATACCAAAAGCAATGTCAAAATTTGAATGAAATAAGTTTAGAAATATCGTGTATATTAGTCTTGGTATTAATTTTGCTTTTTCTTGATCTTGTCCTGGTCAAGACAAGACTAAGAAAATAATTGCAAGACAAGACAAAATTTACAAAAGCCTTACAGGACAAGAAAAGGAATATTGCTAGGGCAAGAATTCTTGCCCAAGGGATAATATTTAAATGATTATTAACTGAAAACATAAATATTGCACTTATATTGTAGGTATACCTATTACTTTATTTAAAGAACATCCATCATATACAAATCAAAGTTTATTGAGTATAGGTCCACTTTTGCTTAACTAGAACTAATTATAAATTCAGTACCATTTGGCTGAAAGAGCTTTGACTCTGTTTCGCGTACTTGGTGCATTATGTCTATATTTTTTACTGAATTAGATAGGTATTTTAAGCTAATATACATCAAATCTCCTACAATTCCTATCAATGAAGTCATATGTATGCTCTCTGAATTTACTGTATTAGAAAGGTATTTTAAGTTAATATGACTTCATTGATAGGAATTGTAGGAGATTTGATTTATATTAGCTTAAAATACCTTTCTAATACAGTAAAAAATGTTACAAAAGCTAAGAATAAGATATATATATATAGTGGGTGTAATTAAACGCTGGTTGCGGCTCTAGTCCATAGAGTAGTTAGTGTCACACAATATTATTAATACCTAAAAATATATTATATAACGTCTACCAATCGACCACTGTCGATAGTCGATCATATCTATAGTTACGTGTGAGCTCCGAGCGGGCCCGTAGCCGACCGAGAGTAACCACCACTGTTACTAAATTAGTAGAGTTTCAGAAGAATCCAGGAACCTTGCAAAATTCTGAGACAATACATTTTCGAGAATCTCGCAAGATCGAGCAATAACAAGGCTTTAAAGAAATTGTTATCATGTTTTGCAAGACAAAACTCTTTCAAACAAGAATACTATTATTATTTTCATTATGTGAGGTTAGTAAATATAAATTGAGCTTTTGACAATATACTATGACAGTCAATAACAGTTTTATGATGAAAATATTGCAGTTGGCACAATTATCTAAAAATTGAGATTTTTCGTTGCGAACAACTCCATATGAAGTTAGTCTTTTTCTGTATCTAGTATTGATTTATATAGAGATTTTTTAGCATATTTTTGTAACTATAGGTTTGGTATCTATTATCTTTGTGCCAAGATCTCAAAGATTTGGATGACTGTTTTTTTTTACCGAGTCAAGAAACGTTTCTACTTCAATGAGTTATTCTTAATTAAATGAATTTCTTTGAAAAAAAATACTATGTGCTGCTTGATAATAGTGCTCTTATTAAATGGACCTATCAAACACTAGGATGGAATTGGAGAAGGATTAGAGGATGTAGACAGCTCAATGACTCTTTTGATAGACCTAATATATCTAGGACGATATGACTGCTGAATAGTCGCGTCAAATTAGCATTCCACTTGCAACTTTTTGCGGAGAGGTCCGATTGAGATGCGGTTTTCTGCAAAATGTTCAGGGAATTGTTTATAACAAAAGGTACATCTAACCTCTGTACGCTCGCAAATTTTTAATTGTTTATTTAACAAATGACCCATTTTTGTTGAACATATGGCAAATGTTACACACGATTCAACGAAAATGTCTGGAAAATTTTCTCTCGGGGGTTTTAGAGGTCCCTCTTTATCACTTAGATTTATTATTTATTGCTAAATTGTTATAACTGGGCTAATTAAATTCTGTTCTGTTTAAATTGTTACTTTGGCCAATGTGGGTTGCAGACAAAAAGATATAGCGAGAAGATTGCGTATCCATCAATCCACTATTTCTCGTATAGTAAAGCGATACAATGAGACTGGAGAATATAAAAGGTGACCCGGTCAAGGACGTAACAGGTGTACAACACCAAGAGATGACCAATATTTGAGACTACAGTTATTGCGAAATCGCAGACTTACAGCTCCGCATCTTAAAAATGAATTACTAATTACAAGACAAGTCAATGTAAGTGTCAAAACGGTAATAAGAAGACTTAAGGAGTTTGGTTTAACCCCAAAACGCCCTGCCAGAATGCCTAGGCTTCTCCCATGCCATAAAACTAGACGATTACAATTCGCAAGAGCCCATGTTAACTAGAATGAACATCAATGGGGACAAGTTCTTTTTACAGATGAAACCAGAATACAATTGTGGAAGCCAGATGGATGTGGGCGAGTATACAGAAAGACTGGTGAATTTTGCAGAATGTAATCTAGTACAGAATATTAGCTTTGGAGGCGATTCCATTATGCTATGGGAAGGCATTAGTTGGGAGAGTCGCACGGAGCTCATTGAGGTGAATTTAAGAATGAATGCTGACTGGTACATTCACAACATACTTGAAGAGCATGTTTTACCTTATGCTGGCTTCATTAGATACGATAACTTTCTGCTAATGCATGACATGCCACTAGAATAGTGGTTCAGTACCTTGAGGATGTCGGAATTGATGCATTAGAGTGGCCACCAATGAGTCCTAATGCAAATCCCATAGAACATGTATGGGACATCCTAAAGCGACGTATATGAGCACGAAATCCAACTCCTAACTCAATTGCAGAATTAAAAATTGCTGTACAGGAAGAATGGCATCGCATTCCGCAAGAAACCTTTAAAGACCTTCTGCGGAACATGCCTAGGAGGATGCAGGCTATCGCTAAAGCTAGAGGAGGAAGTACTAAGTACTAAATTGTTTATTATGTTGCCTTAAAGTCGTTATTTTGTCATCACTGTTGCTCTTTTTAATTAAATGTTCTAACCAGAAAACAGGATATTTCATTAATGCCTCTATAAATCTGTTGCAAAGCTTCATTATATAATTTATTTAACCATTAATACACGTAACGCATTCCAGTATAAGACATTTGTAAAAATAAACACCTAAAATGTCAAAAGAAAAAATTCAAATGTAAAAAAAAATACTTAAAATAAAATTTGCAATATTTTTGTCTGTGAGTTTATAATATTAATTTAAATAATTTCTTCTATTTTTCCACTGTTTTCAAATATACATTTATAATGATGATGATGAAAATATTTCAAATATCATTCAATTGATTTAAAAAAAATGTTAGCATTATCGTGTATCAGAGCTTTAATTCTAATAGCAAAACATTTCCCCAACTTGATCCGACATTTATTCAAGGTAAAATTATTGGCTTTGTAATATAAAAACATCAAAGCCAATTTATGCAAGGTAACGAAATTGTTCTGATATGACTGACCGATCTCGGCCGTTTAACCAAGTGAACTGCAGTTCAACGGTTTGACACTTGACAAGTGATTATAAACTCGAATATTGAATTATACATTTTTGAGTATTTTTCTGCGTTTTGTTACGATGGACTAGACTAACCCATAACAGATGATGAAGGGTTGCTGTCTTACATCCTAGAAGTGTCAATTTAGAGAACAATAATCAAATCATTTTGTAAAGTGAAGGGAAATTGATTTTTTGCAGCGATTGCGTTTGTTATAAAGAGTTATTACCTATATCTGTAGTTTATTTATGGAAGCATCCTAAAAAATCCAAGAATTTTTAGTTGACTCCACTTGAAGCAGAAACTGAGAATGTAAACCATTTTGTATTTAATTATTTATTATAACAGTTAGTTATAAGATATTAAAGAAAAATATTATTAAAAAACTCCACACGTATCATTACTTTGTCTTTATTTGTTCTGCAATAGCAATGAATTAAAATAGATAGGAGAGAAATACCCACTACTACTATCGCTGTAAGTAAGTTAGATGAAACATGGGTAAAACACTATATAATTTATTATTTAAGTAACATATATCCTAAAGAGAATGTTAAAGATATCTACAGTAAAACAAAACTCAAAAGGTAGAATATAACCTTACAAAATTGGACAAATTTCGCGCCAACTTAGATTAAATTGTCAAATGTCACAGTTAAAAATCAAAATTCAGCAAGTCTCACTTCTACCAACCTCGGTAATGCATAGTTCAGCTGAACTACACATTAGTTTCGTTTATACAACACACATGTAAATAAACCAGGTTCAAAATTTGAACTAAGTTCTATTGAACGGCAGTTCATGTACTTTTTATACAACCGGCCCTTAGAGTATTAATGATGCTTGACATATTTTCAGCACTTTCAAAACTCATAAGTATATAAAATAATTATTTACGATCTAACCTTCATTGACAAGTACCAACATATAGAAGCAAATTCACTGGTAATAATCATAAAATGCTTACATCTTTACGCAATACCTTACTAGTAAATACAATATGGCAAAATTTTCCGGGAAGCTAAAGTAATTTTCAAATTATGGTATGTCCATGCCTAATGAAGATAATTTTATAGTTGATCACAGTAATTCCTCTCTAAGATGAGAAAGCGGTGTTTCATTTTGCTTTTAAACCACTGAACATACAACATATTTAAGTGTTAAAATAATGGCGGATGCGCACCATTATCAGTTGCAAATGTTAATAATATACAGGGTGTTCTGCATAACAACCGACATAGAGCAGATGCATGTAGGGGATATTATTGGTTTTCTTTGACTATGACGTCAAGTAAATTGAAACACTACAAGGTGTTTATTGAGGGTGAGTCACCATTAAAATTATACCACACTTCTTTCCCATTTAACAAATTTAAAAAGAATAATAATATACAACGCAGAATTTAATTTAAAACATTATTTTACTCTTGTTAAATTTTAAGGAACTAAGGAGATTTTCTTGCAAATATGCATTATTGGTGTTTATCAAAAGAAATGAAAGAGCCAATTGTAAGCTTCGTTAAAATTTGACAGTTAGTAATAAAACTGTAAAATAAAACAAAAATAAATTCAAACTAAAGAAACTGTTCAAAATGGGCAGTATTTTCTCTGAAATATAAATTTAATCTTCGCTGAAAATTGAAATTTACTTTGTCTATAAATCATGATCGTTTCTTATAATGTTACATTTAGTCGTATATTCCACAAAGCTTCTCGGGATTCACTTGGCGAGGAATAAACAAAATCCTTCAAAGAAAATAATCACATTTGTTGAGGTCTGGCAATCGTGGTGGCCAATTTTGAGGACAATTATTTTCTTGCCCTAACTATTTATTTGGAAACTTAAAATTCAAAAAAACTTGAGAAAATTAAATATTGTAAAAAAATAAAACTATTATTATATCTACAACCTGTTCCAGATAAAGAATCATAAGTTAACTCGACCGTTCAGCTTAGCGCATTGCAATCGTCCGACTTCTCTTACTTACTTACTTCTGTCTTTGCCTGCCTTGTATCTCATCGCCTAATACTATTTGAACGTAAGCGGCTCCTTAAGCAGGCTTTAACTTAAAATACACTTTCTTAGTTCCAAATTTTTTAAGTTATTATCAATTCTTCGCTTCTTGAATGCCCATTTATTTTGTTCTCTTTACATTTTAAATCTTAGTTTACTCGTGTCAAAAAATATTGTTTAGGGTATCCTGGAAACTACATTTTTTTAAAAGAAAATGCTGCTAGACTCATGAAAATCGGATCATTATTACGGGAGTTATTTTGAAACTAGTTTTAAGATATCTAAAGAGGCCTCTTAAGGGAAAATGACATAATGATCAATCCACGACTATAAAATTGGTTTCATGGCAATCTTGACTTTATCCATTGAAGTAAATATAAGCATTCTGTAAAAGTAAATATGACATCCTGTGAAAAAAAGGTTTACAAAAAACGATAAATATATAGAAATAGGGTTTAAAACACAGGTTTGTTTTATATTTCCTAAACGCAACTTATATATATATATATACATATGAACATTTAATAGAGATCTCAAAAATAATTCTTTGGTCTATACCATTTTCTTCTAGACAGAATGGAAAAAATGTAAAGGGAATAGAATGTAATGTGAATAATATACATAAATGACATGTTACTACTTTAAACATATTTGGATTATGTAGCAATCAAATGTTCTTTATAAATAATTCATCTTTAATAGATATAGACATAAATCTTTTGATATTTGATAATAATTATAGCTATGTTAGAAGACACCACAAATCAAAGTTCATGGTGTATTTAAAGAATTATTTCGACAAAAACGTGAATATACATAACTATCTAAGGAAAACTTGTTTTATTTACTATATGTTTAACGCTTTACAAAAGGAAATATTTTAATATACATGTTGACATTACCTGTTGACACCTTTCGAGAAATTTACGAGATCATTGTTAAACTATTCTTAAATTTAGCTAATTCGTTCGTTATGACAATTTTTTGAACAAAGAAACCATTAGTAGATAGTAGATATATATTTAAAAGGTTTTCTTTTTATGCCACACCTTAATTTTATCTTTAAACATCGCTTATTATATAGTAAGATACAATTTCGCTTCTCATATAATGTTATTCCTTAGGAGAATTTTATCCCATTTATTTATTTACAAAGAGGAAATGCCAGAACAATAAACATTCTATATACAGTGTGTCCACGGATGGAGTTGAGAAGAGGAGAGTCTTTTGTTTTTGACTTTATCGAAAAATGTCACTCTTTATAAAAAGTTATGCTTCTCGAAAACATGAGATTCCCATAGAAATGTCTTAGATCAGATATGCAGGGTACTCATAAATTAAAAAAAAAAAAAACACGAAAAATTCAAATGAGAAATACCATTATTTATTATTTTACACAAAATTTCTATAAAACAAATCTGTTTATAACCTCAAATACAGTTCTATTACAAATTTTACAATCAAAATTTCAATTTTGACTTTTACTCTACATAACTACCTCCCACTTCAACACATTTTTCCGCTAACTTGATAAATTTTTCGTACACATTACGAATAGTTTACGGCTCATTCAACTCATTTATTGCTTCCCGTATGCGCTCCTTTATCATGTGGAAGATCATTTGCATAAACCTTTTGTTATAGGACACCCAAAAAAAGTTTTAAGGTGTAAGGTCAGGTGATCTAGCTGGATAATGAAATAGGCAAAATCTTCCTATCCACCTTTCTCCAAAATGATATGTTAACCATTGTTTGAGCAAGGCAGTAGAATGAGCAGGACAGCCGTCCTGTTTCTAAAATGTGCAAATACACATATTCGTTTAAATTTTCTTCTATAAACTAAGGTCCAACTATACGATCAAAACCAAATCCACATCATAAATTAACTTTTTTGTAGCGTTGACTTCTTCTTTCAATTACATAGTCAGGGTTATCTAAAGCCCAGTGACGACTGTTTTGGCTAGAGACGTACCCATTTGTGCAAAATGTAGATCCGTCGGTAAAAAAATAAATCTGTGAAATGTTCTACTTTCAAGGTAATTTGCGCCTACCCATAAAAATTCTAAACGTCTTTCTTCATCTCCAGGTTCAAGTATATGCAGCAGCCTTGGCTTGAAAGCATGAAGTTTTATATCTTTAAAAACTTTTTATAATAAACTTTTGCTTACATGCAATCTCTGTGCATGCTTTTTCAAAGATAATTTAGGATTGTCTCCAACTGACTGCTAAGAATGTCGCTGCATCATTTTCATCATATGCTTTTTTCTTTTTCTTCACGTCAATTACTGAACCAGTTTCAGTGAATTTTTTAATTAATTTTCACAATCTTTCCTTCGAGACAGCCGTATTGAAAAATTTTTCCTGGAAAAGTTCAATTGCAAATTGATAAGATACATTTCCTATTCCGTAGCATTTTACTAAATAAACACGTTCTTCTTTAGTTAACATTTTTTAGAATATCACCACAAAATCAAAATACTGACAGTTCTAAGATGTCACTGAAATATTATTGTTGTTTAATAAATCAGCTATCTTGAAAAAAGAAGACTTTAAACACTATTGTATAAAGTCACCGCTACAAAAAAGTTGTATGGCGTGGATTTTTTTTAATCGTATAATTGGACCTTATTTTATAGAGGAAAATTTAAATCAACATCTGTATTTGCACATTTTCTTTACTACTTTTAAATATTTTAGAGTCAGAAGTACGCAATAAGCAGGCTGCCGGCTGTCCTGATCATTATGCAGCCTTACTCAGACAATGGTTAGCAGATCATGTTGGTGAAAGGTGAAGAGGAAGATTTGACCTAATTCTGACCTTACACCCCTTGACTTTTTCCTTTAGTGTGTCCTAAAACAGAGGATTTATTAAAATGATGTGCCACATGATAGGGAAATATTAGCACATACGCGAATGAATACATGGATTGAATGAGCCGCAAACTATTCATAAAATGTACGAAAAATTTAGCGGAAAAATGTGTTGAGGTGGGAGTAAAAGTTAAAATTGAAATTTTGATTTTAAAATTTATATTATGACTCTATTTGAACTTATAAACAGATTTGTTTTATCAACATTTTGCGTAAAATAATAAATAATGATACTTCTCTCTAGAGTATTTTTGTGTTTTTTTAATTTATGATCACCCTGTATATCTGATAAGACGTTTCCATGGCAATCTCATTTATTCGAGAAGCAGAATTTTTTTATAAAGAGTGACATTTTTCGATAAATTCAAAAATAAGACTTGTCCTCCTCTTGTCAACTCCATCGGTGGACACACTGTATAAAATAGTGAATTTGAATTTTAATAACCTGCAATAAAAATGAACGGTCAAAAAATGAAAGAATTTTCCAAACTAGTGTCCACTTCGGTGCGATACACTTCATTTGTATCTCCACAAAAAGAATTCCAAAGGATTTTAGTCAGGAGATTCTGGCGGCCATGGTTCCCATTCTTCTCGTCCAATCCATCACACCCCTTGAACTTCATAAACGTACTCCCGAACTGTTCGATGGAACTAGAGATACTGAACACCATCCATTCGATTTGGTAATACGAATAGTCCAATCAAGCGATCATTAACTGCTCAAACATTTAAGGAAAAACGTTGTTCAAAATCTCAAACATGAGTATTATGAGTGTTATCCTGTGTTATACATCCCATCCGTGTAAAAATAGCTTTATCTGTAACTAACATGTCAACTGTAAATCTGGGATTTTGTTGCAGCAATCATTGACGAAATCTAATTCGTAAGAGGTAATCCCTTAGTATTAATATTTGGGCACGCTGTGCATGGTACGGATATAATTGAGTGTATGGCCACACTGTTGATTGGGACATTCTTTGTACCTGTTGAGCGATTTGTCTGATACTTATTCGGGAATTCTCTTCAACAATCTCTAAAATAGCTGCTGCATTACGCCGTGGACACCAATCTGTTCCACGATTCGGTTGCAAACTTCACGCCCGCGTTGCACTGCCGCGGTAAAAGTAACTGCATTTGACACATATCTACCGCGAAAATTTTCTGCTTACAGACGATCATTTAAAACAACTCCGAGTTGCTATACACGTAATTAATGTTTAACACTTGATAAACTATTGTAAACACTATCATAAAAACGTTAATACTAAAATCGGATTTTTAGTATTCGGATTCATCATGTATATGTATTAATTATACAAAACAAAAACTATGATATAATGAATGATTTTTTTTTAGGTATTATTGACGTTATTGTATAAGTTTAAAACCACTATACTTTTACCGAAACAATTTGTGAAACGAAAACTTGAAATAAAACTCGATCAAAATCATTCTATAATAACTAAAGTAGTTCCTCTGATTTGTACTCCGTTTATAAATCACTCTCTATCTGAAGAAATATGCCTTTAGGAATATGCAAATGGTAATGTTTATAAATCATATGCATCCTGGTATGATGAAGAACAAGAACAAAAGTATATTTCTATTTCCCTAGGCGTAATCTATCTGACCAGTACATAATCGCGTCAAGGATTATCGGATCTTCTTGACATTTGACATGCATGAGTCTCCACACTAGATATGTGCTTTCCTTGATGATAATGACTACCATTAGCGTCGGTACCAGCAGGATATGGGGTATAAATCGAGATCACTGATTCCTAGAACCAATATAAGACAAAATATACCAACTTAATATTACCAAAACCACTTCGTAACTAATACTTCTACATCTACGTTATCTCTCATATTTGTTTCATTAATTTCGAAAATATTTTATCCCCTTTCAAATTTCGACATCTGATTCAAATGAACAATTAAATTTTTAGCCGTTGAGATATATATTTGCATGGGCGATTCCATAACAATAGGAAAAAGAAATTTATGTAATTATAAGTAATTAAATATTCTTCTTCTTCTTCTTCATCTAATCCTACTACATCTGCGACTTTAGAGAAAACAATAATAAAATGTATATAACATAATAGAATTAGCCAAATAACAATAATCTTTTCCTACGTTCATACAAAAAATAAAACTTTATTGAACTATATTTAGTGGAAAAAGTGGTTCTTTATTGCACAAGTGCAATAAAATATTTATTGCATTCATATGTCATTCTACTACAGCGTTTTGTCATCATGACAAACATAAACGTTCAAATCGACGTCATATTTTCCTAGAATTGTGTCATCTATATAAAACATTTTTTGGTTTTTGCATGAACGTAGAAAAAATATTACACCTTAACTAATATCTAAACACATGCAATGAAAACAGATAATACAATATAGTAAAATGATATAAAACAAAAGACTGACAAATGAAAAATAATTAATTAATTAGGTGGTCTCATCTAACTCACGCAAAGTATAAAAGCTTTTACTTAGAAGGTATTTCATCAATTTTTTTTAAACAAAGAGAAACTCTCGCAATTTTTTAAATCTAATAGTAGTTTGTTAAAAATAGTTGAACACAAGACATAAGGGATGTTCCTAAAAAGTGAGTGAAAGGTTATAATTACTATGGAAATATGATTAGCTGTGCGTAATATATATATATATATATATATATATATATATATATATATATATATATATATATATATTAATCGAATAATTTTTTTCTGTAAAATAAAGACTCTTTCTATGTCTGCACCAACACCCCAGAGAATAATAAAATACCTCAGGTGGCAATAAACGAGACCATAATACACGTTTACCAATTTTGGTTTAGATAGGACTGACTTCAGGTTTCGTATTGCGAAAAATGCGGAGTTTAACTTGCTACAAATTAAATCTATATGGTTAGACCAGGTAAGAGTTTTCTCTAACAATAAGCCCAGAAATTTTATTACAGAAGATTGAGGAACCAATTTATTATTTTTTCACCACGAGCAGAAATTATCTATCAACTTGCATGCTAATTCATTTAATTCTGCAGCGGATTCGGATGCACCCAATCATCTATCTACATCTGCATATAGAATTAATTTCATGTTTTTTATCAGATGATGCTTCAAATAATGATAAATAGAAGTGGAGACAGTACTGTACCTTGAGGTAGCCCATTACTGATATGTTTGCACTTGGAAAAATTGTTATCTATTTTAACAAAGATTTGTCGATCACTTATAAAAGATCTCAAAACATCACATATGTTACCTCTAACTCCCAGCGTTTCAATTTTTTTTATTAAGAATTCATGATTTACGGAATCAAAGGCTCTAGTTAAATCAAACAAGAACGTTACTACATATTGACCACTATCAAGACAGTCATAAATAAACTGAACGTACTCGTACACGTACTCATACAAAGGTGATTCCAGTATTTTTCAAAGCTTTGGAGGCTGACAAGACAAGTATAAAACTACATAAACTTCAAACTGAGATGAAATGAACATGTTTATGTTGATCATATTTACCAAGGGAACAACACAATTAATTTTTAATTTTCGGCGCCTATGACTTATATATGCGCTGGAACAGGTCGTGTTCGAGAATTTCTTACAGATTCATTGCCTTTTATATTTTAAGTGATAATTATGTAGGTATTTAATAAAAAAATATTTTATACAGTTATCCACCAGAAAATGTTAGTGATGGAGAAATGCATATAGCATAAATAATTTAGTGTTCTTACTCCTATTAGAACTCTATAATACTTTATA
This sequence comes from Monochamus alternatus, assembly GCA_037114965.1. NCBI lineage: Eukaryota > Metazoa > Arthropoda > Insecta > Coleoptera > Cerambycidae > Monochamus > Monochamus alternatus. The sequence continues at coordinate 54,013,420 of CM073429.1, read as the reverse complement.
TAAATAAAACAATAAAATAATTATCAATATATAGTATGGTCTATTTCACAAATAAAACTCGTTACATAGTTTCGTATGCCAGATATGTATATGATAAAATGAATGGTCACTGAAAACTTACCACCCAATTTTTTTTCCTTTTTGATACAATACGCTCGGATCTGTGAACTTTTGTTAAAAAGTCAAAAGAGTCTTATACCAAAAAGTTCGATTTTACATATTTTTTATGTAAAGTGGCTACCACAATTCAAAATATGAACTCCAGTTTTATTAATTCATAAAACATGTAAGACACGACTGGCGTATTGCGTTTAGCATTCCTTAAAAGAATCACAAAACACTACAACAACAAAAAACAAACCGAACATTTTATGCAATCTTATTTAGATCAGTTGAGCTAACATTTTTTGAAAAAATCTATGTAAATATCTCGTGGTTTGTTTTTTATGGTTAACCTGGAACAGTATTCACTAAAGCATCAAAGGGTGAACATTGACCCGATATGTTACAAAGCGCGTAAGAAGTTTTTTGATCTACTGTGTATAATAAAATAATTATCACTTGTTGACTTCGTTTCAAAATTTGTTTTTTTTTTATTCATCTTAATTTTTGTATATGTTATGGTTAAAGTAAAATACTGTAAGTTTGTAAACTAACTAACTAGTTCCAAATCATGTTTCTGAAATTATCTAGGAAAAATAGAGAATTTTGCTAGTCAATAGTCAATCATATTTATTCAGAATTTGGTCATTATTCATTTTTACTACACTCCAACTGATTTATTACAATACGTTATCGTTATCACTATCACCCTTATTTAGAGTACATTAACATGGCTATCACTGATTATCAGTACTTGCCAAATATGCTTGTCTATCTGGCCAACGGACCTCAAAATGTGGGTATTTAAAAATATATATATATTTCCGTAAATATTTTAAATTTTTAAAACTGACTTTCACTAGACTTATCTATATGACGAACTGCACCTGCACTTAAAATATTTGGACTTATTTAAGGTTCGCCCTGTATAATCAATTCAATCAATTTTCAATTGTTTTTTTAATTTTTTTTATAAAATTTATTTAAATTAAATTACAATCGTAATAGATTCAACATTTGTATTTAAGGATGAACATTTATAACTTAGTTATCATGTTTACTGAATAGTAGAAGGTGCAAATTAATCATAAATTCTATGTTATTTTTTAAAGCAAATTGGATGCCAAGCAAAGTTTTCAATTACATGCTTAGTCCATTGAAAAGTTACATTTGGGGTTGCATTTTTTAGAGGACGCAATTTTATTGTTTAAATGTGAGGGAGGGGGGGGGGTCCTGCTTTGCTCACTGTCGATGGTGAACGTTTTTTCATCATATGGTGGCAATAAAGATGATGATTCTCTTAACACCATTAGATATAAACGATTCGCCAAGTCAGTGACAAAGATTACATTTAATTTGTTATCACTTCCTCTAACACAAGATACAGCCCGCTTTCACAGCTTCCGAGGTTACCATCAGGTGCAGGCGTGGTTGGGTAATTACAAAGACCCTGAAGATTGGGGCTGGAAAAAATGTGGACGAATATTAATGCCAGTGCAAAGCTCAAAACCTCCAGCGCCCCCTGAGCTTATGAAATTAATATTCTGTCGATGTAAAGGGAACTGTAAAGCGATGTGTGGATGTCGGAAAGCAGGTCTCAAATGTTCCGCATCATGCCTCCATTGTTCTGGGGAAACCCGCAGCAACAAAATAGATATTTCTCAATTAATTGACGAAAATCATTTTGAAAGCGGACCGCCAACAATGACTCCACTTCTCTCTCAACAATTTAATATTGAAATCCAAGAATCCTGAGCCGTAGCCAGGCCCATCAAAAAAACTGAAAACGCAATAACGATCTCACTTTAAAATTGACCGTGGATAATGCCTACTGGGGATACCACGTAAAAATAACGCGCCTCCAGACTCTACCTCGTAGGTGGTGGGGAAAAGAGTCAATAACTATTAAATAACAATATTGAAATGTCTATAATAAAAAACATTATTATAAAAATAATTAAAAACTATGCCATATCATTGTAGGGAAAATTAGTGTTCACTTCACAGCGCTGTAAAACCCAGAATAATGAATATAATAAAAAATTGTATAATAAAAATTCTTCGATGAAAACCACTCTACAAAAATGCTCTCATTTTTTTTTAAATAAAAAAAAAATAAATTATTTGTCCAAAAATTTTTATTGTTTTTCTTTAATATCTTTGTTATTTTTGATTTTACAACAAAAAGTTACTGAACTAAAATTGTAGAGGATTCAACTTGCAATAAAAAATGTTTTTAAATATTTTTTGTATGACCAATAGTTTCCCTGATAAATGATGAAACAATTTAACCCCCTTTTACCAAGATAGGGTATGTTTTAAGAACACATTTAATTTTTATATCTAAAATTACCTTTTGAATGTATAATACTTTTCTTTGAAAGTGAAGTACGCTATTGTGATTTTACATACCTACTTACGATTTTAGAAAATACTATGCAAAAACATTTATTTTAATTTATTTTTAGAAAGGATTCTTTTTAATAACAACAAAATTAAAAACAACTACCTATAAAATTAAACAATCGGTCAGTAGTTGAGCGGCTTAAGGCGTACTGGCGCCTTAAATCGATGTGGCCAGTCCAATGTGGGATCGAATCCCGCGACCGGTAGACCGTAGATCAACTATATTCCTGGAGAGGATTAGCACTCTCCCTACGGATGAGGTAGGGTGGAAAAATATTGGCCGGGGGTCAATATGAGAGATTGACACCACCTCCCTAATTAATGAGATATTCCAGGCTCCCCTCATTCCTGTACAGAATGGTGATTAGGGTCTACCAACGTAAGTCGTTCATGGGCGCAAATGTGGCCTGCTTAATAATAATATGCCGTCCCCTCTCCCGCACATGTCTTCGACTTCTGGGCTAATCCTCGTGATTCGAATGAGAGGTTGAGATAGTATTATTAAGCAATATCTAATTTAATAATGTCAATTTATATCTTTATGAAGTATCGAAAAAAATGTATTGAATATAAACTAAGAAATTTATGTGGTACATGATATCGCTAGGATAACCTACATTTTTATATACAGGGTGTAATAGATAAGTTGTGACAAACTTTAGGAAATGCTAATTCTTGTTAAAATAATGATAAAACTTATACAACATTTTGGATATGATTTTTTAGAGATTTTTTACCATAGCAAAATCTTTCATATACTTTATTACTCAAGAACGATTTATGATACAGTCTTCCTTCTTAGTAATACTAATGTTTAGATACGAGTACACTTTAGCCTGTCCAAATGCAACTTGGATAGCCTAGACGAAGCAAAAGTTCAAAAATTATTATCATGGAAATTACGCACCATATATTATCGTCATCGAATATTTTGACCATTGAGCAAAATTATTGCTTAAGTGTATAGGCTAAAAACGACGCATTTTGTAACAATTTTATTCGACGAACAAAACTGTCGATAATTAACACATATTCTATGAAACCTCTTACGTTAACGAACAATTTTCAGTATAATTAGTTCTCAGGAACTTATGTAATCTATTAATTAGAATGTTTAAGTAAGCACAAGCTACCTCATCTTTTATTAAAGGGGTTCATAAAGTATGCAATTAACAGCTTATTTTCATTACATGAATCGTATTTGGAATCTTCGTTCTTCCGTGTATTTTTTTATTACAAAAGAAGAAAATGATCTTTTATTCAATATTTCAACTGCCTCAGGATATTATTAAGTAAATATATGTGCAAGGTCGCAATTAAGGATGTGTTTGAATGATTTTATTGATTTTTATTTGTTTAGTTGGTCGTAAATCGTATTTAAGTACTAGTTTTACCTATAGTCTGTTTGGAAATGAAAGAGAGTAATAAAACCCCGAGATAATTTTTACTCTTTTTCTAACATTTGAAAAACTGACATAATCCAAATCATTTCTGTATTTTTTCCACCGTTTATGTAGTTTGTACTTATCTTTTATTAATTTTACTGTCTGTGTGGAAAACCAAATGGGATACTGGTTTTTAATATTTTTCTTTGGGATATTCTCACTTAAAATATTATCAATTTGAGCATAAAAGTACAATGCAGATTCATCAGCATTCAAGTTATTTAACAACGCCTGCCAGTTAACAGAATTTATGAATTCGTTAATCAACTCATAGTTAGCATTGTGAAATTTATAACGACTGTAACATGATTTAGACTTAAATTCTGACTCACCAGGAATGTTTACATAAATATCTAAGGCTTTGTGATGAGGAAAATCTTCAGAAGCCAAAGGTGCATCACACCTATAAACGTTAACATTTTTATGGTGCTAAAAACGAGATCCAGCAATACATTATTGTCATTCAAAATTCCGTTAAATTGACTTAATTCCAGGAAATTGCAAATATCAACTAGGCTATATCAACTAGTGAATATTTTCATGAACAAAGATCATCTTTTGTTATAAATTTTAATATACAATGAACCAGCATAATCTTTATAAAGGATGTTCCAAACATGCATCTGCATTTTAAAAAACGTAGTTACTACAGCAAGCTGTTATACTACAGATATTAAATTTGAGTGCTATAGCAAATTGAATCAGTTTTCTTCACAAAATTTTTAAACGATTTTCTAACTTCAGACAATTTCATAGCTTAGAGAACTAAGCTATGAAATTAAGGTAGAATTGTGTAAGTACTAAAATACGAGGGTGGTGCTGGAACATACAGTATGAAAACCGTTAGCAAGGACTACGATATAATGAAGTCAAACTTGTACTTATCTATCAATCCACACATTTTCAAATGACAGATGTTGAATTTACTAAATTTGGTTGAACCCTCGAATACTACAACCCCTTGTATTATATTACACCCACTAAGTCCATAATGCAAAATTATGGGATTAAAGAGAGACCGAAAATATATGTTGAAATACGATATTCGAAATTACTGATTCTGATTCACCCATTACCGAATTCTTGGCTAGTCACGTTCTACTTTTGTTATACTTACAGCTGCTGTTCGATTACGTGTTCAACATTTAAAACTGATTTTTTCATTTTGATGTCACGTTCCGACGGATAACTTTGTTTAGCAAACCTTCCCTTACTGAGAAGCATTACATAAAGGGGGAGAGTCCTAAATATTATTATTCACAAGTTTATTGAGACAAAATATATTTTAGACATTTTGTTCCTGCTTAAAAGAATTAGATAAAATTTGTTGCCATATGGGGTTCATATAGAGCAACAATAAAATGATAAAATGTCTATCTGAAAGTAAAATCAATTAAAATATAGTAGTAGCACATTTTTTAATACTAAAACCGCTAGCTAACCATTTAATTTATTTATTGTTAAAGATTTTTTGGGATATTTTACAAAGTTTATCAATACATATTGCACAGATCATCTAATTAATTTTTCCACCAGTTTGTTTTGTGTTAAGATTGTTGTTTACAATAGCAACATTGAAAATAAGACAAAAATGTGTTTCCTTGATTATTTTGCTGCCTAGTCTCAGAAATGGAACTTTACTGATTATGAGTAGTTTTCAAAATATTGATTTATGGATCGAATAATTTTCACTTCCAACGACGTTTTTGTATCTTATACAAATACATTTAAGCTACGTTGTGATTACGTGGCTAAAATGGAGGAATGTGGTTGCTGCCTCTAAAATAGAAACCGGAGAAACAGAGAAAATTTACTAGATATACTTCTTGTGTTTTAGTTGGCTAAATACTTGATCTCTTTCCTACATATTATATCTGCCTTTATCTATGCTTCTCCTGTTATATTTAGGAAAATAATAGTGTAATCTATAAACATGTAATATAGATTTAGAATAATCCCAAGGTATAAAATTAGATCGATGGAAAGAAGATATTATAAAACAGTTCAAGTAATTCTGTAAATTTCGCAAACTAAAGAAATATGCCTCAAAATTGTTTTTATCATTTTTTTTAATTGAAACTAATAATTACGTATAGACTGAGTCATGCTGTACTGATACTCATCAGTACTCATCACTGCATGAAATTTCTATTTTATAATATTTTTAAATAACTGCTTCTAAAAATATTATAAATTAGAACTCTGAAGTGATATACACTTAAAATGTATACTTAAAGTGGCAGAAACTAAAAATATCTAATTCTTTAGTTACATTCTTCAAACAAGTGGCCAATTGAACTACTTATCAACTTTTACGCAACTTAAAGGAGGTAGCAACGCTACAATAACATTGTTTCGCCACTTTACTTTAATTCGCCATAACCTCAAAATTGCAATATATGTAGTTCATGTCACAATCTCACATCTCGCGTATTTTTATATCTAGTTTATATGAACAATGAGTTTTAAAATAGTGTCTATAACAAAGAAAAAAGATATTTGTTTCTGTACCGTTCCATACCAGTGGAAAAATGACGGAACATTATTCTGGCCAGAACATTTAAACTATTCTTAAAGACAAGCTTTAAAACGCAATCCAAAAAGTGTTCCCGGTGACACTAGATCTTCGCTTAGGTGCATTTTAAAATTCTCAGATTTATGAAATTTTAAGGATGCTCTTCAACTCGAAAAACGATAATGTTTAAGAGTTGTACATTATGGAGATGTGGTAGATATACCCCCTTTAGATCTTCCTTCAGTTTCTCACATTCTTTATATAGGCGTTTCGGGTTAAGATAGGTAGGTATATTGAAACCAGTTTCAAAATATCTAATCAAGATTCGATTTTGATGAGGCTTGCACCAGTATTCTCAGAAAAAAATCTAAATTCCAGGATGCCCTAAATCATATTGTTTGGCACAAATACTCTAAGGTTTAAAACATAAAGAGAACAAAATAAATGGGCATCCTAGAAGCGGAGAATTACTTTTTTAATTTATATACACTTTGTGAAAATAATTGATAATAATTTTGTAAATTTGGAACTAAGAAAGTGCGTTTAAGTTAAAGTCTGCTTAAAAAGCCGCTTACGTTATAATAGTATTAGGCGATGAGATACGAAGCAGGTGAAGATAGAAGATATAAGGAAAGTCGGACGGTGCTGCACTAGCGCAACGATCGAGTTGACTCGAGTTGACTTGCACCTAGCGTGGTCCCTTAATGTCACATATGTTTTAGGTCGAAGTCTAAATTTTCTGGTTATTTCAGTATCATATCAAATGATGATACGGGATGCAATTACGAAAAATGTGGGCGTTAAGTTTTTTTCCTAACAGAGTTGGCCGAACTGCGTGAACACCAAAATGTTCGTGACCGACCCTATTCTAGACTGTACTGGATTCATTGATAAATTTATAGATTTCATAATTTAAATGCGTTACAACAAGCTTGAACTTTAAAACAGGATATGAAACAATCCAGTACAGTTTTTTACGATTAATAATAAGTAATTAGTATGCATGTTATAAATATTGTTTAGTAAGTAGTTTTCAGTAAAAGTAATTTAAGTTCATTCCTTAAAATGGGTAGTTGTCATGTAGACTTACTAGTAGAAGCTTACAATAGATATTTGTTAGGAACATGCGAACATTGCTTCCTGCCTCCTCTCACCGAAGAACCTGAGCCCTGGTAGCAGGGACATTACATAGCGATCCTGCTAGTTCGGTGTGGAAGTTTGGTAAATTCTAAATACAAATAAAAGTTATAAAAGGGAACAAAAATGGGTAGCAGTCAATCAAAAAAGGAAGTTATTATAAGTCAAGCAGGAAATAGTGTTTAACGAAATGTACGTTTAATGCAGTATCACTAGGGCAGAAGATATTAACAATAGTGCGAGGACTAATATTTGCAATTATAATGGTGTTCTGTTGGTTACAAGTCAAGAAAACTTTGGAGAAGAAGATACGATGAGAAATTACCAGAAGTCAGAATCTACAGAGTGTATAGTGTGCGAAGTGTAACCGAGAGTGTAACTGTGTCGATATAAGTGAGAACTAATTGCAGCTGATAAATAAGGAACTGCAACAATTCATTCAGTGTTCGAACAGTTAAGGAGCTTTCAAGGTAATATTAAGAAGGAACCCCAGCATTGTCGATAATTGTTGGATAGAGTACATAAATTAATAATAGAGTTAGGGAAATTAGAAAATAGTTTTACTGAGTTAAGAGATGAATATAATAAGCTATTTAGGAAACCTGAGGAAAAACAAGTAAAATAATATGTTAGGGTAATTGAAAACAGTATTAAGTCACTTAATATTTTAGTAAATAGATTAGAAGAAATAATTAAGTCTAAAACGTATGAAATCGAAATTGAAAGAAATTTAGTAGAAACAACTGGGAATAGTTCAAAATCGGCAGCATCTTTATTGCCTAGAATGGATGACACTGAAGATGTTACAAACAATTAATCGATGCAATTTAATTATATAACTAGAAAGGTGGCAAGTCGGCTATCGCCGACTTGACCTTTCTTGGGATGGTGGACACCGGATATTTTCATTAGTATAGTTTTTCTGCAGACCATTGCGAAGAGTTTCAGAAAAAGAAATTTTTAAATTCATGAATTTTGAGGATTATTTGAGAATGGTTCGATTTTTTTAAACATCCTGTATTGTTCTCATTAAAATAGTTTCCATATAGACCATTGTTAAAAGTTTCATCAAAGAAATATTTCCATGACAGTTTCAATTATCGCAGGTGCAGATCAGCAGTATGATCTGTTCTTTTATTTAACATTTATCAAAATTGTTAAATACATTAGTTATGCTTTTCTGTTTTTTATCAATTATCGTAGGCGCAGATCAGCAGTATGATCTGTTCTTTCATTTAACACTTCTTAAAATTTTTGTTTATAATATTATGCACTCTTGTATTTTTATCACTATCAATTGTCGTAGGTGCAGATCAGCAGTATGATCTGTTCTATTATTTAACACTTCTCAAATTGTCTATCTTTTATCAATTATCGTAGATGCAGATCAACAGTAGAGAATGGTTCGGTTTTTTTAAACACCCAGTATTTTTTCATTAGTATATTTTTCCTACAGAACATTGTAAAAGGTTTCATAAAAAAAAATTTCAATTCCAGGAATTTTGAGGACTTTTAGAGAACGGTTTGGTTTTGTTAAACACCCTGTATTTGCTCATTAGTATAACTTTTTTACAATCGTGAAAAGTTTCATAAAAAAAAATTAAAATCCATAAATTTTGTGGATCTAGAGAATGGTTCTTTATTTTACACCCTGTATTTTTTCATAAGTACGTGTTTATATATACATAATAATACCAAAGTATGTATTTTTTATAGTTTTTTTACAAACTATTTTAAAAAATTTCATCACAAATCAAAAAAGAATTTTCAATTCCAGGTTTTAAGGATTTTTAGAATGATTCGATTTTTTTAAACATCCAGTATTTTTTAATTAGTATAGTTTTTCTGCAGACTATTGCGATAAGTTTTATATAAAAAGTTTAATTCCATGTATTTTGAGGATTTTTAGTGAATGGTTAGGTTTTTTTAAACACTCTATATTTTTTCATCATTACAGTTTTTTTATAGCCAATTGTGAAAAGTGTCTACAAAAAAAAATATTAATTCCATAAATTGCGAGGATTTCAAGAGAATGGTTCGGTTTCGGTTAAACACCCAGTATTTTTTCATTAGTATGGTTTTTCTGCAGACTATTGCGATAAGTTTCATAAAAAAAAAATGAATTCCATGAATTTTGAGGATTATTAGACAATGGTTCGGTTTTTTTAAACACCCTGTATTATTTCATTATTACAGTTTTTTTACATTCTATTGTGAAAGGTGTCTACAAAAAAAATATATTAATTCCTTAAATTTTGATGATTTTTAGGGAATGGTTCGTTTTTTTTAAATATCCTGTATTTTTTCAGTAGGGTAGATTTTTGCAGCCTTTTGTGAAAAGTTTTGTAAAAAAAATTTTTTAATTCCATGAATTTCGAGGATATCAGAGAATGGTTCGGTATTTTTAAACACCCAGTATTTTTTCATTATTACAGTTTTTTTTACAGCCTATTGTGAAAGGTGTCTAAAAAAAGAAATATTAATTCCACGAATTTTGAGGATATTTAGAGAATGGTTCGGTTTTTTTAAACACCCAGTATTTGTTTATTAGTATAGTCTTTTTGCAGACTATTGCGATAAGTTTCATAAAAAAAATTTAATTCCACGAATTTTGAGAATTATTAGAAAATGGTTCGGTTTTGTAAAACGCACTGCATTTTTTTAATAAGGGTAGTTTTTTTGCAGCCTATTGTGAAAGGTGTCATAACAAAAATATTAATTCCATAAATTTTGAGGATTTTTAGGAAATGGTTCGGTTTTTTGTAAACACCCAGTAGTTTTTTAATTAGTAAAGTTTTCTTACAGACCATTGTGAAAAGTTTCATTAAAAAATATTCCATGAATTGTGAGGATTCTTAGAGAATGGTTTGGTTTTGTTAAACACCCTGTATTTTTTCATTATTACAGTTTTTTTTACAGCCTATTGTGAAAGGTGTCTACAAAAAGAAATATTAATTCCACGAATTGTGAGGATTTTTAGAGAACGGTTCGGTTCTCTTAAACACTGGATATTTTCATTAGTATATATATTTTTTTTAACAGCCTATTGCAAAAAGTGTTTACAAAAAAAAAATTAATTCCACGAAATTTGAGGATTTCAAGAGAATGGTTCGGTTTTTTAAAACCCCCCATATTTTTAATTAGTATAGTTTTTCTGCAGACTATCGCGAAGAGTTTCAGAAAAAAAAGGAATTTTTAAATCCACGAATTTTGAGGATTTTTAGATAAGGGTTCGGTTTTTTTAAACACCCCGTATTTTTTTCGATAATTAGTGCGGTAAGAGACCCCCGACTGAAGTTTCGTAAAAAAAAAATTTCAGTTCCCTTAATTTTGAAATTTTTTTAGCGTTCGACATTTTTCCAACACTTTGTATATAAAACGGTCTTTCGCACGTCAGACGACCCCTCCGAAGCGAAAAAACCGAAAATTTCCTCGAACCTGTAATTTTTATTTTTTTCTCGTCAATTTTTATTGGAACACCGACGACACGCGAAGCGCCTCGAAAAATTTGAAGAGCGCCACATTGCTGACGTCACTGTTACCCCGTCTCGGTCTTGGATTTATGCAAATTTCGATACAAAAACGACCTCAAAACCCAGCGCTCGCATAACAGAAAGTATCTAGAGACTTCAAATTTACCGTTTTCGGCCTTCGGGGGGCTCCGATCGGCCCATTTAGCAAAATTTCCTATGTTTTAATCTGAACTGTCACCACTCGTCGTTTGACGTTTCTGAAGGTTGCGCTCCCAGCGGAGTGCAGTCTACCAAATTTTCTATATTTTCGCTATAAAATCGAATTTTAAACCCGGATCTGAGGCACGCGGGATATTGTAGAAGGTTCAAAGTTTACGTTTCGATATGGCTTTATGAAAATAAAGAGGTACTTACTTTGGAGAATGTAATCGTTTTGAAATTTTTGTGATGTCGGCCATTTGCCTTCCTCTTCCTTCCCGTCTCGGTCGTTATTTTTGCACGTTTCCATCTAAAAACGAACTCAAAACCCAGCTCTCGCATAACAGAAAGTATCTAGAGACTTTAAATTTACCTTTTCTGGCCTTTGCGGGCCTCCGATCGGCCTGTTTAGCGAAATTTCTTACGTTTTCTTGGGAGATGTCACCGCATCGCACCGTCGGGCTCGAAGTTTGACGTTTCTGAAGGCCGATCGTCGGGCGAACGTGCGTGGACGCATATTTTCACTATTTTCGCTATAAAATCGAATTTTAAACCCAGATCTGAGGCACGCGGGATATTGTAGAAGGTTCAAAGTTTAGGTTTCGATATGGCTTCGTGGAAAGGAATGCGGGAAAATACGAAAATATCGAATCCGAAATAGTTTGACGTCTAAATATATTTCGCACTGAACAACTGACGTTTCTCCGATTCCCTGCCGATAAGCTATATCCATCTCACTTTTGTCTCGTTTCCTCGCGAAAATCGCAAACCGGCGTCCGCGGACCTCCGGAAAAACGCAAAATTCGCCCCGAAAAAAGTAAAAAGAACCCACCAAAATACGCCTACCGGACAACCGAAGGACCGAACTCGACCCCGCGCACCCGGACCCGCCGCCGCGGGGCTCGCGAAAAAAGCCTTTGTGGCGGCAAAATGCCACTTTTTCGCACCTCCGGTGGGAGCGAGAAAAAACAACGGATTTTAATATATAAGAACTAGAAAGGTGGCAAGTCGGCTATCGCCGACTTGACCTTTCTTGGGATGGTGGACACCGGATATTTTCATTAGTATGGTTTTTCTGCAGACCATTGCGAAGAGTTTCAGAAAAAGAAATTTTTAAATCCATGAATTTTGAAGATTATTTGAGAATGGTTCGGTTTTTTTAAACACCCTGTATAGTTCTCATTAAAATAGTTTCCATATAGACCATTGTTAAAAGTTTCATCAAAGGAGTATTATACTTCCATGACAGTTTCAATTATCAGCAGTATGATCTGTTCTTTAATTTAATACATTTTAAAATTTTTGGTTATAATATTATGCACTCTTGTATTTTTATCACTATCAATTGTCGTAGGTGCAGATCAGCAGTATGATCTGTTCTTTCGTTTAACACTTCTTAAAATTTTTGTTTATAATATTATGCACTCTTGTATTTTTATGACTATCAATTGTCGTAGGTGCAGATCAGCAGTATGATCTGTTCTTTTATTTAACATTTCTCAAAATTGTTAAATACATTAGCTATGCTTTTCTGTTTTTTATCAATTATCGTAGGCGCAGATCAGCAGTATGATCTGTTCTTTCATTTAACACTTCTTAAAATTTTTGTTTATAATATTATGCACTCTTGTATTTTTATCACTATCAATTGTCGTAGGTGCAGATCAGCAGTATGATCTGTTCTATTATTTAACACTTCTCAAATTATCTATCTTTTATCAATTATCGTAGATGCAGATCAGCAGTAGAGAATGGTTCGGTTTTTTTAAACACCCAGTATTTTGTCATTAGTATATTTTTCCTACAGAACATTGCAAAAAGTTTCATAAAAAAAAAATTTAAATTCCATAAATTTTGTGGATCTAGAGAATGGTTCTTTATTTTACACCCTGTATTTTTTCATAAGTATGTGTTTATATACACATAATAATACCAAAGTATGTATTTTTTATAGTTTTCTTACAAACTATTGTAAAAAATTTCATCACAAATCAAAAAAGAATTTTCAATTCCAGCTTTTAAGGATTTTTAGAATGATTCGATTTTTTTAAACATCCAGTATTTTTTAATTAGTATAGTTTTTCTGCAGACTATTGCGATAAGTTTTATAAAAAAAAGTTTAATTCCATGTATTTTGAGGATTTCAAGAGAATGGTTCGGTTTTTTTAAACACCCAGTATTTTTTCATTAGTATGGTTTTTCTGCAGACTATTGCGATAAGTTTCATAAAAAAAATTAATTCCATGAATTTTGAGGATTATTAGACAATGGTTCGGTTTTTTTAAACACCCTGTATTATTTCATTATTACAGTTTTTTTACAATCTATTGTGAATGGTGTCTACAAAAAAACTATATTAATTCCTTAAATTTTGATGATTTTTAGGGAATGGTTCATATGTTTTAAACATCCTGTATTTTTTCAGTAGGGTAGTTTTTTGCAGCCTTTTGTGAAAACTTTTGTAAAAAATTTTTTTTAATTCCATGAATTTCGAGGATATCAAGAGAATGGTTCGGTATTTTTAAACACCCAGTATTTTTTCATTATTACAGTTTTTTTTACAGCCTATTGTGAAAGGTGTCTAAAAAAGAAATATTAATTCCACGAATTTTGAGGATATTTAGAGAATGGTTCGGTTTTTTTAAACACCCAGTATTTGTTCATTAGTAGTCTTTTTGCAGACTATTGCGAAAAGTTTCATAAAAAAAAATTTAATTCCATGAATATTGAGGATTATTAGAAAATGGATCGGTTTTGTAAAACACCCTGCATTTTTTTAATAAGGGTAGTTTTTTTGCAGCCTATTGTGAAAGGTGTCATAACAATCAAATATTAATTCCATGTATTTTGAGGATTTTTAGGGAATGGTTCGGTTTTTTGTAAACACCCAGTAGTTTTTTAATTAGTAAAGTTTTCTTACAGACCATTGTGAAAAGTTTCATTAAAAAATATTCCATGAATTGTGAGGATTTTTAGAGAATGGTTTGGTTTTGTTAAACACCCTGTATTTTTTCATTATTACAGTTTTTTTACAGCCTATTGTGAAAGGTGTCTACAAAAAGAAATATTAATTCCACGAATTGTGAGGATTTTTAGAGAATGGTTCGGTTCTCTTAAACACTGGATATTTTCATTATATTTTTTAACAGCCTATTGCAAAAAGTGTTTACAAAAAAAATTTTTAATTCCACGAAATTTGAGGATTTCAAGAGAATGGTTCGGTTTTTTTAAACCCCCTGTATTTTTTATTAGTATAGTTTTTCTGCAGACTATCGCGAAGAGTTTCAGAAAAAAAAAGGAATTTTTAAATCCACGAATTTTGAGGATTTTTAGATAAGGGTTCGGTTTTTTTAAACACCCCGTATTTTTTTCGATAAGTAGTGCGGCAAGAGACCCCTGACTGAAATTTCGTAAAAAAAAAATTTCAGTTCCCTTAATTTTGACATTTTTTTAGCGTTCGACATTTTTCCAACACTTTGTATATAAAACGGTCTTTCGCACGTCAGACGACCCCTCCGAAGCGAAAAAACCGAAAATTTCCTCGAACCTGTAATTTTTATTTTTTTCTTGTCAATTTTTATCGGAACACCCCGTACATCGAGCTTTTTTGAGTCGCACTGTATATACGTGAAGCGCCTCGAAAAATTTGAAGAGCGCCACATTGCTGACGTCACTGTTACTCCGTCTGGGTGCGGATTATGCAAATTTCGATACAAAAACGACATCAAAACCCAGCGCTCGCATAACAGAGAGTATCTAGAGACTTCAAATTTACCGTTTTCGGCCTTCGGGGGGCTCCGATCGGCTCATTTAGCGAAATTTCCTGTTTTAATCTGAACTGTCACCCAGTCGCCGTTTGACGTTTCTGAAGGGCGTGAGAATTTTCGCTATTTTCACTATAAAATCGAATTTTCAACCCAGATCTGAGGCACGCGGGATATTGTAGAAGGTTCAAAGTTTACGTTTCGATATGGTTTTATGGAAATAAAGGGGTACTTACTTTGGAGAATGTAATCGTTTTGAAATTTTTGTGATGTCGGCCATTCGCCTAACTTTTCGTTCTCGTCTTGGTTGTTATTTTTGCACATTGCCATCTAAAAACGAACTCAAAACCCAGCGCTCGCATAACAGAGAGTATCTAGAGACTTTAAATTTACCTTTTCTGACCTTTGCGGGCCTCCGATCGGCCCATTTAGCGAAATTTCTTACGTTTTCTTGGGAGATGTCACCGCATCGCACCGTCGGGCTCGAAGTTTGACGTTTCTGAAGGCCGATCGCCGGACAAACGTGCGTGGACGCATATTTTCACTATTTTCGCTATAAAATCGAATTTTACACCCAGATCTGAGGTACGCGACACATTGTAGAAGGTTCAAAGTTTACGTTTCGATATGGCTTTGTGAAAAGGAATGCGGGAAAATACGAAAATATCGAATCCGAAATAGTTTGACGTCTAAATATATTTCGCACTGAACAACTGACGTTTCTCCGATTCCCTGCCGATAAGCTCCGCCCGCGCTATATCCATCTCACTTTTGTCGCGTTTCCTCGCGAAAATCGCAAACCGGCGTCCGCGGACCTCCGGAAAAACGCAAAATTCGCCCGGAAAAGAGTAAAAAGAACTCGTCAAAATACGCCTACCGGACAACCGAAGGACCCGACCGGGCTTCGCGCCCTCGTGCTCGCCGCTGCGCGGCTCGCCTCAAAAGCCTTTGTGGCGGCAAAACGCCACTTTTCGACCCCTCCGGAGGGAGCGAGAAAAAACAACGGATTTTAATATATAAGAATGAATTCTTAAATAATGCCGGGAAAAATCTTTTAATAAATTATGTTTTAAAAATTAAAATAAATGCAAAACTTCGATTAGAAAAGCAGTATAATAGTGTTGATGAGTTGACACGTGCTATGAAACATCATTTAATAACTAAAAAATCAGCGGCGGCTATGTCTACTCAATTGCATAGTGTGAAACAACACAGTAAAACATGAATATGCCAAAATTGTAGAACAACTATTCATAAATTTAATTACCTAACTTTGGTAGAAGCGGAAGATGATGATAATGCTATGACAGTTCTGTAAATTAAAAGATGCGATTAATAGTTCTAAAGAAGAAGAATTAATAAAAACCTGTAACGATTCTCAAGTAAGTAACTAATTTGTTTCATACGCGGACTATTCAAAATTTCGGTAGAGGTAACAGAAACGATAGCACAAGAAGATTGAACTCAAATTATTATAGTTATAGAGGTAACAGACATAATTCATATCGGAAAAACAATCAAAATCAAAATGTAAGCTGTTTAAAGCAAAACCAAGGTCGAGGTCGTCAATTTTCGCAACGTCGTCCAGTAAACAATAACAGAGGTAGATATTCGAGACGTTGGGCTTATTTTGCTGGAAATGTGGTACAGCTGGTAATAGTAGTAGTGACTTGCATAAGGTAGAAAATAATAGCAATAACTTTTTTCGAGTCGAAATAGAATAATACATTGCATGTAAATATGAATATGGAATGAACTATTTATATGTACGGTATGGAGCGAATGAATTAAAATTTTTGTGTGATACAGAAGCTTGTATTAGTTGTTTATTTCGTGATTACGTTAACGATATGGATAAAATAGATACATCTAAGATTATTAAAATTAAAGGAATTGCGGGTTCAACTCATACAGTTGGCTCAGCAAAAATTTCATTTAATATAAGCAATTAATTAATAAATCATGAATTTTGTATTGTTGGCAAATTTGATTCTAATATACAAGGTGTATTAGGTTCGGATTTCTTTTCAAACATGATGCTATTATTGATTTTGAGGAATTGTTGTTTTCATCTAATATCACTGACATTTTAGACTCATTGAGATTTAGATTCTGAAAGTCGACCAATTACTGCGTTTACTACAGATAGAGGTCAATTTCAAATGAAAAGACTAGCAATTTAAGGCTAATAAATGTAGCAATGTCCGGTCTTAATTACGATTCATGCTTTATTTATTTAGACGATTTGATAGTTTTTGGAAATTCATTACAAAATCACAACAAAAACTTAGTAAAAGTGTTCAAAAGACTTAGACAAGTAAATTTAAAACTTAATCCTAATAAATGTGAGTTTTTAATAAGAAAAAATGTTATATTTAGGCCATGTTATATCGTCAGAGGGTATTTCAGATGAAACAAAATGTTTTGTTGCGTTTGCTAATTATTGTAGAAAGTTAATTAAAAATGTCGCCGAAATTGCACAACCTTGTCTCGGAAAAATAAAATATTTCAGTGGTTCGATGAATGTCAGAACTCTTTTGACACACTAAGACACGCACTGTTAAACCCACTCCTTCTGCAATATCCAAATTTTTCAGAAAATAACGAATTTATACTTCGAGTTGACACTAGTGCATACGTATTGGCAGCAGTGTGATCAAACTCAGATGATAGACCTGTTGCATTTGCATCTAGAACTTTAAACTAAGTAGAAAAAATATAGTACGGTACATAAGGAAATGCTTGCATTAGATTGGTCCATGAAACACTTTGGACCATACTTATTCTGTAGAAAGTTTAAAGTCTTGACGGATCATATGGATCGGTCAGTGGTCACGCGGTTTAAGGCATCAGTACTTGAATCGGGGTGACTATAGATCGCTGTGGGTTCGACCCCCGCAGCCGGTAGACCTTATATAAGCTATATTTGTGGAGAGATTGGCACTCTCTATGCGAGTATGGTAGGGTGGAAGAATGTTAGCTTGGATCAATGTGAGAGATTGATACCGGTTGACATTTGACTACCCCCCTAATTAATGAAGTTTTTCAGGTTTCCCTCATTCTTGCACTGAATGGTGGCCTATCAACGTAAGTCGTTCCTGGGCGCAAATGCGGCCTGCTTAATAAAAATAATATACCGCCCCCTCTCCCGTACAAGACTTTTGGGCTAATCCTCGTAATTAAAATGAGGAGTAGAGATATTATCATAGACCTCTAGTATACTTATTTAGTATGACAGGTCCATCAAGCAGCGAAATTTAGATTAGTTTTAGAGGAATACGACTTTTCATTACATCATGTCAAGGGTACAGAGAACTGTGCTTTATCTCGTATTGTCATTGATTCTAGTGAATTAAAAGAAATGAGTAGTAGAGAAAATGAAAGGATGAATGTTATGACAACGGCGCAAAGCAGAAACAAAAATAAACCGGAACAAGAAAGAAATAATGCTAGTACATCGATAATCAATGGGTTTGATCACCCCACTGTTGTCGAAGTATTAAAACAACCAGAACAGACGGTAGAACTTCGTCTATTATTAGAAATGGAATTTGATAATAAAGTTAAAAATAAAAAGCAAGGTATACATAAACAAATAAATAACTTCATTTATGATAAAGATTCTCAAATAATATATACTAAACAAAATCACCGATCAGCGTCTGACCTAGGTACCTACATTGCTGAGGGATTTGGAAAAAATATGCACAGAAAATAATATTTCAAAAGTATTTATTATGAGAAATAAGAATAGTGTTAAATTTTTACGTCAGTAAAACATTTTAAAATTAAATTAATTAGTAAAAGATTTAGAGCGTATAAATAATAAAGAACTAAGACAATTAATTCTAAATGATTTTCATACGTTACCAACAGGAGGACACGCGAATATAAATCGTATGTACAACAATTTTAAAAGAAAATATTTTTAGCAAAAACTGAAATAGGACGTTGAGGGATTTATCAAAAGGTGTGGTGACTGTCAAAAATGTAAATATTAAAAGCCTAATAAAGAACCTATGATAATAACCCCGACAACCTCATCAGCTTTCCAAACAAATTTTCTCGATCTAGTTGGTCCTTTACCTACAGATAGTGAACAAAATAAATATATTTGAACAATTTAGTGTGACCTTACAAAATTCATAGAAGCATACCCAATACCCGACAAAGAATCTATCACAGTTGCGCAAGCTTTTGTAGAAAACTGTATATTAAGGTTGAAGCAGTAACGGATTTAGGTTCAGAGTATACGTCAAGTACGTTTCAAGAAGCATGCAAATTATTAAATATTAAACACTTAAAGTCAACAGCTTACCACCATCAAACGTTAGGAAGCCTTGAAAATTCACATAAACATTTGAATGCATATTTACGCATACGACTAGCAAAAGAAGCAAACAACTGGAATTCGTGGATATCTTATTAGTGTTTTTCATATAACAATACGGTCCACACTTCAACACTTTATATGCTTCATGAGTTTTTGGCACACCGGGTAGAATTCCATCAAATATTGAAAACAGAATCGATTCCTTATATAACTGATAATTACCCAGCAAGTTAAAATTTCGATTACAAACAGCTTGGAATGATGCAAGATCTAATTTATTAGCTGTAAAATTGTAAAATAAGTTATAAAATAGGAGATATGGTGTTAGCTACTAATGAAAATAAAAGCAACAAAATGGACACGCTTTTTAAAGGCCCTTATAAAATGTAAGAATATAAGGGTTGCAATATAGTTATAGATGTAAATAATAAACATATAGAAATACATAAAAACACGGGTATTATAATTAAGTAGATAGAACAATTATAGATGTAGGATATAGAAAAAAAAATGGTGTAAAATTTTATTTTTCTTTCTTTTCATGGTAGGTGTACTGAATTCGTTGATAAATTTATAGACTTCATAATTTAAATGCGTTACAATAAGTTTGAACTTTAAAACAGGATATGAAACAGTCCAGCACAGCTTTTTACGATTAATAATAAGTAATTAGTATGCATGTTATAAATATTGTTTAGTAAGTAGTTTTCAGTAAAGGTAATTTAAGTTCATTACTCCAAATAGGTAGTTGTAATTTAGACTTACTAGGAGAAGGTTAAAATAGATTAGTCAGGAAAATGTGAGTTTGTTTTGCTTCCTCCCTCCTCTCACCGAAGAACCTGACCCTTGGTAGCAGAAACAATACAAGACGTACTGTGACAAATGTGTATGTAGCTTTAAGCATAACCTTTTGCGCCAGGTGGTGGTTAGAATTTGCTTGAAGGTGCCTATCAGTAGGCTTGTTCTCACAAGAGTCAGGGATTGGTTTGAAATTGTTAGAAATATTCGACCAATTAAGCTGTGGATGTTTTCTCAGTGTATTTAACTCAGGAAATAATTGGACGAATACTTCTGACAGTTTCAAACTGGTCCCGGACTCTTATCGAACCAGACCTAGTATGGGTAAATTTTCTGAAAACACTTTGGGATACTCGACACTATGGGATTCCATTTACCAAAACATTGAGAACAATATTTCCTCCTTTTCTTCCTCCATGGTGAATCTGATATTCCGGTGACGGTTGTTTAAATGGTTGAAAGAACCATGTGATCAAACAATGAACGTGACATCTACAATTGGTGCACTGGTTTAAGTTCAACCGTATCCAATGCTTTCCACATGAAGTAACATAGAATGACCTAATGTTTAAATAGGAACATTTCATATTCATTGCTTGTTACGTATTTGTCTTATCTTTAGTTTAATTATGAGTTAATTATTATTAGTTTACTTTTCAAAATAATCCGCGTCCTGTATTTTCAAAGTAACTAAAAACTTATCTATTTTTGTTCTTTTTCTTTGATTTGCGCGGACAGAATGAGATGAGTTTTTTTTGCGATCTCGCTCCAGAAATTTCCAGTCAGTTGTTAATTAGCTTTTGAATAATTCTAACCGTTCTTGGTGAAAACCAGTGTTTTATGTCACCGCTTTACGCAGTTTCTATTTCCTATAAATCCTTTTTTCCTGCTTCGAAGAACGATCGACATCAGAGGACCTTCTCCGACGTACCCACGGCAAGATTTCTTGGTAAGTCGCTTTTACTACTCACTCATTCTTATTGAAAAATTACGGGCAGTCCGCTATTCTCTCGCTGATATTGATTTATTTTTATTTTTGACGCAAACAGAACATTGCTAAAGCTTCTTAAGTGGATAATTAACCACCCTGTATATCCATGTATGTAGGTATTAGACATATATACTTAGTTAATTTTTTTCAAATACATGTTTAATCGGTTGGTTTTGAGAACAACGAGATTTTAACAACTGACGTCTCGTCGATGGAATGTAATGAACTATTTCTCTTACAATCAACTATTAACTAAACCAATTATACAAAGGTGATATCATAGCACATCTGCAAATCTGTTGATTAATAAAAATAAAACGCTAACAACTGTATACATCACCAGAAAAAACAGCATAAATATGTCGAAAAAGCATCTATGGAAAAATGGGGTTATGGAGAAAATCTTACAGTTTCCTCAAGCACAACGTCAAGTCTAACGCCGCTACTAACCAACTATTGTTTACTCGAACTGTCCTAGAAATTAAATTAAAACTTTACCACACCTACTAGAAAACAACAGAAAAAACAAACATTGAAGCAGGCAGCATTCTTAAAACGAAGAAAAAACAGTTGTTTTACTATTTGCTGTAGAACGTTTTATAATTCTCACTTCTTTTCACAGAAGTCAGGAAATAGTTTCAACTGTTAGAAATATTCAACCAGTTAAGTAGTAGATGTGTTCTCAGTGCATTTAACTCAGTAGTTGGACGAATACTGGTTTCAAACTGATCCCTGTCTCTTGTCGAAACAGACCTAGTATGGGTAAGTTTACTGAAAATACTATGGGATTCTCGACGTTGGATTACATTTACCAAAATATTGAAATCAATGTTTCCTCCTTTTCTTCCTCCATGATGAACCTGATATTCCAGCGACGGCTGTTTATACAGTGGCGTAGCCAGAAATTTGACAAGGGGGGTTCAGTGAACAAAGTATTTCAAACTAGATTTTTTTAATAAAGAAAATAAATAATTTTTAATAAATTAAAGCAATATAAAGTAAATAAAAAAACAATCTCATCATAAACATGTCATTAATAATCAGGTACGAACAATATATTGTAAGGTTGCCTTAGGAGATCTAGTTCACTGAGCGTGTTGCTAAATTTTGGCGAATAGAGTGATTGAGGGTTTGTAGTGAGACATTACCAATATGACCAACCCAACCTATGGGGGGGTTTTTGACTACCAACCCCCCCCCCCGTGGCTACGCCACTGTGTTTAAATGATTGAAAATAACCGGTAGGCGTATCATTCCCATATCACCAAACAATTAAAATATAGTAGTAGCACATTTTTTAATCCTAAAACCACTAGCTATTTAATAGTTATTGATGTGATGTCACAATGCGCCGATGCGTCACAATGTCAGAATAATTATTCTTAATCTGAATGTTTAGGCACCAAGTGAGTTTGCTAAAGCATTTTGAGGACCTTTTAAAAAGTTTATCAATACAAATTCCACAGATCATCTAATTAATTTTTCAGGCAGTTTGTTTTGTGTTAAGATTATTGTTTCCAGCAGCTACATTGAAAATAATACGAAAATATGTTTTTCTCCAAATGACAATAAAAGCATATTTGTATTTATTGTATGTGTGTATTTTTTTGCCTAGGCAGAAAAACATAAAACTAGTTTTATTACATTACAACTACAAACTACAACAGGAAATTTATGGCGAATTCTAAACAATTGTTTAGTACAATTGAGTTTTCTTCACTTCTCTCCATTTTCGTAAAATTAACAATATTATCCACAATATTTGAAACTCCGGAAACGCCTGAAAATATTTTATTTCCGATGTTCGACTTGATTAGCAAGTCCTCGATATAGCCCTCCCGCGACTGCAGAAGACTCCATTCCTCATGTTGCTTCAACATTGTTATGTCCCTGCCAGAATGCACCAGCAACGTGACCGAAATTCTGCGATAGCAGTGTCCAGTATACCCTTTCGCATAGGCTAGTTTCAGAAAAGTAACAATTTCTTGTGGCATTTTACCGAACTTGTGAATGCCAAGAAATTGTTATGCTTTACCGTTCGCATACTTTTAGAGGAAACGCCGATTATTCAAATTCGAAGGTCTGGAGGCTGCATATTTTCTATAAATGCTTAAATATTCCGTTACTACAAAAGATCTTCATTTCTTGATCTTAGTATTTGGTAGCATAATTAGAAATTTGTCGACCATATCATTTATATCAACTGTTTTCATTTGTAAAAGCTCATCATATCTACAAGCTCCAGCAACTGCAATAATAAGTACAACATAAAATATAAGTTGAAAAATAGTTCCCTAATTCATAATAGACAATTTTGAGTATATTTCTACCTTCGTGTTCAAATATAGTTCATCTGGGGCCTCTGATATACATTTTTTTGATTTCTTCTCTTTGAAAAACGGGATTTTCTTGCATAAAAACCATATGACTGTCGTTTCAAAAAAGCTCGTAACCAGATATTTTGCCAAGTCAATGTTATTTTTTATATTGAGGGTAGCTTTCAACATCGAAAAGGTAGACCATAACTTTAAAAGCTTGATTTTCTTTTAAATATCAGAAAAATAGGCAATCGTGACATTTTCAGAGAAAGATTCTACGTTTTTCTTCTGTCTGTACGTTAGTTCATATACAGTTCATGACTTTTCCGGTAATAGATTTAATTCCACAGCTCCCGCCAGGCCTCTTATCTCAGGTGGTGTGAATATTCATAACTCATCCTCACTTTCAATTACATTCCAAACAGTTACTTGACAATTTTTTAAAATTGACAATGACATTAAAGTAAACACAAACAATTCAACAAACATCTATCAGAGATAAATATAGTAACGAAAAGCCATATTTGGATATTGATAATAAAACGCAATTAATAAATATATAAAAGACGATTTTGCGTGAAATTATAACAAATATGGAAAAAAATTATATGCTTCACTATACAGAAAAAAAGATTCAATGCCTTGTCAGGTTTCCAAGCCTCGGCTACGAAATCCCAGAAGCGGCATTAAATTTTGTGCTTTCTGCCTAGTGAAACAAGTAACTATTCCTTGACTATTTTGCTGCCTAGTCTGAAAATTGAATTTTGCTGACTGATTAGTTTTCAAAACATTGATTTATGGGTCGAATAATTTTCAGGATGGTTGTCACGTTTCGACAGACATACCGCTCTCTTCTTCAGAAGGAGCTCCGAAACTAAAGTTTACGTCCGTTGGTGTGCATTTATACAAGTGTGGTTCTGTGACTGTGAAATATTGGACGGATCATTATAAGGCTACCTAAAATTGAGGAAACAATCTGCAGCCTATCTAACCTATACAAGAATGCACTGACAAGAAAACACATTGTTAATACCTCCGATGGGATAATAATAATAATAATAATATCTTTACCCCTCATTCTAATCACAGGAGACTTGTGCGGGAGAGGGGGCGGCATATTATTATTAAGCAGGCCGCATTTGCGCCCAGGAACGACTTACGTTGGTAGGCCCTAACCACTATTCAGTGCAGGAATGAGGGAAACCTGGAAAACCTCATTAATTAAGGGGGTAGTCAAATATCAACCGGTATCAATCTCTCACATTGACCCAAGCCAACACTTTTCCACCCTACCATACCCGCAGAGAGGGTACCAATCCTCTCCACGAATATAGCTTATATACGGTCTACCGGCAGCTGGGCGCAAACCAACTCCGATCTAGTCACCTCGATTCAAGTACTGACGCCTTAAACCGCGCGACCACTGACCGACCCAATGTACTTCAAGTTCCTGGTGTATTTCCAGTTACGTACTTTTTGGAAGAATACATGGACTTCAATCCCTCATGAAAGTAAGTTAAATCGAGGATACCAACTACCAATCAACAATCGTTTTGGGACCATTCAAATGTAGAACCGAAACAAGCCTTTAGATGAAGCTATTGATGCATATAAGCATTCGATAGCAAATTTTTTAACTAGTGCTTTAAGAAGTGTCACTGCTAGTGATAGCCACTTATTGGCATCTAAAGTACGAGTAGTATAGAAACATGCTAAAAATCAGGATATATTTTATTTAAAAATATATAGTGGAATTGTATACTTTACGTGTGCAGCTCGCACACTTAAAAGGGTAGCCAAAAAATAAGGAACTAGCCGAACTAGTTGCAACGAGTGTCATGTGATGAAAGAAAAAATACAAAGCGCGCTAAAAAATAATAGTGCATTTCATATTTTGGAAAATAGATGCACATCATTTTGTAGGTCTCCCAAGACCTTCTAAGCCAACCTTGCTCAGAATGAGGAAAACTCTGAATAAAAAATATTTGTTTCATGCTGTTTATATCAATTATAGAATTTAATTAAGGTCATAAGATGTTACTGTAATTATTTTTTAATAATACTACTCTACATAATACTATTACACAAGGCTACATACATGTAAAATAACTTATAAGTCGTAGTGTTACTTGAGTACATTATGTAGGCAACATATTATACACAAAATCAGTTATGCAACTGTCTTCACTTTTAATAGCATTACAACAAATACCTACAGCAATAGGTGTAAATTTGACTAAGATTACAATTATAGTGTTTTTTAAGCTTTTATGGCCGGTGCTATTTTTTGATATATAGTGATTTTTCGGGTTGTTATGCCGTAACCTCGGTAATTGGTCGCTGCCAGTAATAAACAGATTTTAATGTACATCCCTAGCTTTAGCTGGGATTCTTTGACCTACCATGGCTCTTCTTGGGCTAGACTCTGTGAGGACAGACCCGCTATTGGTATGTCTGTCAGTTGCGGCGAAGCTTTTGTGGAGCCACCACAGAAACGTTTGGAAGTACAGGATGTGACCAGTTACAAAGGCGGCTATGGAACGTCTCGAAAGACCACCACTATCTGAGAAACGGTTCCAACCGTGACAGTCGTAATACCAACAACTGGAGCCGAAATCGATAAATGGTCAGGTCCAGAGATACTGATAGTGGATCTATCCCCACCCAGCCTAGCCCGAGAGCAGCCAGGACAGGACAACTGACTTTTTGTTTCCTTCTTATAAACATTATTAAAATCTTGTTTCATTGAATACATTTTTTAAACCTTGAAAATTGAATTCTGCGTGAGATATTATCATTCTTTTTAAATTCGATATTTTAGGACCCCCTACATGCACCTCTGTGTCGGTTCTTATGCGGAACACCCTGTATAAGTAAAATCTATGCAATTCAATTATAAAGGCACTCCCTAAAAAAGTTTTTGAACTACTGAAGGTTCTGAGCAGAAAGAGATTATTATTTCAATAGCTTGTGCGTGAAATAAAAACGAAAATTATTCTCAACATCAAAGTAAAAAGTTAGATCGTATTTACACATCTGATACAACTTCTGCAAGTGCAATAAATGAAAATAAAACTTTGTTTATTTATCTCTTGCACTACCGTTGATATATTCATCTTATATAAATTAAGCGTCATAGAAAAGAAAAACTTAAGTAACTAATATTAAATAATGAAACTTTCATTTAATTGCCCTGTGAAATAATAAGAAAAATCGAAAAAGTCAATTTTCTCTACTGATAAATAAAAACACTTCTAAAGGAGGACAAAAGAGATCTAAAACAAGAATTCTATGTAATGCCTTGCATTATTCTGCAGTCGGTTCACTTTTTTTCAACTTTGGCTTTATTATAGTTTCTTATTATCTTTCGTTGCTCCTTTTCACATAACAAGATTTATATAAAATTGTGTGTCTATATAGACCTACGTGTCTCGTAACTCGAAAAAAATATTTCTATTAATCTGAAATGCAACCTGCTTGTAAAGAAAATACACTTAAAATAAAAATTAGACAATAATTTATTATATAAATATAAAATTATGGACAAAATACTCATACTTTACTAGATGCTATATTATTATACACTTACTTAAAAACAAAGGCCATCAAAACAAATAAAAGACTCACAACAAGTTTTGGCATCAATGAACTGGCACCACCAGGAGAAGGGGTAGGGTTAGGGCTAGGGGTAGAGGTATTGGTAGGTGAAGGGGTAGTGGTATTGCTAGGTGAAGGGGTTGTGATAGGGATAGGTAAATTATCCAGTCTTAATTGAGTCTTTAAATCATCTGGAACATCGATAAATACTCGTGTAACGCCTATTTGAGCTATGAGATTCCTTAGGTTGGTTACATTAACGTTGTCTCCTTCACTGGACCACAACGTCAAAGTTGAACCAGACACGTTGGCGATCAACGTGCTCATTTCAGACAAACTTTCAGCAGCTAGTCCTGCTCTCACTGGGAATGTTATGTTCTGAGTAACGTTGTTCTGCCTTATCGTAGTTATCATCGAGGTGATTTGGGCTGAAGTGTAATTACCAGTCAAATTTGCTCCAAATTCGGTAGTCCAACCGATGGACAATGTTGCGTTGTTGAATTCAGATGCATCTCTCAGAAATTGTGTTGCGTTAACTGGAACTGTTGTAGCATTTATTGGTCCTGATAGGATGTCAGCATTTAACCATATGGGATATCTTCCCTGAAAATAGATATATCAATTAAGCGTTGTGGAAATCATTATTAAATTGTTCCCTCAAAATGTACGTAAAACGTGTACGTTATGGTGCAGGTTATTTTCACTTAAATTAAATATTAATAAGTGTAAGGTAATTAGTTTCTCCAGAAAGAAAAGTCCGATTATGTTTGATTATGCGCTGAATAATGTTATCCTAGAAAGGTGTATTGGAACTAAAGGCTTAGTTGAATTTTTTCGGAACATATAAATAAAATTACAAAATCGGCTAGAAAAGTAATTGGTTGGACTATGAGTCATTGATTTGGTATCCTATTTATAGGAATCAATCTTCTAGTTTGGAGTCAACTCACCGCAAATTTTTAAAATATGTTTCTTTTAAAATTACTGGTGTGTATCCTGAACAAGGTCATGAGCTACTATTATCGACCTTTGATATTCCTTCGCTAAAGGCTATGCGTGTAGTATTATATTCTTATTTAAACTATTTAATAACAATATTGATTACTCTTTAGTTTTGGAACGTTTTAATATGAGAATAGCAAATTTTAGTTCTAAGCAGACTGACACGTTTTATTTGCCGACACCGGCAACCAATATTCTTAAAAAATCACCAGAATATACTATGTCACTTAATTTTAATATGATATCTGGTCAATGTGACATTAACCACAATGGTACTAAAATCAATTTTATCCAACAGGTGTCAATTATAGTTTATTTTTTTATCGTAATTTGTTTTTGCTTTATAATAACCATTTCTGTTTGTTTTTTGTAATAATTTCTAATTCAACTCTCTATTTACTTAATTGCAACATTTTAAATATGTTGTTTTGTTGCTACTACCTTCTGATTTTTGGGCAAATAAATAAATTATTATTATAATGTTTATTACCTGATTGTACGATCTCAAGAGAGTCAAAGAAGCATTAAATACTTCAATTGACTTGAAGTCCAATTTCACGCCTTTTCTCGTTGTGGTGTTAGTTGCATTGGTGTTGAATAGATCTATGGTAGTCAAAAAATTTTCTAAAGACAGATCTGAAGTATTGGCTGGTGGATGACCCATAACTGCTATTTCAGTCGCATTAGTGCTATTAGTATTGTTAGTGCCACTTAGTGTACCCAGAACTATATCTGCTTCTATCATCATTATGTTATCTAAAAATGATATAATAGTTAGCAACCCAAGTAGCATTTTTAGTGAATGGGACGTAGCAGCCACGTCACTGAAACTTTAAAGTGTATTGCCAAAATGACTACCACATGATAGAAACGGTTCTATTACGTGGAGGTGATTAAAATGGGTAACATTTTTTTGGAGGCAGTTACGTTCCAACGACGTTTTTGCATCTTATACAAATACGTTTCAACTACGTCGTGATTACGTAGCGAAAACGAGGGAATGTGGTTGCCTTCTCTAAAACAGAAACCGGAGAAAGTTTAATACATATACTTCTTGTGTCTTTGTTGGCTAAATATTTGTATGTCGCTTGGTACCTTTCCTACACATTATTTCTACTGTTATGTATGTCTGTTCTATTTAGGAAAATAAAAGTTATTATAATAGTGCAACATATAAACGTGTAATATCTAATAATCCCAAGGTATAAAATTAGATCGGTTGGAAGAAGCTATTATAAAACAGTTCAAACTAACATGCTTCAAAAATGTGTTTATCGTTTTTTTTTAATTACTGAAACTAATAATTATGTATAGACTTACGAAATTTTATGCCGTACTTACTGATGAGTAATAATATTTTTAAATCACTTCATTTAAATATAGAACTCTGAAGTGATATAGGTACACCTAAAATGTGTACTTAAAGTGGCAGAAACTAAAAATATCTAACTCTTTAGTTACATTCATCAAACAAGTGGCCAATTGAACTAACTCATCAACTTTTCAGTCACTTAAAGGTGGTAGCAACGCTACAATAACGTTGTTTCGCCACTTTACCTTAATTCGTCATAACCTCAAAATTGCAAAATATATGTAGTCCATGTCAAAATCTCACATCTCGCGTATGTTTATATCTACTGAGATTTAAAATAGTTTCTAAAAAGAGAAAAAAGATATTTGTTTCTGTGTCGTTCCATACCAGTAGGAAAATGACGGAACATTATTCTGACCAGAACACTTAAACTATTCTCAAACTTTAAGATGCAATCCAACAAGTGCTCCCGAAGACACTCGGTCTTCATTTAGGAGCATTTTAAAATTGTTGGATTTAGGAAATTTTAAATATACTCTTCAACTCGAAAAACGACAATTTTTTAGAGTTGTAGACCTTTCTGTTAGTTGTTTTAGTTTTCTAGACATAGTCAAATTATTCTAGTGAATTTTGAAGAAAGTAGTAATTTTGATTTTATTATAAATGTCGAAATCACTTATTGATGAAGTAATAACGTGGCAACAACTGCCATAATTGCATAATCAAGTGGCACCATATTAAGGTCCGGCGCAAAATGAGACGCAGCTTGGTGAGGTGAGGCAGCGTCCGTCACGGCGATTTTTCTGCGGGAGGAAACTGCTAGCGCGGGTACAGCGCAAATACGATTGCAGTTTTCTTTTTGCAGGCAGGCCACATTACTGAAAAATGGCAGCTGCTACTGCACTCATTTATTCTCAATTTAGTTCTGAATCTGATTCAGAAGACGAGTTCGAGTTCGAAATGACATCGTGTATCACCCAGATGCGTAGTAATAAAAAGTCAGTGATAAGTTTGTACTTGAAAAAAAAAACAAAAACTCATGGAGAATTTGCCTTAACTAACTTGGTGACGATTTTGTTCTCATGTAGTCTACATGGCTTGTATCGTACAAAACTTGTCGAATTCGCACGACCTCGATTAATTTTTCTTCCATGTTTTCAAACACGCACCGTGATTTTGAAGAAAACTGCGGCAACTACACTGCGTTCCACAGGATCACGTTGAGCCAAAACTGTGTCACTTCATGCTGCAAAGAAATATGCGCAATAACTATTATTACTTACACAGCTTAGTGAGGTGACGTAGCGTAAGTCACGGCAAGTTTTTGTGAATGTAAGTAATAATACGAGGGTCGTCCGTAATTTAAAGTCTCCAATGTTTTTTCAAATAGTAAACATCTTTTTATTGCAAAACTAAGTACATACTCTGAAAGTTTGGACTTTTAGCTATTTTTCAACGTAGTCCCCATCACGATCAATGCATTTTTAGAGTCGTTCTGGGAGCTTTTTCATATCCGCATCGTACCACTCTCCCGCCGACTCACGCAGGAAGGTATCGACGGCTGCCTTCAGCTCTTCGTCGCTGGAGAATTTCATACCTCTTAAGTGTTGTTTTAGGTTGGCAAACAAACAGTAGTCACTAGGGGCCAAATCAGGGCTGTAAGGAGGATGGTCTATAATTTCCACAAGCAAATGCTCCTCAAATTTCGTCACTGACTCGTCCGAAACTGATGGACGCCCGCGGCCGGCCTCGTCATGCACGTTTGTACGACCACTACATTTTTTGTGTCTATACACTTTTTTCCATACACATCAGTCAACTGACGATGAATTTTAATAGGGGGTGACCCCTTAAACCACAAAAATCTAATCACCGAACGCAAGTCACACTTAGCAAGAGCGTCGATTTTTCCATCCATCGTTAACGGCTGCTAAGCCAAGACCAGTGATGTCAACCTTTTAAAATTTGTCTCCCTATGACGAAGTATAAAATTCCCCTACTCTACTATAAATTTTCCTACGCTACCTGCCCAAGCCATAGACCAAGCCCAAGTTAGAATTGTGTTAAAATTCTGTATAAAAGATAAAGCGCTGTTGGCATATTATTGTTAACAAACAAATATGAGAAATGATCCATATAATCTTATTTGCTCTTAAATGGTAAAATAGTAAGTATTTGCAAAACTTATTATTTTGTTAAAGTTCTTTTTCCCCTACAAAATAAGAATATTTTCCCTACCAACCGATTTATTGACAAATTTTTCCTACAAGTAGGGAATTTCCCTACGTGTTAACAACACTGGCCAAGACTCCAAGATTGACCGTCACAGCGAGGCAGTGACCAGCCAGATTAGTGGTGGGGGATGCAAGAAACACGGTGCTGTTGCCAGATTTAAGATAGGGGAGCTTGTTGGAGACCTTAATTTACGGACAACCCTCGTAGTTATTCTGCATATTTCTTCGCAGCGTGACGTGACGCAGTTTTGGCTCAACGTGATCCTGCGGAACGCAGTGTAGTTGCCGTAGTTTTAGAAATCACGGCGCGCGTTTGAAAACATGGAAAAAAAATTAATCGAGACTGTGCGAATTTGACTAGTTTTGTACGATACAAGCCATGTAGACTACATAAGAACAAAATCGTCACTAAATTTTTTAGTTAAGGCAAATTCTCCATGAATTTTTGTTTTTTTTTCAAGTACAAGCTTTTCACTGACTTTTTATTGCTACGCGATGGGTGATACACGATGCCATTTCGCACTCAAATTCGTCTTCTGAATCAAATTCAGAACTAAATTGATAATCAATGAGTGCAGTAGCAGTTGCCATTTTTTAGTAATATGGCTTGCCTGCGAAGTGAAAACTGCAATCGTATGTGTGCGGTACACGCGCTAGCAGTTTTCTCCCGCATAAAACTCGCCGTGACTCACGCTGCGTCACGTCACCAAGTTGCGTCTCATTTTGCACCGGGCCTAAAGGTTTGTTAAAGGTTCTCAATACGTCGCCAAAACTATTACAAACACTTTAAAGTCAATGTCTCTTCTAAGTAATACGTAAGTGATATGACTTGGTTGCCGTTACCTTTAATATCCACTTTAAAGTTTGGGCAACTTTAATGGGCTTCTGCTTAGTTATAAAGTTGACTCCAAACCACCACATTCGAATTATTTTTGCTACATGGTGGTAGATCTAGTGATTACTACATAATAGCCAATTAATTGAAGTTGCAGTTCGAGTTTTCGTTACCATAATGCCATTTTCAGCGAAATGTACCCTGAATTGTTTAATAACACAGAATTCTGTTTCGACACAGTACTCCTAAGTTGTGTCATAAAAAGTCTACCTGCCTATGCCTATTTTAAAAAAGTTTTTTGGTCTTTTAAGAATCATGGGAAATGAAAATAATAAATCACCTGAAATCTGAGAGATGAATCAGTATCCAACACATATTTGCTTGGACTTTTGCAGGATTACGGATTACATAATAATAATAAGGAGGCAATTGAGATGGCGTAAAATTCATAAAAAGCTGCCAAAATGTTTTTTCTTTTTTGAAAAGAGTACCCACAAACTGGTGAATTCTTGTAACAATGTTATACTGTTATAATTATAATAATATCATAAATTAAATTATACTATCTTTTTCACACAATTTACATTTTTGCGGTATTCTTAAATAATATCACATAAAACCGCTCCGTGACTTCCTGGCATTAAATTATCAATATAATATCTTTCACATGAGTAAGTAGCAGAAATAGATTTTTTATCAATCTTCAGTACTTTCAACAACTAAAACCTGCAGGAAATATAACCAAACAGAGAAACCTCAATATACACAGACATATTTTTTATAAACGAATCTTTTGTCTGACTCCAGAATAGTTACATGTTACAAAAATTTTGCTAGCAGCACGTTTCGCTCATACTATCATCAATTTGATATCTGCCTTTTTCCGAAAGTAATGAAGTTATTCTTGTTTAATCTTAACTTGTACAGGGTGTCTCAAACTCGAGAGTATATGCCTACTGTGAGGATACACAAAATTAAATAAAATTTGGGACACGTGGTGTTAAATGGGTTAAGGTAAGCTCCATTTTTAATAGAAAGTATTATCTTTGGGATTTAATAGAAACGACTAATGACGTCATCAATTATATTATTTCCATTATACCCATTTTTTCTGCTAAAAAGCTCTCTCCCAACTAACATTTAAGTATAATAGACTACTGCACAAGAAAAATGAACCTAAATTGATCGAGATTTACTACATTTTGCCATAAAAATAGTCTTCAATGTTACAAAATTTTATAATACCAAAATTTTAGTCAGAAATTTGTTAACTAAGAATAATATAATGACTTTCAAGTAAAACGAAATATATGTCAATTTATACAGTTCGAAATTACATATTGTTTACCTTTTATGTGTTTTCAAATGCTAACATTCCAATAACGTGTAAGAAGAAGTTATAATTTACTTAATCTCAATATCCAGGGATTTTTTAAATAAGTATAATAGGTAAATATTTGCATATTTATTACAAAATTGTAAATCTTATTTTGTCTTCAACTATAGTAGTTAAGAATTAGGTAATAACTAGATATTTTTGCCATATTAAATCCTTCAATTTAATAAGTTCTATTTTTATTACAATATAAAATATATTCAACTTTGTTGATAACTTCTAAGCAATATTTGATCATTTCAATTAACCTAATAGTAATATTATTCTATATTATGGTACAAATTTACTTATTAATAATACTTCGACGTAAATGTTTCTTAAAAGGATCTTTTAGGGAGCAAGCTTCTTGTTATATGTATTCAGATAGACATGTTCATGCAATAGAGTGTTGAAGTTGTTTTGTGTTTTGATAATCTGCAATAAAAACCTACTTGTGTCGTACGAGTAAATGAAAAGATAAAACCCAACAGGCAGGTTACCACACAATATTTCAGAGTTGTAAAAAATAATTATTGGGTTCATATTTCGCCTACCAAAATCGAAGCCAACACTACAGATTATATAAATCAAGCTAATGATAATATATCGATAAACACATCATAAGTATTCCATATAACACTGTTATCGTCTCAAATGAATTCAGTAGTGCATGTGAATTGAAATTTGAATTGAATTCCATTCGAAAATATTTATTTTGTGTTTGTTATTACACACACATAATTTGAATTTTCAATCACAAATAAATCCAAGGGTAGAATTTTATATATAGGTACCTAGTAATAATTTAGTTGGTAATAAATTACCATAAAATGTCTTTATTTGGAGGAAATTTCAACCACAAAGTTAATATTTTGCTGTGACGTCAACATTGGCATAGGCAATCTGCCCTATAGGTTAAACTTCAGACAAATTGACTTCAAAGTTGATTTTATTTGAGCGGCCATGTTGTAACAAACGCTAGATGTTTTGTTTATTATTTCTGATTGATACTCATTAAAATTACGTTAATACAGATAATATTATTTAATACATTTATGACGAAAAATTATTAAACACATTTTATCACGAAATACATCCAGTTTTTATTTTAGGTTATTTTTCAGGATAATAATATTATTAAGAAGCAATAGTAAAAATGTATATTTTGAGGCGCGTTATTTTTATGAACGTTTGGTCATCACATTATACGAAAAAATTTCCTGAGTTGTACAATTTGTTAAATAGAAACCAAAAATACAGACTTTATATTATATTAAAATCTAAATATCTATAAATACTCATATACTAACTCCTACTCTACTTGTAGCTTTTTAGCCTGACTTATATTCTTTCTTTCTCTTCCTATCCCTGTTCGCTATTAAAATGTATATAAGCAAACATATAATGTCGTCTCTCTCTAGCAAAAGTAGGTCATATAAAGGGCATAATTAGGGTATATTTTGGTAATAATGTGTTGAAATTTTAAGATAAAATTGGTCCGTATTTCTTTTAGGTCCAATTATCTTATTGGAATAAAATCATTGTCGACCAATTATTAACTTCCATATTACTTTAGTTTTTTTCCCCACATAAAGAAAAAAACCAACGAATATAGGTAAACTTTCCTTATGCGGAATTAGTCATGAAAAGTTTTTGACCAATTCAGAGGTCAAGTTAACGTAATTTTAACTTTAAATGTTTGTTGGGCTTCTTCTAATAATCTATTATTAGAGAAATTTTTCTGTATTACTTCCAGTTTAAAAATTATAAGCAATATCGTCCTAAAGATAAATGTCTCGCGAAGCTGTTTTGTAAACCTTATTTTTTTAAACTCCCCATGAAAAAATCGAGGGGTGTTAGATCTGGTGACTTTCCGGGCCATTAATCCCAACCCATTTTTCTGAGAAAGTGTTATCTAAGTATTGTTCTTGTAGGAAACTTAGGTAACTCACGCTGTTCAACGTATATTCATAAATATAAAGCCCAATTAAATGCCTACCGATGATGCCGCACCATAAACAAAACAACAAAAAATATTGTCACTTCCCTGTATTTTGATATACGAGGCAGTTCTTTTTGTTAAATTTAATAGTAATCTATTTCCTCGACAAGATAGTGTGCATGTCCATAATAAAAGAGGGAAAAAAAATCTTGTCAGTATAAATAATTTCAACTTAACCATTTACCTGAATCATTAACACTGTTAAACAATGAAAATAAATTTCGCAAGGAGCTTCGCTCATTTTTATTGCAACATTGCTTTTATAGCTTGCAGGACTTTTATAATTTTAATGGAAATTGATTAGATATTAACATTTTATTGTAATATTTAGTATGTATAGTGTAATTTATTATTGAGTCTTTCTTTTGTGACGTTTCATACCCTGTAAAGGCTTACGTGAATAAATTTATTATTATTATACATTTACCCTAAAATGGCCTTGGTTTTGGACTGGATTTACAATGTGGAGATTTTCGATTGACAGTAGTGTTTGTTGCGCCTTTTGGCAAACCATTACTGACAAATCGACTTTCGTTCGTCCAAATAACGTGCCGAAATAAGTTCTGATCAACAGTTTCTACATTTACTACAATTTGAGCTATAAAATTAAGTCTGTTTTCAACGTGACGCTCAAGCAAATACTCCAAATTGTGAATTTTGTAGTCATGATACCCATTGGTCTTTAAAAAATTCGTTGAACGGTTGATGTATCTAAATTAAATTCCCGGCTAGCCTGTCGTATAGAATTTCATGGATTTTGTTCGACATACTGTAACAGTTTTTATATATTTTTAGGTATTAATAATATTGTGTGAAACTAACTACTCAGTGGACAAAAGTCCCAACCTGCGTTGAATTACACCCACAATATCTACCCATATATTCCTTATTATTAGTTTTTGGAACATTTGTCTACTGTTTTAGAAAGGTATTTTAAGCTAATATAAATCAAATCTCCTACAATTCCTATCAATGAAGTCATATGTATGTTCTCTGATACCAAACATCTAGGTATGCTAGTGAACAATTCCACAGACAAAGCTCTATTCAATAATTATCTGAAGAAAATAATCTAATTTACTAACATGCTAATGAAACACTCTATAAATATCTAACTTCACTTTTTGGCAGTGGGAACACGACAAATTTAATCACAATAGATGAGATCTGACCTATTTCTGCATTTTTAGGATTGCTTCTTCAGGTGGTCTCCTTTAAGTTGAATCAAATATCTATAATAATTTTTATAGTTAGATATTTGATTCAACTTAAAGGAGACCACCTGAAGAAGCAATCCTAAAAATGCAGAAATAGGTCAGATAATAATAATAATAATAATAATAATAATAATAATAATAATAATAATAATAATAATAATAATAATGCATTTATTGCCCAACAGAATAGACATTCCAATTACAGGACAAAACATGTTATAACAAAGTAATGAAGTAACAGTGTACTTAATTTTAATTACTAATAATATTTAACATTTACTAAACTAAATCAGTCTGAAAGCTATATCATAATATAGATGAGGCCAGTTAAACGCTTCCAAAAAATTGAAAACTAACTGATAATAATTGTTTGAGTGTATCAAAATTTAGGTCACATAAATGAGAAATTTGATCAAAATTAATTGACATGGTGTATACAGGGGATTTCGTAAGGATATTTGTTCTAGCATTACGACAGTAAAACATGTAATCATCACGAGATTCAGGCCTAGGTACACGTAAGTAGAACATTTTTAAAATTTCTGGTGAATCAGTGAGGTTATGAAATAATTTAAACAAGAAAGATAGACTTGTGAGAACTCTCCTCAACTGCAACGATTTAAAATCGAATCTCTGCAACAGGAGGCCATGATCAAATCCTCTAGCAGGATAAATATTATCAACGCGATATGCCATGAATTTTAAAAAGCGACGTTGAACACCTTCAAGATGATGAATATTAACTTGATAGCATGGGTACCAAACAAGGCTAGCATATTCTAATCTAGAACGGACTAAAGAATAGTATAAACATTTCAAAGCACTAATATTGTTGAACGATGTGGAATTACGGACAATAAAGCCCAAAGTTTTAAAGGCGGTGCTTGAGATTGTATTAATATGTTCAGAAAATGAGAGTTTAGCATCAAATATTACCCCTAAGTCTTTAATATTACTGCTGCGTGTCAATGGCTTTGAATCAAGACTGTAATCAAATAAAATTATATTTTTCTTTAAACTGAAAGAGCAAACTTTACATTTATCAATATTAACGGAAACCATGTTTTCTATACACCACACCTGTATTGCATTCAAAAGTTCTTGCAATGCACGACAATCATCATAACAGTTAATGTTACGATAAAGCTTTAGATTATCTGCAAAAAAAAGGTGGTTACACTGCAAAGATGACGATAAATCATTTATATAAAGAATAAACAGAAGTGGTCCCAAGTTAGACCCTTTAGGTACCCCAGAAGGAGCTAAAAAAATATGAGAACGGTATCTATTATATGACACATACAATTCACGACGGTCAATATAAGATTTTGTGAGTAGTAGCAAAGAATCATCAAAACCAAATGATTTCAATTTCTGTATTAATATGGAGTGATTTACCTTGTCAAAAACCTTCTCAAAATCTGTATATATTACATCTACTTGGCCTTTTCTATCAATATGGTCTGAAACAAACTGAGTAAATTCAACTAGATTAGTCACAGTAGAACGCCGTGCAACGAACCCATGTTGATTAGAAGAAATGCAGGTGCTAACATTGTTATAGATATATGCATATAATGTCATTTCAAAAACCTTAGCAAAATTTGACAAAATGGCTATAGGTCGATAGTTCTTGATGTTAGAAGGGTTACCACTTTTTAAAACAGGGCAAACTCTTGTCACTTTCCACATGGCAGGAAAAGTGGCTGTTGACAACATGAGATTAAATAAAATAAGAAGTGGAGTACAAAATACGCCAGAACAGTCCTTAATTAAATAACTAGAAATCAGATCATTGCCGCAAGTCATTTTATTTTTCAATCTCTTAATAGAATTTCGAATATCCATCTCAGTAAATTTTACCACATTAAAAACTTTAATGTTATTATACGGTACATCAAAGATCTCAGATCTCATCTATTGTGATTGAATTTGTCGTGTTCCCACTGCCAAAAAGTGAAGTTAGATATTTATAGAGTGTTTCATTAGCAGGTTAGTAAATTAGATTATTTTCTTTAGATAATTATTGAATAGAGCTTTGTCTGTGGAATTGTTCATTAGCATACCTAGATGTTTAGTATCAGAGAACATACATTTGACTTCATTGATAGGAATTGTAGGAGATTTGATTTATATTAGCTTAAAATACCTTTCTAAAACAGTAAAAAAATACTGTAACAGCCTAGCTGTATTAACATTGTTTCTTACCCTTCAGTCAATTATTTGATTCTTCCGAATAGAAAATGCATCTTCATTTGTCGCAAGGTCGCCTCCAAGTACAGGTTCTATGATCACGAATGAGACGCGAATGGCGGTACCTTTCTCGATCTAACTCTACAGCTGTTCTTGAATATTTTTGTGACTCGCCGTAAATTAGCAACATATCAAATTTTTCTGAATGAGAAAATATTTTGAAAGCACAAATGTTATACGTGTGACGTTTAGGACAATATTGCTTATAACTTTTAACTGGGAAGTAATACAGAAAAATATCTGTAATAAAACCTTATTAGAAAAAAGAGAGTTTTTTCTCTCCATCCCATTTAACACCA
Source organism: Monochamus alternatus (assembly GCA_037114965.1). Lineage (NCBI taxonomy): Eukaryota > Metazoa > Arthropoda > Insecta > Coleoptera > Cerambycidae > Monochamus > Monochamus alternatus. The sequence continues at coordinate 53,973,814 of CM073429.1, read as the reverse complement.
CGTATCCCAAATTTTATTTAAATTTTTTATATCGCCACAGCAGGCCCAGAGTTTGAGACACTACAAATAAGAAATGATCTAAAATTTTACGAAATTCCACAAATTTTTAGAACACGAAACATTAAAAATTAGTGTGTTTGGAAAATAAATGGACAAGTATTTTAGCAGATACGCGTTTGATTTGCAGCGACAAGTCCAGCTGCCAAAAATGTGGTTATATCTTTCATCGAATCCATGTGCACTGAAAATTCTAGTGTGTTTATTAGAGAAATTAACTCTAAAAATATAAGGTAAATCACAAGAAAAAACTGTTTATTCAAAAATAATTATAGCAATAATTAAACCAAGATTAACAACTTCAATAGCGCTTATTACAGTTACAAAGTAAACAAGAAGATTGTTTGCGTTTTGATAAGGAACTATTTTACAAATATTTTATCTTATAAAAATTACATCTAAGAATAAACAATGTAAAAACCAAATGCATAGCTTTACTCTAATGATATATTAATTAAGATAGGTATATTTTTGGAAACGGTAATCACTACAAGAAAAATCGATTACAGTAATCGTTTAATAACTTGATTTAAAGCTTAATAAATACTTTATTACACATAATATGACGAATGGCGTGATTTGATCAAAGATCGAGACATTTATTTGTTTTTGAGGTACTTGAAAAGTCGATGTGAGTAGTAAACAATAAATAAATATGAAGAAAAAGAGAAAAGTGTGTCACAACGTTGGACCTTTGGATAAAACTATGTCATTGTATTTACATTCAAAAGTTGAACTATTTGTCGGTGATAAGTATATTTGTTAATTTTTGTATATTATTATTTGTATTGTATTTTGTATTATAATGATTAGCAAAGTTATACAGAAACGAGAGGATAGATTCTATCTAATTTACCTAAATACCAAAATACATCCTGAATGAATTACAGTTATTCTTCACATTTTGACCTGTAGAGTATTAGTTAACAATTAGGTATTAATTTTAAATATTTTTTATCTTGGCATTTTTAGATACAATTAATATTAAATGCCAACATCTAGCGGAAACTAGAAAAAAGATTGTTTCATCCTAAATACCAAAATGCACCCCTAACGATTACAGCTACTTAAACTTGAAATAAAAATATTTTATTTATTATTTTTTGTTTTGTCTTTGTCCGTCCGTACATATTGGCTACATATTTTAGAATCGCCTTGTATTATATATATATATGTATAGGAATTCGAAATATACAGGCTTAAATACCAATAAGTACAAAAATTTTAAGCACGTACTCAGGACGGCCTAAAAGACATTTTTTAAATTCTAGCTCGTTGTTTAAAAAAATGGGATAAAACCCTCTTTCCAAGAATTGTAATATTTAATTTTATCAATTTTAAATCAATCAATTTATTTTTCATAAAAGAGGTGAGCATTATACCAAATAAGATTTATTTCCCCAGAATAAATTATGTTTAAATAAATTGAATTGTTTTTCGGTGTAACAATTGCTTGAGCATAACAAGATACTTACTATTGTACAGCGTGGAATTCAAATAACTCTGATTGTTGACTGCATGGGCCCACGTGATGCTGCTCAAATTTCCATTGATCTCCGGAAAAAACACCGTAACATCTGGTGATGCCATAGTACCGAATGCCACGCAGGCTGCTGAAATCATATTTCATTAAAATGTTGTTAAACGTATGTAAATATATAACAATGCTTGCAAGCTCTCATTCATACACCATATCCCAATAAATTAGGTATTTTAATACTAAATATAAGCCGCCAATTGCATTCACACAAATTGTAATGAATAAGGTCAGAGGTGGATTTATTTTGATGTTAACTAATCGTTAAACTTTTTCAATCAATAACAGGAGTGAAAAATAACTCATGTTTTCTTCAAGACTACCTATTTTATACAGGATGAATCTTAAGAGGGATTTTTTCTTTTAATACGACTAAAACCTAAAATTCTTAAAGTAACGTTTTTCAGAAATCTTGAGACAAACCGAAATACAGGATGTCCGGAAACTAAACCGACAAACGTAGACAGCAAATTCTAGGAATGATTTCATATCAATTTGAGATAAAACGTGTTATCCTTCCTAAAGGAGGTAGGGCTCTTTAAAGATAGCCGTTTGACATTGTTATTATTTTAATTGTTCATATCGCTGTCTATAGAGACAGCCTTTTGATGTAAAAATGATCTTTTAATTTGATTGTAGCCATAGGCGTCACAAGCGTTGATAGGGTCAACTGATATTTAAAATTACGTAAATTTTTTTATCTTCGACTTTTTGGTATTTTTAATATCAATATCGAAAAATTCAGAGTATGCTAGATGAAAATTGTACTTTTATCGTGGCTAGAGTGAGAGAAAAATCTATTTCAAATGTATGTATTTTTTGCACGATAATTACAAAATTACAAATTCTTTGCTAATATTTAGAAGTTGTAGAGCAAAATTCTATAAAAAAAGTTGAAATTTTGTATTAAATAATATCACAAACTAACACAATTTATAACATAACGACGATTAACAAACATATTTTAATTTAATAAAAGATGCTCTGTATTGTGGCCATTACTTTCAATCTAATCTTCTTTAAAAAAGGAGCCCTACCTCCCTTAGGAAGCATTTTTGGACAAAATAATTTATGTCAAATCTATATGAAATATTTCTAGAATTTGTTGCCTTCGTTTATCGGTTTAGTTTCCGGACACCCTGTATAGCCGTCTGAACTTATAATAAAAAAGTCAAATTACATTCCTGTAAAAATCTCATCAGAAATTCAATGTAATGGTAGGCATACACGACGCGCTTTACAAACGGTTAGCAAACCGGTCGGCAATCCGTAACGTTAGTGGTTGTATTGGCCGGAAGGCCCAGCCTGAATTTTCGATCTCCTAAAAAACTGCCAGTGCTTGAAATTTTTCTTGCTGGCTTGCCTTCTTGCATACAAGTCGATCCGTGTAATTGTGATTAGTTACATGTAAAACTGAACTGATCGGTCGAGCACGAGAGTATGGATAAAGGACATGTCTCGCCCACTGAAATGTAATTTTATATTATGATGACTGGAATACACAAAGAATAACACTAACGAGATACAAGATAAAAGAAGAAAGCACACTGTACGCCAATGACGTGTTTACAAACAAAATAATCCGAAATTAAGAATACAATTCATATCGTACGTGCAGATGGTTTGTCTCTCTCGCACCCACATACATAACCAATGAAGTATGTCTTTGATGAGTTTCATGTGCCTCCTTTTGTCTGCTCCTAGGGTTGGTACCTTTATTTGGATGCGCAAATGGACTAAACGCATTCCATATCGTACATTTCAGTGGTCTCGTCCCGAGATGTTTCGCCCCCTCTTGCTAGCTCTCGCTTCGGTCTCGATATTTGGGACAGGTGTGATGCCGCCTCCACATCCACACTCTCGGGGAGACAGTCCGAGACCGGTCGAGCTCGAGTCGAGAGTGTGGATGGAGCCCACGTCGCCTATCGCGCTCGCTATATCCCTCTCTCTTGCTCTCGCCAAGAGTGTGGATGCAGCATAATGCTGCCACTCTCGCCGAGATAAATTAAGCAATTTTTGAAATGGTTATTGGCTTTCCATACAATCGATTTCAAATAGTATGGTGTTTTCCACAATATCTACATTTTTATTTTTAGTCAGGAAAGTAAAGTATTATTTACATAAATACTAGGACTAAAACAGCTTAATTTTTGCAAGCTGTAGGTGAAACAGCTTTTATGTTACTTTTTTCTTATTATTTTACTCAAAATTGCAATCCAATAGAAGATGTAGATACTGTGAAAAACATCACACCGTTTGAACGATTTCCTGGAAAGCTAATAACAATTTCGAAAATTGACAAAAGAAATGTTTTGTCAAGAAAGTTATGAAGATTAAAAAAAGTAAAAAGTATTTCCAAATGTCCATAGGCATAGATATTTTTTTTCAAAACGGAGGGTCCAAATCAATATTTCTATGCCCATGTGATAATGGGCAAGTTTTGCATCATTTTGTACTCTTTCCAACAAATCAACCATATATAAATTTAAATATATAGATATACCTACATATATGCAATTAAAAAAAAGTTATGCTACATAAACTTTTAAAAAATAATATTCAACGTCCAATATCTCAAAAACTAGCGTCTTAAAAGAAAATGTTATAGAGCAAAAAAAAGTATATTTAGAAGTACTATTGATTCTGAAATTTTCTGTATTTAAACCAGATACACTCTGTAAATGTTATAGGAATATTATAATAATCAAGGTATAATTTATTTGGGGTGAATAAATAGTAAATATTTTTATAGCTGTCCCTGGTCGCCAGATATCTTGAAAGTAATTGCTAATCGCATTTTGGCCGGAATAGCTTGCCTCAATCGAGTATCTTGGTTTGATACAACTGGCTAAATTTTATTTAATAAATAGTTAAAATCCTCTAATGACATGCTAGTGAAGTTTTGAAATTATCTGATGATTAATACTTAATTTATGGAATAAAAAAACCATCATCGATCTATTGCGATGTGTTGCTGTCATTCACCATCTTCTTCAACAAAGTTATCGATTTTTATAGAGTAAAGAACAGTAGCGACTGCAATTTCAGTGGCATTCGTCTTGCCGTATTTACGAAATAAACGCGATAACACGAGAGTGTGGATGCAGCTCTCGTACAGTATGTTAATAGTTCTCGGTGTGGATGCGGCATAACACAGGATGGCATTATCAGTTTCGGTGTCGGTACTGGTGTCAAACTGAGTCAGAAATACCTATCTTCAAATGAAGATGTTTTACGCAGTCTCCGATCCGATACAAATATCGGTGACTGTCACCGATATCGCTGTGCATGTCGGATGGTTCTGTAAAATCTGTATCGTTTCGTTTTAAATGACAATTCAAATGCATACAACATGAAGTGTTTGTTGCCAACCAAATGAAATCGAAAACATGATACTGACCAAAAAAAAAACATAAGAAAACATGAGAAATCATAAATTCCTTAGATTAATTAATTTAAACATATTAAGTTACAAAAAATACCATGCAATTTGTAGTTTGGAATACTGAATGTGGTTTTTTAATATTATTTTATTAAATTAAATCAGAGAAATCCACCCTGCCCTGGTTTTTATTTCAATTTTACCAAAAGTTAATACATTACTGTGAGTTTAATTTAAATAGAATCAAGCCTGTTTAAATCTATATTTTTAAGTAATGTCGCAAAGTTTCCTTTCTTATCTTGGTAATGTCAGAAATAATGTTAGGTTAAACCCATATACCAGTTTATAAGTTAACTTTATCACAGATTACAGAACACAGATCACACGGAACTGATTTGGGGGACCAAGTGACCAAGAATCTCACAAGAACGGTAAAATGAGCGGCAAAGATCTTTTCTGTAATTCTTAAAGAGCTTTCTACCTTAGAAAACTTAAAAAAAACATGAGTGCTAGTCATGAAAATATGAGATCTCATGTTGGCAACGCTGACAACATGTTCACACCATAGACCTTATAAATCATGGACGCGCCCAAAACCGTTTTCTGCCTATACAAATTGTTGATGCTCAGATGTGTGCGACAGAGATAGAGCTAGTCCGGGCAAAAACCCACAGATCATTGGCCGAAAAAAACAAAAACCGTAAATGACAGACGTATGACATTTACGGTGACAGACCGACTCCACCATAGTTTATGAGTCTTTAAAAACTATTGCTAATAACACTAAACACAACTAAATCATAAAAGGCACACAAATCATTAACAATATTAACAGGAAAGGTTTTGTCAGGTTATGTTTATATATTTTTCTGTCATAGAACATCTGTTTTTGACCTATTACGAAATGTCAGTACAGGTCAGTCAAATGACCAAATTGTAGTAAAGTCTCAGTTTGACGGCAATTTTTCAGTGCTGTTTGTTTCTCTGTAGATACAGCTGATACGAGAGAGTTTTTGCATTATTATCTTTTGAACAAAATAATAGCTTTGTTCGCACAATACATAAGTTAGTTTTCAATCGTCCGGAGCAGGCGCATTCCAACTAAAAAAGTGGATTTTCAACCTTATGGAGGCATTATAAATAAACAGGGCTATTATCTATCATACACCATTGACTAAACTTAGCAAACTTGATTTTACAGGATCGACTATAACAAAGTAATTTTCGGTATGTGTGAATACTGTATCCGATACCGATACCGCTACCGACACTGACAATATCATCCTCTGTAAAACCGGGCATAATGGTCACAATATTTTATGACTGTTCCACTTATTTTAAATTTACGCACGACTTTTTACAACAGTCATGATTTTTTATTCGACGTGTACATGGCTCTGGTTACTCTAATAATAATTTTATTGATACCTGTGTTGTTGGTACCCGCGATTACATGTCGATCGTTTTCCGTTGCGAATCTTCATGCAGCCCGCAAAATTGTTTATTTTGTTAGTTGGGTTGAAGGGTTGAAGAGACCGAAAATCTAAAAGCAAATCATGGTGGACGTGCTAGAAGATTTAAGCTACCTAGGATGGCACAGATTGTGAAATATGCAATATCGTTCAAGAAGATTCAACAACCAGTACTAGAAATATCTTAGAGCAAGTTGATGCAGCTCAAATGACAGTATGGAGAATTTTAAATGAAGATGAACTTCATCCCTATCACATGCAACGAGTTCAAGTGTTAATGCCACAAAACCATCCCCAAAGAGTAGGCACATTTTTTGGAAGTACCATTTACAGGAAACCACTCGCAACCAAAATTTTACTAAATTTATTCTAATAACGGATGAATCAATTTTTACTAGCAACTGAATAAATATTTATCCAGTCTGAATGAATGGCTTAAACTATGACCATTTTTTTTAAACAATTTGCTGACACTACTTGAGAATGTGCCATTAAATGTTAGATAATCCTTATAGGCGCTTACACGACGGTGCTCCATTTTATTTTAGACACAAAGTGCGGTACTTTCTAATAATCGATTTCACAACAAACGGATAGCTCGCAATGGATAAATAAACTGGCCTGCGAGATAGCCAAACCTAAATCCATTTGATTTATATTTGTCGGCTGTATGAAATGTTTGGGGTTTAAGACCAGTATTTACATAGTAAAAAAGTTGCCTGAACGGACAGAAAACGTAAAAAATATTTCAAGGAAATAAAATTCTTCTTCTGGATGAGGCGAGCGACAATTTGTGTGAACGAAACCAATTTTGAACGTCTTTTGTAGCCAGTTCCGGACTGTATAACAACAAAGGATTGCATAATTTTATCGCACGAGAACTAAATCATGTTTTTAAAGGATTTTGGTGCGCTGAATTTGGTCAGAATTGTTCTATCACCTGACGTTTTCGAGATATTCTAATCTAAAAGTGCAAAAACGTTCAGATCTTGAAGTACTAGTCTTCCTCTTCAAAATCAAATTAAGTTTGTGCAAATATCTTTTTTCCTCTTCGAGATATTGCTCAGTGAAATTTGTTAGTTTTTCATTTTACTGATATATTGGAAAACAACCAAATTGGGTGTTTTTGGCCGACATACACCCCCCTGTATTATTGTTTTTTTATTAGCATTCCAAAGTTGGTGTATTGTAATGATTAATAAGTTATTTTTTTATCTAGAAAACAGTGAAAAAGTCCAAGAGACACTTTTTAAGCAGAACTAACTTGGCTTTAAGAGAGTGGTATCAAATTTTTCTTATTTTTAGAAGAACCTGCCTCTAGATTTTCTTAACATTTTCAACATTTTCCTCGATTTTATAGATTGAAGTAGAATCTTCCAAAATTAATATTTTTATTTATTCTGAATGCTGAACATACTCAAACATGTTTATTGACAATGTTATACTCTGCAGATGCTTCAAGTCCATGTATAAACAAAACTCAAAAATACAAACGTGATAATTACTGCCAATTCTAATCACTTCGTATCTCGTACATACACAAATTACCTCAACTAGAACTATGACGCCACATTCACCTTTTATTTCCTAATTAGAATGGTACTGTTAAGTCGGTACCGAGCAGCAGATAAGAAGTAATAAACAAATTACAAAGATAAATAGTTGCCTAGTAAACAACGAACAAAAATAGAAGTTATCACTAATTGTTCTTTTTTGCGTATTTAACAGTTTTAAAATGTTTTGCTGCTCGCTAGCTTCAAAAATATTTTAAATTTTCTGCAATTAAATGTTAATCTTAAATGATTTTTATAAAGATTAATTGTATAATTGTATAATTCAATTCTAACCTTCTTTTTTATGAAAACGCCACTATATGTTTCTTATAAAAATCAAAATTACGTTACATATTATACAGGGCCTCCAAAATTAGAAGGGTTACAGGGTGCCAATTTCTTTAATGTTGTTCTAACTTTTCTACAGATTTTTTCTAATTTTATACACATCACTAGTGTTCCTTTGTATCCACGTTCTTGTGCCAAGGCGTGCTTTGTTAATTTTGAAAATGAGTTTGAGTGAGTGGCTGTTGATTAAATGAACATGAATGTTTAAAATCGTTTTTCTCGAAAACTGCTAATTTCAACGTGATATAACAAGAGGACTATTTTAAAGATTTTTTTGGCGATATTTAATTACGTTATATCTAAATTTAAAAAAATGGTGAAACAAAAAAGTTCTAAGTCATTGTTTGAAGGCTAAGGACAGTTTAGGCCCTTTGACGTTGCAGGATATGCACCAAATTAAGAACGTAGATACAAAAGAACATTAGTGATACGTGTACAAAATTAGAAAAAAAATCGGTAGTCACAAAAAAGTTATTAGAAGAAACATATTTTGGCACCCTGTACTCCGCTAACTTTGAGTTTTTGAAAAAATTGTAAGGCTTTGTGGAATTAATTATTCGCGTAGAATCACCCCCAAAAATATTGCCGTTTCATTTCCGTACACCTTGTATGTGACAATTGACAATTTAAATGAAGCAGAATTATAACTGAATTGAGTAAGTGGAACTATTTTAAATTAAACATTTTAATCAAAATTTATAGTGGAATAACGCCCACTATCAAATATGATCTACGAGTACTTGATAAATATTTACTTGATATATTTACATATAAATCGTTAATTTTGTAGTAGGTAACTATTTCCAGCCCGAAATGACTTCATATTAAAAATTAAGTGCCAATCATTATTAAACACTTAAATACGCCGTTTTTAGACGCAATTTTTAATGGAATCACGCTGTTTTAGAGACAGTCTAAAAAATCTAAGTTAAGCAAAGCAAAAATATCTCTTCACGGTGCCAATTATAGAATTTTTCTCCAAAGTGTAAATTTACAGATTAAAAAGTTATTTATATTACAGAAAAAATGCATATTTTCACGTGTTTTCATTATACGCCAATTGCACACTGAGAAAAATGTATAAGGCATTAGAAACAGTATCCTACCCCGTATAATTATTTTTAAAAACTAGTAACACTTGAATTGAACCAAAATATTGCAGCACTGCAAACATCAAATATATTTGATTTGCTAAACCGTGGAATCGTCACCAAAAATGTTATTTTCTAAATAATAATCAATATCATCCAAAAGGTGCAGTATAGTAGTAGTATTAGTTTAATTATCAAAATACATGTTTAGCCTGCAAAAATTACATCATCTCCAATGTCAACAAGGATGATTGGATTAGTAGTGAATGTAACTGTCCAACATCTCTAAAACTTATATCTACAAGCATTTATCAGGGTTACTTGTAGACTCAACTATGTTGTGCCGTCTCATCAAGCAAGAACCTATTACGTATTACCACGTTCAAATAGAACAAAAAAAAATTCCTCCGGGCCCCAATTCTATTTTTTTTTATAAATCTTTCTATTATATGTTGGCGACATCAAATAATGTTGTAAAAAATTATTTTGGTCACATTAGAGTAAGAAAAAAATATTTTCAAAATGAGAACCGGCGTTTGAGTTTCGGAGCGCCTGCGTGGTTTAGCCGCGTGACTCATATGTCGGGTCTCACGTTTCTGCGAGTTTAGACTTGCTTTTCGCATGCTTGACGCATACACATACGTACAATCCTCTGTAGAAGATACTATAGAAGCGGTTATTTCTAAATATTGCCCAGTAGATGGAAATGAGAGTGAGGATAACGAAAATGTGGAAGACATAATTTGGTCGCCGGTTACATTGACAAACCTACTATTATTTGCGATTATAACAACAGTAAATCTTTCATTGATCTATCTGATCAACTAAGAGCTTATTCAATGCCCCTAAGAAAGGGGATAAAATGGTACCGTAAACTTGCATTTGAGTTATTGCTAGGTACTTCCTTGGTAAATGCCTATGTTCTCTACAAAAAGATAACCAAAGATAATATATCCATAACAGTATTAAAAGAGTAGATAATTGAAAGTGCATTGAATACTGTAGAACCAGACATTTGTGAAAATGTACAACACGTTTTAGATGAAGTGCCCTCTAAGGATCGCCGTAGATGCGTTATTTGCTACGAAAAAATAAGCACCAATGAAGGTCGGAAAAAGGCACAGTTGCAGACACCAAAGTCTAGGTTCCAATGTCAACAATGTGCAAAATTTTACTGTTTGTCATGCTTCTTTGATGTTCATAAATGTCAAAAATAATCTAAGTATATAAATTTCAACTTATTTTTTGACAACTTTGTATTCAAGATAATAATAAAGTAATGTTTTGATATAAATTTTTTTAACTTCCATTATCCTTGGCTCAAAAGTTGTTTGGGACCCCCAGGCCCCAAGTTTCAATAGTCCATAAGTTACAATGTAATATGTGATACATACCGCGGTTCACAGAACATAAAGTGGAAACAAGTTGTGACGCCCGTATGTTGAGTCACAGAGCCTGGAAGACTATTTGAGTTGAGGACCAAATGTCGGTTCACATGGCGATTAACGTGTTAATGTGAAAATAAAGACAGGATGATCATCCAAGTCCAAAAAGGCTCCAAAAAGGCTAAATAACTTTAGACTTCAATATGATTTCAATACTGACTGTTATTTAAGTGTCGATTTTATCAAATATTAGATATTAGTTTTCAAAAATTAAAAAAAAATCATTATAGCATAGGTAATGGTTTTTACTTTTAGGATTTTATTTTTATTTAGGAATTATATTTTGTCAATGAGCATTAATATAATAATATGGTATAGTATAGTACTGGCCAATAAATTATTTTGGATTTGAAATAAACTAAACGGAAGGTAGGTAACTCTTTATATTGCCCCGGTAAGAATTATCTTATTATACTTCTCAAAATAATGAATTGTTAATCTTTATTAGCCAAAAAAAAGATCTTTTTTGAATTCAAAGAAACTTTTTCGAAATTCAATTTTTTACAACATGAAATAAGAAATATATTTAGGTGTAACTTCAACATATTTAGTGAGCGCAATTTCGTGATCATTCTATATTTTTCGCAAGTATATTGAAATTTTTGGCGATATTTTTGGATAGAATTGTGGTAATCGGTTAAGTAGGTATCTACTAGCCTCACCTTCTGGATGAACTTTCTCTTTATAGGTATATGGTACAGTTAAAGTATAAAGTTGGTTAGTTTGTAAACTAACTGGCTATAGTATACAGTTATACACACTTACTAAACTAGTAGTTATATTGATAGAAAATGGAAACTCCACAATTAGCAACTAACCCATTCCCTTGGCTAATTTACTTGAAATAATCTAAAGTAGCTGTTTTTCTTTGGTTTATAAACTATTCAATTTGGTCTAGGTGAAATGAAAAAGTCGTTTTTGTAACATAAAATAGCCAAATTCTTTGGATAGTAGTAACATGTTTTTGAAGCTTCCTGTTTTATTAAATGTAAAAAAAACTGTTCAGCAACAATATATTTTTATAAAAATAAAGAAACATTTTTGTTAAGTACATCAGATAATGGGAAAAATGTCACTTACAAAAGTAACAGTCCACTTGTGGTATTCTTAATAATGTAAATTAATTAAATGAGTGTTAAAAAATTGCTCATAGACAAAAATTTACGAAGCAATACGAAATATAATAAGAAAACTAAGAGATGAAAGATCTTATATACTTCATGCTTCAACAATAAACTTTTTTGTGTATATTATTTTTTTGATAATTTCATAACAAAAATGAAAACTAAGGATTTCTATAGATAATATCTACATATACATACAATATGCATGTTTTCCATTTTGGCCCCCACTGAGAAATTTTTCTGCGGACGCACATGATCTACGTTAAATGTATCTCTATGGGATATACCTACTTACAACAACTGTCAGAATAGCGAATCATGCAACAATAAATAAACTTAAAAGCATACAATAAATACTACTTATTTATTAAATTTGTTCTTTTCCTACTTACTTTTTATCATTACCTGTACTTAACAAATATTTCTATAAAAATAGGTAATTGTAATTTGTTAAACTGTTTTTTTATATTTAATAAATGAGAAAAATTTCAAAGTTATCTTAATTAATCGTTTTCAAATCATGTTTTGAGTGAACATCAGAAAATTGTATATAAATTTTACTACAACAGAATTTTCAAAACATTGAAAAGTATCATCATTTATATTTTTCTATATTTGGAAAACTATCTTCTAATAAAATATATGATACTTACATACACATTTTGGTATTTTAAAATATATATGTAAAACAAAATAATTTAAATTGATAAATTAAATTATATGATTAAGTGATAAATTGAAATCGGTAATTCTACACATAAAAAATAATAAAGTTACGGAAAAATGACACCCAAGTACTCTTAATTATCTGGTTATTTGATACAGATAGCATTTTTTAAATTTTACGTATTTAAAATATAGGCTATAAATTATGTACGTAAGTATCTACGTACAATATCTATAATTTGAGTTATATATAACTACTATAACAGTGAATTTTCATTTACACCATAATATTAAATCTTGTTAATTTCAAAGACCCGGTTTAGAATAAAACAACTTTTATTGAAAATTTAAAAAAGTGTATGCTATGCTACTAGTGCTGTCTCCCACTAATCTTTTCTTTCTTTAAATTTATTTTACTATATTTTTAAACTTAAAAATATTATTTAAATTAGGTATATCTTTATTCTTTTTAAAGTTAGTCTTCAATACAATTGTTAAATACATTGTTTGATAATAAATTACTAATATTCACATATATGTCTACTTACTATTTAAGTAACTAAAATAAAAAGTGAAACTATAGAAGTCATACTTTACGTAAAATAAAATCAAGTACCTGTGTTTACAACAAATGAATCGAATTAATTAAAACAGATAAATGCTATTGTGTTCGATACCTTGCAAATATTGTTTTCACTATATAACATGTTCACGAGTTCACGAGTACTAAAATTAGAAAGCAATACATACCGCATAGAAAATAAACACAGTCTCTGAAATACATGTCTACCGCTTGCTCCACTACACTGATCACTGTCGCTTCTAAAGTATGATATAAATTTATATATCCACAAGTTTAAACAATGATAATCTGTAATACAAGAGTAATGTGTGTCGTGTGATTCATTGCCTCGTAAACCCTAATAATACATGAGGTACCTACCTAAATAAGGCTATAGTTTAAATTATAAATAGATGGAGATTATAGTACTCAACAGCGAAGGGAACCTACCTATTGAAGTATTGGCTAGACAAAATTACTTCTCCGTATCTCTCGCCGTAAAACGATCAAATTTGTGGTGTTTTTTAGGTACTGAAACTTCTAAAAATAAAACTCGTAGAGCAAAAGCATTATCAAAAATAAAATTACTGTTTTGTTTGTCCGCTTTTACTATTTAAAGTCTCCTCACATAATACAGTATGCGCCAAAAGTATGGAATAAATTCAATAAAAACGAAGCAATTATTTTTTGGGAAAAATCCTCGAACAGGTCGATTTTTAATTTTAAAAATACATATTTTAGCGTAAAATGCGATTTTCAAATGTCATTTGTTTTCGAGTAATGACGTCATCGATTTTTTTTTAAATGGCAACACCATATTTTTTTCCTTGATTCTGAAAGATCGTTTAATTCTCTATAAGACAGTACTAAAATTTTGCCCTCTTACATAGGAAAGTTTTCGAGTAAATGACGATTGAATGTTAGAAAACGTAAATTTTATCCATAAAAAAGTAACAATTCTGAGGTATGTAAAATAAAATACAATTGATTAAATTTTATACTTAAATTAAATGTTCGAATTGCCATCCACCAACTTCTTGACAATGCGCAAGTCTGTGAAGAAATTCTTCTTGAACATTATGAATGATTTCTGGGGTAACTCTGCGTATTTCGTCCCGAATGCGATTTTGAAGTTCTTCTAAACTACGTGGTTTATTAATGTACACTTTTGACTTCAAGTATCCCCATAAAAAATAGTCAAGAGGTGTAAGATCTGGAGATCTTGCAGACCATTCTATCGGTCCGCGTCTGCCGATCCACCTCCCAGGAAAACAGTTGTCCAAACAATCTCGTACAGGGCGCGCATAGTGGTGAGGTGCACCGCCTTGCTGGAACCATATGGTATCGTCAGGAATGTCAGGGTCATTATCGTTAGGAAAAATTACTGCAAGGGCTGGAACAAGGTCATTTTCTAGAAACTCTAAATATCTTTGTCCTGTAAGGGTTCCTTCAAAGAAGAAAGGCCCTACTATTCTGTCGTCAACTATTCCAGCCCACACATTTAATTTCTGAGGGTGTTGGGTATGTGCCTCTGCCATCCAATGAGGATTTTCCCGACTCCAATATCTGCAAGTTTAACGGTTTACTGTACCATTCAGACAAAATGTGGCCTCATCTGAAAAAAGTATTTGCCGGTATAAATTTCTATTTCCTTGACATAAATCCATTAGAATTTCGCAAAAGTGTAAGCGGCGATCGGGATCATCTTCATTGAATTCCTGCACAAGTTGAATTTTGTAGGGATGATATTTTTCCTTTCTCAAGATACGTAGCACTGTGCTCTGACTAGTGTCATTGTTTAATGCAACAAATCGTAAAGAATTATGAGGATTATCCACCATACTTATCAAAATGTTCTGTTTCTGATTTTCATTAATGCTTGGACGTCCAGGTTTTGGAATATTTACAACATTGCCAGTTTCTCTAAATTTAGACTCTACCTTACTGACTGTTGATTGGCTGATAGGGCGATCTGGATATTTTTCATTAAATAAATCGCAAACTTCCTGCTGAGTTCTAGTCATATTCCCGCATCCGATAAAAATTAAAATTTCAATTCTTTGAGTAACAGTTAAATGTGCCATAATACTTTAAATTGAATAAAATAATAATTTCTATGTCGCTTACAATACTTATTAGAAAGTCGGGGTGACAATGACACTTTGCAAAGGTTTTCACCTACGTGGTCCATAAAAGAACTATGGAATTCGAAAAACTAAACTTGATAACGTTTTTGCTTTGGCTATTCTAACCCCAAATTTAACAATTATTTTCACATACTTATAAACAAAAGTGAACAATGTTATATGCAGAACTATGTAAGTTTATGTTATAACAATATTTACATCTATAGTTGAATTTAAAAAATATGTATTTTGAAAGATTTCAGTACCTAAAAAATTGCTGGACAGATCGCTTTCTGATATATTGATCTTATATATTGATTTTACTTCGGTACCTTTGAATAATCGCAGATGGCATGCGATAACATTCTTGTTATTTGTTAAACTCTATATTATTCAATTCTTAAATGTCTAAAATTACTTGTATTTGTACAAAACACTATTTCAAGAATACGGCGCCCTTGCGGTATATTAGGTATAATTCAGTGATATGCTTTTCTTTAAAATAACGTGCACGTGAACATACAGAGTGGTCACTTTTACGACGTTTACGCTTACTTAAATTAGGAAAAAGGTGGCTCATTTTTATATCTCCAGAAATAAGTATGGGATATTTTACGTAGTTCTTGAAATGGCGGCTGAAAACTGAAACAATTTTTTTTCCTTTTAGACCTAAAGAAAATGTTATAAAGTTTGGTACCCTTATATTGCTCGGATTAAGTTTTCCAATGAAGGTAGAATAAAATTCGACGTGGAAATGTCTAAGAGAACAAATTTGATAAGTCATTCAGAATTGTCATTATACTTATAAAGAAACTAACTTCTCAAACAAACAAACAAATTATTATTATTTCAAACTATAATATTTAAAACCTAGCAAAATTGCTACTCCAGTCGTACGCTAATTTTTTTTTGGTTACCCGAATTTTTATATATTGTCTCACATTTGTTACAGTGATAATGGGGTCATTTATCTTTTTTTTTATTAAGTACATTTTCTGAAAGATTTTGTAATTTTAGTTCGATTTGAAAAAAATATATGACGCAAACTTTGTTTACGCTAATTGTACATAATTAGTAATCAAACTTTAAATTACAATCTATTGCAATAACAATGACACCCTTGTTCTTGACTGCTGGCATATTTGTAATGAAATCAATATTCAACTATTAACATTAATTCTTAATTATTTAATTCCCAATAGAGATGTACTGAAATTTGTACTCAGACCTTCCAGTACACTGCAGTTCTGATTTTGCCTTATGAAATGCTTCATATATAAAATGATGAATAAATTATAAATGTTTGGCATCTACTTATAGAAAAGTTGTTTCCATCTCTATTGGAAAGCTTATGCCGAAAAGAGAGAAAATGAACTTGTTCAGTTTTCAGCCAATCATGTCTCATATTTCCTTTCAGAAAAGTTAAAGGCATAATTATCACCGATAATTCCTAATTTAAGTTGTTCTGTATATATTACCGTTTCGAGGATCCCTGTACTAGGCATCATAAGGGTGACCACCTTCACTATTTGTGAAGAAATACAGAACAGCAAACCTGATTATACCAAATATCTTGAAATCTGTATTTAAAACGTATTCAACGTTCTTTACTAATATTTCTGGAGTAAAATTTCGATGTCTATCATCCTTATTTATATATAATATATCATGTCATCCTAATTTACACTATAGACAAAGATGACTTGGTTTTTAAAAGAGTATCGTCATCTTTTATTCTTATTCCTAAGTTTGACTGGTTAAGTAGCTATTATATATAAACAAAGCTATCACGTAACTTGCGCAATGAAAATAACTGCTCAATGTTTAGTTTTGACAAAGCACCGCTTTGTTCTTGAGGCTTGAACTGTACATTAGTATGGTAGTAGCTTTTAATTTCACCAGCCAACCCAGAAACAAAGTATCATCAACATCTTAGTGCACTGAGTACAAACCATATGTAAATCAGAACCCTGGCATCTGTTCTCAGAGGAAATCCACCAACAAGAATTTTGAATGAGCTATCAAGAGGACGCCTAAGACTAAGAAAAAAGAAGCATATCTAGCAACAATTTAACTATCCTATTCAGAAGGATGTACTGGCAAGATATTTTAAGAAAATACAATATCAACACAGATTACAACATCTAGAGGAAGATAGGGTCAGCCTTTCCTAAAACCAGCTACAAGAGCAATTTACTCCAGAATCCTGGTGTGTTCATGTCCATATGCGTCAAGGTATACATTGGATAAACGGAGAAATACGTTAGCACGAGGTTGAAGCAACACGAGCGTCATCAAAGGTATAATAACAGTGCAGTTGCGGAACATAAGGCATTCGATAGATCTGGATAAAACCAAAATTTTAGAAAACCAGAAAGAATGGCAAGAATGGCCAAGACCCTGCACTGAAGCAATTGAAATCCAGAAAAATTCAACAACAATAATTTCAACTGTGATGAAAGCTTGGAGCTCCGTGCAATTTAGAAACGATTCATCTGTAAAACTTAAGGATCGATCGGAACGTTATACATCGATACTCATATTTGTTTAACCTCCACTTTCAGAGTTACTTTTCTTGAAGCAGCCACGAAAACCTACACCCTGCAAACCCCTTCATGTGCCCCTTCTTTATTTTTTCCCAATAACCAATGTCTGGGTATGCAATCTACTCCAGAAGTGGACTTCACTTGAGATGAATCCTGTCTGTGTCCCTTTTGTGGGATACCTTATCAATGCGGTATTTTAACATTTATGAACACATGATAGATATACCACCTTTAGACCTTTCTTCAGTTTCTCATATTCTTTATATGGGCGTTTCGGGTTAAGAGGCTTCTTTAGATATCTTGAAACCAGTTTCAAAATAACTCCCGTAAAAATGATTCGATTTTCATGAAGCTTGCACCAGTATTCTTATAAAAAAAAATATAAATTCCAGGATGCCCTCAATCATGTTTTTTGACACGAGTAAACTAAGGTTTAAAACGTAAAGAGAACAAAATAAATGAGCATACTAGAAGCGGAGAATTATTTTATTAATTTATACTTTGTTTCTGAAAATAATTGATAATAACTTTGTAAATTTGGAACTAAGAAAGCGCATTTTAAGTTAAAGCCTGCTTAAGAAGCCTCTTACGTTCTAATAGTATTAGGCAATGAGATACGAGGTAGGTGAAGACAGAAGATATAAGGAAAGGCGGACGGTTGCAATGCACTAGCGCAACGATCGAGTTGACTTGCATTTAGCGTGGTCCCTTAATGTCACGGTTTATGTCGCACTCTTCTTCATTTTCCTGTAAACCTCCAAGAAGTCTAAATGTGTCCTCAGTGTATTTAACTCAGGAAGTAGTTGGACGAATATTTCTGACAGTTTCAAACTGGCCCCTGTCTCTTGACCTAGTATGGGTAAATTTTCTGAAAACACTATGGGATACTCGATGTTGGAATCCATTTACCGACATATTGAGAACAATATTTCCTCCTTTTCTTCCTCCATGGAGAACCTGATATTCCGGCGACGGTTGTTTAAATGGTTGAAAAAACCGGTAGGCGCATTATTCCCAAACAATGAACGTGTCATCTAAGATTGGTGCGCTGGTTTGAGTTTAACCGTATCCAACGATTTCCTTACAAAGTGGTCCATGAAAAAATTTGCTCTTACCGTACTTACGGGGCAATATCATAGTAGATCCCTTTCCACATGAAGTAACATAGAATGATATAATGTTTAAATAGGAATATTTCATATTCATTGCTAAAGTGGATAATTAACCACCCTGTATATGCAGGTACGTAGGTATTAGTCAGATACGCTTAGTTAAAATTTTCCAAATACATTTTTAATCGGTTGGTTTTGAGAACAACGAGATTCTAGCAACTGACGTCTTGTCGATGGAATGTAATGAACTATTTCTCTTACAATCTGCTATCAACTAAACCAATTATACAAATGTGACATCATAGCTGGTCCACAAATCTGTTGATTAATAAAAATAAAACGTTAACAGCTGTATACATCACCAGAAAAACCAGCATAAATATGTACGAAAAACCACCTATGGAAAAATGGGGTTATGGAGAAAATCTTACAGTTTCCTCAAGCACGACGTCAAGTCTAACGTCGCTACTAGTCAACTATTGTTTACTCGAAATGTCCCAGAAATTAAATTAAAACTTTACCATACCCAATTCACACAGAAAAACAAACATTGAAGCAGGCAGCATTCTGAAAACGAAGGAAAACCAGTAGTCATTGTTTTACTATTTGCTGTAGAACGCTTTAGAATTCTCTCTTGTTTTCACAAGAGTCAGGAATTGGTTTCAACTGTTAGAAATATTCGACCAGTTAAAGTGTGGATGTGTTCTCAGTGCATTTAACTCAGGAAGTAGTTGGACGAATACTTCTGGTCCCTGTCCCATGTCGAAACAGACCTAGTATGGGTAAGTTTATTGAAAATACTATGGGATTCTCGACGTTGGATTCCATTTAGGAAAATATTGATGTCAATGTTTCCTCCTTTTCTTCCTCCATGGTGAACCTGATATTCCGGTGACATCTGTTTAAATGGTTGAAAAATCCGGTAGGCGTATCATTCCCATGTGACCAAACAATGAACATGTCATCTACAATTGTTGCGCTGATATAATGTGTGACAATTTATTTATTTATTTAGAAATACTGCTGTCCAGGCAGAAATCCAATTACAGGGCAGGAACAAACAACATTTAAGAGAAAAAGACAAAAAATTAAAAAACTACATACATATAACATAAAATAAAACAAAAATTGGTATAAAAATAACAATAGATAAGTATAATAAAGTAATAAAAACAACAATAAACAAAGAAAATTAAATTAAGAACAAAAAAGCACGTTAATTTTTGCAGTAAGCAAATAAAAAAGTGTATGGGAACGAGTTTTAATACAAGAGATATTGATATTAAAATTACTCAAAATATCTGGAGAATCAATGACAGCAGACAATAATTTATATAAAAATAATACTGAAAAATAAGTGCGCCTTGTGGCTAATTAAGTTAAATCTACTCAACAGCTCTGATTGAGGAATCCCACGAGGTGGATAAGTACCATCAAGTCTAAAAGATATTTAACATATTTCCTCTTAATGTCTTCCAAATTATTTATATGAACCTTATAGTTAGGATCCCAGATAATACTACCATATTCAAATTTTGGTCTAACAAACGAGTTAAATAATAACTTAAGGGTAGACACATCTATAAAGTGACGTGAATTTCTTATAACAAAACCCAAAGTTTTATAAACAGTTCTCAATTCTTGAGGAGGGAACAAAAGTTGTAGTAGTTAATTCATTGATAAAGCTTTTAAATTGGATAATTAACCACCCTGTACATCCAGACATGTAGGTATTAGACAAATATACTTAGTTATAATTTTCTAAATAACATTCTTTATCGGTTTAGTTTTGAGAACAACTATTACAATCAACTATCGACTAAACCAAAATGTGACATCATACCACAACCGCAAATCTGTTGATTAATAAAAATGAAAAGCTAACAACATACATCACCAGAAAAACCAGCATAAATACGTACGAAAATAGGTGGGTTTTCGGAAAAATGGGATTATGGAGAAAATCTTAAATTTTCCTCAAGCATGACGTCAAGGCTACTGTCGCTACTAGCCAACTATTGATTCTTCGAACTATTCCAGAGATGAAATTAAAACTTTGCCGTACTCGATTCACACGGAGAAAACAAACATCGAAGCAGTTAATATTTACAGTATTTTTAAATTGAAGGAGAAACAGTAGTCATTGTTTTACTATTTGCTGCAGAACGCTTTATCATTCTTTATTCAACAGCATAATAATATTATTGACGTGTACACATTTGTAATAGAAACTTGTCGCCTAACTACAACACGACTGTTTGGGCGGAACCCTGTAACCTCATCGCGTGACGCCACCACGTACATGGGTGCTTGCATCGAGATTCGCGGCGTTCACAACACTTGTCAATATTTCCGTATCATATCAAAGGATGATACGGTATGCAGTTACGCAGAATGTGCACGTTCATCTCTTTTCTTCACATAGTTCACCGGACTGCACATAACAAATATCAAAATGTTCGCGACTGAACGAAGTTATATTTTTTGATGGAAACATTTTCTGCCAACATGTTACGCGTACACTGAGGGAAATATCTTTTAGCCATTAGTAGATATTGATTATACCCAGCAAAATATCTGCATTAAATAGGTTACATTACTGCCATAATATAATTTTGCTAAATGAATCTACTAACGGTTAAAAAGTTTTTTTAACTTATGATTTATTGCTGCAATCCCACCTTTTTATTATAGTAACCTTTGCAATTATTCACCCCAGCAAAGATTTATATATAGGCTGTTAGGCTTTCATCCTAGGATGACTAGTTCTATATAGTAATACCAACAAATATTTCTTTCTATTTCAAATAAGTAACTTTTTAACCATTACTATGTGCACTTAGATTAGTTCAATTATGAACTTTGCCTGTAAAAATGTAAAATTTAACACAAGTAGAATCTATTGCATTGCAATAATAATGGCATACTTTAAATTGAATTTGGTGACTTGATTTGAACTGTTGAGGTATTCGTAGTAAAATCTACTTTCTACTTTTATCATTAGTTCTTAATTGTTCCACTCATTAAGAGAGATCTTAGAGATCTAATGAAATTCCTACTCAGAACATCCAGTAGTTCTGTTATGCTTTCAGGGAGTGCCATTATAATAATAGCATGTAATAAATTGAACTTATAGTTTGCACAGAATCGATCAATACTCGTTTTTCACTATTAACTCTCTCTTTACATGTACCTATATATATCACAAGATCTTGCTGGTTATTATTACCTATATTAGACACTAATATGTAGATATATTTATTAAAGTGCTTGTGTATAATATGTTAATGTTTACGAAAAACGGGCAGTCCGTTCTTCTCGTTGTAATGTTTAGCACAAAATGGCTACGTAGGTACTTAGTGCGTTTCCATAGACTAGCCATGATTAGTACGCGCTAGCAAAATATCTAACTACTGTTATACAATTCTTAGTTTCAAACTTTCTAGTCATAAGTAAATTATTTTTAATCGTTAATAGGTAGGACTTAACTAGAGTCAGTTACCTACTGTAATAAGTTATCCTAGTTACCTTTAGTAGAAGAAATCATAGAAAATATGTAACTATTGGACGTAAGAAAGTGTTTTATTGTTTTAGTAAAACGCCAACTTATGGTAGTAAAATCATGTTAATAAAAGGTCTGTTCCAACAACAGTTAGAGACTAGTTTGAAACTGTCAGATACATTCGTCCAACTACTTTTTGCATCGCGTTTACTGAAAACATGTTTACAACTTAACTGATCGAATATTTCTGACAGTTTGAAACCAGTCCGTAACTCTTGCTTGAACATACCTAATATAATTTTTATTATGTTTGGTATATGATGGCATATGGCAACGATAATGCAGATTGTCTCTTTTATTGGTCGATTTCTCTCAGTGTAGATATCTCGATCTAAGGCCCTGTTCGAGACGCAATTAACAATCGAGTCTCGTTTATACGTTACGGTGTGTACCTGACTTTAGGTACAACTTACAGTTTATATTTTTGAAAATGAAGGTCTATGCCAAATGATATTAATGGTATGTATCGTATCAATACTTTGAGTAATTTGATCGAAAAATTAATATAAATATATTGTGTATGTACGAGTATGTATGACAAATTTTGAGCACATAAGAGAATTATAAAATAGATGGATAATTAATTTATGCTGTTCCAGATGAGTTCTTCATCATGCTCCCAAAGTTTACCTAATCTCTTTCGTTTTAAAAAATAGAAACTACTCTGACAGTATGAGTGAGTAATCACCTGAATACGGCATTAATTGGTAGAAGATTGTTTAAAAGTAATTTTATATATATTTTTAGGTATTAACTATATTGTGTGAAACTAACTACTTTGCGGACTAAAACCCCGACCAGTGTTGAATTACACCCAGAATATCTACCCATATATTTTTTATTATTAGCTTTTGTATCATTTTTTACTGTATTACAAAGGTATTTTAAGTTAATATAAATCAAATCTCCTACAATTCCTATCAATGAAGTCATAGAAGTCATATGTTTGGTATCAGGGGACATACACATGACTTCATTGATAGGAATTGTAGATTTGATTTATATTAGCTTAAAATACCTTTCTAATTCAATAAAAAAAGTAATTTTATATTTATATTGTAAAAAAATGAGTGCAGTGAATTTTCCAATCCTTTAGTAAATTGATTCTAGGAAATGCTGCTGTATTCAGAGGTATAAATAAACTGCAGTTTTAACGTCGGTAATTACAAATTAAGAAGATTATGGATTTGGGGAATTTGATACATGATACTAAGCTAACAGCCAATAAGATAAATAAGATGAAGCATGCGCTAGTATTTCTTAGAAATAGAGATATCGAAATAAAAATTTAAGTAGGTATACTTTCAAAATTAAACCCAAAAAGTATTGAATTATACAGGGTATCTGAAATGTTTGACCAAATTTTAGATCGACGCCACAAATGAACAAAAGTGGTTCCTTCTTATAAATTATTATAAGAGCCACCCTATTACATTAGTAAACATATACGAAAACGATTTATTTTTTAGATGTAGCGTGCTCAAGAATATATTTAATAAACATTTTAGTTTGTTCATAGATACCGTGATGATTAAGTTTTTGTTATTAATATTATTTTTGTTCTTATTGTTATTGATATTCTTTTTTTATATTTTTGGTATTAATAATATTGTGTGAAACTAACTACTCTGTGGACTAAAGCCCCAACTAGCGTTGAATTACACCCACAATATCTACCCACATATGATTTATTATTAGCTTTTGTAACATTTTTTACTGTATTAGAAAGGTATTTTAAGCTAATATAAATCAAATCTCCTACAATTCCTATCAATGAAGTAATATGTATGCTCTCTGTGGAATTGTTCATTAGCATACTTAGATGCTTGGTATCAGAGAGCATACATATGACTTTGATGGAGATTTGATTTATATTAGCTTAAAATACCTTATAATACAGTAAAAAATTGATATTCTTGTTGCTGTTGTTGTTGTCGTCGTCGTTGTCTATTATTCTTATATTCACAATAATAATGCAGAAACAGCAATATAACGCGATTTATGCTGCTCAAAACTTATCGAACTTATTACATACAACCATAGCTTACTATACTCGCGTCAAGAATTCAGACGTCTTACGTCACGGCTGACGTTACACATTTGTTTTTATTATCAACGTATTTTTCGATATTTGGTCGCTTTAAAAACAATAATTTTTTGCAATTTAGTGCAATATATAATGCAAACTTTTAGTGTAGTATAGTATATAGTTTTATTACTATCAGTTGCAGTTTTTAAATATTTTGATGAAAATATAATGAATTATTCATTTGTTCGTATGACGTAAGTCGTCTGAATTCTTGTCGCGAGTATACAATATTTCTAAAATAGCCTAATAGGCGAATTGCCTAATCTGATTTGATTAGTATACTGTGATCTGAAATACAAAAAATAATGCCTTCTGAAATGAAATTAATTAGGATGACACTAAAATGACGTCTTCTAAATTTGACAGTTTCTCAAATACCTGTATCAGGAAAAGTGTAGAAATTTGACGGTGAAAACAAATTGATCATAAAACACGTACAATACAAAATCCCTGATAATACCTATACTTACGTCACTGGCTTTAGTTCACCTCAAAATATTATCCTTTGAAGGAAAAATATTAATTTGTTTAGTAGATCAAAAATAAAATATATTTTTTTTAAATTGAACACTCTGTATCAGGAAAACAGAGTGTTATAGAGAAAAATGTTATAGGAAAGACAACCATTATTGTTTCATGTTCTATCTTTTCCCAAAGTAAGAATGAAGTACTCTTTCGATCAGTTTGAGAATTAGACACCTCAAACTAGACAAATCAAACATGTTTGTGGTAGAACATAGTGATAGTACTTACCATCAGTTTACCCCATAAAAAACTTAAATTTTTTTTTTAAATAGTTCAGCAATTTTTTTTACATATGAAATATAAAGCGCAGAAATTTGACGGTGAAAACAAATTGATCATAAAACACGTACAAAACAAAATCCCTGATAATGTTGTTTGAAGATGTGAATGTGATGTATTAAATTACCTTTATTCTTGCTATTTACTAATCTTCAAACTTATACAGTAAGTAAATAATGCTTATAATAAACTCTCATGTTCGACATTGACTCATTTCAAATATAAGTCTTGATAACAAAAACAGAAAAAAGTTTTCAAAACAATGAGATATTGTGATATGTTTATTTTGTGTCATTTCTTATTATATTTAGATATTGAATATTTGAATATTAGATATAGATATATTTGGATATTGAATTAGAAAGGTATGCGACAATCAATTTTTATATACGGTGTGGTCGAAAATACGAGAAATCATCATTCAAAATCATTGTGACAGTTAATAATTAATCGAATTGTATTTTTGGAATATTTACGAAAAATCGAATTATGCTGAGACATTGTCTCAAATTTGGAAATGACAGATATTATTGTCGCTTATTGTCAACAAAATTTCAATAGACGTGCTGAGCAACGTGAATATTGTCGAAGAGTTCCAAACAAATTGTAGACGAAAGTTCTTCATTTCGTCCTAAACTTGGTAATTTAAGTCGTCCGAAAATGATTATCCTTGAAAGCAGATCCTTTTCCTCAAGAAAAGGATCTGCCTTCAAGATATCAATTTCCAAGTGATATTTGGAACAAACAATATACTGACATGAAGGTATTTTCAATTTAATAAATAACCATTGTTTGGAAGTTGAAAATGATGCAGAATCATTGGTAACCATTTTATGGGTCCATATGAGTTGTCAGGAAATTTAAATGGCATTAGTTATTTAAAATTTCTAGACTTTATTAGTCTGTTGGATGTGTTACCACTGAGTTGGAGCCAAAATATGTGGTTCCTGCAAGATGGTGCTATGCCCTACTTTACCCATCAAGTAAGAACATATTTAAACCAACATTTTCCTGAGCGTTGGATTGGCCGTGGTAGTATTTTCGCTTAGCCACCACGTAGTCCAGACTTCAACACTTTAGATTTTGTGTATGGGGCACAATGAAAAAAATTGTGTGTTAACGCACACTACGATAAAAAAATTTATTATGAAATATGCAGCAGATCGTTGACATGCAATTTTCTCGAAAATGATCAATTCTTAAGGCTAGTGATAAGTAGGTAAATATATCTTTTTTTCGCGAAAACAAGTTTAAAATTTTTTAATAAAAAAAGCGTTAACGATACATATAAAAAAGTTACGTTCATATATTTACGTGACAAACTTGGCGTATGTGCAGCCCCTATTTTGAAGCAAAAGATCTAGAATATCTCTATGGACAATTACTTACGGACCACCCTGTATATAAAGATTCAGAATATTTAGGAAGAACATTTTATTGAATTGATTAGACTCTCTCTGCAATATCTTTCTTATTTCAACCAATACGATTTAAGCTGTCAAAAGTTAACAGAAGTATTTAGCCGAAGTATAATACGTGAAGGAATCATTTCTATATATTTTTAGGTATTAACCCCAACCATCGTTGAATTACACCCACAATATCTACCCATATATTTTTTATTATTAGCTTTTGTAACATTTTTTACTGTATTAGAAAGGTATTTTAAGCTAATATATATCAAATCTCCTACAATTCCTATCAACGAAGTCATATGTATGTTCTCTGATACCAAACACCTAGGTATGCTAATGAACAATTCCACAGACAAAGCTCTATTCAATAAATATCTAAAGAAATTAATCTACCTAAATTTACTAACCTGGTTTAATAAAAACACTCTATAAATATCTAACTTCAATTTGATAGTGGCAACTCGAAAATTCAACCACAATAGATGAGATCTGACCTATTTCTGAATTTTTTGGATTGCTTGTAAAAAATATTATACCAATAAATTAAAATTATTTGAAATTAAATGTTGACAATGTCAAATTGATTAATCTGTCAATGAATTTAAACGACCTACTAAGTTAATAACAAAATTATACCCTTTATGTATCGTTTTTTTATATATTTTTAGGTATTAACAATATAGTTAGATATTTGATTCAACTTAAAGGAGGCCACCTGTTCAAGCAATCCAAAAAATGCAGAAATAGGTCAGATCTCATCTATTGTGGTTGAATTCTCGAGTTGCCACTATCAAATTGAAGTTAGATATTTATAGAGTGTTTTCATTAAACCAGGTTAATAAATTTAGATAGATTAATTTCTTTAGATATTTATTTAATAGAGCTTTGTCTGTGGAATTGTTCATTAGCATACCTAGATGTTTGGTATCAGAGAACATACATATGACTTCACTCATATGAATTGTAGGAGATTTGATATATATTAGCTTAAAATACCTTTCCAATACAGTAAAAAATGTTACAAAAGCTAATAATAAAAAATATATAGGTAGATATTGTGTGTGTAATTCAACGCTGGTTGGGGCTTTAGTCCACAGAGTAGTTAGTTTCACACAATATTGTTAATACCTAAAAATATATATAAAAAACGATACATAAAGGGTAAAATTTTGTTACTAACTTAGTAGGTCGTTATGATGTTTAAATTCATTAACAGATTAATCAATTTGACATTGTTGACATTTAATTTCAAATAACTTATTTATTGGTATAATAATTTTTACAGTTAGATATTTGATTCAACTTAAACCTGATGAAGCAATCCAAAAAATGCAGAAATAGGTCAGATCTCATCTATTGTGGTTGAATTCTCGAGTTCCCACTATCAAAATGAAGTTAGATATTATAGAGTGTTTTCATTAAACCAGGTTAATAAATTTAGATAGATTAATTTCTTTAGATATTTATTGAATAGAGTTTTGTCTGTGGAATTGTTCATTAGCATACCTACATGTTTGGTATCAGAGAACATACATATGACTTCATTGATAGGAATTATAGGAGATTTGATATATATTGGCTTAAAATACCTTTCTAATACAGTAAAAAAAGAATCATTTCTATCTTGGAAACAAAACTAAGCAATCTCTCTATCCCTTTATGAAGGAAATAATTTTCCAGCTAGATTGGTGAAATGGTTTTCAAAATATCTATTATGTATAAATAGATAAACCTATTGGAAGCCCTGGGTACTCTAGGATAATGGTACACCTATGACAAGGCTATGACAGAGAACTATTTTATTAAAACAGGTAGGTATTTAATATTTGATTTTCGCGAAATAAATATATTTATCGGTAATATCGGTTATTGGTTGATAATCTGGCAGGAACTAGGAGGCCCTATTCATCGCAAGGCTCTGGGCGCTTGCCCAAAGTGCAATGGAAAAGAGGGGCCTGTAAATAAAGAAAAACATTTACACTGAAAATATGAAGTTGCTACCCAAATTTTGTTCGCTTTCATATAAATTGCTTGGAGCCGTCTACTTCTGTTTTGAGAGAGACATATTTTAAAGCTGTTCCAATTTCATTGTAATTGCAGGATATCTCGGAAACTGCAAGAAATAGAAGGATGCGGTTTTCACAACACTGGACTAGTGCTGTGAAAGTACTTTTTCGAGAAACTCAAGACATTGCAATCAGAAGTGCATTGCGAAATTAAAAAAAAAACTACTTTTAAGGGATTCTTCACCTCGGAGAATAGTTGAAATATCGGAATGGTAAAAATTGCTTCTGATAAACTTTTTAACATTTGTGTTCAGTGACATACTGGTTATTTCTCTACAGGGTGTCCCTTTTAAAACATGAACCAAATACAAATTTTATAATTGAAACACACTATATATTTTTTATGCAATTCAATTAGTGATTTTCCGGGTTGTTATGCCGTAACCTCGGTAACTGGTCGCTGCCAGTAACAGAATTAAAGTGCACTCTAGCTTTGGCATCTCTAGCTTTAACTGGAATTCCTTGAATTGTTCTCGGACTAGGTTCTGTGGAAACAGACCCGCTATCGGTATATCTGGGCCCGCCATATTGATTTCGGCTCATGTTGTTAACAGCGGAATTAATGGCGTTTTCTTCGGTTAAATTTCCATGTAAAAAGAAACGATCAATAAACCGATCTCCAAAAATTGCCGATGAATCGTGTTATTAATGGTAGATGTGTATCTCACGTGCCAGTAATGGCAGTTATGGTTAATTTCCCCATGTAGAAAAAGAGAAATATTAAAAGGAAAATTTGAATAATCAATTTTTCGTTTTCGTTGGCTGATAACTATACAAAGTTCTAAACAACAGCAATCTTATATGTATCAAAAATCTTCAGTATCTCTAACACTGTCATTGATCCGAAAGGAAAGAAAAATGATTTCAACTTTTTCTTGGTGCACCATTTTGACAATAAACGACAAGCGCGACAATTAGTTTATTGTTAATTCTTTTTACTCTTATTTTGCTAAATTTTTCACCCAAAAAGTGATTACGTTACCAGTTAATTCAACGCAAAAAGTAGTAGGATGGAAATTTCTGACAGTTTCAAAATAATCCTTGACTGTTGTTGGAACAAACCCATTACATAAATGTTATGCAAGGCATTCTGGTCACTTCAAAATTTCACTGTAACAAAAATTCCGTTGCGACTACTCGGCGCAAGGATGGTCCGATCTAAATGTTTTTGGTATCGTTGTGTAGATTGGCGTCAAACAGAGGTAGTTGGAACATTTTACGATTACGACGGTGGCAATTAATAGGGACGAAAATAATAAATTTTTACATTTTGGCTATTTTTTTTATAAAACTGTCCATGTTTAAGTGAGCATAGCATATGGTTTCAAATACAAAAGGAAAAATGTAACAATCACTTGGTAGGTGGTAAAAATATATACAGGATGATATCTGTTATCGTTTTGAAAATAGAAAGTTATTCATAATTTTCACTTATAATACCACTAGAGCTTCAATTATTACTGGAAATTTTTTCGAGCACACGAATATTTTGAAAATTCTCCGGAGTCGAAGACGAGAGAGAATTTTCTAAAAAATATTCGTGTGCAAGAAAAAATTTCCAGTTTTTAATTGAAGCTAGAGTGGTATTCGGTAAGAAAATTTCACAATGAAGTGTTAAAAAATATCGACAAAAATATAAAGATATTAAAATTTTTTGATTGTTTTGAAGAGACAGAAATAATAAAAAATAAGTTGATAGTAGTTCAATCTTTCAGTTTTCTAAAAATTTGGTGTACTAAAGTTGATAAAAATATATTTTATTGCAAAAAAGCTTGAAGCAGTATATATAATCAAAGTAACTTACATACATATAACATTAGGTTAAATAAAATACAACTAACCGACTTTAGTTAAGCAAAATAATAAAAAATAAGTCAATAGTAGATCAATCTCTCAGTTTTCCACATACTCATTTTACTAAAGTTGGTAGAAATATATTTTCTTACAAAGAACCTTCAGCACTATGTAATATCAATAAAATTCATATGTATATATTATTAAGAAGGCCATGCAATCCATGTCAAACAAGGTAATCGTGACTTTTGACGTTATTTGACCATTTTCTTTAAAATCGTTGTGTTGTACAATTGAAAAATGGAACGGTTTGAGAAATACGTTTTATGCAAGTTTTGCAAAAAAGTTAGTGAAATTAAAATGTATCATCGGAACCTAAAATTTTTAATGTATTTATTACAAGAATGCGGGCCAGAAATTTATTCGCCAAACTTGTTCGGGATTATTAAAAATCATTTGCTTCTGGTGTGTAAGAAATATGGAGCTCTTCGTGGATCACAGCAGAATAAGATTGTTTCAAAGTACTACATTTATTTTTTGAAACATAGACATTTTATAAATTTTAGTGAATGTATGCTTGTTTATTCCCCATTAAGCCATAGTGGCTGAGGAATTTCAGCAACATTTGGACGCTTTAATTAAAACTACTAAAAGTACATACTTGGTAAATAATTATTTATAAATGATTTGTACTTATTAAATTATGATAGAATAAATTTGAAGTTAAATATAAATGTCATTTTATTTATAAATGTCAAAAAATTTCCAGTGTAATTTCATGCTCCTTACCCCAAGGAAGAGAAAAATTTCCGGAAATTTTCTTAGTTGCTATAGTAAGGCTACAAAATACAGGCGTTTAATTGGCTGAAAAATACTATTGTAAAATTTTCGGCAAAATTAACGCTCCTATGGATATTATATTTCTGAAGTGGATTGATTGGTACAGTCAAACTATTGCAGTAAGTACTTGAGAGTAATCACTAGAGCTAATCACTTCGATGAGTATATAAATGAAGCGAAGGAGCTGTGGAGTTAGCGACATAGACAGAAAACCGTGTTTCGTTTAGTGTATTTCAGACATTTGCAACTATACTAAACAATTCTGTTGGACTGAAATATTTTTAAATGTAAAATAAAAAATAAAAGTCGAACGTATAAAATAAATTGACGTATTACAATATTGTTGACTTCTCTCTATTTTATTTGAGACGCTCTATGTGAATGAGATATAAAAATTCCGGTACCAATCGGCCTTCTCAGGAATTCACGTACAGTAACTGTAAAATAATTAAATTATTCAAGATGGTTTCTTCGTCGGAATTTACTACGAATTACTTTATTATTTTATAATTTAATTAGCATATCTTATTTACCTGTATCAATGACGTGCACTTACTTCACCACAAAATAAACATTATTTGTCAGACATGTGACTATACAGTGTCACCCATTTCAAATGGAAACGAGTCTGCAAAAATGATATTTAATATCCGATTTAGTTAAGGATTTTTTCTAAAAGATGCAGCAGTAGAAACTCTTATTCTGGCGCAAAATATTAAAATTTGTTTTTTGTTCAACTGTCAAAAAAAGAGACTTTCTGATCTCTATAGATACGCAAAATTACCCATTTTTAACGTCGATGAACAATGCCATCCTGAAAAAGTAGAAACAAAATCATACGATCGTGAAAAGTAGTTATTTATCGTATAAGTGTTTTAAGTAGCATTTTATCCACACAAGAATATTTAGAGAGAACGTAGTTCAAGCGTTTAATATTCTTAAGTGGATTAAAGGCAATTAAAACACGAATACAATTCAATGTTCTATAGTTGACGGCCAAAATTGTAGAGAGTGACTCGTGTTATAATAATAATATAATATCTCTACCCCTCATTCTAATCACAGGGATTAGCCCAGAAGTCGGAGACTTGTGCGGGAGAGGGGGGCGGCATATTATTATTAAGCAGGCCGCATTTGCGCCCAGGAACGACTTACGTTGGTAGTCCCTAACCACTATTCAGTGCAGGAATGAGGGAAACCTGGAAAACCTCATTAATTAGGGGGGTAGTCAAAAATCAACCGGTATCAATCTCTCACATTGACCCAAGCCAACATTCTTCCACCCTACCATACCCGCAGAGAGGGCGCCAAACCTCTCCACGAATATAGCTTATATACGGTCTGCCGGCAGCTGGGCTCGAACCAACACCGATCTAGTCACCCCGATTCAAGTACTGACGCCTTAAACCGCGCGACCACTGACCCACTAAAACCTGCTCACAAATTATAGCAGTCAACACAAAGAAATATACATGCAGCCCATATATTTTTCCTACAAAATCGTGTGCCACATATCTCTGAGAGCATACCGGAACCCGATTACACAGCCTCTGCTGGAGTAGGTACGCAGGCGCTGTAGCTTTTGATTGGCTGCGACGAATTGTCGGGCGGGTATATCGTTCGAGCGGGCAAAATTTCGGGTATATCTTTTCGCTAATTTAATTATGAATGTAATTACCTTTATTAGTGATTTTGTGTTCTTAAGAATGGAAAATAATTCAAGCTCTACAACGTATTCTCAAAATCGTCCTAATTTAACAAGTGAGGAATATCGGATGATGACATGTATGAAGAGTTTAGAGCGCGAGGTCAACATATGAGTGTAAGTGATTTTGAAATATGTATTTCATTAACAAAATTGTACGTGAATAGCATATGTGTGCAAATAAAAAAGTGGTAAAGAAGTACAACTGTGAAACGGAAAGTGATGGAAACTCGCGAAAGGAAAATTGTATTTTTAAAATGAGTTTTCGACAAAAAAAAAATTCGATTGCTATATCTTACAAGATGAAACTTAGTCCGTATAAATAAAATCGAAAAGAGTATACTGATAGAAAGGACGAAATAGTGATATGGCGAAGAAACTATTTAAAATAAATATTAAAAAATAAGAATCTGAATCGAAGAATATATTAAATTATGACGAAATATGGACGTATGAAGGTCATACGGAAAGCGGTACGATATGATATAATAAGTGTAATAGTGTGTATGTATTCTAAAGGCTTTTGTCCTTTTGAATGCGGAATTCGCAAATATTTGCGCGATTTATTGAATGGTGGAAAAATCTCTATTTGTAACAAATTTTGTCAACTACATATAACATTTTCTATCATTTTCATCATGAAACTATCATGATATATTATCAGAAGCTCAAAACAAATTTATTAACATCACATAATGACGAAAGGGGCAATAATATTTGTAGTGTTTGACAGTTTCGCAAACTACAATTGTCAAAAATTGAGATTTTCCCGTCATAAGGACGGCATTCTAATTTGTAGAGAGGATGACCTTTAAAGTAAATTGTTAATGTGCTAGGTTCAGCCAACGTCAACTTATTTTTGATAATTTTGTGTGATTTAACTCTTCTCAAGCGGCACGCTTAGGTAATCATGCCACCCGTATCTTCCGTACTCATATCTGTGTTGTGAATTAGTCAGTCTCTATTATTTTCGACCTTGGGTAATTGATAATACCAGATAAAAACATTAAAATTATTTTTATTATCTAACCCCTCGAAATTGGTAAAAATTGTTATATCACTGTTTCTACTCTGAAAATAATGGATGTTATATAATGCAATTATTTTTGTCTTTTTTGTATGTTTTTTATATATGATCGCAGTCAAATTTAGTACGCCTATGAAATTTTGCTCCTCGCACGCTTCGCCCGTCGCGCTTGTCTACAAGCTCGCGGTTAGTCATGCACTCTCTACAATTTTGGCCGTCAACTATATCAAGTCACATCACAATCATAATTGTGGAGTCAGAATTATTGGAATTTAACAAAAAAAATATTCGCACGACTTGATATTTCTTAGTACTCAATGAAACACAAACTTTATATTGCAAGGAAAATCCAGAAAATATAGCTGTTCCTTACAAGAAGAGATATCCGTAAATTGTACAAATTCTTCACAAAGGGTTATTAATGGAAAGGAAGTTAAATGTGATAAAATTAAATGTATATTACTATAAATGTAAATGTTAATAAGTTAATAAATTAACAAATTGTAATATATTGCGAATGAATAGAGTTTTTATTGCTCCATCTTATAAAAAAAAACATGTTTATAGGCCTGTTTCCATTTGAAATGGGACACACTGTAAGTATCCATAATATAAGAATATTGCAATTGTACATGGAAGAATTAATAATTTAATTTTCTCACAATATTAAACAAATAATTCTTCCATAATAATTTAACTTATAAATATTCTTTGAAATTATAAAAATTAATATTGTTTTGTTAAGAATCAAAATTAAATTTGACATTAATAATGTTAAAAATTTAACTAAACATACTTCCAAAATTTTAACATTAATATTCTTTGAAATTTGAAACTGAAATTGTTTTCTGAAGACTTGTTAAATAAATCAAAAATTAAAACTATTTTACGACAATACTCGTATTTACAGAAATGTTGATAAGGTGCAGATTTTAACCTAGAAATTAGTCGTCATTTAATACTTAAAAAGGATTGCGAGATTAATAGCCTTTCGTCATTTCCCAAAAACTACCATGAACTATCAATTTCAAATTTATTATTGAACTATATTTAGATTAGGTACGGATACTAAATGTTGGCAGATAGATTAATATTTAAAAAAATATATTTGGGAGATTTGTAAAATCTCTTGTAAATATTTAAACCGTAATAAATGTTTAATGAGGTCTACGTTCATTATCTGGGCAATCACTTTAGGTGTTATCACGAAAATAATTTGCAAAAGATTAAGAGATTTGTGTGACGCCACCTTTCACATTTGGCTATACTTTCAGGAAATATTTCTAACGATTCTGGGATAAATATCATGTAACAAAATTAATTCTCTAATCTTCATCCGCCGTTCTTTTAAACGAGTTTTACAGGCAACGATTTTTATGCAATAAATGGTTTACGATAGTTAGGGGAGCCTTGACCGTACGCGATGTAAACAAGCTACATCTAGCGGCCATTCGTTATTTCATACCCAACTGAAAAACCACAGAAAAGAAGGGTTCTACATCGCAGTAGACATCACTGAAAGCTATTGACCTCTATCGCGTTCGACGAGAACGATATTTTGCAAACACGGACTTCCAGAAAACAACTACTCTGCGGGCTTATGCACCGACCAGCATTGAATTACACCTGCAAAACCTACAGCAAATATACCGGTTTCGAGCTTATGAAGCCATCCGGCATGGAGTGGCGAATGGCCGCTAGATGTAGCTTGTCTACACCGTGTACTCACGATCTCTTCTGTCGGGTTTATACAGGCTTAAAACGGTTAGGGTTTCCGTCAGATACCTCACCTAAGGCATACTGATGGGAGCGTTTATACAGGATGGTCCGATATTAATTCAATATAGCCTTTATAAATCCGACTATTTGCACCAGACCCCCGGTCTCTGAGGATAGAGGATTAGAAATTCAAATTTGTTTCTAATTTTGATGTCACTAATAGTGGGCAGAAATGGAATGGTTCGTTATCATACCTAGATATTTGGTATCAAAGAGCATACATATGATTTCATAGATAGGAATTGTAGGAAAATTGTTTTTTAAATATCTTTACAAACAGTAAAAAATATTATAAAGTATACGGAGATGTGTCATATACAGGCTGTATCACATAAGAGGGCCACTCCCATGTATCTCGCTTAATATGCGAGACACGTCAAAAATCTTTAATTGTTTTTTGTTGCATTTTTGGAGGCCTTTAATTCTCGTAAAAACAAATTTGAGATCCATGGCCAACTTTATGAGTAATAACAAAAAAACCTGTTAAGTGCCTAAACTTTAAGGCTGTCTAACTTTTGTTATTTTAAGAGATAGAGAAAACTTATTAGTAATAAATTTTCGCTGCGCCCTCTAGACGGATAAAAAAAAAATTTATTGAAGCAGGCTATGGCCACAAAAAATTGTCTGTTTTTTCGTCTTTCATGCAATATACTACATGTTGCCCTTATCTTTCATATTTATTACATTTTCTTCAATTTTAGTTAAAAAAAAATGAACCTAAATA
Organism: Monochamus alternatus; assembly: GCA_037114965.1. NCBI lineage: Eukaryota > Metazoa > Arthropoda > Insecta > Coleoptera > Cerambycidae > Monochamus > Monochamus alternatus. The sequence goes on along the minus strand of CM073429.1, from coordinate 53,936,988 downwards.
TTTTCGTGTTGCTCAAGATAATGTAGAACCTGTTTTAAAGACGCCAATTGCAAAAAAATAATAAACAGAATGTACTTTTTTTATGCAAAATACAGATTTTCTTATAATATTATTTTATTACATTATCTGTGTCAAAATAATTTTTAAGACCCAATTGCTTCTAATGTGAAAAGCAATAAAATAATATAAGAAAATCTGTATTTTGCATATAAAAGTACATTCTGTTTATTATTTTTAGTGCAATTTTGATAATTTATAGGATAACCCTAATCAGAAAGACTCAAAATATCTGAAAAACAAAGCCCCTTAAGGGCACTTTTTCAGAATATAGATATTTGTATTGGAAATACTTTTCATCATTGGCTTAGAAGTTTAGGGGGTTCAAGGGTGAAATAAAAACCCGATATCTGTACCACTAGATTTAGTTGAAAAATGTTATTCACGTCAAAATAATAATTTTTTATTGTGATTACTACATACCAAGTTTGAAGAAAAAATATTGATTTGTTTAGTAGATAAAAAAGAAAATAAAATATGTAAAATATGTTTTTTTTTAAGTTGTCAGGAAAATGGGGTGTGATAAAAAAAATATTATACGAAAGATCTCTATTATATTTTCATGATCTATCATTTAACAAAGTTAAGAACAAAGAATCGGGGACACCATGTATAAATCAGTGATACAAAGACAGTGGTGACTAAAGTCGTTTGAATAGTGGCTGCAATAACGTGGCGGCATTTTGATTGATTCTGCTATTTCTCAGTGAATGTTAGAATTCACCGTTTTGTTAAAATAATGTCAAAACATTGTCAGATACGTTCATGCTAACGCCAAAAATGCAAAGGATTTGAATTTCTATTAATGTAGTGATGGAAAAAGACCGCATCTTTTGATTTTGAGGGTTTAAAAAGAAAGGATCTGGTTTAAACCTAAACCCTCCTTTTAACTGTTTTCTTGTGTACTTAAAAAAAAGGATTAGTTATGTTGAGACATTAAATTTGATACCAAACACTTGTTTTTCCTCAAAACTTTCCTGCTTTGAGGCTATAAAATGGCGCGAAATTTAAATTGTTTAAAAGACCGAGTCTAAATGAAACGACCAAACCCGGTTTAAACCCTCAGCTCACCTCTAATTAATAGTATTTAGTATCTATAATACATTTCATTGCAACACCTTTTCTGGAAAAAAATATGGTTGAAATTTGATTTCAAAAAATCGTTTTTTGATGCTCAGTATCTCAAAAGATAGTCTTCTTGTTTCTGACATTCATTTCATAAACACCCTGTATACGTATATTACTAATATTTAAGGTGATATGTATTTTACTAACAAAAACTGTGACGATAGTATTCTCAGTAAATATTACATTGAATTATTTATATATACAGAGTCTTGAAATTAATGTCAGAAACTGACCATCTTTTGGTTTTGAGATACAGAGCATCAGAAGTGATTTTTTAAAATCAAATTTCAGCCATATTTTTTCCATAAAACAAGATATTGCAATAAAATATATAGGAATAGGATATCGTTAACATGATATGTGAATATTTTATATATTTTTAGGTATTAATAATATTGTGTGAAACTAACTACTCAGTGAACAAAAGCCCCAACCTGCGTTGAATTACACCCACAATATCTACCCATATATTCCTTATTATTAGCTTTTGTAACATTTTTGTACTGTTTTAGAAAGGTATTTTAAGCTAATATAAATCAAATCTCCTACAATTCCTATCAATGAAATCATATGTATGTTCTCTGATACCAAACATCTAGGTATGCTAGTGAACAATTCCACAGACAAAGCTCTAATCAATAATTATCTAAAGAAAATAATTGAATTTACTGACCTGTTAATGAAACACTCTATAAATATCTAACTTCACTTTTTGGCAGTGGGAACACGGCAAATTCAACCACAATAGATGAGATCCGACCTATTTCTGCATTTTTAGGATTGCTTCTAACATGTCAGTAAATTAAATTATTTTCTTTAGATAATTATTGATTAGAACTTTGTCTGTGGAATTGTTCATTAGCATACCTAGATGTTTGGTATCAGAGAACATACATATGACTTCATTGATAGGAATTGTAGGAGATTTGATTTATATTAGCTTAAAATACCTTTCTAAAACAGTATAAAAATATTACAAAAGCTAATAATAAGGAATATATGGGTAGATATTGTGGATGTAATTCAACGCAGGTTGGGGCTTTTGTCCACTGAGTAGTTAGTTTCACACAATATTATTAATACCTAAAAATATATAAAAACTTTTACATAAAAGGTGAACATTTTTCAAGTAGGTATTGTCATATTTAATTCATTGACAGGATGTCACTTTTTGTCATTGTAGATATTTAACTTCAAATAATTTTAATTTTTATAATAATTTTTATAGTTAGATATTTGATTCAACTTAAAGGAGACCACCTGAAGAAGCAATCCTAAAAATGCAGAAATACGTCAGATCTCATATATTGTGGTTGAATTTTCCAGTTCCCACTGTCAAAAAGTGAAGTTAGATATTTATAGTGTTTCATTAACAGATCAGTAAATTAAATTATTTTCTTTAGAAAATTATTGATTAGAGCTTTGTCTGTGGAATTGTTCATTAGCATACCTAGATGTTTGGTATCAGAGAACATACATATGACTTCATTGATAGGAATTGTAGGAGATTTGATTTATATTAGCTTAAAATACCTTTCTAAAACAGTACAAAAATGATATGTGAATACCAATAACATCATAAGGAACATTTAGAAACGAATGAATAAAATACGAACACTTTTTACACTTTTATTTGTAAATAATCTTCATACAATTTAATTAAACTGGGAGGAGTTCTAGGAGTTATTAATTTCAAGGCCTTTTCGAAATGTCTACTTTCTACATGCTGTATTTCCAGATCCTCCTCTAGCGCCATCATTGCTGCTTCATGACAGACAGCGTTGACTTCTGCTCCTGAATAGCACTCAGTATTTCTCACTAAATCTTCCATATCTACATTTAACACCTACAATATTTTAAAATTAAAGTTGCCTATATCTCTATAATTTCATCACTTCTAATAATTTGGTTAAAAGTTTACTCACAGGCATCTTGGACAGCTTTATGCGAAAGATCTCTCGCCTTGTACCAGCGTCAGGCAAAGGAACATAGACTATCCTATCTAACCTCCCCGGTCGTAATAATGCTTTGTCTATCCTGTCAGGCCTGTTAGTTGCCGCTAAAATTGTTACATCTCCAAGTGGAGTAACTCCATCGAGCTCAGTCAGTAATTGAGCGAGAACTCTCTCTTGCACGCTTGTACTTGTTCCCGAACTTCTTTCTCCTCCGATGGCATCAATCTCATCGAAAAATATTATAGAGGGTGCCACTTGTCGAGCTTTTCGGAATACCTCACGCACTGCTTTTTCCGATTCACCAACCCACTTACTGAATAACTCGGGACCTAAAATATATTTAAGAGTAAATATGAATTGCCTTTTGGAAGTCTAGCAGTGACCTTTTATTGACAAGAAATTTAAGCCACTTTCTGTAGCCAAAGCTTTTGCTATCATAGTTTTAGAACAACCCGGAGGACCAAACATGAGAACTCCCCTTGGAGGAGTTATACCAAGCCTAAGAAAACTTTCAGGATGTTTTAGAGGCCACTCCACAGCTTGCCTCAGAATTAATTTTAAATTTTCTTGACCTCCAATATCACACCATTTAACATTCGGATTCTAAAACGAAAAGCTTAATTCTGAATAATGTTAAGAAAATCGATTACTTTAGCGGCCTAATCAGTGTTACATTTTATGACCTTCTTAAATCAAATGTATGAAACAAAGTGGCAGAGAGCGCAACTGTGATGAGAAATAGTTTTATAAAATCAAGCTGCTTTTCTGAGTCTATGACATGCAAGTAAGTGACAAACTATTTCATTCACAATCTGAAATATAATTCATTGCAGAGTATAGTTCAAACTTCAAAGTCATCAGCAAAGACTAATTCTTCACATGAAATTATATTTGGGAGATTATTAATAAAAAGTAGAAACAAAAGTGGTCTTAAATTGGGGCCTTGTGGTACACCTAAACATTAAAAATTATAAGCCAACTATAAATTATCTACTTCTTAAGTATGATTCTAATAGTCTGATTATTGAAATTGAAAAATATAAATCTTGTAATTTTGTCGGTAAAATATGATGGTTTATATGATCAAAAACGTTTTGGAAGTCCATAAATATTACGTCAACTTGCCCTCACCACCATCTCAAGATTCCGATATAAATTGAGAAAAATTATCTAGTAGATCTTCTCTGCACAAATTCATGTTGGTGTAAGAATATCTATTCGTTAGTGAAATAATAAAAAGTGAATTCAACAAAGAAACGGAAAGGTGGCATGTTTTAAAATACGGTTGAATAAAATATATTAGGATGAAACACGGGATACCAGCGACATCCATTCTGAAAGAGTCTTTAGATCTTCTATGATTTGATAACAACATTGTCAACAAACAAAATAGAAATAGGGTGTGGCACTCTACCACTTACAGTAAGTCTAGACGAGTCTATTGGATGAGACTGAATAAAAACGCTATTGAATGATTCTCTAAAAGCATTTAAAATTTCGGTAGAGTTAGACAACTCGTTTTTATCATAAAACATGACAGCTGAAATATGAGATGTGCCTTTCTTTTTCTGTACAAAATTTCAAAAATTTTTAGGATCGTTCAAAATTTTTTACGTTTTAACAAAGAAAAATTAAGAAAATAGTAGTACATAAAAGAATTTGTGAGAAGCAACAGACACTTCACAGTTCAGATACCAACTGATATATAAACAATATATTTTATGATTATTTAATGCTAAAAATTATGGGATTAACCCTTAATTGACCGAATTTTTACACATGAAATTGGATATTTGTTAATTTTTTTCTCAAAAATGATTAGGTTTAGGACCCATGTCATATAATTTATTCTGTTCATTTTGATGTATAATATCGCCTGTTAAATTTATGGCAGTCAAAACTCTAGCACCCTGTATATAGAAGTTATTTTGATTGCAGCAACAGTTCTAAGCCATTTTTTTTAATTCAAAGTCTAAAAATACAAAAAAAAAACAATTTGCGCTATCAATTTAACCTTTTTCTTGCAAAAGATAAGAGTTACAGAATAATGTGATATTAAATTAGAAATAAAAAAATTATTAATTTTCAAAAACTAAAAAAATTATGGTTGGTTTATAATTTTTAATTTTGAGAAAGCTGTAATTTCCATGCTGGAATGTATTTAATAAACAATGTCATCTCTGTTTAATTATTATCTAATTTTAAATAGACATGCTACCTATAATCCAAAATACTTGATCACAGACTAAATTATAGTGTTACAGTGCATTTGTATATTATACTTCTATTTAAATAAAATTAAATTAAAAATACCTAACAATATGTTACTAAATATTTGTCATAGTTATACCTACCACGTAAATATATTACTTTCCTGACAATCAAAATATAATAATTTAATTTATATCGAATACTGGGCAAATTCGGAAATATACATTTTCTCCTAACCTTTTATATTTACCTCAATCTGGACTTCCCTCATAGCACTTGGTCTTACTTTCTTAAGTGCTAATTTGAAATCTTCCATATTAAGGCTTCCATTTTCTCTTTTCGAGGCATTCAAACTAGCTCTTGAGCAAAGAGCCACCAGATCTGCTCCTACAAAACCGTGAGTATTTGCCGATATTTGCTGTAGTTGATCTTCATTTAAACTACTGGATGCATTATTTAACAAACTAGCTAGAATAGCTTTCCTATTTTTTGGATTTGGTGTAGGAATTTCTATTTCTCTGTCTATCCTTCCACATCTTCGAAAAGCAGGATCAATATTGTCAGGTTTATTTGTTGTAGCAATAATAAAAACTCTTGAGTTAGTTGTAGTATTTAGATTGTCGAACATAAGTAAGAGAGTCGAAACTATTCTCTTCTCGGTATCAGTTATTCTGTTGCTTCGAAGGGGACAAAGGATATCAATTTCATCTATGATAATAATACTAGGCGAATGCTCTATAGCTTCTTGGAATAATTCTGTTATAGTTTCTTCCGCTGAACTGGAAAATTTGCTGTAAAGATCAGGAGCGTTTATTGAAACCACATTGACTCTTGATATTTTACCTAAAACTTTTGCTAATGTGGTTTTTCCTGTACCAGAATGACCATACAGTAGAACAGCTCTACTTTGAACTAAATTAGATAATTTTTTTTTTCCTAATGCAACATTCATTAATTCACATATTTCCTCTATTTCTTCATCTAATCCAGCTATCGTTACTGTCTCTTCTTTAAGTACTTCCGTAGCATACTGTTCTTGATTTCTATGTAACATTAACAATTATACAAATTTTTATTCTAACTAATAAGTGCAATGTAAAACTGATAATTTGTAAAATATTTAGTCTCAAAATAACTAGCTACTATAATCATAATTTTAATAGGTACCAAAATTATTTAAACATTAAATTTATTGGGAATCAAAAGCTTTAGTGCCTCACTTGTACTTTAGGATTATTTACTTTTATTTTCCAGTTTATTATTATATAACCAAAATTCAAACTTTAACCATACCTGTACACAATCCATTTGGTGGTTTGACACGCTTTGTAAAATTTATGCTGATCTCCAATACATAATCTACTAAAATCATTTTCTATATTAATTTCTTTTTCACTTGTCTCTATATCCTTTACCTCAAATTTTAACATTTTGCCATAAAACATAACGCTTATTTTATTTCCCACTGTAAATATCCTATCAGCATGGGACTTGCTGATTCTATTATGTAATTCTGAAGTTATTTCCAAAGATTTTGGGCCATTTAATATAATAAGTTGTATACAGCTGGCTGAAGGGATGTAATCTGGTACTTTAGTAACTACCACATATTTACCAGCATCTTCAAAACTCAAATCTAAACCTAAAACATTTCAAATGCTACAGGTCAATCAGCAACTAAATATTAATCTAACATACCATTTTTTGTAAATAACACAGAGGTTAATGTTTTTTCCACCGTAGGCCAAACCATCTTAACAACAGGTGGCATACCGCTGTCTAATAACCGAACTATGGCCCAATCTCCTATAGCGAATGAACACAACTGTATTACAGACTTACTTAAAAACACTAAGTTGTCTTTCTCTCTAGATGTTAAATTTCTTATATCTTCATTAGTTTTAACATCGATAGTGCCGTATAATACATCATCTTTAATAAAATTATAAACTATATTTTTCAGGTTAGGTGGACAATCTTTGGAGTGGCTTTCTACATCTTTATTTATAACATTAATTAAGCATTTATCGCACTGAGCCCACGGTGTACATGATCTCTTTGTTTTTTGTTGTGACATTGTATTATTCCTTCACTTTTATATTTTGATTTAAAATATTTTAGGTTAGCTGTGGTTAGATGCCGTTGTTTTATTTCACATTTTTATTTCTCTTCTTCTTCTGTCTTTAACCTTCGTTCCGTTGATTTATTTAGCCATTGCCACAATGCACACAGGGCAGGAGAGTCAGGAGACCACATACTTCTACCACAGCTTAAATTTATTTAAATTTAAGCTGTGCTTTATTTAAATTTATTTAAGCTGTGCTTGTACTATATACCGCGGACCGCGCATTTTGTATCTTTTCAATTTATGACCTTGGCCCCGAAGGTTAGGGGAATACAAGAGGTTAACCAGAACCGCAGTGCGTTTGCGCATGCTCCATAATAAAGCGCAACTTTCAGATTCAAACTAGTAACTGATCCTAGATAAAGGTAACTGGTAACTGATTCATCATGATCCCAGACATATTAAAGGGTTATCTCTTTACTTATTGTAAACTTGCGGATTACTATGGCTGTTCTCTCGTTCCTTCTTTTTTAATTAAAATGAGAGACCAATGATCTCTGACAAGATATTTTTCATAAATACTGGGAGATATTTTAAGAACGGTTGGTTGGAACAAAGATGAGACTAAAATGTTCTATAATTATTTTTTGTACAACCCTCCCTTTCAAAATTTTTCGTATTTTAAAGTTACATCCTAAATTTAGAATTAATTTTAATGAAATGGGGAAAGTGGATTTTGTTTATACTGAGATTAGGTAATATTAACATTTATCTTGTTTAGCATCAGGGATGCCCTTAACGTAAAGTCACCGTAAACATTTTCCTCTTTTTCAATATGTAATTGTTTATATATTTAATATATATATTCCACCTAATTTAAAATAAAAAGGACACTCTTCATTTACAAAAAAAAAACTGTTTTTGAAACCTGTTTAAGTTAATAAATACCTACTGTTTTTTTCGAAAACGCTTCGTTTTTTCATTGTGATTTTTTGTGTTGTACTAAAAATTTTAACGTAACTGGTATTTCTCTATTTGATATAAATTTTTATTATTACGAAATTTAAAATTATTGAAAATAGCGGCGTCAGTCTCGCGCATCAATCGATACGACCCACCTCGTTGTCAAATCTACAATGTGTCCTCAAGTAAAGAATTGATACCATTTTTAATAAAAAAAAAACATGTACATGTACAGATATATATTATCATTAAAAAATAGTTATAATAAAGTCTTATTTAGCAACTAGTTAGAAAAATTATTTAAAAATTGAAATATTTTGAAATCTGGCAATATGAACCAACGCATGTGCATAGCATACCAAATCCTGGTCCCCTTAATTGTCCCCACCGTTTAGGACCAGTCTGGTTTACAAGTGAGCGGTATATAGCAGAAGTATGTGCAGGAGACAAGACATGCCTTTAGTCTGAAATCTGCATAATGAAAATGTACTCTTCGTTACATTGAAGTCATCCAACAAACAAAACAATTTATTAGCATATTTACGTTACAGTAGAGTTTAAATAGAGGCAGAATGACATAGCACAAAACATATACTTAATAGTTTATTATTAAGTATACTTAAATGCCAGTATGTAGAAATACTTGGTACACTCTCATAATCGGACAAATGTCTCCCTCTGCGTAGTTTTTGTGCACTTTGCAGATAAGATAAAAAAATAGTCAAGTTTTTGTTCAAACAAATTGCTCAGCAAAAGCCTTCAACAGGAACCGAAATAAATATATGGGTGGGGTCAGAGGTACTGAAAGCTGGTTCATCTTCCGCAGAGCCTAGTCTGAGAACAACAAGAGCATAGAATTCCAGCTAAGGCAAAGGGTGTGCACTTTAATCATGTTACTGCAACGACCTAGGTCACAGCATAACAAATAAGAACCATTAAGATTAAAATAATAGTACCGGCCGTGAAAATTTCAAATAGCATTTTCAATTTTTAAATGAAAAAGCACGTACATATTTTAGTACAGAATTCAGTCATTCCGTTTATCATACAGGATTTGTCTAAGATCTACCTCTAATTATAATTAGATACTTAGATATTAGGTAGATTCTAAAAGACTAATGATTAGAAGTGTCAAAAGTACGTCGACTCTAACATTTTTCTTATGCTCGCTATAGACTATGCGTGAATTCACGATTCGTAATGCGCGATACGTAGTTTGTGAGGAATTCGTGAAGGATCATCTTGTTCGTTAACAATTCATTCATGAAAACCTTAGACACTATGCATGAATTCCAACAAATCGCGCATCAAGAATCGCTTGCCACAGACTATGCGTGAATTCGCGATATGTTATGCGCGATATGAGAAATGCGTGAATAGTGTGTAGGGTCTTGTTCGTTAAAAACCCGTTCCTAAAAACCCTACACACCATGCATAAATTTCATACAAATCACGCATCGCGAATTCAAGCATAGTCTGTAGCAAGCATAAGAAAAATATCAGGAGTCGACGTATTTGACACTTCAAACAATTATTTTTTAATTATATTAGCTTTATTTGCGCTAATTTTTGAAGAATTTGAGTTACATAATATTTAATTTCTATTTGAGGTGTGTTAATATGTTGGTGTTTAACTTAGATTTTTTAGTCATTAAAAATAAAAACATGTAGATTTAAAAAACAAGATATAACTATGCAACCAAGATTACATAAACACCAAGAATGCGGATAAATATGAAGATTATCCTGTTAAAATAACTTTAAACCTTTCATTACAACTTCCTCCATAAATTAAGAAATTAAATATATCGTAGGCTTCAATACAGTTTTATAAAGAGTCATTAGATTTCATTTCCACTCATGTTAAGTGAACTAGTTCAAGATGTACAAAATTTATATTTTGATTCTAACAATTATACATTATTCTTTGTGTCAAAACTTCAATAATTCTGGAAGGTATTATTTCAGAATGGGAAAATCTAAAAATGAATTTAGAGTCAACAATCGTGTGTATTTTCTGAATCATAACATAACTGATTATGATTATACCCATAAAAGGGTAGATAATATACAGTCACAAAGCTCAAATGAAGATAATTCCAGTAACAACGTAAGTAATAAGTAAATGACAATTCAAAAAACTTTAGAAGTAACCATTTAATATATGTAAGTTATAAGGTGCATAGCCGGAGTTTCTTTTCGGTACTCCTGTTGAGAACTCTTTAAAAAATATAATATTTTACCCCTTCCATGTTTGTTAATATTCGAGCTGTGTATGTTTATTTTTAAAAATAAGAGCAATCTTGTTTCAAATGAGCGAGTGCACGGTCTAAATACGAGACAAAGAGATCATTTCTTTATTCCGAGTTACAAATATAATGTGACAATTAATTCACCTAACTTTTTAAGCAAAAAAGTTTTTAATAAATTACCAGTATATATTAAAAATATAAATAGTTTGATCTTGTTTAAAAAACAATTAAAACTTTATCTATTGGATAGATGCTTTTACAGTTTGAGTGAATTTGTGTGATCTCTGCCTATACGTTCATTTGTATGGTTTTTGTTTTTTTTTTTGTATTTTGTTTCTGTTTTTCTTTAGTCTTTCTTCTACTCGTTCTTTTCAATGTTATATGACTATTCCTATACAATGTAAGTTGTCAAAAGGAAAATAAATTTATTATTATTATTATTATTATTATTATTATTATTATTATTATTATTATTATTATTAAGTGCACCTAATTTTTTATATTCTTATCGTTTCAGTATGATTCAACATACTTTATCGATGAAGAATGGAATTTTGACCACAAAAGCATTGTTAAAACAGAACTGCCTCTGTTTATTCATAAATTTTATGAAAAAGTTTCTCCCGATATCAAAACTACAACCAGAATTCTCTTTAATATGAACAAAGGTGACTCAAACAATATTATAAAATTCAATCTGGAAAGTTTAAAAAGCAACGATACAGTATTAGATGCAGAATTATACTTTTTCTGGCCTCTCGAAAGCAGCTCGGATATTTTTCGAGAATCTGTCGTACTCAGGTTGTATCAGTTTGAGAAACAGATACAAGAAGCATTTAATGATTCAACTCTTGTTGAAAATCCAGACATTCACAAACTATTTAATGTCATTTATATTTCCAAAGCACAGAAGGGTTGGCAGGTAAGTCCTATTGTTTGTTAACTCATGTACACACTTAATCTGCTTAAATGCCAAAGTCTACTTTGTACACAATCATAATTATTAATCCATTAATTCTAAATCTACAATATAATCTTTTTATTTATATATACCTGATATAAAAATAAATATTTTATTAAAAAAAAACATTAGTATTGCTTAAATTTATCATAATCTTTTTAATACATATTTTAGATATTTAAAATTAAGAAACCTATTGATAACTGGTTAAATGGTGAAGATAATCTGGGATTATTATTGACCATATCCAGCTATAACGAGAATAAACTTATAACAGTATTTAATGATACTAATGAAGGAGTTTACAGAAGTTTTGCTGTAATTACAGTGCAAAATAATGGTAAGTATTAACATTATCTGCCTATATAAATAACTTACCAGTACAAAATTGTACTATATTTTTACATTACTGCTTTTTTATTACAGAAACTGTGTCCACTGAGCAAAATATAAACTATAAGGAGGCTCAAAGTGATACATCGTCTTGTCAGAAGAAAGAGTGGAGAATTAATTTTAAAAATCTACACTGGGACGAATTTGTAATAGCTCCAGATGGATTCATGGCTCATGACTGTACTGGTAAATGCTTTAATGCACAAAGTGATCGTCTCAATCATGTAAAACTGCTACGCACGTTTAACAAGAGACCTTCCTGCTGTGTACCAATAGACTATTTACCGTTACCTATCATGTTTTATGATAAACGGGGGAATATTGCAATTAAGAATTACGATAATATGATAGTGACAAAATGTGGGTGCAGATAGTTGTTTTGGGAACAGTTATATACATATATACGTTCTACGTATTATTTTTCTTGTGGTGGATCTATAGTCGGCCAAATGGATAACCCATTAGTTCTTATTAATTTTAGTACACATGACATATCCATTTTAATGCATTTATTACTACTAATAATTCAAAATTCAATTTAAAAATATTTAGCTACTATTATGGTTTAACTTGTCTTGGTTTTGGATAAATAACATATATACTATATTAGAAATATAATTTTTACATGTGCATTTAAGTGATTATTTAGATTAAATTTAACCGAAACTTATCACACATAAGTTACTTCATAGATTAAAAAGTAGTGAGAAGTCAGAAAGGCTTTTTGGAAACGATAACCTAATATTAGATATATTACTATCAACTGATTATAGAATACCTCCAAATAGGCCCCATGTTATATTTGCGACCCTAAATATATGGAATCGATTAATTGGATTGCAGTTTTCGAAAACCCCTAGTAGTACGTAAAATACACATCATAGGAGCTATAATATTTACAATTTAATATTTATACTTGAAATTAGATAACTGTTTTTATATACATATACAAAAATATAAGTATAAGTTAAGTAAAATAAGTAATTTGAATTTTGAATAAATTTTAAATATTTTTTTTCCTGCATGCTTTCTTAGATTTATTAGATTATTTAATATAAATAGGTGTATCTATACTGACTTTAGTTTGTTATACTACAATTATTAACATAAAAATAAAAAATATCAAATCAATGAAAAATCATATACTTAGGAGTTGGGCTTCGCAGTAAAAAATGAAAAACAATTAATTTAAAGATCTGCTCTTAATTTAGTATCTGCAAAAATTGTTAGATTAGCTAGACATACCAAAAACACCCATAAATTAGTCTTTGATAAAATTAAAACTTGTGAAACTTCCTGTTTGTTTTACTAAATGTTAAAACTGTAAAATAATTAAAATGCCATTTTTGATAACTAACTATAAAGATAATTGTCAAAACAACAGATATACAGAATTACACAAATAGAAAATGATTTTAATTATAAATATTTTTGAACAATACCTTGCCACCCCTCCTCAACCACCACAGAACTGTCAAAACTGTCAAATGTCGATTGTCAAGTTGTTATGTTCGCGTCAGTCAAGCGTCAAATGTCAAGAGTGTCAAGTGTTGAAGGCCGGTTCGTTGACCGTCGAATAATATTTTTTTATGAAAAAAAAAATCAAGTAATTTATTAGTATAAATAAAATGGGAGACGAAGCTGAAACTACGAGTTGTACAACCGATGATGGGCCCCAAATTAACCAAGATGAGTTAATATTGGCTCAACAGCGTCAAATTGAAAAGGAAGTAAGTGATTATAAAAAGTAGGTTAGGTTGACTCTTAAATTTTGTGCAGATTTCAGAAAGTATAGCGTTAGTTGGGGAATTAGAGCCTTTATTTTCTTTAAATAATGAATACTCAACTGATAAGGTGTACCTGGAGAAAGTAAAAGATTTGTCTTCCAAGTATAAATATATCCGTCGAACAAGACCCGATGGAAACTGTTTCTTTAGGGCATTTAGTTATGCAAATATTGAGAGACTGCTAGAAAACAAAGATGAATTTAATGAATTTTACAAATTAGCTGAAGACAGTAAGGATGTTCTAGTAGAACTTGGTTTTCAGCAATTTACTGTAGAAGACTTCTATGATACTGTAAGTTAATTTTTAATTCAAAATAAAATCAAAATGTACAGTGATACCATATTTATAAAGTTGCAGTTGCTGATTGGTTCATTAAAGACACTTAATTAGGATATTTTATTTAGTTTATAATGCATAAAATGTTTAAATATAGACCTAACTTGAACATTTTGTGATACTGATATCTAAATAGTTAATTCTAATACTAAAATTGGTAATTTTGTTTTCTCAGTATATGGAAGTTCTTAAGCGCTTACGTAGCAAAGAGACTGTAGAAGAGGCTAAAAAAGAACTCCACATATTATTTAATGAACAAGGCTTTTCTGATTATATGGTGGTTTACCTCAGGCTGTTAACTAGTGGACAATTGCAAAAAGACCAAGATTTCTATAGCTGCTTCATTGAAGGAAATAGAACAGTAAGATTAATCATTTTACTTGATACTATTTTATAAAAAGTATAGGTACTTTAAAATGTTCAGTATATTAATAATATAATGTAATATAATTTATGTACGCTTCCTAGGTTGCCGACTTTTGCCATCAGGAAGTGGAACCTATGTATAAAGAAAGCGACCACATCCACATTATTGCTGCTTGTGCAGCCTTACGTGCAGGGGTAAGAGTGATTTACATGGATCGTGGCACAGGCAGATCATGTACGGAACATGATTTACCTGAAGGATGCACTCCAACAGTTCACTTGCTGTACCGTCCTGGACATTATGATATTTTGTACCCATAACATGTTTATTTTTTGTATTTTGTTTTAATTTTTTTGCCAATAAACCTTTATTAAAAATAGAAATAATTGATTTATTTATAAACCTAATATCAGTATTACCGGATTGAATCCTTAATCAAGTGACAATGATAGTTAAAATTCATTGTTTTTTATTGATCCAAATAATTCCAGATACAAGTGTCTGTATGTCACTTTAATCCCTATCAGATCTCAATTAAACTTCATAACACATACACCATGATTTTATATTTGAAATTTAAACTTTTAGTGGAATTCAGTAAGGATGTGTCAGAAAATTGATAACATACAATCACAGACTCATTAAGATAGATATGTATACTGCCGTCATATAACAAAGTACAGTAAGTGAAAATACGCCATATTGAGTTATAGGTCAAAGTTACAATAAATTATTCTCCTAGGGTATTTTATTAAAAATAAAATATTATTGAAATCGAACAATGTTTATGACCAATTAAGGAATATTGTGTGAAGGTATGAAGCTTGTATACAATTTATTTAATAAAATTAAGTCACTTACTGCAAAAGCTTGTAATAAATTAATCAAGTTTTTATACGTTAAAATACAGTATCTACGGAAATATTCAAATACTTTTTTAAACCTTCCAAAAATGTCTGGGAAAAGTAACTGCATACAACAAATAAAAACGGAAATACCGGAAACATGGATTTATTCCATAATTTAGGATTAAATGATAACTCATTACATTATTTGAATATACAATATGGGCTATGCCCTTGTGGTTAAATTTTTCCAAAAGGGTCTTCTATTTTCTTCCATAAGGGGACAAAGTTTTTTTATTATGTCGTCTTTTACATCTTGTTGAACTCCGACTGGATCCTTATGGGTTCAGATTTTTTCAGAAAATCTAGTTGTCATCGCAGAAATTTGTTTTATAATACAGCGTTTATATATTTCCTCGTTTCGCCTGAATTTGAACCACTTCTGATAAAAATGGGGTCTTCTTTTTTACTGCGTGATGATCTTTCCAATAAAAGAAATCTGCAGGCTGCAGGTGAAGTATGTGCACTTTATTCTCCTGTGCCAAAGCCAAAATACGTTTAGATCTTGCACTCATTTTGCCTAAGAACAATAAACTTACTATATATTAATAGTAAATATAATAATAATATATACTTACTTATTTGCCTTAAATGAATCGACTACTTTATAAAAACTTATCACATCTATTGTCTTACTACAAACAAATAAGATTCACTAACTCGCGTCTATATTTGAGGTTAGAACGCAATTTCGGATATTTTTTAAATTAAAACGTAGTATCTACAGTAGATACTGCATTTTTACATTTTGTAGTGGGATACTACGTTTTTACTTCCAAATTATGAAATTAATTGCACTTACTGCATAATATATTTCATAGTTTTAAAATATTTTTAGGGCAGATACTGGGTTGTTATACCAAAAAATAGATCAGTGACCCCCCGAAGAACATGCAGACGTATTAATCTGAATATCCGTTTTTTGTACTTACTGCGTTTTGTCTTATGAGGGCAGTATAAGTATGATGAATATGCAGGTGCATAACAAATAAGTTTATTTTACTGACAGTTATATTAAAAATGTTACCCTATGATAGCATATCTAGCTAGATATATATTTTTGCTGTTTCTAAATAAATGTTTGATTTCTGTTTAGTTAAATTATCGCATTTTTATTCCAGGAAATATTTCTCAAAATTTTAAGAATACCTTATAATATAATAATAATATCTCTACCCCTCATTCTAATCACAGGGATTAGCCCAGTCGGAGACTTGTGTGGGAGAGGGGGTGACATATTATTATTAAGCAGGCCGCATTTGCGCCCAGGAACGACTTACGTTGGTAGGTCCTAACCACTATTCAGTGCAGGAATGAGGGAAACCTGGAAAACTTCATTAATTAGGGTGGTAGTCAAATATCAACCGGTATCAATCTCTCACATTGACCCAAGCTAACATTGTTCCACCCTACCATACCCGCAGAGAGGGTGCCAATCCTCTCCACGAATATAGCTTATATACGGTCTACCGCGGCAGCAGGACGCGTCATCTCGCTTCAAGTACTGACGCCTTAAACCGCGCGACCACTGACCGATAATTAATACTTAATAATTATACTTGTGTATATTTATTTTAAAACATATTTTGTCAGAAAATAAGTAAAGGAGTTCATATAAGCATATTTTCAAGATAAAGATTGAAGCAATTAGTTAGTATACATATATGTAGGTACAATGGTGGTCAGCTTAAAGTCACCACTTGCATGTTTTGTAGCACCCTGAATAATAAATGGCACTAAAAAAGAATGGACCATGGAAGTGCTGAGTTTGCTGACTCCCACTGTACCTACTAACACACATAACACAGACAAGGAAGTTCCCTTGTTTATGAATAAGGCCTGCTAATTTTGTGACACCCTATTCTTTTTATGATAAATCGTTAATTATACAGATTACACACGAATTAATTACTGCTTTAATTAATTTGTTAATTACTGACCACTCGGTAATCGGTATGTATACCTCTAACTAGTTGATGTTCCGAGTTCCGTGCCTCTACTTACGTACTTCACTGTGGTCGTGTCCACCACAGAACATCTACTACAGTTACATTTTTAAATCTGTGGATTATATTTTGTTTTGTAGTTGCGAACACGACCTTCGCTACTAGAGATGGGCAATTCGAATCTTTTTCAAGATCCGTATCGTTCGAATAATTTTACAAAATGATTCGTACCATGAGATTCGTACCAAAGATTCGTATCATCATAACACAAATTGAGTCTAAAGTAAGTAAGAAGTACTAACAAATAGCCCGGTCTGTGCTCGTATTCCGAACCGAATTGTGAACTGTATAATTATTTGTGAATGTGAATCAACAGTCTCGTCGCGTAGGTACGGTTCCGTTCACATAAAATTTGGTGTCGGTTTTCTATCGGAAGTCCAGTTATGTGGTACGACTGGTACGAATCATTTTAATATAGAGGATTCGTATCATACGAATCAGTGTCTTGATTCGAATAATTTAAACGAATCATACGGATTCGACTCATCTCTATTCGCTACTTCTTTTAGGCATAATATAAATAATCGGGTGAATAATGGAACCCGCAAGCTTATGCAATCAGTACTACTCAATGTACAGAATAGGGCGTGGATGTACCACTAATCTGTGGTGTACTGTATAATCACGTATACTGTAGACTACAATTATTATGTAAATTATGAATAATGCTGTGAAATGAAAGCAACAGTAATAATAATAATGATAATGATAATAATAGTAATAATAGAAATAATACACATAGTAAAGTCACTAAACTAACACAAACACATTCAAATTGAATTTGATACGTATGTCTACCACTGATCCCGAGGATTTTATCCAACTACTACTATTATTCCACTTGCATTTATAATATTCCTGCAAGCTAATCAAGGTATATGGGCATAATTCAGTTAATAATTTATTTAACTTTGATTTAAATTTGCTAAGAGGATTTTTTTGATATTTTCTGGTAGTAGTTGCCTGCCCGAATCTCAAAAAAAATAGTTAAGTATGCGTGTTAACTGTAGGCGGTGTTGGGGTATGATTAGATTTCCTTTATTTCGTTTGTTATGTGTATGAGAATGATATTGTATATGTATATGCATTTGAAAGTTATACTAGTCTTTATATATATAGTAAACACTCGCTGATGTACATACAATACAGGGAAGGTTAGTATTTTAAGTTCTTTAAAATAAGGTCTACACGATGTATAAGTCGATATTTTACCGAGTATGCTGTACAAGATCTGACTTTGGAATAGACTCATGTAAGCCATTCTCATGGCATCTATATGGGCTGTTTCTGATATTTTTCACAATAATAGATTATACTTGCAAGTTTGGAATTGATTTTATCTATATAAGCTTTTAATGATAGTCGGGATCTAGATACACTCTTAAAAATTTGATGTATTCAGCATTGTTAGTGCATTTTTAAGTGAAAAATTTAAAGATAGGGTTTTACTTTTATCTTTTATTTAGTGCCAGTTTATTTAATAGATTTGAGGTATTCAAAGATATTCAAGGAACTGGGATCATCACCAGAAATGTATAAGTCAGGAAATTAGGAGCTACTTACTTACTACAGAATCTGGTTAAACATTATATTATTGTTTTATTACTTCTTACTTTAATTTGTAAAATAAGTCCATCATCTTCTAAAATGGCAATCTCCATTTTGGAATTATTTAAATCAAACAAATACATTTATTTCAAACATTTAATTAATTAAAAAGATGTTTTAAAATAGTTGGTCCGAAACTAGCAAATAATATTCTATCGAATTCAATTGAGGGCATTTCTTAAATATTCAAATTCCAGTGTCTCTCAGTCAAATAATTTGATCTTGAAAAATAGAGGTCTCATAAGAAATGTAGTTTCCGATAACACAAAGTACCACGGGTTGCATACTATTGTAACCTCACATAATTCGAATTACAAACACCAATAATCGCAATCGGATTTTTAAGATTGTGTCTGAATTATATCAATTAATTTGACTTATACTTCAAATTTTGGTTCATGTTCTTTTTTGTTTTTATGTTTTGTGTTACGTTTGACTTGTCCAACGCTTAAGTAAATTATAATTTTGAATTATATTGAAATAAAACCGGCACTTTCTTACATCGGTGATTGAGGTTATAAAAACAAAGAAATGGCACTAGAAGTTGTAAAAATGAGGCAAGGCATGTCTTATTCGTGTAAAGAAAAAACTATAATTCTTAATGTTTTCAAATACTTCAGAGCAATGCATCCTGATCATTGTGTTACTGAAACAGTACGCAGAACTGCAAAGGCAACTGGATGTAGTGAAAAAAGTGTCTTTCAGTTTCGTAAAGAAGAAGCAAGTGGAGAAGGTTTTAAGGAGCCATCTAAAACTAAGGTTCGAAAGAATATAAATATAAATAGCAGATTTATCAAGTATGATGAAAGTGTAAGAGAAGCCATTAGAAATCTTATTTATGATCTTAAATATCGCAATATTGTCCCTACTTTGAGTACATTATTAAAAAATATTAATGCAAATGAAAAATTGCCTAATTTTTCTATAATGACACTTCGAAGACTGCTAAGGGATATGGGCTTCTATTATGAAAAAGAGAAAGGCAGTAAAGCAGTATTAGTAGAAAAAGCTTTTTTGAAAAAGGAAAATTTACCTTCTAATAAAAAAGATCATCTGCACCATAATAATGTTCCACATCAAGTAGCAACACATTCAGGCAACGCAATTATCTCTAGCAAAAATCAAATTGAAGTGAAGCCTTACCTTCTGCCCCAGAATAATAGAACTGTTGATTCACATCAAATGTACATTTCCAATCATGGACATAGACCCTTTCCTGTTCCACTGTCACGTCACGAAAATATGGAATTAGATCCCAGATTTGTGACTCCAAATATAATGCCACATCAGTTACATGGTATACCACCCAATATAAAACCACCTGATATGAATAATTATATTCACACATCACATCCACATAATATGGTTTTGCAGCAGTAGATTGGTAAGAATTTGGATGTGTTTACTTTTATTTAGTCTGCCTTTTATGTTTTTGATGTTTTGGATCGGTCAGTGGTCGCGCGATTTAAGGCGTCAATACTTGAATCGAGGTGACTAGATCGCTGTGGGTTCGACCCCCGCAGCCGGTAGACCGTATATAAGCTATATTCGTGGAGAGGATTGGCACCCTCTCTGCGGGTATGGTAGGGTGGAAGAATGTTGGCTTGGATCAATGTGAGAGATTGATACAGGTTGACGTTTGACTACCCCCCTAGTTAATGAGGTTTTCCTGGGCGCAAATGCAGCCTGGTTAATAAAAATATGCCGCCCCCTCTTCCGCTCAAGTCTTCTGGGTGAATCCTCGTGATTAGAATGAGGGGTAGAGGTATTATTATTATTAGTGTAATATACTTTTTAAATTATAAGGTGCCCTTGGTTTCAACTGTTTTATGTACATGTACAGGGTAAAACCTCATAGTAGGTGCAAAAAATTTGAATGAAGATTCAAAAGTTTGCTTCAATAAATTTTTGTTCTAACATGCCTCCTTACAAAGATAGGTAGGTACTTACAGAAATTTAGAAAAATGTAATCACCACTATGAACCTTTTTTTAACTGACTACTGACTGATATTAAAACTAATATATTTTTTTTTGGATTAACCTATTTTTTTACTACAAAAATGTATTCTTATACAATGTCAGTAACTAATTAGATTTCTTTTGGAATAAATCAACTATGTTAAAAGTAGTGACCAAAGTGAGCCACAGTAGTTATGTGTAAAATTTGAACATTTTTTTTGCGATCAAAATTTTCACATCTTATATTTACTTGCTTACTTACTTATAATTGCACAAGAGGTTTGTATTTAATGAGAAACTGTTCCTTAGCAATTAGTTGAGAAAAACTGTCAACAATTAAAAATGCGAAGGTAGAGCGTTTTTAGGTTGACAATTTTTCAAGTCAAATTGCTAAAGGAAACAGTTTAGAATTTAAACAATATAATTATTAAACAGGCAGTTATTGAAACTCATATGAGGAATACTAATGCCGCTACTGGTGCTCCAGCTAATCGTTTCTGTAGTAGATATTGAAGTTTATTCTTTTTCCAAACGAATCGATTGAATAATGCTCGAATGATAATCTTTGTCAACTTGTAAGTATGATTTTATTGATGATGAATTGCTATGTTCTTTTATTTTTATATTAGAGCTGGTTCTTCAATTCTGCTTTTACTTATTTCTTTAAATTTATTAATTTTGATATATTTGACATCTATACCAATGCGTTGTGCAAAGCATTTAGTCCATTTGGAAATTTCATTAATTCCAATCGGCACATTTTTATACCAACCTTTAAAATTTTTTTTGGGATTTGGTGTAATAAATACTCTGTCCAATGTTATAGAAGTGTCTTGTTTTTCCATTATCCTTTAAAATAAGCATTCTGGGCAAATATCTTCCTCTAAAATATTAAGCGTAATCCATTTATTATCACCACCTTGTCTTGTTTTCGAAAATAGAGGATTATACTTGATATGTCCACTTTCTTTTCCATTATTTTCAATTTCAGATATGAAATAAGTGGTCTTGCAGCGAGTTGCTTTTGTTGGTCCTTCCCGTTCATTTTCGTCATATAATCTGGTCATTGCAAATATTTTACATTTATTCAAAGCTACTTAATGCACTGCACTCTTTTTGGGTTGTACTTGTAGGATTTTATATTTAGCATTGCCTACATCTGATGAATTAAACTGTACGTCGATGAAAGACTTAAATACAGTACTGAATTCTTTATATTTGCTTTGTATCACTTTAGTGGTGGTGTTCCAAATTATTTTAACTACCGCTTCTTTGTATTCTTTACCGTCACATTTTTCCATATTAAAAGCCAAGTTTGCAATATTATATTCACTTCTCGATCGAAGTATCTAGCTCAAATTTATATCATTTCGCATCGCAAAAGTACGCAAGTATTATTAAAAAACTATAGCATATGCCCACCTTCAGCCGCAATACAGGCTTAATACCGTCGCATTATCAGTGTATACATATGGCTCATATTTAAGTTACCACGAATTTCATTTCCAGCCATTGTAATTCGTTCTTGCAATGTTCTCTATTATTAATTACATCACTGTAAATCTGTTGATTTCAAAATCCTCATACAAAGAAATCTAACGGATTCAATTCATTCAGCCATTTTGTTGCAAATCTGCAATTGTGAGGAGATGCATCATCTTGTTGGAAATACATTTGTTGTTTAATATTCAATATAATGTCATTAAGTAATACAAATGGTATTTTATATTTGAATGATGTTCTTGGTTCAATTGTAAGTATGGTTTAATCGAACTTGCAGAATTATGACCAGTGACCTTGATTAGTTCTTGTTCTCCTACACCAGCTTTTGAAAGGTTACTTACTGCACTTGATCTAGCAGAATGGTTAGTTATTTTTTTAGAAACTGTGTCTAGACCTACTTTTTCTGCGGATTCTTTCATCCATTTTGAAATGGAATTTATTCCCACAGGAATGTTTTTATACCAAGAACCATGAGTTTGCCAAGCCAGATTTGGAGTAAGAAACAAGAGTTCGGTTTTAATATTTTCTTCACGTTTACCCATTATAATTTAATATAATTTAATAATATAATTTCTTTCTTTGGTGAAGGTCTTAAATTGTCTCCATATAGACTGATTACTTATTAGAGTATTTTTCAAAGTAGTTTCTAAAATCTTTTTTGTTATTTCTGCATAAGAAAAGGTACTAAACCGATGATTTTCACCCATTTTATATATCGCGTTGACACAATTAGGTAATTATTTTGACAACTATCTGACACTTGCTAGGCAAATAAAAGCCACAGTGATTATTCCCGAGAATAGTCACAAGAGATTTATTCCCACTATAATAATGACATAATTGGTTGAAACTTACCCTTGTGACAAATAAAGAAGCATTTCATTGGTTTTAAGAAACGTTAAAAAATAATCATCAAAATATTTAAGAAACTGCTCTACCAGCATTGCCAAATCTAGCCACCTCACTAGCCACATATAGTAGATTCAATTCCTCTAGCAGCTGCTGTTCTATAGAGGGACTCTGATAGGGCTTCATCGATGTCGAGGAATGCAGCCACCGCAATTTCCTTCTTATGAAAAAACAGCGTGATTTTCCTGGTAATGTTATAAAGTGCTAGTTCTATTGATTTACTGATAATCATTAAGAAAATTCATATTAAATAATCCCCCTGTAATATACCCATCCAGCGTCTTCTTCAGACTTTTCATAAACAATATTTTAAGTATGATGTTTTTTTTTCTAGTTTCCTCAATTTTCTCAATAGCTTTTATGTCGTATTGCCTTGAACTCGTCGATTTATGGAGAACTATACAACAAATTTCTAAATCGCCTTGTGAATTGTAAAATATAGAAAATACAACTTCTTTCATTAGTCTTCCTCTTAATAATTATGTTAGTGAAACTTTCAAAAACTGTTAGTTTTTTATATTTGCTTATTTAAAGAAATCTATTTATTTCAACGTTTCAGGTATAACAAAAACTAAATCCTGAAGATAATGTTAACAGATATTTATGAGAAAAAAACAGGCATTCCTTTTTATGTAAATGTTAATGAAATGAAAAGCACTACAGTTCTGTAAAATGGAATATTATATTTAAAATACATTTTAAATCACAGTAAAAAATTAAGTATACCTATACTCAGATACATATTTTGTCGATCTGCCATGCTAAGCTGATAAGTCCTGACTGATATATAAATTATAAATTAAAGTTTTGAGATATTGACGATTTGTTACCTTTTAAGATACCAACTCTTAATAAAAGTAAATATTGAACAGTTTTTTATTTCACAAAATAGAAAAACTCTAAGTACTACAAAATATATTTTGTAAAGACCTTTCACTTTAGCACGGCGATATTCTCATCAGAGAGACGCGTGGAAGCAAATTTTGGAAGCAATAGTTTTGTTATTTAGTAAAGTTCACATGCTGCTATAAATAGCTAACATACATGGAATTTCGGTTTTTTCTATACATAGTTGACAAGTAGTAATTTTTTGCTGTATTTTTATTGAGAGCGAATGAAGTGTTCTTTCATGTTTTTAATATACTTATCTGTTTAGATTACAGTAAAATACTTAGTATAATGTATACTAACACATACACTTCAAATCATTTATGCAGATTGTTATTCTACAGTGTCAATGTACTTCTTTTTTGTAGTCTTATATATTTTGTTTCTTAGGTTTCTGTTTTGAGCAAAGTCTATTTATTTACAATAAATATGTTATATTTAGTTAAATAAATTAATATATAAAATACAGTTTCTATCTCTAAAAATGAGTAATGACAGAATGCAATTGAATCGGTAAGATTAAGAACAGTACAAGTCAAAAATATTGACATTTTTATCTGTAATAACTACTTAGTTTTAAATGCACGGCTGCATCAAATGAGTGGAACAACAGTATTAAAATCTCATTGCTAAGGCATTTGCCAGAGCTCACCGTTTCTTAATTCGCCGATTCAATCAGAAGCTTATATATACCCTCTAGAATTGACTTTCTTTTTCCTTGTTGATTAGGTTGTCATCATCTGTCTTCATTTGCAGAGCAGATTGATTATCGTAAAGTGGTTCTAGGTTTTCATTTAGTTCTGTAATAAATAACATAGTTTTTATTAAGTATTCATCAAATAATATCAATGATATTAATTAGATAATAATATATTTACCTGAAAAATTCTCGCAGTAATGTTAACAGAGGAATCTCTTTTTTCTTACCTGATGTTTGCGATTCTAAAGTATCCCTTATTAAATTATGGATGTATACATATTGTTTCTGAAAAATACAAAAATAGTATTTTAACTTAGTCTTTGGCTAATGTTTTGTTACATATCTGAGGAGCTACAAATCAAAACAGTTTTTTAAAGAAAGCTGTTTTCTCAGAAACTTTCAGGAAAATTAAAAAAATCTTTATTAATTATACAAACAACAATATGCAAACCATATTCTTTAAAAAATAAAAATGTTTCCTCTTTTTTAAACATTTCATTTTTAATCTATTTTCTAAATATCTTTTCTTTACTCTTCATTTTCACTGCTACCTCTGTCATCTACTTTTGTTGGACTATGTTTTTTTAAAAAATCTTTGTATCATTGCAGTTTTTCTATATCCAACCAATTGTCTCCATGGTAATTTTTAAAAATGGATTTAGTGTCTATATATTTTTTTTAATTTTTATTATTCTTTGAAGCAAAATTTTCTCATTAAAATTTTTCAATTTTTGGTATTGGTTGACTAGTTGAATATTTAAATACTACTGTTTGATTATAAACATTTGATTATAGTTTACAAAATCAGAATTTCATATCAAAAATAGTGTTATGTTTCAAACATAAATAATAATGTATTTTGAAACAACCATCAAAACTTGTGTTTTGAATCTTATATATTTTTTGGAGCTATTTTTATATGGCATTTACTTTTTGATTTGAACCAATATTACAATGTGATTTACCATATTTGACAGTGTCAAACGGTATCTATACTTCGGAACCCAAAATTTAGTAGGAAACTGTTTTGGAGCTTCTCATTTGTTATGGAATATATTAACAAAATTATATTCAATATATATTATAAATTATTATCATAATTGTTACTGTGAACATACCTGAGCTTGAACCATTATCATTCTCTGTTTCCGAAGTTCCAAAACTGTATTGAAAATGTCTATGTTTTTTCCAGCATTTATATTCTGGACAAGAATATCAGTGGCGATGAGAGTGCCAGTTCTGCCAACTCCAGCGCTGTGAAATACAATTTAGTAGGTTAACCATTCTGTATTACGAGTTTTTTTTTATAAGTCTATCCATACAGTATTATCTTTATGTTAAGTAAATTTTACTCACAGTATTAATCGATCAGTAGCATCAAACTATTTTGTAATTTTGCCATTCAAACAAAAAACAATAAGTTGGAAATTTAAGGTTAGGGTAATACAACAAAACAACAACATAATATTATAACATAAGAAGACAAATTATACTCTGGTAATATTACAAGATAGTACACATAATGTAATATGAACGAATTTGAAAAGCAACTTGATACGATAGTTCAACTGTCTACTGATTTATCAATACAGTGGTTTAAATATTTAATTTGTTAGTAAAACCTGTATGACACGATCACATTTTTTTGCAAAATTCTACAATATTTTCGTTATACAATTTGAATTTGTCACTTTTGACAAAAATTTAGAGCACATCCTAAATTAATATTGCAAAGAAATATTTAAGGAACAATTCTTTATATCACACTTTTGTTCGCAAAATTGTGCTTGCGAATTTGTTGAAAAATGTGATCGTGTCATACTGGCTTAAGTGTATGTTGTATAATCTACATATAATATATTTCTTAAAGTAAACTGGATTGCTAATACCTAATAGCAATTTTAATCACTTTTAGGAGGCTCAAATATTGGGCCAAAAATGCCAAAATTCTATTGTAATAATTTAAAAAAAAAGTGCTCTTTGTATGTATTAATTGATAATTTTTTAATTTGTTTAAAAATGTATGTTTGAAAATGGTTGCACATGTATGTTATGGTATGTTCTAGCTAGTGATGGGTGAATTCCAATTAAGAAAACCTATAATCCATTTATTGAAGTAACCTTTACAATCCGATTATTAGTAATTTAAATTAAAACTATTCGGAAATTTAAGCTATGGAACATTAACAAAATAAATGACCCAGTGGTTTGCCACAAAACAGACTATACTATTTTCGGTATTTACTCTATTATAACAAATATGGATACAAGTGGGAGGGGTAGGGAGGTAGTTTTTGATGTTGATGCTGCTGCAAAAGCCAAATATTAGATCGGATTGGAGTAGGGAGATGGTCATTACGAATATGAAATTTTATTGTGTTGCAATGTAACATGGAATACGGTATTTCATAGCAAGTATATATATATATATATATATATATATATATATATATATATATATATATATATATATATATATATTTCTCAAAAGAGAAGCTTGTGTTTGTTAGCAAAGGAATTTATTAAATAAATGGCTACCTTGGCCAATTTACTGCCAAAATGAGACCAGGGATTGCTGGTTCTTAGTAATAGACAAGAACCGACCGTGTGATTATTACATCTGTTTTTTAATTAAATTTTAATAGATAATTATTAATAGAGGAATACATTTCTACCGGGTTGTCTATTAATATATGATCAGAAGTATTTTTAATAAAATTTTTTGTTCACCTGTCTGACAAACGTTAGGCAAAACGTTAAATTTGATGAAAAAGGACTTTGTATTGGAGACATTTTTTGGGCCATTTACATGACCAGGGGCTGTTATTTTGCCATCCGGGACATACTCAAGTCCATTTGCAACGATTTTAAAAGCTAATATGAACATTTTAAAAGTTTTTGGATGACTGCATAAAACACCCAAATAAGTACAATATTGACATTATGTAGCATGCCGGGTTGGTAAACTCAGGTTGATGGTTCGATTCCAGGACGGGTCAAATATTTTTTTATTTTCATTTCATATTTATTGAACCTTTTGGTCAAAAATTTTATATTTGTCAAACTTATACCTTTATGATACTTATTATATCACAGTGTTTTGAAAAACCAGGTCAGGCAACAATTATTATAAATTTACTTTTTGATATTTACCAAACGATTTCAATGAAGTACACTTTTAATTGTAGCCTGGACTGATTCGATTATGCCCATTGCTAGTTCTAGCTTAATATGTGGTACCATAACATTATTAACATTTTGTCCATATATGTTAGCTATCCAGTTTAAATTGAGAAATTTGTGATATATGACTAGGTGTACATTCATTTTTTAAATACCACTTTCAGTATTGGTGTATTTTAACTTAACTATTTTTAGTTAAAGAAATGTCATGGTGATTAATTTTTTTCTATACCTTACTTGAATACCATATTTTGTGCCATCATTAGATTATAATATTTTATCTTTTTATTCTTATTACCTAGATTTATTTATTTTTAAGATATACAGGGTATCCCAAAATAGAAGGCCATACCATTAACCACATATTCTTTGGACAAAAATAATGCGACTTTCCTTATGCCATTTTTTATTTGGACGTCCCTGTTTCAATATACAGGGTGTTAAAGTTGCATTTTAAAAAACTATTTTTGTTAATAATTCCATTGTTTTGTAAGATACTCACTTGAAATTTTACATGTACTTTTATCTAATTCCGGCATACTTATCATGTAATTTTGGTGAAAAAAATCGAACGGCGAATGGAGGTAACTGAGGGATGCAGTACCCTTTATCCCCTCCGATCATTTTATCTCTTTCGTAATTTTTTGTTTAAATGCTCCGTTCTGGAGAAAAACAGCAATTTGTAGTGCCCATAAATCTATAGTTCACTATCATTTTTAAGTGAAACTGAAATTTTGTGAATATACCTATCCTTACAATAACTTGGCAACTTAGCAAATCGTAATACTTACTGAATGAATATTTGTTATTTAAAACAAAATGGGTAATTCTGAATGTTATAAAATGAGGAATACTTATGAATTGAAAAAATAATATGGCATTAAAATTTCTTATGAACCAAAAAATAATAGTCTCATTTAGTAATAGTAATAATGAACGATCAACATAATAACTTTTTACCTAAAAATAATTAATTAATTACTACTAATTTAACAAACGTTCTACTTGCCCACCCTCCTCATTAACACATGTACGTACCCTTTTAAGTAGTGAAAACCTTATCTTTTGAAAGATATTCTCCTTTTGCGTAAGTTCATCAGCTGCCATTACTATTTTCTCTCTGAGATGGTTAATGTCGTTTATTTCTGCAGCATAAACCATATCTTACATATAAAAAATAATTGATTAAGGTCAGGAGATCGTGGTGGCCATTGAATAAGTGCATCTTGGCCTCGACTAATCAACGATTGGGAAATAAATGGGTATTTAAATACTGGCAGACATTTCTACCATAATGAGGTGGAGCACCGTCAAGCTGCATCCACATACCACCACGTATGATACCAGGTAGAAAACATTTTGTAGAAAATTTAAAAATGATGCTGAATTTAAATTATTTGGTATGAAAAGGGGACTCAACAGAATATTATCCACTATTCCCGTGCAGACATTAACCCTGAATGTAAATTGATGGTGTGCTACAATGGTTGCATGGGGATTCAAATCCGTCCATACGTGGCTGTTTGTCAATCCATTTCTTGTAAAGCTTGCCTCATCCGTGAAGAGAATTTTTCTTATGAAGTCTCTATCTGCATCATTCTGTGTTAACAGCCAACGACTAAATTACATCCTAGAAGCAAAATCTTGGGGTAGAATATTTTGTACGGGTTGGATGTGATACGGGTGCAGAAGTTGGGTTTTTAAAGTCCGATAAACATCCATTTTTGTACAATTTTCTATTTGTCGAGCAACAATCTTTGTACTTGTGCTTGGTTCTTCTTCTACCAGTGCTAAGATTTGTTCATTTTGTTAAGGGCTTAAATTTCTATGTAGGCCGCAAATTCCGAATTTCTGATCCATAAATTTTCCAGTTCCACGAAGATGCCGATCCAAATTTAAGAAAACCTTCCTTTTAGGATGTGATCTGTTGGGATAAGGGAGCTCACTATTTTACTCCTGACATTCATGGGCCGCTAAGACATTTGTAACCCATCGATACATGTCGTTTTTCTCCAAGATGGAGCAGTTAAACAAAAAATTACGAAAGAGATAAAATAATCAGAAGAAAATTCTACATTTGATATTTCAAGAAAAAGCTGCATAGGCGTACTTAGAAATAATTGCAGGGGATAAAGGGTACATCCCTCAGTTACCACCATTCGCCCTTCGATTTTTTTCACCAAAATGACATGATAATTATACCGAAACAAGATAAAAGTACGTGCAAAATTTAAGTTTGTATCTT
The DNA here is from genome assembly GCA_037114965.1 of Monochamus alternatus. NCBI lineage: Eukaryota > Metazoa > Arthropoda > Insecta > Coleoptera > Cerambycidae > Monochamus > Monochamus alternatus. Next base: position 53,906,605 of record CM073429.1, on the reverse strand, counting down.
ACAAAACAATGGAATTATTAACAAAAATAGTTTTTTAAAATGTAACTTTAACACCCTGTATATTGAAACAAGAACACCCAAATAAAAAATGACATAAAAGTCGCATTATTTTTGTCCAAAGAATATGTGGTTTATGGTATAGCCTTCTATTTTGGGACACCCTGTACATAGTGAGTGATACTATTAAAATAAAAACGACCTCATATTTTACGAAATTAACTATTTGAAATATACAGTGTTCGGAAAATGAGTGCCTTTATTTTGCTGTATTTTTTTTCTTTGCCCAACGATAATAAAATTATGACAGCAAGCAGGTCTAGAATATGTGACAACGTCACTCACATGCCATGTCTGCATTGTCAGTTGTTTGTATACAATAATTACAAATACACCTAATAATACTTACTGTGAATGGTTTTCTTTGAGCTATTTTCACAACACAAGAAAATGTGAAATAGTTACAAGTGTTCAAAATTACTAACGTTGCTTGTAAAAAGTGTTCACCTTACAAATGTCTCGTAGCAAGAGAATTTTCCCTGATTCACCATGCCATGCAGCTGATCATGGTTACTATAAATTGTTTCATTTTTATTTATGTACACTCACAAATATCAAGCAAGCATTAGAGAAAAACGAAACGTTCTAGCTACAATAATACTATGACTATACTTTTAGATTTATAGCAGCTGACAAATTGTGGATGTTGTCAAACGTTGCAGTCTTAAGGATTTTCTGGGAATCTGTGTTTATTTCATTAATAGTAATACAAAAAACAAGTTACAAACAAATTACGTTACAGGAGCTTTTACTTAACGTAACATAATTTTGTAACACAGTATTGCATTTTATTGCAGATGTACTATTATTTTTTAAATGTATTTGTAGAAAAACTGTTTGTTTTAGAAATTGTTTTCAGAAAAGTTTTTTGTTACTTTTGATCAGATATACAACCCTCTTTAGTATTGGCACTTATATTCCGACACCCTGTATAGAGTTCTTGAAAATATGCTGATATAAATTTATACTCTTATTAATAAGAATCCAAGAAGACTTTTATAGGAAAATAGGATAAGATACTTCTTTAGTATTTTTATACACATATTTTTAAATAAATAGAAATAGTTATCACCTGCAGTGTACTATTACGTATCCTCCTTCTATCTTTAAACGTTCCCTGAGTTGATGACAAAATTGCAGCATAGTACCAGTGCCCTTTGGTACATTAAAATCGGGCCAATCTAAATACTGCATATGGGTTACAGTGACCTGAGTAGAATCCTGAAACATTGTTTGTAATGTATGTGATATATTTCATAGTCTTTGGAGTAGTACCCTTTTAACTTGAATTGATCGCACACAATATGTTCCAAAATGGAGTTCCATGGTGCATTTTACTTCCATATCATCTCCTATCGTCATAGTTTCATGGTTGTTTGGAAAATATTTATAACATTTTTCCTGAATATTAGAAACAGAAAAAATAATTGGAGCTTCAAACACATTCTGATTCATCTTTAGTTGAAATAAAATGTGAATGAACTAAGTTCCTGTAATGAATATGTTACACATGTAATTTGAAAATGATGCTAAATTCTATCCGATTCGCCACATTCTAAGAAGTTTTTTGTCTCGTGTTGTTGGAGACTGCACTGTACATACAGTTAATTAATATTTATCAAATTATTTAACTTGTATGAAAATGTATTTCAAAATGGGTAAATTGTTTTGTTTTAACCAAGTGAAAATTGATTTTTTACCTTATTGTCTTCGACAAATTGTGTCACCATGACTATAATGGAAACGTTTTCTTGAATTACCATTTTCCAAAAGTCTCTGCATGTTGTAGGTAGGGGTCCTTGAGTTGCTATATATTCAGTATTGCCAGAATAACCCTGTGAGAGTAACAATAAATTACAAAGAATTTTTCTTAATGTAAAATGTTAGTAAATGATTTAATTAAAATTTACCTTTATATAAGAAGCATTTATGTAGTCTGAACCAATTTCGTCGTCTTCATCAATGAGCAGTTTAACTCGTGTTGCATCATCTATTATAAAATAAGAATTGCGTATATGAAAAACATTTTTGTTACTATTCAGGATGTCCTGAAAAACCCTCGCATAAATTCAGGGTCTGATCGATTTTTAAAAAAAATATTACAGTTTGTGCCTATGAAGCATGAGCCTATCATTTTCCGTTTTCAAGATACAGGGCGTTGAAAGTAATTTTTTAGTTTCTAGTTTCGGCCCTATCTTCCACAAAATTATACCGAATGAACTGAAATTTTGTTATGTAGGGTTTCTGGGGATGCTAAATGCTCTGGAGTTATTAATTTTTGACTATATCGTACAGGGCGTTCATTGCAGTCTAAGGGAACATTTTAGGTCTTTATTTTTTTTGAGGTTAATCTTTTTGCCCCTTTTATCACTTGCTGTTATGGCATCTTTTATTCTAAACAAAATAGGTGTTCTTGTAAGAAGTGCTAAAATTTGCCCGTTTTCGAGAGAAACCAAGCATTGTGTGCCAAAGTCGAGCAGCTAGTATCCCAAATTATTATATGAAAACGGAGAACATTTCGAACACTTATTCTGATTTTATTTTTCATAAATTTTAATTTTCTGCTAATAATAATTAGTTATTCTTGTTGTTTTTCTTTTTTGAATTGTGTTACCATGCCTATGTGTTAAACTTTTCCAGAAATAAACTATCCATTACTTTTTATCACTACCATTAAAAGAATAAATTTGATTTTGAATTTTGTTAATGAAACTAATAATAATACTAACTAGGTGCCAAAACCTACTTGAAATAAAGAACACATTTTGGAATACTAGCTTCTTGACTTTGGCGCACTATGCTTGGTTTTCCTCAAAAACCGGTAAATTTTAGCACTTACAAGAGCACTTTTTTGTTTAGAATAAAATTTGCCATAACAGCAAGTGATAAAAGGGGCAAAAAGATTAACCTCAAAAAAAGTATGATATGATATTAATAACTCAGAGCATTTAATATCCCCAGAAACATAACAAACCCTATTAGCACAAGGACGTCCTATGAACATCCAAACGATGTCCAAAGTCGGAAGTCCGGACATCCAGTGGACGTCCGTTTTTTGGTCGATGGACGTCCATTGGAAGTCCGACGGACGCACAAATGTCACAAGTTCGTGCAACCCAGGGACGTCTACTACTGTACCACTTTCGGACCAACAGATCCGCCTCTGTACCAAATATGTGCTACACATGGATGTCCTGTTTTGGACACTTAATGGAGGTCTGCATTAGAATTATAGAAATACTTTTTGATAACATGTATTTATTGCTTTTCTAATTATTACTTGAATAACAAATACATAAAAGATTAAGAGATACAAATAAAACAACTATATATCACGTAATAAGTAACAAGAATAAAACCATATATACTTCTATAACAAAACGATACAATTACATTATTCAACTTATCCTAGAATAGATAGAGACGAAAAAACTCAACAAACTAGAGTGAAAATGAAAACTTCTTTATATCTAAAAATATAATTCAATTATTTATAAATAGACTAAAAATAGAAAATACACACAATATACTTACAAAGTGTGATTTATAATGCCTCGGTTTCCTAATTTATTCTTCTATAGGGTTTACTTATCACTTTATCAGCGTCAGCAAATAGAACAGAACAGTTTGTTTAAACTTTAGACTCTAAAGTTTAGAGGTTAGCGTTACGTCTGGCAGCAATACACATGCGCTGCACGAATTTTAGCGGCAAATTCAAATTATAACAGAACACATACAATACTGGACATCCATCGGATGTTCACATATATACTATCTAAATATGTCCCATAAAGGATATCCATCGGATGTCCAATATATGTACCGTCAAAATATGTCCCATAAAGGACATCCATCGGATGTCCAATGTATGTTCTATCAAAATATGTCCAAGGAATGGACATCCATCGAATGTTCATTTATGGTCCATGGACATGTGTACGTTAAATGGACATTAAATGGATGTCCACAGGACGTCGTATGCTATTAGGGAAATTTCAGTTCATTCGGTCGAATTTTGTGGAAGATAGGCCCGAAATTAGATTTTAAATAATTATTTTTGACACCCTGTATCTTGAAAACGGGAAAGGATACGCCCATGGCTCATAGGAACAAATTAATATTTTTTGAAAATCTATCAGGCCCTGAATTTATGTTAGTGTTTTTCAGAACACCCTGTATAATGCTGCAACATAAGACATGTCAAAATGAAGCAACATCACTTAAATCTTTAGAAATTTCGTTTTTAAAATGCAGAATATTAAAATTTAAAAATATTTCTTTAAATATCTGCTGAACAAAAGAAAATATACAAATTATAACAGGTATATATTATGTAGATTAATCGAAAATTCAATTTGAAGTTTGTAAAGATGATTTAAATAAATGAGATAAAATACCGAATTTATAAGATTTTATAAGATGTATAAAGATGTAGATGTATATCATACAAACAAGGTTGTGGTGGGATAGACAGATCTTTAGAAGAATCCTAGGGGAAAAGAGGACAGAGGTTGGCTATATAAGGAGAAATAATGAGGAAGTATATGGAATGTACTAAGCACTAAAAATAGATGAAGTTGTAATATCCAAAGGTACGCAGTGGCTAGGGCATCTAAAAGGAATAATACGAGATGAAAGAACAGTGAAAAAATAGTAGGCAGTAAAACTAAGAACATATAAGAAAAAAAGAGGTAAACTGAGTAAGCGATGCAGAGAAGTCGTTGCAATAGATTTAAGAGAGAAAAATGTAACAGACTGGAAAAGAAAGGTGAGAAACAGAAAGGAGTGGAGAAGAATAACACATGTTTGAGGTCTAAATGGTTTCTAAACAACTTTATATAGAGTGGTCCCGAGGTAATGGGCCAATATTCGTGGTTAGATTACTAAAAAATCGCCATCACACACCGTTTTTGAGATAATTGGTTTCGAAACTTTCAATGCTGGTAGTTAAAATTCCTAATCAAAATAATTTTAAAATGTCAAAAACAGTGATTTATTTAGAATTGTAATGAACAGTAAATTAATAAACATCAGTAAAAAAATATCTTTTATTTTTGAGAATAATTGCTCAAAATGACCGCCTCCAACTTACAATACATTTATCAACACATTTGTAAGATATTGTCTTATTTTAAAGTAAAGATACTTATCGTTACATAACTCAGCAGCGTATAATACATATTTTTTTACTAATGTTTACTATTTTACTGTTCATTATAATTCTTAATTCTAAATAAACTCGTGTTTTTGACATTTCTAAATTATTATTATTATTTCGACTATCAGTATTAGAAGTTTTAAAGCCAAATATCTCGAAAACTGGTCGAGATAGAGACAGAAAATAAGAATTTTATACCAAAAATGTGATTAAAGTATAAAAAAAGTTCTGTTGTTTTTAACACATTCAATCTACCACACCTGGAGCTCACTGCGGACTATAACCAAACTATGAACAGATTTCAATTCCTCGACCCGAACAAACCCGAGCCCCAAAATTTTGAAAGGATATTAGCATATATTAAGAAATAAATGAAGAGGCACTAAAATAATATTTTACATTTAACACCCTGTATTTCTTCGAATAAATCGCAATATTTTTACGTTATATTAATTTAACCATTAATTTTAGACCATTACCACCCTATATAATATCATATGAGGACTTTGTACCATAAAGAATACTAATTTATCACTTTTATTATCTAAATTATGAATACTTACAAGGCAAAATATTAGTGTATCTATTTTTCCTTCGATTTTCAGTTAGTTCTGCAAAAGTAGTGGTATGTGTGCTCATTATTTCCTTTGACTTTTCAGTAAGAAGCATATACTGTTCTGCAAACTTTTCGGGATTATTTTCTAAATGTTTACAGTACTGTACAAATTTATTAATTGGAATGGATGTGTTCCCATCAGATCGATCAATTTTAACTGGTGACTTTCTGGCTAATAACACTGGTGGCAGCCTACAATATACAGGATGTTCGCTAAGCCTACATTATAACTTCATTAAAATAATTACTGTTATGGTAACTTAAATTGACTTACTTTATAAGATTTTTTCTCCATACAAAGAATGCTGCAAATCCCAAAAGAGCAAAGATAAGCAGACCGAATATTACACCCAGAATAAGACCCAATTTGCTTATGTCTTCTAAAAATTTAAAAACAACATTGATAAATACTTAAACTTATTTTCTCTACATTAAATCTTAGCTAACCTTACATAATCTTACTTAACTGTTCTTTTTATTTTGTTATGTAAAAATTAACCAAGTTATCCCTTACATATTCCAAGTTTTCCAAATGTTTGACTAAATGAAGAACTTTGGCTCAGTTTTCAAAGTACAATATCATGCTGGTCAATTATCAACTAAACTCTAATAACTTTTTTCTACGTTCATGCAAAAAACAAATCTTTATTGAACTGTATTTAGTGGAAAAAGTAGTTCTTTATTGCACTAGTGCAATAAAATGTTTATTGCATTCATCTGTCATTCTACTACAGCGTTTTGTCATCATGACAAATATAAACGTTCAAACAGACGTCATATTTTCCTACACTTAGTGTCATCTAAATAAAACATTTTTAGTTTTTGCATGAATGTAGAAAAAATATTGTATGCAACTCGTACAAAAAGTGCTTATTACACTCGACGTGTTGTCCTACTCGGTCTGACGACCTCGTTAGACAATTTCACGTCCCGTGCAATAAACACTTACTTTTTGTACTTGTTGCATAAATAACTATTGTAGATAACAAAAGTTCACTGGCAGATGTAGGAAAAAATGAAGCACGAAAATAAGTAAAAAATCTATTTTTGTATTATGTATAGCTTTTATTCATATTTATTTTGTTAAGTTCAGCCAAGATTATGTAAGGAAATTGAAACCTAACTTAAACAAACATGTTTAAAAGGGAAACACCTAATATCATATTTTCTCACCTGTTCTGAAATGATACGTGGGGCTGTTTTTATAAAAATGTTGAGTAAATAATCTGACAATTAGGTAATAGTCTTTGCCACTTTCAAGAGGTTGGTTGCAATTATTGTTTGTTTGGTTTCCTATGACAAATTGAATGCTGTCGACATCTAAAATTATAAGAATAAAATAGTATTATTGTTGTGGTTTAAGTAAAGCCTTAGAAATCATATTACCATTAAAGGGGTTCCACCAATCTTCTGTAAGTTGACAATATCCATTCCTATTTATATTTGGCCAAACAGAAGATTCCCAAGTAGAGAAATCCCCACCCGTTTCATTTGTTTCTGATAATATAAGTGCCAGGTAAGTGATGTCGCCATTTGTAACGTTAAAACTGTCTTTATTTAAATTAATTGTGGCTCCATAAGTTCCTGTGTTGAGCTGAAGGTCGATGTCTGAGCTAGAGAACTGAGGAACTACAATTTGTTTAGTTTAAAATATTGAAAAGCAATTGGACCAAAATGAATAAAAAATGTGTACCTATTGCATTCTTAAGAATACAATGTTTTAATAAATAGTTTAAATAAATTTCTTACTTCCAGCAGGTGCAGTAAAACTTTTGGTGGAGCCAGAACTGCTGTAGTTCACAGTTTTCGTCTTTATTGTAATAACATATGTGTATTCTGGTCTTAATTGAATATAAGTAAATGCATTGTCTTGGTTACTTATTGTATTTTCAATCGTTTCAAAATTATATCTTGTACCATGGTAAATTAATTCATATTTTGAAAATGGCCCGTTTGTTCTACAAGGAGGATCGAATGATATATTCACATATGCATTATAATCTTCACTTGTGGGAGATGATGTGGTAATATTGACATTTTCAACATTCTCTGGAACTAATATTTCTAATTAATATATCGAATCACATATAAGTAGTAAATTGTAAGGGTGAACCAAAAATAACAATAAAAGAAGTTAGTAAGAGATGGAATAGGTAGCAACCAAATTAGTACATATACAGGATTTTCATTGGGAAATGTACATACGTTAACAGTGCAGGACATCTAGGAGGTCTCAAAAAAACCTGTTTTTGGCAGGTCTAACCATCGTCATTACCGATATACAGAGCGTTTTACCGATTTTGATTATTCCTTTTACTTGCCATAAAAGGCGAACCACTCTGTATAATCAAGTGAAATTCGGTAATGGTATTCTCCTTACTTCACTCAATCCATGCACTAAAGTCATAAGCGAAACAGTAATAATTTTAAATCCATATTCCTTCAATTTTAAATCGCTCCACAGCTAATAACCAACAGGAGTGATGTCCTATTAACATGTTTGGAAAATTGTTATTCAACATTTTATTCCTCAAAATATACAACCAGACCTGCATTTCTGTTTTGTTTATCATTTTAGTTAATTGAGTGAGGTAAGTAGAATACCCCTACCGAATTTTACTTGATTATGGCAAGTTATCTTTTGGATGATACTATTTTCAATAGAGTGTCGCAGTTCAAGGACCTTGGTGTAACATTTTGCGATAATCTGTCTTTTGACGTGCATATTCATTTAATAACTGAATCTGCATTTAAAAGCCTGGGTTTTATTTTGCGTAATTCTAAGGCTTTTCGCAACACGGTGATATTGAATACACTGTTTAATTGTTTTGTTATGCCTCTATTGTTTGGTGTCCGATTTATAACACGCATATAAACCTATTGGAAAACGTACAGCGTAGATACTTAAAGACACTGCATTTTATTAAATTTGGTATTTATCCTGTTCGTGGCATTCCAGAAGGTATTTTGTTATCAACATTTGACCTAATTAGCTTGCAGCGAAGGCGCATTATGTACTCTCTAATGTTTCTACACAAAATTGTTAATAATTTTCTAAATGCCCCTTCTCTGGTATCTAGAACTTTTTATCGAGTTCCTAGATTAAATTCTAGATCTAGTTCTGTTTTGCAGTTGCCAACTTCTCGTACTAATATACTTACGGTATCCCCTCTTCATCAAATGATTACTAACTACCAATTGTATGAAGATCGACTTGATATATTTTTTCACTCAATTAATTTTATTAAATCTCTATTTGTTTAGCTGTTTTTTGTTTAAAAAGACATTTTTGTGATTTTATTGCTTGTTTTTTTTTTATTATTATTTATGTTATATTTTTGCGAATTACTTTTTGTTTGTTATTTGATATTTTGTTTTTATTCGAGTTATTTCTGTCATTGTTTATTTTGTATTGTGAATTGTTTTTTTTCCTTGTCTTGTAACTGGGATTCGTCCCGTTGGACACTGTATTTAAATAAATAAATAAATAAGTTAAAGAAATAGCCAAAATCGGTAAAACACTGTATCTCGGTAATGACAATGGTTAGACCCTTCAACAACAGTTTTTTTAGGTCTAGACGTTCTGTATTCACTGTGAACGTGTGTACATTTCCCAATGAAACACCCTGTATATTTTTTAAAAGGTGATATATTTTCTATTCAACCATATTTTAATAAAGTATACTTTTTTATTTGAAAAATATATACTGTATGATTTCTAAGTTGGGGGTATTGTTTCAGGAAATTTAAAAATAAGAACGAAACAATCGGAAGTTTATAACAATCTAAGGTCTTGCCTTCTACTAAGTACAAAAAATTCTCCAGTATTTTATAAATCAAAAGCTTATTATCTACGAAGCTAGTGGCAGGTCAGTTGGAGGTTTGATTTAATACTTGTCTTTAGAAAATATATATACAGGATGATTTAGATTTTAATCTGCAAACTTTGAGGGTCAGTAGAACTTCAAAAAGCCAGCCAGTTTCTTATATATATTTTTTATTTTAGAACTCTGTAAATGAGATACAGGGTGTTGAAATTATCAAAAGATATGGACTTTTTAGTATAGTTACCAAAGTAGTGGAGATATTTAGTATAATTTGTAACTAGTTAAGGTGTCACAGAATGTGTTAGCTATTGTGTTGTTAGAAACGGCATGGTTTACCCGCAAATTTTAATACCTAGCAATACTAATAAATTGATATCTTGCATAAACGCCAACCAATTAAACTTGGTGTACAACTTCAACAGAGATTGCATGTCTAATTGCTGATATTATCCACAAGTTTTGACGTTTGTAGACTCCCAGAAATGTCGAGCATTACGATCGATACCGCCATATCCAAGACTCTGTGTCAGAAAAAGAAGCAATTTTTTGCGCGAGACGTAGTTGCCTGCATCTTGTGGTATCTGGCTTCTCAAAGTTGTGTCCAGTTGTAACCACAAGCAGAGAGCGACCCTCAACATTATGTTCTAGACTAGATCTACATAAATATAGGTGCTTACCTGATTGTTCAGTTGCAGCTGTCATAACATTGCTAACATCGCCCCAACCTCTGGCAGTGTTAGCTTTAACTGAAATACTATAATTGTAGTAAGGATGGCCCTCACTGAAAGTGAAATATGTGACATTTCCACTTATGATGTTATCGTAACTTGAATCGGTGATATTACAATATGTTTCATATAAAGGCCCTAATGTAGTTACATTTACTTGGTACTCCGTAATTCTTCCATTTCTCTTACTCGGACGATCCCAAGAAATAGTAAAAGACTGGTTGCTGTTATTCGTTATATTAGTGATCTCGGGAGGTCCTGGATCTATTTAAGATAAGCAAAAGTTTTTAAAACCACCTATAGTATTATTATAGTGTCAAACGTGTATCATTCAGAATTTAATCTACGACGGTCCAAATAGATTTTATATGCAGATTCGATTTATCTTAAAATATCAGAAACGTTTTCAAAAATTGAAATTGAAAATTATTAGGTACTCTTATTTGACGATGTCATGGTAACCTCAGTTATTGATTGTTTTAAATTTGACAACTTCATTATTGGCGTCCAATTTTGTGTCATACGTTCAGTTTTAATGAAAATTAATATTAATCTGGTTGAAGGACTTCGGTCCATGGCCAGTTGGTTTCATCCAATAAAGAACATTTATTATTATTTTTATTATTATCGTTAATATTAATATGGATGATTCTGATTCCGAGAGTCTCGCTTTGGGTATTTATGTTACATTCATTTATATCAGTGAAGAAAAATACGGATACTAGTAAGCCCATTTAACTGCGTTTCTAAAAATGAAATCAGAAAGATTTTGATCAAAAAGATCTAAAAATTTTTAACTAAAGGAAACTTAACTCAATTATTATTATTCCTTTTACGAAAACAAAGATATCACGATTCTTTTATCGCAAGCAAAACATTGAAGGAATAAATATGGTGGAAATGATTCGAAGATATATGTATAGCGATGAGACCAAGCAACACAGATCATACTCGATTTTTGAGGGGTACCAAAATGGGAAATTCATCAAGCAGCCAGTCGGCATTAATACTGGGTCTTTCAAATCCTCAACAATTTACTGGACATTGTCTTCGTAGATCATCTGCGTCGCTGTTTGGCGATTAAGGAGCCGATTTATTAACTTTACTGTTAAGAGGCATGGTGGTTGGCGCTCTAACACAGTGCAGAAAGCTATATAAAAGATTCCAAAAAAAATTAATAATATTTTGTCATAATGGCCCTGAGTGTTATGAAGGCCATAATAATGGCATCCAAATGAGGATCCTAAATGTTTCATAATAACACCGTCGTAGATTAAAGTTTGTTATTAGACTACTATCGGAGTAAAAAGTCCAGACCCCTGTGTTTGAAAGCTGATATTGCCAAAACGTAGGAGCGAAAAAAATTGAAATTTGGACCATAGGTAGCCTCACTATTATTGTTATTCACAATGGAATCGGAATTTGGTTTTGAATATTCGTTTTTTAGTTATTAGAAATAATGTACCAAAAAACACGATTTTCTGGCGGCGAAACGGAATCCTGTCACTTCAACTCGTCATAACTTTTTTATTTATAGGCTTTAAAATTTGCAATTTTAACTGGTAGTACATTAAACTGTGCTGTTTCGAACTGTGTAAGTCTCTCTTCTTAGAATTCCTTATTTTTTTATCTTGCGTAATACAGAAGTTGATGGTATCTTCATAAATACAGCGTCTTTTTTCAAAATACAAAAACAGTCATAAAACAAATAAAAACCTTAATAAAGAAATATAATAGTTTTGTGAATTAATGCACTTGCAAACAGTGTATGAGTAAATATAGTTCTCAATTATTTCTTACGGGTTCCGTTCAAGCGGGGTAAAGTGGGGCGTTGCGGGGTTGCACTCGGCCGTCTATCGCGCCGTGTCGGGTACTTTATTAGTTCAGCTTTGATAAGATGTTAGAAAATATTTACTTATTTTATACATATTTATCTATAAAATATAAATTGTTATTGTTATTTTTTAGTGGATTACAAAGGATTTGCCACAAAACACGGTGAAAATGTTATGGCTTCCCGTGGCTCATTGTGAATTAAACCCTATTGAACTAATATGAGTTTATGTTAAAAATGACGTTTCTAAACGAAATTCTACATTTAAAATAAAATATGTTTTGAACCTCGGCTCGCCAATCGGCCATGAAAAATATACCAAATTCTGTTTGGCCCAACTGGATTGAACATGCCAAAAAAGTGGAACAGAAATACAGGCAAAAAGAACATTTAGTGGATACTGCTGTAGAGCAGTAGTAGTAGTGATAAATTTGAACGCCGAAGACGACGATAACAGTAATGATGGTGGCGAGGAAATACCTGATGATGATGACGACGACTTAGACATATGCATGTAAAATATACCATTCCCGTTTTTATATTCAAGCTAATGCGAAAGAATCTTATATTATGATCAACTTTGACAGTGTATATGAAATATAAATAAATAATAATAAAATGAAACTGTATATGTTATAGTTAATAAAATGACAAATAGGCAGAGTTCCACAAGAATATTATTATTATTATTGTCAAGAAAGCTAAGAAAATAACAATAACAAAATATTTATGCTATACAGAAGTATGTATCAAATAAATGTTTTCTAAGATCTTAACAAAGCTGGAATAAAAAAGCTCCCGACACTGGTCACAGCGCGAACCCCGCTGCGCCGCGCTTTACCCGGCTTGAACGGAACGCGTAAGAAATAATTGAGAACGATATTTACCCATACACTGTTTACAGGTGCATTAATTCACAAAACTGTGAAAAGATGCTGTATTTACGAAGATATCTTCAACTTCTGTTTTACGCAAGATAAAAAAAATAAGGAATTCTAAAAAGAGAGACTTACACAGTTCGAAACAGCACAGTTTAATGTACTACCAGTTAAAATTGCACATTTTAAAGCTTAAAAATAAAAAAGTTATGACGAGTTTAAAGTGACAGGATTCCGTTTCGCCGCCCGGAAATCGTGTTTTTTTGGTACATTATTTCTAATAACTAAAAAACGAATATTCAAAAACAAATTCCGATTTTATTGTGCATAACAATAATATTGAGGCTACCTATGGCCCAAATTTCAATTTTTTTCGCTCCTACATTTTGGCGACATCGGCTTTCAAACCCAGCGGGTTTTACTCCGATAGTAGTGAGGTAGGTATTACAACAATTTTTACATTTACTAGAGATCTATATAAAACGTATTTTACAGTTAACAGTTTTTAGTGCCATGAATTGTTGAATATCTAAATAACAGTAAACTACCCATCATAACAGACTTACAGAGTATTCCAGGTAAGAATTCTTCCGTTACAATAAATCAATTTCTTCGCATTTTAATAATTATTTACGCATCTAAAAATTTCTACTAGAAGCTCCAGATGAGAGTTAGTATTTGCTGTTGAAAGTTGCTCCAGTTTTTGGGAAAAACTGTCAAAACTAGTCGGTGATATATCCGAAAAATAAGGTTTACAAAATACCTCCCAAGATATTAATCATTTGAAAGAAAAAAATACAAACGCTTGTAATGAATTAAACGACGAAATGTTTATAAACGCAGCCCACAAAGAAGTCAGACAAATATTGGATACGTGCCTCGAAATGAGAGGAGGTCATATAGAGAACAGATAGTAATATATATGTAGTATGAGGGTGTTTTTGTGTTTGTGTATTAAAGAATTATAGTGTTATTGTGGCAGACTAATGTAACTGCAAGCAAACTCCTGTGAGTAACCTGTTCTTCAAATTTTTGCAATGTAAGAAGAGTCAAATCCTAGAATACTAAAGTTGCTACCATTGAATAACTATTGCAATACTAAAAAATCACCAAAATTTTCTAACAAGAGAAAAACCAGTTGCTTCGCAATATTGAAGCTGGAAAATAACATTTTATGGATTAATGTAAGAGTAACCTAGCTAGTTTAACAATTTATTGAGTACCTATAAAACCGATAACTGTAAACCACGTTTAACATGAATGTTTCTAAATTTTCGTTTAGTTTTGTAATTACAAACTAATCGCTAGTTGTAGATTATAGACATTGTCTTCAAATCTTCAAATCTTTTATCTTTTTATAATAATGCACTTTCTAAGTAGGTACCTACAACCATCAGGAGTGGTCAAATTTTTGCTATCCTTGATTCCATCTATGCCGTCTTCTAAAGTAATCCATATTTTCATTTCAAAATTATACGACTCATTTAGAGAAATGCTGTGGTTATAATCATATCTACCATAATAATAAGGTAAAGACCAATTGCTGCTTACACTTAAAGAATCATCTTCTGTGTATTTGCCTTGTATCGCAATATTAAATTCTTTAATTGGTCCATTTATGTTGCACGGTGTTCTCCAGGACACCAGACTAGTAACGTTTCCATCCAAAAGTTCAAATTTAACATCTTCAGGTCTTTCGGGTGCTAAAATTAAAAATTATTATTTATCAATACTTAACAAGGTGGGTCAAATATAAACCGGATTTTGTTAGCGCTCGCGAGAGGCACGATAATACAGGGTGTTGCAGAATGATGTTAAGAAAATCTAGAGACAGACTCTATGTTCAAAAATAAGAAAAAAGTTTATATAAACATGAGTCTCGTTTTTGAGTTATATTTTGAGATGAAATTTGGTTACAATTTTTTTTTTTCGAAAACGACCCGACCTAGAAAAACTATTTTTAGATTCGTATGCAGCACCCTCGAGAATAAGGGGGGGGTTGGAATTTTTTAATTAAGATTGGAAAGGTTTCGGCTGCTGTAAATAATTACCAAATCTACTTATAATCCCTAAAATCTAATGACAATTTTTTTTATCTTTTTTGTAGTAACTTTAATAGCTTTCTTTTGTTCTGATTAAACTGAATGAAGTTATTTTTGTATAGTTAATATTCTCCGACAACAGTGTGATTTGACATGACAGTTTGTAGATTTTTCGTTTGCAATCAGTTCCCCCACTTGAACTGAAAAAGTGATCGAGATGTGAATTTCAATAGCAGTACAATAATTTGAATAAAATCAGTGTTATAATCAAACTTTTTTAAAATTGACGTTTTTTGCGTGTCAAAAATGGAAGATATAATAGATTATATGATCCAAAAGGCAATTTGTATATAGATAGGGTTTCCATATATATTTTTTGAAATTCAGGATTAAGAATCGCTAAAATCCGGACAAAATCTAGAGTCTGACAAAAAATATAAAAGGTATCTTCAAGGAAAGGTAAAAGGTAAAATATAATTAAAAGAAATATCAATTCATTTTTTTATTCATTTTAAAAATAATAATAAATACCTTTCATGGTAAATGGTAGCATTAAAACTTAACTTGTTCCCAATGGAGGCCACGTCGTTAAAATCGCGTTCAAAATACAACACCACAGTGTCATCAAAAAAATTTTAAGTGTTTTCATGTTTTTTGCTATCAAACATTTAATATTCACGGTTTTCTTGAAGAATACTGCTACCTACTACCTACTGACACTGTCACTGCTACTGCTTTGCAACATAAATCCTGGTCCCCATGGACGCGCAATTCGTTAATATGAGCGCGAATTATTTAATAGCGGGAAAAGTTTCAACTTTTAGCGCATTTCACCAACAGTAACACCTTCTATTATTTTCATCGTAAAACTGTCATTAACTATCATGGTAGATTATCAGAAGCTTAAATCAAACTTACTAACTGCACATAATAATGAAAATAGCAATAATATTACTTAATAGGTGTAATAATAATAATAATAATAATAATAATAATAATAATAATAATAATAATAATATTTGTACCCCTCATTCTAATCACGAGGATTAGCCCAGAAGTCTAAGACTTGTGCAGGAGAGGGGGCGGCATATTATTATTATTATTAAGCAGGCCGCATTTGCACCCAGGAACGATTTACGTTGGCAGGCCCTAACCACCATTCAGTGTAGGAATGAGGGAAACGTGGAAAACCTCATTAATTAGGGGGGTAGTCAAATATCAACCGGTATCAATCTCTCACATTGACCCAAGCCAACATTCTTCCACTCTACCATACCCGTAGAGAGGATGCCAATCCTCTCCACGAATATAGCTTATATACGGTCTGCCAGCTGCGGGGGTCGAACCCACAGCCATCAGTCACCTCGATTCAAGTACTGACGCCTTAAACCACGCGACCACTGATCGATCCATAAACACTCAATTTTGTGATGATCATGATTACAAAATTTGCAACATGATTGGTGAATCATGAATCATGATCGAAAGAAAGCAGATAATATGTCCATTCATTTTCTCAACTATATAAAAGGATACGGTTACATAACGTTAACGTCAACTGTCAAATCACAAAGTTATAATTTGTGTGTCAAATGTAAAAATGTTTTGTTCTTTTGCATCGCTCTTTCAGCACTCAACTGATTGCAATTGATTTTATCAGATCAATACATAGCTTTAATCATATAAGTGACATCGCATTAATCAGAATGAAAGAAAACTTGGCCATATTGGCTAAAATTTACTTTAATATTGACAAACCCTCTCGGCCTCCCTAATATGCATTCAATAAACTTAATAATATTGACATGATTAAGTACTTATGTTAGCATGAATTCTGTATAATTTGGCAACAGAAATAGTAATTGCCACAGCATATGAAAACAACTTTATTAATTTTTGGCATGATATCGTATAATTACCTAGTACAGTTTGCATGAATAGGCCGACATGCATATGGTACGTACTTGTCAAAAATTAATAAAATTGTTTTCATGTCTTGTGGTAATTACTATTTGTGTTATTAAAGTAATACTGAATCCATAGTAACATACTTTTTATATTAATATTTTTAATTTATTTCTGCTGTTTTATATGAGCAGAGAGCTTTAAGCCTTGTCCTCATGGATGTGAAATTCACGGATATTCGCGCGAATTATTTAATGGCGATGAAAAGTCTCAACTTTTAGTGAATGTTGCCAACATTTTTGCCATAATCACTAATCACTAATTACCATATATATATATATATTTTTAGAAGTTTAAGACAAACTTACTGACCCCAAATAGTGATGAAAATAGCGATAGGTGAAATTTTCGCAAAAAATCAGATTTCACGTTGTTCTCATGACGCTAATTTTAATTTTTTTTTTATTTTATTTTTCTGCGTTTTGTTTTTAGTAATTTTTAAAATTTTAAGTTAATTATAAATTGCGACATTAAACACATCATAACCTTAATAATTTATTGTGGCATATGCATTACAATATGTCACTTTATGAAATAATAAACTTTATTTTGAGTTTACATATACGAGTATAATGCAGTCACAGGAATATTAATCTATATAATAATAATTTTAAGAAAGGACACAGTGAACACAGTTTAATTTGGCTCTTTTTCAAAGGAAGAAAATTATGGATATATTTGGATAGAGAATGGAACATAACTTTGTTAAAGTTGCGTCTGTGTGAATACTTGCAAATAAAAAATCTTACTATAGCAGCAATATAGAAAATACGTAATATTTATAAATTGATTACTTATTAGCAATATCCATATAAAACAAAACTAATGTGGCGCAATATTGACATAATATGTCACATGTGTTCTGGAATGCTCTATTGACTGTCATATCAGATTGTCAGAAGCTCAAGATAACCATGTGAGGTTATAATGAAGATATCTATATAATTTATTCGAACTATTTTACTGTTTTGCAAAATTCGCGAAAAGTTGACACTTTCTCATTATTAATTAATTTAAATTAAATACTGTGAAATTTGTGTGAATATTCACGTTCATGAGGACAAAGTTTTACATTCATTGTGTTGAGTGCATTCTATCGAATTTCAACTAAACAATTGACATTTTACAGGACTTCATATATTTAAGAAATTTTGACTTTTAACATTTTTTATCTTCAATAATACCCCTCCTATGACTCGCATCCACGCCACTGCTACTGCATAACGAATTTGCATCTAGCCGTTTGGAAATCGCATTTCCCATGGTAAATGATCACCCTGTACTTTTAGATAAAGAAAATGTTTACCTGACGATGTAGTATTTGCCACATTTGAACTGTAATTCCCATATCCTTTACTAGTAGCGGCCGCTACAGAAACTCTATACTCATAATACGGCCGTGGAAGGTCTTTAAAAGTATATGACAAAACATTACTTATTACAGAATCATTAAAATGCCATTGAAGTGTAGGGCATCTATCCAAATCTGTATCATACAAGGGTCTCAAAGAGTCAATCGATACCCTGTAACTCGTAATGTTTCCAGCTTTTCGTTCTGGCTCACTCCAAAATAGAGTCAAGTTATTCACACCATTTTCTGAAACGCCTTCTATGATAGGTGGACCTGGGACTAAAAAAATCGTTTGTTAGAAAATTAAATATATATCTGTGTTTATAGGGGACTGATTAACTATATTATATACAGGGTGTTCCGAAATTAATGAAACACAGAACAAGAGTAGATTCCTTACATCAAAATAATGCCATTAAGTCAAACTTACCTTGGTCCATTTGTGGATAATAAAAAAGTTACAGGGAGTTAAAGTTCAAATTTTGAATTCGAAATTCTTAGAAAGTTTTGAAAGGATTCTTTTGAAAATTTGTATTAGGGGATTTTCTGGAACAAGAAAAACGAATCCGTACTTAATTTTGCTGTAGACGCTATAGGGCGCTACGAAATGTACTCTTGGTTGATAAAAACTGGTTATAACAAGAAATAAATCGAAAACAGTTTCAAAAGAATCCTTCGAAAACTTTCTAAGAATTTCGAATTCAACTTTAAAAAAAATTTGGAAAACATAAATTTAGTTTGTTGCTGTTACTTCATGTTAGTTGTCAGTTTGACATTTTGTAAAAAAGTCTAGACGGAAGGTTTTTAGCGAGATTGATATATTATTTTTAGTTTTATTTTTAAAAAATGAGCGATGACCAAGCGATATTGAGGAGGCAGCAGATAATGCTCTATTATCAGTAATTCCCAAAAAGTCAAAGGCAGTTTATGATTTGGCATACGAAAAATTTGTTACGTGGTGTGATGAGAAGAAAATTAAACATGTTAATGAAAAAGTTTTACTTGCATATTTTGAGAGTAAGAAAGATCTAAAAGTTTCCACATTATGGACACTTTACTCAATGTTAAGATCTGAACTAAATCTGAAAAGGAATATTGATATTAAAAAATATACAAATTTGGTAGCATATATTAAAAGGCAAGCGGACGGGTATAGTGCTAAAAAGTCAAAAGTTTTTATTAAAGAAGATTTTGCCAAATTTTTAGTGGAAGCTGATGACAAAGAACACTTAATGGCTAAGGTTGCAATGATAATTGGAATGGCAGGAGCATGCAGAAAAGTAGAATTAACATTTCTTCCAGTTGAAAATGTTATAGATGAAGGAAGCCATTTTCGTGTTGATAACCTTCAAAAACAAAAGTTATACGGCAGTTTGCAATTACCACTGAAGACATTGAAAATACGAATCTTGTTGAAATATTAAGAAAATATATTAAGTTGCGTCCCCAGGTTCTTAAACACAACAGATTTTTTGTAAAATATGCGAATGGAAGATGTACCAGAAATCCTGTGTGAATTAACACATTTAGCAGTCTGCCAAAAGTTATTGCACAATTTCTTGGTCTTTCAAATCCTGTATATACTGGCCACTGCTTCAGAAGAAGCTCTGCCACTTTCCTAGCAGATAGTGGCGCTGATATTTTAAAATTAAAGAGGCACGGAGGTTGGAAATCTAGCTCTGTTGCGGAGGGATATGTTGAAAATTCCATGAATAATAAAAAACTTATAGCGCAAGAAATATTTGGTGAAATATCTAATGCAATGTGCGCCGCTTCCCAAATAACAGCAAGTTCGAGCAATGAAAAAAATATGTCGTCGGGAATTAATTTGAATAATCGCAATAATTGTGTTATCAATATTTATAATAATTAATTAATTTATAATTTATGTTTTTAACTTGTATTATAACAGTTTAATAAATAGAATAATTCTTTTTGTCACTAATTTTGAAATACATTTTTCGTCACCAATTGCATAAAATTTTACTTTATGCAACTAGTTACAAAAAGTAAGACGTTTCATAATGTCAATCAGTTTTAAAAAGTGTCACTTTATATGTCAAAATTAAAAAAAATATTGTTAATATAGTCGTGGACTATAATGGCTAAAATTTGAATAATATACTATTTTCTGTAAAAACTGGAATTAAAATTAATATATATAAGGTACCTGCACCGCTTAAGACCATTCTAAGCTTTGAGTTATTATAGTTATCGTATGTACTGGAACTGAGTACATTAAACAAATCTGCATAACGAACATAAAATCGAGAAATTTAGAATTCCTTATAAACGTGTGGTATGATAACTTGAATTTGTATTATAAGAATCAAATTATAATACTGATTATTTGTCTCAACAGTTTTGAAGAAATATGAGTTATTTTGAGATTTCAAGCTTTGCTAGTTTTTATTATGAGATGTCTAGTTTCAAAATGGCGGGGTTATTACATATACCTTATCTCTCTTCGACTTTATAAAATATAATAACATTATACGTACTATTATCTTCTGTTTCAAATGAATGGCTATATAATTCTCCTTCGTTAATTCCAATAGCTTGAATTGTCATATTGTACAGAAACGCTGGCATTAGTACAATTTCTTTAAAGTATGTCTCATTGTCACTGGCAGTAACAGTGATTGTCCTATCATCGTGAATACTGCCATTTGCTGTGTATTGACCTTCCATCCCAATTTTAAAATTATAAATTTCTCCATTTGTGTCACAAGGCCTATTCCATGATACATTTTGAATTACGATATTTTCTTCACTATTTAGCACTAAAGTTTGGTGAACTTCTGTAGGTGCTTGAGAGGCTAAAATGTAATGTAATTTTTAATTACACAACATAAAAAAGTGTCTGTCAGACGTACTAGACTTATATATTATGTATTTTCACACGCTGAATCTGAATCTGGGGTTCATTTAACTCCATCACCCTAGGTTCAAGCTCATTCCAAGGTGAAAGCGAAAGATAGATATGCAAATGAACCAGACTGTAGCACATTTATGATTTTGAGGTTGCTGGATCTGAGTCGAGAATTATAGATCATTCTAAGGTCAAATATAAAAATGGATATGCAAATGTGCAAAATCAACGTACGTTCGTCTATATTTTCGAGGTCATTGCATCGGAGTTCATGTAGCACCATCAGGTCAGCTTAACCTGACAACTTCAGAACTCTAATACCCAATAACGCTGGTAACCTTGTAACCGATGCATGGAAGCGTTAAGAATCTCAACTATTGAGAATAATAAATTGTATGCAGTAATAATCGTGGTTTGAGGGTTTTCAATCATGTAGGTTTATAATGTGTGATATTTTTTTCTTTCTTTATGATATCTACCTCAACACTCAAAGGATCTCAATGGACGTCTTTTACGTTTTCGTTCTCTTTCTTTTATGAGCATCCTCCAGTAATCACCAGCATATATTTATTCTGTGGGCCTTGTTAACGTCGCTCTGCATTCGTCAGATACTGATGAAATCTTTCACGTTGTTCCCAGGGAATTCTCGATAACCCATTTGCAACTCAGCCTTCCTGCTTTTTCGTCTTTTCTCATTTTTATGACAAAAATATTGTCTCTCATCAATTCCTTCTCGCCGCTTTGCATCTGCAATATAAATAAAAACTTTTCGTGATATAGCATCAACCATCGTTATTAACGATTGTTTCATAACTCAACTTAACGTGAAAAGTTGGAATCAGGACTTTAAGAGGAGCAACTAATTCTTATCTGTTGATGTTTTAAGTATCTGGTTGAAATGAAGCTCTTATTGACCATTCTTTTACTACATAGTGGTTTTTCTATCTCTACTATTCCATTCACATACGCAGCACGGATATTTTGTGAAATCTCATTGACGATTCGATAACTTCCACAAATTTACCATCCTTATTTGTAGATATATATTTTTTAAATAATAACTAAATGCGCTACTGTAATGTAGAGGTATACATTAGTGTTACGAGAAGAGACGGCTTTTAGAATTCCCTTCGAAGAATCAATGACAATCTGTACCATCTAGGTTTGAATTTCTTTATTAATCCCTTAATATAAGTAAATCAATGGAAATGCATCATCATCTTCAGAAAAAATTATTCCAAGGGTTCATTAATTCAGTGACGATAAACGGACGATTTGATTCTATTGATATTTTAAGCAATATTTATCAACCACGATGTAAAAACTCGGAGACGCTAGAATTATAAATGTTTGATGATTTTGCCAATTTGCATATCTATGTTTCGATTTGACCTTGGAATGACTTTAAAGATGACGTAATAGGGTTAAAGGATTCTCGGATTTAGATTCAGCGATCCCAGAAATATAAACATACGGTAGTCTAGTCCACTTACATATCTATCTCTCGCTTTGACTTTGGAATGACCTTAAACCTAGGATGATGGGATTAAATCTTGGATTCAGCACGTGAAAATACATAGGAACATATAGGTCAAGTCCGTCGGACAGACTTTTTCATGGTGTGTTATTAATGTTATTATATGTGACATATTGTGCCTTAATGTGACATATCTCTTTTTAAGAGTCAACCGTTCATTATATTTAACCCTTGGATCTCTTTTGATATATTACATTATAGATAGCTTATGAATATATTCGGTAAAAATGTTGTTTTTTTTTTGTTGAATATTTTAAATTACGAATACTAGCTTGTGAAACAATTTAATATTTTTCTATTTATATCCAGAATTTTATGGATTATCATATTAGTCACCTTAGAATTCTAGCACTATACCATATCAACAATGTGGTAGATTTGTCTTATCGAACAAAGCGTTTAATAGTTAAACAATGACGAATTATATACCAAAACAGATTTGTTTTTAACTAAAATAAATCTAATATGGTAATAAGTACTTGGTAATGCCAAAAAAATGTGTTGCTTTTGTTATACAGTTAGACAAGAAACCAGAATAACATTTTCTTTCCTAAAAGGTCGCTTCATCAAAAATACAACCTGACATGAGGAAGCACTTAAAAGTAATTGAATATACAAGGCGATGCTTAACCTATACGCATAAACTTGGGAACTGAGGCCAAATAATGACCAATAGTGAAAAAAAATATTTTTTACTTACGGAGATACCAATTTATTTCAAATAAAATTAATAAAACGTGAATTTAATAAAACTGAAAATGTATTTAATTTATCATATTAACTCGAGTAGCAGCTCTCTAACGAAGTGTATATACCGATAGAAATATGATATAAGCTATTAAACAACCTAAATAGCTTATAATGTCTCGTAAGAAAACAGTGTTAACACGGTCTCAGAGCAGTTTCAGGGCCAATATACTCCAAGGCATAGGTGTTACAGCATTCCGTGGGCATAGATTGGATTATCAGAAAGATGTTAGTATTGCGCTGAAAAAAGAGAAATACTATCTAAGAAATGACAGTGAAGAATGCGGAGTAGATACAAAATGTTCATCAGACCTGGTTAAATACCAAGATTCTGATGACAGAAAAATGGCTCATGCCCAAGACTCTCAAAGGACAGCAGAAATCCAGAAGAACTGAAATAATTTCAACCGAGACAAGAGCGTTGAACTTCAATGTTCAATTCTTCAGTACATCTAAAATAAACACCGACCAGATGACTTAATCTCAGTTCAGAATTACTTCTGAAGAAGAAAGCTATATTTCTCTCGAAGCGTAAAGAAGCTTTAGGTAGCCGTATTTCTCTCCGTAAAATAATCAAATTTGAGATGTTCTTTAGGTACTGACATCTTGAAAAATAAAACACGTAAAACAAAAATAAAAAATGTCTTATATTCAGAACTATGTAAGTTTATGTTATAACAATGTTTATAGCTATAGTTGAATTTAAAAAAAAAACGTATTTTGATAGATTTCAGTACCTAAAAATTTGCTGGATAGATCGCTTTCTAACGTTATATATTGACTTTACTTCGGTACCTTTGAATATCCACATGTGGCATGAGAAATAATTCTTGTTATTTGCTCTATATTATTCAGTTCTTGAATGTTTAAAATTACTTGTATTTGTAGAAAACACTATTTCAAAAATACGGCGCCCTTAAAGCGATACCTACGCCTTATAGGAAAAAGAAGGTTCAGCTTATGTAACTCCATTAATATACTATTGGCTTTACGAGTAGAACTACTCCTTAGTGTTTTGTTCATAGCTTCTGTACGCTGTGTATTATATTTTTTATATTATTACTAATTGCTAGTATTTTATTTATAATAATAACCAAACTTCTTTCACAATGTTGCAGATTATTCAGTGAGTTTTTTTATTCTTGGTAATTAATAGAAATCCTACTTGTCAATCCAAATCTTTCTATATCGAATTTAGATAATATATATAACGTCTTATAGTAAAGCGATTTACACTACAAGTTTATAAACAAAAGAGTAAATAATGGCACGTGTGTCCCATATTCTTTCTTTATGGTGACAGCCTGAGAACAGAACACAGTCGTATCAGCACCTCAACATGTGTTGGAAGCATCAATTGACGTCAGTATCATTTAAAACGAAAAATAAAGAAAGCACCGTTTCTACAAAATTTGTATGTGCAAGCGGTTACATACATCCATAATCAAATTGTCGAATTAATTAATATATTTATGAAGGATATTCTGGTATTAAAAGTAACCGAATTCAAAGAGTATATAAAACCACTAGAAATCAAACAATAACCCTAATAAAGCTGTATATTAATCCTATATACAGTTTAAACCTTTCTAAAGCGTAATATTAGAGCAGAAAAAACAAGCAATTAGCAATAGATATGGAAATTTGTAGAAGTACCTGAGGTACTTGTTGTAACGCTAATATTTTCTTCACTTCCATTTCCAGCTGAGTTTTGAAGGAAGACTGTAATGTCGTAGTTGTAGTCGGCATGGGCTCCATAAAAACTGTACGTTTGGTTTGTTGTATCTATCCATTGGTCATAGACATGAGGTTTACAACTCGGCGATATAAAGTGGTTAGAACCATTGCTCACAATGTGAATAAGGTAGTTAATAAACACACCAGGGTTTTTTAATGGTTCTTCCCATCGTAACGTAAAACCCGTGCTCCATATTTCTGCTATTGTCAAGTTATAAGGTGGGTCTGAAACTGAAAGGGAAAATCAGTAAAGTGTTTAAAATTACAGACTTGTTTTGGTTTTACATTTGAATAGTCCTTTATACACAGAGAATTTCATGGTCA
Source organism: Monochamus alternatus (assembly GCA_037114965.1). Taxonomy (NCBI): domain Eukaryota; kingdom Metazoa; phylum Arthropoda; class Insecta; order Coleoptera; family Cerambycidae; genus Monochamus; species Monochamus alternatus. The sequence continues at coordinate 53,880,932 of CM073429.1, read as the reverse complement.
CAGCCAGTTCAATAACTATGATAGCTAAAAAATTTGGCAAAATAGGTACCAACCATGTGATTTACCTACTACTATGGAAGAGCTCATTTTACTAATCTAGCTTACTTGCTGTGGCAAAATTGCTTTATAAAAACCTCTATTATACTTCTGTAATTTTGCTGTCGCAAGAAAGAACTTTCTTGTGCCTATAAAAAGTTTATACTACTGTAAAAATACCTCTTTAATTTAGATAATTGTAGGATTAAACTTTTGCTATAACAAACAAGTCATTGCCAGTAGAAAGTAAGATATTTTACGAATACATCAATAATTTTTTTAGTAGGCAGAATTTATACTTCCCTGTTGCTGTGAATTCATTTTTTGGATTTGATTTTTTATAATATTCCATTTATAATAAATAGTTATTTATGCAACAAGTACAAAAAGTAAGTGTTTATTGCACGCAACGTGAAATTGTCCAACGAGGCTGTCAGACCTAGTAGGACAACACGTTGAGTGCAATAAACACTTTTTGTATGAGTTGCATATAATATTTTTTCTACGTTCATGCAAAAACCAAAAAATGTTTTATTTAGATGACACAAGTCTAGGTCAATATGACGTCGATTTGAATGTTTATGTTTGTCATGATGACAAAACGATGTAGTAGAATGACAGATGAATGCAATAAACATTGTGCACTAGTGCAATAAAGAACCACTTTTACCACTAAATATAGTTCAATAAAGTTTTGTTTTTTGTATGAACGTAGAAAAAAAATTTAACGCATGATGAAAATTACTTTTTTCTACGTTCAAGCAAAAAACAAAACTTTATTGAACTACATTTAGAGAAAAAAGTGGTTCTTTATTGCACTAGTGCAATAAAATGTTTATTCATCTACTACAGCGTTTTGTCATCATGACAGACATAAACGTTCAAATTGTCATATTTTCCTAGACTAAATAAAACATTTTTTGGTTTTTGCATGAACGTAGAAAAAATATTGTATGCAACTCGTACAAAAAGTGCTTATTGCACTCTAAGTGTTGTCCTACTCGGCCTGACGGCCTCGTTGGACAACTTCACGTCGCGTGCAATAAACACTTACTTTTTGTACTTGTTGCATAAATAACTATTAGTAATACAATGTTTTATATGCACACACAGTAACCGTAAAATATAAAAAATGAAGTAAAGCAACATATTAAAAAACAGAATTTATCAGAGAATTTTCTTTGCAACGTCTTTATAAAATTGATTTCGTTAAGATAGGTGAAATACTACCTAGAGTAGGAAGAACAAATAGTAAAAAGCAAATATCTAATCACAGTGTAATTAAGCTAATGTTAAATAATACCCATAATAGTTGACTTAAAATTGATTATATTTGCGTGAATATGTATTCATTCTGTGAAATGGGGCCTATTTAAACAATTGCTTATCCTAATATAACCGCTTTATTTCAGTTTATAAAGCAAATACCCAATGACAAACAGTTCCTGAAGACATTATCATGTCTTTATTATCTAATCTTTTTATGATGATTATTTCTGGCTAATTTATACTGTGATGTGATAACTGCTTGATCCCTACATAATTTTACACTTGATTTAATTTTTAGCATTTATACAAGGTGTTTCAGTTTGGCTGAATCAAACTTTAACCGATGATGATAAATAAAGTACAAATGTTTGAACTTGAATGAAATTGAAATTAACCAGAGAAAATAAGGAAATAATTGATTAGTTTATATACTATCCAAAGAATTGTCTATTTTGTTACTAGACTGATTGTTTTCATTTCAGGTAGACTAGATTGGATAGTTTATAAAATAACCGAAGAAATAATGCTATTTTAGTGCCTTTGATTATTTCAAGTAAATTAGCCAACCAAATGGGTTAGTTTATAAAGTATCCGCTAATATGCTTTTTCTATAAAAATAGCCAACGAGTCAGTTACTTTACATACTATCTAGCTAGTTTACAAACTAACCAAGTTTGCACTTGATCCGTAACATACAGAGTTGGCCAACGAAAACTTTACACCTCGATTTTCTGGCTTTAAACTGAAAATGTGGAAAAAACGCGGACCAGTCGATTTCTGATTCGAGAGGGAACTACTTGTCTGCTTTCTTCATCCCCGCAAGTTCAGCACGACTCCCTGATCTTGACCTGACCTGACCAAGGGGTGTTGCAAAACCTCATTTTGAAAATCTCATCAAGTTCTATCTGATCCTATAATTTTGCGTCAAAATTTTCATCGTTTTCATCGGACAGCTAAAAAAGGCTCGAGGATATTATTCTTATCAGATTGGCATTTGAGAAGTATAAATTTTTTTATTTTATTATTTTTTTCTTTGAAAAAAAAGTCTGTAAACGCACCATGTGTTCGATTTATTTCAGTTCATCGTGAATTTTTAAGAACGTTACAACCGTGTCTGAAATTCTGGAACTGAGGGGAGGGTAGCAAACAGGCTACCTCACTTATTCCTCATTGGGCCCATTGTACCTCGTCCCATTAGGAGATCAATCCACCTGAGACGCCAACCAATCTAATAAGGAGAGAAAGGTGGTGAAGTTGCTCGGGGGGGATCTCTCTGATGTAGACCATAGAAGACCATCGTTCTCCCAATACGGACTTTCTTATTGATGAGATGGCAGTGCACTCACAGAGTGCATGAAGTATTGTCTCATCTTCCTGTTCCCGGCCCTTACAAAGAGGTGTTTCGCACTTCCTCGTGTAATAGAGGTGCTTGCTTAGCAAACAATGTCTAGTTTGAATACCTGTCACCAGACGAAGATTTGTCCTAGATATAGCAAGGTACTTTTTGGCTGTATCCTTGCATGGGAACTCTGGAAACTCCTTAGCATATTGACAGCCATTTGTTTCATCCCAACGTTTCCTAAACTCTTTGTGGGTGTGATAATTTTGCTGATAATTTTAATGCTGACAACGGAAGCATACGGAAGGGACCAGGTCCAATAATATTGAAACCCGATGCACTCCTAGCCAACTTGTCAGTTGCCCATTTGTCTGTTGTATATCTACGAGCATTTTTTTTGACGGCTATGGTTATACCATTTGTACCACGGTAGCATGCCTATCCATTGCCCACTGGTATCGAATATGTAAGGATCTGGAATAAATTCCACGTCCTGCACATTCCTTCTTTTTGATCCATCTGTGAAGATGTTGATTACATATTCGCTGGCGGTCTCAGGGTATGTCAAACACAAACTTGGAGAAATACTGTCAGTGTCTGCCTGCAAAAGGGGCATCTTTCTGACGACCCCATTCCACAGGCGACACCTAACTTTTCCACATACTTCATCAGGTATAATACCAGTATTTCTGAGGCGAAGCATAGTTGTCGCAGCCACTTCGTTTAGATAAATATCCATAGGTGACAGTCATAGCATCACCTCCATTGCTATGGTAGATGTCGTACGCATAGCTCCAGTTATCCTTTGTACCTGACTGAGCTTTTGTTTTGTTGCCGTCTGTTGGACTTTCAGCCACCAGACAACAGCTCCATAGGCTAACATTGGTTTCATGATGGCAGTGTCAGTGCATGACCACCTTTGATTTCATTCCTCAAGTTTTACCAACGATCCTGCGGCACTGCTCATAAGATATATACGCCTTTTTAGTCTTCTCTCCAACTGAGGATTCCGTGTTAGCTTCGAAGCGTGACTTAGAGGTATTTCACATCCGATTAGAAGCTTAAGTAGTGTTTAGCAGACTTGATGCCGTTATGGCCCCATTTTCCTATTACTCGTGAAGAGAACCATTTCTGTCTTCCTGGAGTTAACGGACAGAGCATGGTCCTCACACAACTTTTCAATGGCTCTTAGAGCTGTTTGCACTTCGGCAAAGAATCCCTTCATACCTTCCACTAATCAGCATGGTAAGATCATCGGCATAAGCGACGGTATAGATGCCAATTTCCGATTTGAGGTGGTGCAGGAGACTGTCCAGGACCAAGTTCCATAGCAGTGATTATAGAACACCTTCCTGCGGGCAGCCCCTTGTAACAATACCTCTTACGGAGGCATCCTCCACGCCGATTTGTATGACTCTTCTAGTGAGCATATTTGATATCCAACCACAGATGGTAGAAGAAACTTCCCTTTCCATAAGAGCTGAATTGATTTTGGGGAAGGTTATTTTATCAAATCCTCCCTCTATATCTATGAATACTACCAGGGTGGACTCTTTATTGTCCAATGATTTTTCGATCCTGCCCACCACTTGGTGAAGGACAGTGTCGGTGGATCGCCCTGGAGGGTATGCATGTTGCTTAGGATGTGAGTGTCTACCCGTCAGTATACTGTCCCTTATGTATCGTTGACACACAAAATCTTTTCCAACAAAAATGAGGTCAGGCTGATGGGTCGAGACGATTTTGGGGTGGTGTAGTCCAACCTGCCTGTTTTGGGAATAAACATAACCCTTACTTCTCTCCAAATCTTCGGAATATAGAGATGTACAACCGTGTCAAATCGATTGTTAATTTTTGGTAGAATTAAAATGGTGTATTCCGTGGAGGAAAGGGTGGAAATTATAAAATTATTCTTTAAAAATAATGACTGCGCGCGAGTAACAGCGGCCTTATTTAACGAACGGCATCCTGAAAAAAATGTATCCGCCGTTTACATTTTGCAACTGCTTGCCAAATTTAACGCCATTGATTCAGGAAATAAAAAGTGGATGCATGAAAGAAACGAAGCGAGGGAAGTGGCTGTTTTAGGTCATGTAGCAATGGATCCGACCCTTAGTACTAGGAAATTGTCCGACGTATCTAGTGTATCACGCACTACAATCAGGGGGATCCTTAAAAAACATAAGATTTCCATTCTTTTAAGATACGATTGGTCCAAGAACTGAACGAGGATGATTTCGATCGCCGACTCCAGTTCTGTGGAGTGGTCAGTGAAATTATTAACAATAATCAAAGGTACATATTCGATATTTGTTTTTCGGATGAGTGTTCATTTTACCTTAACGGTATTGCAAATAGGCATATCTGCCGGTATTGGTCAGATGAAAATTCGAGAGTATTTCTTGAAGTACATCCCCAATAATTAAATGTTTGGGCGGATATTTATGGAAATCACATAATCGGTCCCTTTTTTATATCCGGTAATTTCAATGGCGAAATGTATCTGGAATTATTAGAGAATGCTATTTATGCAGCCCTCGTGCAGAATGAAGAAGACCATCATACGATCATTTTTCAACAAGATGGCGCACCATCCTTTTTCGTACAACCTGTACGATAATTTTTAGATGAACATTTTCCTCAAAGCTGAATTGGAAGAAGAGGACATATTGAGTGGTCATCCAGGTTACCTGATTTGAATTCACTGGACTTCTTCTATGAGGTCATCTGAAATCTAGATTTAAGAATCTAAGTTGAAGCTACGGGGATGAAAAAAGTAGATAAGTAGTTCCCCCTTGAATCAGAAATCAAGGTAATATCCTAAGACTATGACAAATAGTCGACTATTATTTTCGTTATAATTCTATCGAGAGCGCTTGTATTTCGAGACAATTTGATGAGATCATATGAACATTAATAAATAAGTTATTCTTTGATTATTTATGTTCATGTGGTCGAATGGAAGTGTCTCGAAATACAAGTTGCTCGAGATAAATTAAAGAAAATAATAGTCGCTTTTTGTCATAGTCGAGAGATATTCAGGTAGATTATTTTGTGAACACCACAGAATCATTGGGTAAGATTCCTGTCATAAGATATAAATTGTCTCCAGACGGACTCTTTACTCTTTTTGGTATTTTTTGGTATTGATTTACTTATGTGTTCACTAATTTCCGTAATAGAATATGAAGCAAAACGAGATATTTTTAAATTTGACTGAATCCTACGTCAAATTTTGACACTTAATATAGCACTCTTATACAATCGAATTAAATAGCCGTTTAGCCGTTCTTTTATGGTTACATGTATAGTTGCGGCAACAATTCAGACGACTTACGTCACAGCTGACGTTACGCAACTGTTTTTACTGTCAACATAATTTTCGATAGTTTGTCGCATTAAAAACAATCTTTTTTTTCGTAATTGAAGGTAATACATAGTGCAAACATTTATTGTAGTGAATTTTTAATATTGTTTGTAAACTGTAACCTATACAGTATGCGCCAAAAGTATGGAATAAATTCACTAAAAACGAAACAATTATTTTTTGGGAAAAATCCTCGAACAGGTCGATTTTTAATTTAAAAAATACATATTTTAGCGTAAAATGCGATTTTCAAATGTCATTTGTTTTCGAGTAATGACGTCATCGATTTTTTTTAAATGGCAACACCATGTTTTTTTCCTTGATTCTGAAAGATCGTTTAATTCTCTATCAGACAGTACTAAAATTTTGCCCTCTTACATAGGAAAGTTTTCGAGTAAATGACGATTGGATGTTAGAAAACGCAAATCAATTAAAATAAAGCAAAAACGTTATCAAGTTTAGTTTTCGAACTCCAAAGTTCTTTTATGGATCACGTTGGTGAAAATCTTTGCAAAGTGTCATTGTCACACCGACTTTCTAATAAGTATTGTAAGCGACATAGAAATTATTATTCAATTTAAAGTATTATGGCACATTTAACTGTTACTCAAAGAATTGAAATTTTAATTCTTATCGGATGCGGGAATATGACTAGAACTCAGCAGGAAGTTTGCGATTTATTTAATGAAAAATATCCAGATCGCCCTATCAGCCAATCAACAGTCAGTAAGGTAGAGTCTAAATTTAGAGAAACTGGCAATGTTGTAAATATTCCAAAACCTGGACGTCCAAGCATTAATGAAAATCAGAAACAAAACATTTTGATAAGTATGGTGGATAATCCTCATAATTCTTCACGATTGGTTGCATTAAACAATGACACTAGTCAGAGCACAGTGCTACGTATCTTGAGGAAGGAAAAATATCATCCCTACAAAATTCAACTTGTGCAGGAACTCAATGATGATCTCGATCGCCGCTTACACTTTTGCGAAATTCTAATGGATTTATGTCAAGGAAATAGAAATTTACACCGGCAAATGCTTTTTTCAGATGAGGCCACATTTTGTCTGAATGGTACAGTAAACCGTCAAACTTGCAGATATTGGAGTCGGGAAAATCCTCATTGGATGGCAGAGGCACATACCCAATACCCTCAGAAATTAAATGTGTGGGCTGGAATAGTTGACGACAGAATAGTAGGGCCTTTCTTCTTTGAAGGAACCCTTACAGGATATAGATATTTAGAGTTTCTAGAAAATGACCTTGTTCCAGCTCTTGCAGTAATTTTTCCTAACGATAATGACCCTGATATTCCTGAGGATACCATATGGTTTCAGCAAGACGGTGTACCTCCGCACTATGCGCGCCCTTCCTGTACGAGATTTTTTGGACAACTGTTTTCCTGGGAGGTGAATCGGCAGAAGCGGACCGATAGAATGGCCTGCAAGATCGCCAGATCTTACACCTCTTGATTATTTTTTATGGAGATACTTGAAGTCAAAAGTGTACATTAATAAACCACGTAATTTAGAAGAACTTCAAAATCGCATTCGGGACGAAATACTTAGAGTTACCCCAGAAATCATTCATAATGTGCAAGAAGAATTTTTTCACAGACTTGCGCATTGTCAACATGTTGGTGGATGGCAATTCGAACATTTAATTTAAGTATAAAATTTAATCAATTGTATTTTATTTTACATACCTCAGAATTGTTATTTTTTTATAGATAAAATTTACGTTTTCTAACATTCAATCGTCATTTACTCGAAAACTTTCCTATGTAAGAGGGCAACATTTTAGTACTGTCTGATAGAGAATTAAACGATCTTTCAGAATCAAGGAAAAAAATATGGTGTTGCCATTTAAAAAATATCGATGACGTCATTACTCGAAAACAAATGACATTTGAAAATCGCATTTTACGCTAAAATATGTATTTTTTAAATTAAAAATCGACCTGTTCGAGGATTTTTCCCAAAAAATAATTGTTTCGTTTTTATTGAATTTATTCCATACTTTTGGCGCATACGTATTTTAAAAGACTTACCTAAATGAAAATGCTATAATGAAAGTGTTGTTATTTTCACCTCAAAAAATCTGCCTACGTTTTGTTATCAAACTGTAATTTTAGTACACATTTTGGTACATGTCAACTTTTAGCTGAAGTAGACATACCCATGTGAAATTTCAAATAGTAAAACGAGAAGTTGTCTATGTAACAATTAAATATTAGTACTTAATAAAGATATTTGTAACTATTACCTTCTTCCTTTGTTTGAAATTTGATTATCTGTTGCTCACTGAACTGTATTCCATCTGATAGAGTGGCGTTACACGTATAGTTGGTAAACTCTGTAAGACCCAGTAAAGACACGCTAATCGTGTAATTAACATTCTCGATAGTGTTACTTGCTGTACTGTTTTTTATTATCCACTGCCACCCTTCCACATTTTCCTTTTCTAAAGCTTCACAGTCAACGACTATTACATTTGGAAAGCAATTGGAGTTGGTCTGTTTGGCCGTCCAGTTTAAAACCGCGGTTGTTTTTTCTGCTGATACACCGACATTTACAGGTGGCTGCAAAACTGAAAAAGAAAGACATATTTGTAGTGTGCCATGACTTCTAAGATACTATTTCTAATTTCTCTAATACTGAGATATAAAATCGAATAAACTATCAAGACTATAAGTAGCGATTGTTCTGCTGATTAATGTAGGCTAAATTAACAAAAATAATTACATTAGTTTTTCTCAGATATATTTTTAAAATGTATAGATTTCGGAAAGAACAATACCGTGTGGCAGCATTGAATGGAAGGATTTTTAGAAATACAAGTGCCTAGTGGTAGTAGAGGTTAAAAATACAATAATACAGGCATAACGTCATTAATTTACAGGGCAATTACAGAAGAAGAAACAAAAGTTAAACTAATTAAAGTACAATATCTAAAATAATAATAATAAAGAATCGTATATAAATCATATTATACATTAATAAATTGTGATCACGTATGAGTGATACGAGTCTAAAAAAGAACATCATCGTTCAAATTCAGAGCAGCTATTTGTATAAGTTCCCTTAGTGTGCATACATTAATATCAAAGAGGTAACGAGGCTTTTTATAATTATCACACATTATAAAAATTAGTGATTTGAACAGTAAATTTGTCATCGGTGCACAGTAATAAAATGTTACATATATCTGATCGATGGCCTAGGCAGAGCAAAGTTTAATTGACTCAGAAGATCCCGGCAATCAATCTGACCATTCAAGAGCTTATATAGAAAAGAGATAGCAGAACATTTGTGTCTTAAATTAAGACTAATTAAATTAAATCTATTTTTTAACAGACTATAAGCTATACCTTTCTCAGGATATACACTATCCATTTTAAATATTAGATACTTCAAAAATTGTCTTTGTGTTGTATTACAATATGTAATTAAATGCCAACTTTGTAACGTATATAGAAAGGACATACCAGATCACATAACCATATTCAAATTTGGAACGAACATAAGCATCAATGTTAGTAAAGGTTTTACAATATCTAATAATAAATCCATATATTTTCCAAGCCTTGATGACGTAAATAGTCCCTATATTACATGAGCTTATTGCTGAAAACAAGAATCACAAAATGAAACGACTATTTCATATTATAGTAACCTTGTAACCGCTTGTGGCGACTTCTAGACAAGGTTATTATTTTTAAATTTTCGAGATATTTCGTAAATACTGCTCCCCTTACATATTTGCTGTAGTGGTAAGTAGTCTAATAAATTTATATAAGTATCGAGTGTCTTCAAAGGTTCTGTTGCTGTGTATTATGTATTCCAATTTTTTAATAATGGTAGAATATTGTCTGTACTAATTTTTGGGAATAAAGTCCATGTAAATTCACTAACCATTCGTTAAATTTTAAGGGTGATGTAATCTGTTGCTCATTGTGTAAAAAATTTGGACTTCATGGTTTGATACTAATTTACGATTCAGACATCATAAACAAACACTTATTCGAATATCACATAACAACCCGAAGTGATTGTATCCAAATGAACACATTTTAAATTAAAAATGGAATTATTTAGTACCTTAGTACTTTTTCAATTTAACTACTGTATACCGTTTATTTGTGCAGCTTGTTCTTTGATTATATATAAAAGAATAGAAAATGATTCATAAGTCATGTTGTAACTTAGTCATGATACTCATGATAGAAAATACAATAACATTTCTGATAACAATAATAATGCAGATTAATAGTGTAGATTGGTTAAACATCGTAGATACTACTTGAATATATTTTTGTTTCATTTTCTTTCGAATTTATCGGCTTCTCTTAAAATCATTTTTTATCTCGTTCCGGTATACATTCTTATAAATTTAAAATGCACTTAGGTATAAGTTTTGGCTATAGTTTGAACTGTTTCAGGGATCACTGATTATCATCAATAATTTAGTTTAGCTTTGAGTAGTTGCTACGTTACGTAAAGTTTATTTGATACCATCTGCAGTTTCTACAATTAGTGTTAATATATCTATACAGTATAAATTTTAATAATATAGATTTGAATGATCATATTGATATTGTGAATGTATTTGCCACTGTCTTTCAATCTAGTTATATTAGGTCTACAACTGCGATATTATAATCCCCCATCAATGTTTAATTGTTCGAGTGTTAACTGTCTTAAAAAAAATAAAATCACTATCCACCGCTGGACTGGACAGTTTGCCAGCCTCCTTGTTTAAAGATTGCGCAAAAATATTTGCTAAACCACTATGTTTTCTATATAATAAGTTACTAAGGGCAGGTAAGTTCTGTAATCTTTGGAAATCTGGCCGAATTTGTCCCATCTTTAAAAGGAATAAGAAGTCGAGAATTATCGTCCTATTACAATTATTTGTAATGTCTCCAAAGTTTTCTTCTCGTATGTAAAATCAAACATATCCACTGCATGGCACGGCTTTTATCCCGTGCGTTCATCAGTTACTAATTTGATGTATCTGACGCAATATATAATAATAATAAATGGTTTTTATTTTCAATACATTTACAAAAATAGTTAATATACATTAAACAATAATGAAAAAAGCCGAAGATCAGATGGTTACGCCTGACTTAATCTCTGTTTTTCATCTTAAGCTGTAAGTCAAAAGGGTAGGTGAATTTTATAAAATGTCAAATGTCAAATGTCAATCTGATTGATTGAAGAAATATTACAATATTTATTAAAATTATGTATAGTAGATATAAGAGTGCATTGGAAAGAAATAAAAAATGGGTAATCAAGGAAACTGAATAACAAGAAATCAAGAAGAAAAAGTTAAATAGAAACATAAGATACATTGAAGGGAGCTGATATTCGAGAATTTTATAAAAGGATAAATAAGAAAATATCATTGAAGTCAAGATTGAAATTAGAACAAGAAGAAGCAGCCCAAGAGTGAACAAAAATAGCTATAGTATATCCAGAGAACATCATTCAATATTAAGTGACGGAAGATAGAGTGACAAAACGATGTAAGGAGCAGCCACCATACGGATAGACAAACCAATACGAGGAGCAGTCACCAGCAATTGAGTTTCACAAGGAAATTATAAAGAAGCGGACATCCATAAAAGGCAGACTCAGTGCAGTGAGAAAAGGACTACATTTAACAAACAAGGACTTAAGAAGAAATTCGGTACCGACTTTGTATTTAGTAATATTTATTGTTATTAGTTTGTAAGATAGAGCAGGGTTTAGGTAGAGTAGGAAAGATTCTATCAATCCAATTGTTAAACCTTTGATATTTAAAATAAAACAAAATTACATAATACATTATCGCAACTAAATTGGATGGTGGTGGTCAGGTAGGCGTCATCTATACTGATTTCTTCAAATATTCGATTGGCTGGACCATGGTATTCTGCTGTCAAAATGTTCAAATTTTGGTTTAACTAAATCAATTATTTATTTCTTCACTTCATACCGCTCTTGATGTGGTTTTTGGTCCGCTATTGTTTCCAATCTGTAGAGAACCTGAATTGAGAAGCCCTTCTTTATGCAGATGACCTCAAATTGTATATGTCTGCGTCATCCATTTCTATATCCTGATGGCATGTTGTAATAGTCATACCGTATATTGTATTTAATAACAGGACTTTTAATAACATTTAAAATTCCTTTCGTAGGATTCGTAAACGCTACTGATGCTTATTTTTCAATAATTAGCCAAGCACTCGCATGTGTTGATACTTTGTAACTAACTATTAGCGATTACCACAGCATAAAACATTTAAAATCGTTTATTTTCAAAGCCAGGTAAAATGATGTATTGTTTATGTATTTTATTAGGTACAGCAGGACCGCGTATTACGTCGCTAAACAGATAATAGTAAGAGTGAACATGTTTGTGGATTTTAACTATTTATTTACACTAATAGAAAAGATAAATGGCACGCAAAATCGTTGACTGATATAGTAAACACACACAAAGTGGGTAATCCTTATACAAATAGAACTTTTAGCATGTATTGTACTACAGCTGAATCTATTACAACGAGACGACGGTCGAAAATCCGAAATTGGTCAGTATATTACTGTAATAAAACATTTTTGCGAACACTGTTTTTAAAAATTGATTTTTACGCAATATTTATTAAGTATCAAAACAACAGTGTTTTGTCTACAGAACGTAATAGTATATTAAGTCTCAACAACTGTAAGGAGAGTTTACCGATCGACGACAATGTTCGCTTCGCTCAGTCGCCAATATTGGTAAACTTTTTACTGTTCTAAATGCTAATACTATGTATAGCCATTATATGCAAGGTATTAACTCACAAAATATCTTGAAAATATTAAAATTAGTTTTGTTTCGTGTCTCGTATATCCATCAAACTAAGTAGGTTTTGTCGTTACAATGGATACGCTTGTAAAAAATTTATTTTTAAACGTCAATATATTTGTCAAACGAGTAAAGTAACGTTCAGATAAACGTTAATGTAATGGCACTGCAGTTGTATTGTAATTGTATGGTGTTAAATATTATTTACTCTGTTTACATAAAATTACTGTAGACTTAAGAAGTTGGGGAATTTATCTGCTATAAGTTGGCGACATGCAAAAACTCAAGATTCTTGACCTTCAGAGAGGTTATGTTTATGTTTTGTCAACTACGTTCCTATTTAGGGAAATTGTTGGTTTTTATCATTTGCCAAATAGTAATTAAAAGCCTACCCTAGATAAAATATAATATTTGAATGTTTGGTTAAATCACAGTATACTAGTATACTGTATTTTGTAGAAAACATTATTTCAAGAATAGGGCGCCCTTTTTAATAACTTTTCTGCAGTACCAATGCAACCGCACTAATCTTATGTGAATGAAGCTTAAGTATAAACATGAGTGAATCAGAAAACGAAAATAATTTAGATATTGAAGAGGCCTGGGATATAGGATGTTTTTTAATGATTCTTGAAAAATCTAAAGAACTTTACGAAAAGATATATACTTAATAGTTTCAAATAGTGGTTTAAAGGGAATTTTGGAAAGAGCATAAATGAAAAGAAACCAAACATTAATATCTCCTGGCAGTTTATGGGTTAAGTATTCTATGTTATGTTTTATACGATTCCATTGATATTTCTAAATTTTCTATGCTGATTGTATTTCTTAAGAGAAAAAATGTTGGACATAGGTCAAAAAAGCCATTGTTTTTATCAAAGAAAAAATGACCAAATTTTTAATCGAAGTACCAGACGAAACATTTCTGATTCATAAGGTACGTTAATATTAATTTATTGGGTTGACACTGAATAAATTGGAATTTTCAAAACAAATAATATAATTTACAGTCCTGTCAAAACCTGAACAGTAAGTAATTACTTACCGACGCGTTTCTGCTGGGTAATTAGTAAATATAACTGTTCTAAAACTAAGTATAGTAAACAATCGGAAATAGAATTGTTACACAAAAGAGTCTTTTACATCCACATACTAAAATCACTGACATTATTGATGATAGAATCAGTTCACCAGTTTGATTGAACAATCAATCATTAACCATCAATTTAAGCGTTGTTTGTATGCAATATAGTTATTTAACTGCTATTAGTTCATATTGGTGTGTAGTATATGGAGAACGAAGTCGCTTAGCTAACAAATTACTACCAACTATGGTGATATTTTATATAATAAAATGATGGCATGAAATGAACCACGAATAAATATAGAAATGCATCTTCATCATAGTTGACACCAATATGAGTACCAGTTGAATAACTATAATCTATACAAACAACGATTTAACAGTTAATCATTTATTTTAGCATATTTGATATTTAAAATATGTGTAGTAAATTGTAGGTGACATACATGTCAAATAAAATAGTTGTAAATATCTAGTGAAGTTTTTCTTCACATTTTTGGTCATTTTTGATGGGATACAGTTTTCGAAGAAATATTGTTTGGAACTCGATTGTGAAACACTTGCGTCTTCTTGAATGATTATTTTGCACACATTTCTATTACTAGAAAAAATCATTCTTGAATGCAAAAATGGCAATTCGCGATTTAGAATAAAGAGAAAAAATTATTTTCGAAAACTATCACTAAAAGTTGACTTTGACATGATATTTATTTAATACCAAAATAACAGTCTTTTTGCTAAAGAATGTAAAAATCTTACATCCAGAATATAAAAGACACCCACCTACAAAAGCCAATGAAAATATAGATGATAGAATCAGTTGACCCATCAAGAAAAACATAAATTTTAATAATCCAACATATAATAAGCAGCTTAATTCACAATGAATTTAACAATTAATCGTATCTTTTAAAGTTAATTTTGAAATCGTAATTGTTCAGTTGTGAAAACTCACTGCAATAATTTCATTGATAAAAAAACATTTATTTGTGTAAAAATGGCACATCTGGCTAACCCTATATTCAGAGACACTCTGTATAAATTAAATTATATAGAGTAAACTAGAGCATTACAAATTGTGTCTTTATATTCTGAAATATTAAGTGCAACAGATGTTGCAACAGAGAAATAGAGCAAGGATTAGACATATGGAAGAAGAAAACGAAGAAAACCAAAGAAAATATGAACAGATAAGAAGAGAAGTTAAAAGAACATGTAAAAGTAAAAAAAGAAGTGTATTTGAGCGGGAAATGGAAGAAATAGAAGAATCATACAAAAGTAAACAACTGAGGAACAGAAAATACGCGAACCATATATGTTTTTGAGAAATAAGCACGGAGACTTAGTAGGTGATATAGATGGAAAATTAAACCCAGCCCAGCATTTCCAAGAATTATTAAATAAAAGTGAGAACGAGTACGAAAGGGAGGAGGAGCCGGATAATACAGGAGGAGATGAAATAATCAGAACGCCCACGAAAGAAGAAATAGAAGAATGTGTAAAACAACTAAAAAATAATAAAAGCGCAGGTGAAAATAACATATCAGTTGAGATTCTAAAGCAGGGTGGCGAACTCTTGATTACGCGATTATGGAAAATAATAACAGAGATTTGGGAAAAGGAGGAAATGTCAGATGATTAGAATAAGGCCTTAATAGTACCAGTGTATAAGAAGACTGTAATAATTATCGAGAAATAGCACTCTTAGATGTTACTTACAAAGTGGTAGCAAGAATAGTGAAAAAAAGGCTGGCCCAGTACCATAATGAGCAAGTAGGAGAATTTCAAGGGGGTTTCAAAGCCGGAAGATCGACTACAGACCAAATCTTTGTTATGAAACAACTACAACAGAACACATAGAAACATAATTTAAGTTTGCACATGCTGTTTATTGATTATCGGCAAGCTTATGACTCTATATCAAGCGTAAAAAGTTGTATGAAGCAATGGAAAAGTTGGAAATTCCGACCAAACTTAGGAGGTTGGTGGCAATGATGATAAGGAAAACAGGAAATAAAATAACGTTGGGAGGAGGGGTTTCGGGGGAGTTTAAAGGAAAAAGGGGACTAAGGCAAAGTGACCCATTGTCTACAGTTCTTTTTAACTTAGTACAAGAAATAATTTTTAGAGAAAGTGGAATAAGAACCAGTGGTTTAATATACGGTAGCAGATACCAGGACATGGCTTACGCTGATGACGTCGTTCTTATGACTAGATCGAAGAAAGAAAGAAAGAACTACCTTTAAGTTACTGGTAGCGAAAGCAAGACAGAGATATGGTTTAGTGATCAATGAGAAGAAAACGAAATATATGGTAATGAAAGACAACGATTATGACGGACCAGCTAATTTAATCATCAACTGCACAGAAAATAAAAAATATATAATAGAAAAAGTTCAACAAGTGGGTTACCTAGGAGTGACGCTAACATGTAAAGGGAAGGAGGAAAGGGAATTAGAAAAGCGGATGGCAAAAGGAAGTAAAGCTGCAGGTATGCTAAACAAGATTCTAAAAGCGAAGAATGTATCCAGAACGACAAAAATAAGGCTGCATAAAACCATAATAAGACTTACTGTTACCTACGCTTGTGAAAGGTGGATAATGAGTAAAAAAGAAGAAATTAAACTGGGAATATGGGAGAGGAAAATTTTAAGATATTCGGAGGAATTAAGGAGGGAGAATTCAGAAGAAGGACAAATAAGGAAATAGAAGATCTGTTTAAGATCCAACCCAACATTGTGCAGGTAGTGATGACGCAGGTGGTTGGAACACATAGCTAGGATGCCCGACGAGAGATGGGTTAAAAGAATACTATCGGCAGGAGGAGAGAAGAGGAGAAGAGGACGGCCCAGGAAGCAATGGTTGGATGAAGTCAAAGATGATCTGAGGAAAATTGGTGTCACGGACTGGAAAGAAGTAGCAAAGGATTGCATGCTCAAAAATCGAATGTATTTCGAGAATGAAGAGTTTTACGAAAAATTATCAAGAGCAATAAAATATTCGAAATAAAATTTCACATTGAAAATCATACGTAAGCATATGCCAGAAAAAGTTGGGGGATAAAATAATTCCTTTTCCCCCGTTTCTACGTTTGTTGCCTTTTTATTACACTTTGTGTATTATTATGGATTTCTTGCAAATAGTTGTCTATTAATGATCTATCTGCCTATAACATAATTTAATACTTTCATTTATCTAGTAATCTAATTTTTGTGTTTTTCCGGTGTGGTATTTCCGAACGAGATTCGACGACGTTCTGTGATTGTAGTTATCGCAACGGAAGTCAAAGTGGTTACTTGAGCCACATGAGTAAAATCGGAACTTTATTTGACGCTCATACAGTATCGAAAAGTTCATGTTTTTATGTTTTTGCATTAAAGGAACAAAGTAAGTCAATAGACATCAAAATGTACGATAAATAGTAAAGATAGTAGTCGGTTGAGAGCTTTGAATATGTACATCTATGGGTGTGCGAACCTATTGTGTCGGATCTCGAAGCTATATTTATCATATTTTATTTGATTTCCATTTACGCATTCTAACAGCACTATAAAGTTAAGCAAAAATATATTTCCACTGACTGGCAACTTTGAAAATTATATTTTTGCCATGAAACTGCAAACAGTGTGTATCACTGTATAATTATATTAATTTATTTTTACCTATATAGTGCTATAGTTCAAAAAATATCTTAATCTGTAGTATTTGGAGAATTATTCATGAGGAATTAATATTTCTAGAAAAGTTAGGATGTCATTTTATATTGTGATGCGAATTAATAATCATGATCATTTAATTGAATAATATTTTAAAATAGTGTATAAGAATAGGCAATTAGTTGATTCTAATTGCTGTTTAAAACGTAATTTATATTTTACAATTGCATTACCTGTTATATCGCGCTTGATATAAAATCGATGGTAGTTCATTACGTTATAAAATAAAATACATTTACATGCAAATAAAAATATAAATAGTGATGGCGTGTAATTATCTTATATTGCATATTAGATTTGGCAGATTTAGATGTTATGTTTTGCGCTAATGGAAATATATTTTTTTATCTGATATTACTATTGTTAATAGATGCTATATTAAATTTCTTACAATTTTAGCCGATTGGATCATTTCCCTCAATGAAAATAATGAAAATTATTTAATTATTTTTGTATCTAGGACGCGAAATGGTATTTTTGGTTCAAGAATCCATTTGAGAACGCAAAAACATTGTGCGCTCGAGATACAAACAATATTTTTTTGAAAATTGCAATACAGGAATTTAATTTATATTTGAAATCGTTTTAACCGTGTTTGAATGAAGACGCTTTAGCCGAGGTGACTATCATAATGATAGTCTACTAATAAATACTAAAAACTTGTCGTTTGAAAAAGTATTGTCAGAATTATATATTGTAATTTATATTCTAAGAGTGTTTAATTCAAAATGAGCTTGGAAAGTGAAGACGAACATTTACTAGGGTTTTACAATTAATTCCCAAAAAATCGGTGAGACAGTAAGAGATTGTCTACAACGAATTCAACGGGTGGTGTAGTTCAAATAAAATTCAAATAGTGTCCATCCAGTGTGTGCATCTTCAGCACAGCCTACGGAACTTGCCAATAATACAAGGTTCGCAGTAAACTTAAAGAATTACAGCCTCATTGAACACCCAGAACTAAAGATTACGATAACTGACAGCACTAGTTCTGGCATAAATTTAACTCACTGCAACATCTGCATTTTCAATTTACATGTACAAAGTGCAAAATAAATCGTAATGGCCCTGTTTATAATAGCTACTGTTTTGTATTTTTTACTTTGACATTTGTTTTATTATTTCTAGAACGCCAAAGTATTTTTCGTTGTATTTATCTTGTATTTCTAGGTATTTTTCACTAGGTGATAAAAAAGACTCACTTTGTCAACTGAAAATTTAACAAAAATGTCGACTTTTGATGATAGTTTTCGAAAAAATCATTAACCTAACCTATTAGTTCCTAACTTTCTCAATACAAATCGATAGTGCTAATTAATTATTCAATATTTTGCTATTAAATTACGCATTCCTACACTTAGAGCCAGCTTAAGTGGTCGAATATTTCTAACAGTTTGAAACCAATCCTTGACTTTTGTGGGAACAGATCTTACCTAGGACTAGCCCGGCCAAGCAGAGAAATTGCAGGTCACCGACATGACCTGCATTAACGATCGTTGCAGATGACGGTATGTGCTACTGCAGGTTTAGTATACGATGCTCTGTTTTTTAATGTATTAGAAAGGTATTTTAAGTTAATATATATCAAATCTCCTACAATTCCTATCAATGAAGTCATATGTCAGGGAGCATACATATGACTTCATTGATAGGAATCAGAAAGAAGAAAGTTGCACTAATTTAAGACAATAAAAATTGCAATTTTCATGAAAATAATGATATATTTGCTTAAGCAATATATAAAAGGAAGTAAATATGAAAATTGGTAAACTAATTGTCACAAACAAATAGTAACTACAAGCGGTATAACGCAATCTTAGTTACTGTTCAGTTAATTATAGATACTTATTTCTCGAGCTTGGTAGAAAAAGGGCCAATGTCCATTTTACTTGTTTAGAGAGAAATTGGATTAAGCGATTCGCTAAATTTCGTTGTTTATTAATACGTGCATTTATTTTAACAAGTATGAAATGCCAAGATCAATACTTATAAAAAAGTAAATAATTTTAATATAGTGTAGGTTTCTTTTGTTTTCCTTTTTATAAACAAAAATATGGACATTATTTTTTTTAGTGAACAAGCCTTTTTAAGTATAAAAAATTAGTTATTTGGTTCGCCGATGTCAGGAATGTCTTCAGCATTCAGCTGTGTAGATCTTTTAAGGTTTTCAAAGAAGGGCTTGTTGTATTCACTGATATAAGGAAGTAAATCTAGTAAATTACTAACTTTCTGATCTGCTAGAGGCAAGGGTTCTGAATTAATTGGTTCTAAGTTATCAATATCCATATCATTTTTTCGATTTCTTATGGTACCCCTTCTTAAATCAATTTTCTTAAATACTTCCTCTTTGCCAAGACTAGTTTTATAAAGTAACTGAAATGTATTCTCCTGGGAAACTTTAAACCATTTGATGCGCATCCATGGAATAACTTCACCTTGCGATGCACCAATTTACTAGTAAGTAAATTTTTAAAATTTAAAAAATCTTTTTGCTGCATTTCAACAACTTTTAGAGGGGGATTCCTACGTATAGATTTTATAAAATTAGTCCAGTCATGGGGCACTCAAATTTCGACAGTTGTTTTTTTCTTGCAGGAATAGTATCGGCCTCCATGTGAGAATGCCCAGGTTCCATAAATTTATGGAGAATTTCCTTTAAAAATGTATTCAGTAAGACGCGCGCTGCAGTCAATGTCCACGAGTGATACTCGTAAAACGGCCAATGTCCATTGCAGTGGACATTGGCCGTTTGTCAAACATTTTAAATGTATTTCAAGGACCAATGTCCATACATTGGCCCTTTTTCTATTAACCTAAGATGGACTTAAGCCATTTTAAAATTTAAATAATTTAGGCATATAATACTTGTTGACATTGGTCCTTTTTGTGATGGAAATATGCAACATGGGTAGTCCACGAGTCTCAGTGGCTGTTAAATGTAATTTTTGGACATTGGCCCTTTTTCTACCAAGCTCCAGAATTTTATCTGTACGATTTTGTGTATACATTTGTCTTATTTGATTAAATAATTTAAAATTACATTGGTAACTGGAATTTCTGATGATCTTACTTGTCTTATTGGGATATGTAAAAATGTAGGAGATTTGATTTATATTAGCTTAAAATACCTTTCTAAAACAGTAAAAAATGTTACAAAAGCTAATAATAAGGAATATATGGGTAGATATTGTGGGTGTAATTCAACGCAGGTTGGGGCTTTTGTCCACTGAGTAGTTAGTTTCACACAATATTAAACCTAAAAATATATAAAAACTTTTACATAAAAGGTGAACATTTTTCAAGTAGGTTTTGTCATATTTAATTCATTGACAGGATGTCGCTTTTTGTCATTGTCGATATTTAACTTCAAATAATTTTAATTTTTATAATAATTCTTATAGTTAGATATTTGATTCAAAGGAGACCACCTGAAGAAGCAATCCTAAAAATGCAGAAATAGGTCAGATCTCATCTATTGTGGTTGAATTTGTCGTGCTCCCTGTCAAAAAGTGAAGTTAGATATTTATAGAATGTTTCATTAGAAGGTTAGTAAATTATATTATTTTTTTTAGATAATTATTGAATAGAGCTTTGTCTGTGGAATTAGCATACCTAGATGTTTGGTATCAGAGAACATACATATGACTTCATTGATAGGAATTGTAGGAGATTTGATTTATATTAGCTTAAAATACCTTTCTAAAACAGTAAAAAATGTTACAAAAGCTAATAATAAGGAATATATGGGTAGATATTGTGGGTGTAATTCAACGCAGGTTGGGGCTTTTGTCCACTGAATAGTTAGTTTCACACAATATTATTAATACCTAAAAATATATAAAAATAATTTAAGATGTTACATAAAAGTATATTTTCTCAACAGCACTGAAATAGCAACCAAAACGTAACGGTAGCAAATACTAAAAGAAGAATTATTACACCAAAACATGAAAATAATTCCAGTAACACAAGCATAACAACACGGGATATAGAAATACTTGTAAAATAGAAATAAAAGCCGAAATTTATTAGCAAACAATATTTGACATTTCTGATTCAAATACCAGTGACGTCACACGTAAGTTTGTGGACGCGTGGAGCGAAGGAAATCAGCAAATTTGTAGGCAAGGGATCTTGACTTCGACCCACTTTTAGGGGACAGTTGGAACATTGTGCGCACTTAAGTCTAGATGAAAATTTCTTTTAGAATATGCAGAAGTAGCGCTCCAGACTTGTTATCATGTAACACTAAGGCTTTGACTATAATATGATATAATCAGTTCTAATTAAAAGTAAAAATTATTGTGACAACAAACAAGTGAAGAAAGTAGCATTGTGGACATTGTGGCTTATGCGGGTAATGGTACGCAGTTGTCGAGTAATAGGCGCATCTCAAATACAAAGGCTTATATTAAACTATTAGATATAGAGGAGAAAAAGAGTTCATCTAATAGCTCATATTATCCACAACTTTTGATTCAGGATGTCAGGGTCTAGGTGACATTGCGATCGATGCTGCCAGATATTTAATTACCTATACCAGAAGAATAGATGACTTGTTACATAAACTGTTACAGAAATATAGTAAAAGTACTAAATGTTATAAATAATAATAATAAATACTTAACTTGTCACATCTGAGGGCATCGATCGCAATGCCCTCTGAATCTAGGACCTACAAACGGTAAAATTTATCACCAAATTTAACGCAAGAAATA
The DNA here is from genome assembly GCA_037114965.1 of Monochamus alternatus. Lineage (NCBI taxonomy): Eukaryota > Metazoa > Arthropoda > Insecta > Coleoptera > Cerambycidae > Monochamus > Monochamus alternatus. Next base: position 53,858,557 of record CM073429.1, on the reverse strand, counting down.
ATTGAACGAACATTTCAAAGTAATCTCTGGCTGGTGTTGGATTGAACTTAAATCAAATAAAATGGTTATAGAATAAGCTTCAAGTAAATTTATAAAATGCAAACTAAACATTTTTTTGTTAAAAAATTAAACTTGATATACATGCTGTATCACATAAGAGGGCCACTCCCATGTATCTCGCTTAATATGCGAGACACGTCAAAAATCTTTAATTGTTTTTTGTTGCATTTTTGGAGGCCTTTATGCTGGTAAAATTTGAGATCCATGGCCAACTTTATGAGTAATAACAAAAAAACCTGTTAAGTGCCCAAACTTTAAGGCTGTCTAACTTTTTTATTTTAGGAGATAGAGAAAACTTATCGGTAATAAATTTTTATTGCAAAATTGATACCTTCTTCCTGATATAAGCAGATATTTGAAATATTGTATGTGGTTCGCCGTGCCCTCTAGGCGGATAAAAAAATTTTTTATTGAAGCAGGCTATAGCCACAAAAAATTGTCTGTTTTTTCGTCTTTCATGCAATATACTACATGTTGCCCTTATCTTTCATATTTATTACATTTTTTTCAATTTTAGTTAAAAAAAAATGAACCTAAACATTTTCGTGTTGCTCAAGATAATGTAGAACCTGTTTTAAAGACGCCAATTACAAAAAAATAATAAACAGAATGTACTTTTTTTATGCAAAATACATATTTTCTTATAATATTATTTTATTACATTTTCTGTGTCAAAATAATTTTAAAGACCCAGTTGCTTCTAATGTGAAAAGCAATAAAATAATATTATAAAAAAAATCGTGCACTGCAGCAGATTCGTAGTTACCGAGCGTCTAGGAACAAAACCATGTTGTGACTCTGGAATTACTTTATTGGATAAGAGAAAAGAAAACATTTCTTGCCTTATTATTGATTCCATAATTTTGCTTATTAATAATTATATTAATAACAAATTTCTAGGTGGGGTAGGACATATTGAATTCTTGATGAGGTCGCTTCCAAGCACTATTTTTTTATTCGTAAGTTGAAATCAGTAATTGATGCAGGTAATCTAATTTCTGCCTACTTTGTCTTTTTTCATTCACGTTTATGCTATACAGGAAAACAAAACAATTAGAGCAATAGGTAACTTACCCTGTAGAAAGCCTTATCAAAAATACTTTATTACTTTCGGTATTTTGCCTCTTCGTTGCTTATATATTTTCTATACTCTGATGGAAATCCACAAAAAATCTATAGTTTTTATTTCTAGTCGGATATAGTCACGATTGCAATACTCGAGGTTGTAATGACATTAGACAGATTACAATCGACTTTCAAGGTCAAAAGTCAAAGCAAATTCTACTGATGTAAAACTCTACAATGTTTTGACTCTTCCTGTCAGACGCCTGACCATGATGCCTTTCAAAAATGAAATTAAGAATCATTTACTTAAACACTGTTTCTGCTCAGTGCAAGCATTTTTTGAACATTATTTTTGTTTTAATAACTAATAATATGTTTTGTGTCTATGTGTATTTTATACATTGTAATTTGTGTGACCTGCCATAAATGTACTACATATGTAACATGGTAAAATCTCTCTCTCTCTCTTTGTAGTATATAATTTAAAATGTATGCATTTTGTATATTTTTTGAACTTTAAACGTAAAAGGTACTAATTCGCGGAAAATAAAAGGATTTTTAGAATTTTTGGAATCGTCATGCTCTTATAGTACAGTAAATGATTTTAGATAAAACATATCTATTTTTTGTCAAATTTTTGTTATGTTCTTGATAGCGGAATCAAGTTGAGCTACACGTTGATATTCCCAATGAATGTAAATCACATTTGATTATGAACATGAATAAGAATCGAATCCCTTACACCCGTTTTTCACCAGATTTTTTATAGACTGCCTCAAAAACCAACAAATTACTTGAAAATTGTGTATAAAAATGGCGCTCTTAATCAAAAATCCTTACTCTTAAGCCTTTTATGTAAATAAAAATCCCCACATCATTAGTCAAAGTAGAGATCAGTATCAGTTTTCAGTAAATTCCTATAAAGAAATTACTTGCTTTAAACTCCTAGACAATGTTCCAATTGGAGACAGATACATAATGTTTTGTTTTTGTTCCATGAAGAATCACGTCATTTCAGTAGAATTGCTAGTCGAATGAAATGAATTGGGCGAAAAGAGTTGGATTCTTGGCCTGCTTGATCTTTCGAGTTAAATTCGCTTGATTCCTTTGATAGGTCGATATTAAATTCACATTATATGAAATAACAACAGAAAATAAAGCAGATTTAAGACAACGAATATCAACAAGTCGACAAATGCCACACATTTTTTAAAATATGGTGCACCTTCTACAAAAATATATTTCTTTAGTTTTTTTTTTTTCTAACAATTGAAATACAGTTAACGTTTACTGTTGCATTTTGGGGATATTTTACCAAATTAATTAAAAAATTTATTTGGAATATAAAATAAATAGTAATTCGGAAATACTGCATTTTAGAAAAGAAAATGCAAAAGAAATATGGCAGGAAATTAAATGCGTTTATTAATTATTCTGAAAACACAGTGGCGTATTTTTTTCTTAGCGTTTTAATGACAAAGCTCTGCCGAATCTCCTCTCCATGGCTTGCCTGTTCTCCCGGCGTAAATCCGCTACAGTTCTTTTGATAGGACCATCTACAATCCGCTTTATATGAAACGACAGTAGAAAATAAAGCAGATTTAACACAATGCATAAATGTCAGCAAGTCCACGAATGCCAGAAATTTTTGGAAATATATTTTTTCCTGACAATTAACATATAGTTAACGTGTACTGTTACTGTTCCGTATTTTTTTGATATTTTACCAACTTTATTCAAAAATTAATTTGCATTATAAAATAAACAGTAATTAAGAAAGACTGCAATTTAGAAAGAAACTGTAAAATACCTTTTTTATTAGAAATGTGACAGGGAATTAAATGCATGTATTAATTATACTGAAAACCCACAGTGGCGTAGTTCCAATGACAAGGCTCCCAGTGGTGGAAATATATGCTAAATTATTCACTTTAATTAGTAAGGCACACCATTTGTCCAAATTTCATCAACCTCTTTCAAACAACTTTTGAGATAATTGAAAAAATATTTTTCAGAAATGTTCCCTCGAGAACCAGTAATGTGGACCTGGTTTATTAAGGCTTCTTGGTCTAAAGTGATCCAAGAAATAGCCTCCTTAATTTATTATAACTTATACCTTCTTAAAAGACTTCGATACGATATAAAATTAACAAGTGACTATTATAAAACGAAAACTATACAAACACACCTGATATCCAGTAATGTTTTATTATCTTTTTAATTTTTATTTATCATTATCAAACGGTATTATCAAAAGCTCCATCAGTTTTCCCAAACATTTTCAGTTTTTCTGCGACTTATGTAAATATATTTGTAAGTACATGCTTTCTCAATAATAATGACATTCCCTCAAAACAGTTTTTGAACTTTTAAAAGTTCTGAATAGAAATCTCATTAAATTTCTATTGGTATGTGAAACAACTAAGGACTAATGTTAAAAGTTGAAAGTAGATTTCATTACGAATATATCAGTAGTTAGTTCGAAAGAAATCGCAAAATTCATTTTAAATAGTGTCATTATTATTGCAATCGATTGTACCTAAATCAGTAAAATTTTGTGAAGTCTGAATTTCTACGTCGAATGATATTTCATTATTATCTATTTGTATAATTACTACATTTTATATTCCACTTAGAAATTTTGCGATGAAAAATTTGTTACTTACCTAATTACAAACAAAATAAGTAACCACAAGTCTGACCACTTTAAAGAAATTTTCCACTGGACTGTTATATGAGCATTTGTAATATTCATCAAACACGTGTCATGTTAATTGTTTCATTATAAACATGGCACAATGGAATTTGCGTTTGAGCACTTGCTAATTTAGTTACCGGGTGTTTTTCAACAGCAGGGTTCAGTGATGTAGATATATTAGGCACCAAAACTAATTATTTTAATAGTATAATATGACGAATATTATTTATATATCAATTAATTATACAGGATGTTAATGATAAGTATAAGCATAAAAGCGTAAAAATAATCAAGTTTGCTCTATAATAATTTTTGATAGGACACTTTCCTACACAGATGCAGGGTGTCAAATGTTTGAAATATTTATATTACTTTTCCTGTAACTTCACTGGCAAAACAAGATTGTGTGGCAAAATTTGGGGGATGACATTTTTTTAGTAAGGACTATTTTTTCATGGATAACTTATTCCAAAATATATTCCAGTGGTATAGTTATTGAGGTAGTAAGATACCTTTTTTGGGAAAAAATCGTACACCACTGGTTTTTTAAATAATTTTAAATGTTTTTAAAATGTACAATCAATTTGTTTTTAGTTGTTTATTGTTTTGAAATTTCTAAAAAAATATTAAGTATTGAATATATTGTTACACATTTATATTGAAGCAATTAATAGAAAATGGTAAAGAGCAACGTACTTGCGAGATCTTATTTAATTTCCCAATTATCTACCAGTAAATTTTACGAATACTTTACAGAAATACTTTACTGCCATAAATTGATTTTATATTTTAAAAACATTTTAAATTATTTAAAAAACCAGTGACGTATGATTTTTTTCAGAGAAATGTACCCTATTTTTTTACTGTTTTAGAAAGGTATTTTAAGCTAATATAAATCAAATCTCCTACAATTCCTATCAATGAAGTTATATGTATGTTCTCTGATACCAAACATCTAGGTATGCTAATGAACAATTCCACAGACAAAGCTCTATTCAATAATTATCTAAAGAAAATAATATAATTTACTAACCTTCTAATGAAACACTCTATAAATATCTAACTTCACTTTTTGGCAGTGGGAACACTACAAATTCAACCACAATAGATGAGATCTAACCTATTTCTGCATTTTTAGGATTGCTTCTTCAGGTGGTCTCCTTTAAGTTGAATCAAATATCTAACTATAAAAATTATTATAATTGGGGCTTTTGTCCACTGAGTAGTTAGTTTCACACAATATTATTAATACCTAAAAATATAAAAAAACTTTTACATAAAAGGTGAACATTTTTCAAGTAGTTATTGTTACATTTAATTCATTGACAGGATGTCACTTTTTGTCATTGTCGATATTTAACTTCAAATAATTTTAATTTTTATAATAATTTTTATAGTTAGATATTTGATTCAACTTAAAGGAGACCACCTGAAGAAGCAATCCTAAAAATGCAGAAATAGGTCAGATCTCATCTATTGTGATTGAATTTGTCGTGTTCCCACTGCCAAAAAGTGAAGTTAGATATTTATAGAGTGTTTCATTAGACGGTTAGTAAATTAGATTATTTTCTTTAGATAATTATTGAATAGAGCTTTGTCTGTGGAATTGTTCATTAGCATACCTAGATGTTTGGTATCATAGAACATATATATGACTTCATTGATGGGAATTGTAGGAGATTTGATTTATATTAGCTTAAAATACCTTTCTAAAACAGTAAAAAATGTTACAAAGCTAATAACAAGGAATATATGGGTAGATATTGTGGGTGTAATTCAACGCAGGTTGGGGCTTTTGTCCACTGAGTAGTTAGTTTCACACAATATTATTAATACCTAAAAATATAAAAAAGGTACCCTACTTCCCTAATAACTACCCCACTGGAGTATATTTTGGAATAAATTATTCAGATTAACTTTAAATCTTTGTAAGTTATTTTAATCTATTTTAAGACCAAAATAGCAATAAGCTTAATTCATCATCAAGAATAAATATTTCACTAAATGTGATTGATAATAATAGGAAGAATAATGCATAATTCTGTACTACTTCTAATAATAATATTGCACATATGTTCTGTGCATAAGTATAAATACAATGTAACAAACAAGAATTAAAAAGGAAGATAATTGGTGTAGCAATTTAAATAGAAAGAAGCAAATCTATATGTCACTGATACCTTTGGTAAGGTTAATGTTAGATTACATTTAAAACCAAATTTGCAGAAAAATCTTTAAGAGCACAGTTTTAAAGTTACTTTCGTTGCATTAAAGTGCATAGTAAGCAAGTTTTAGATTCCCATTTGGAAATGTCGCCCGCCATTAGCTGATATAACTGTCTGGAGAGTCTCTATTTTTTTTTCAGCTAAGTAATTATAATTCGCCCAGTATGGTAGAGCAGTGGCGCTATTTTAATTTTCTTCTCTCTTTGCCGACATCCAATTAGACTCATTAACTTTCTTAGTTAATGAAAGTTAAAGTGTAATTTCGTGTGCATTCTTCTTGAATTCTCTGGAGAGCATGACCTAATATAAGCGTTGTGTTAGATCGTTTCTGCAGATAAATAACTGGAAACAATTTTGATATATCTGTGATCAAAATGATTACGTTGGTGAATATTTGTTTTTAATTAATTTATTTATTTTATTTTAATTCGCCCAACGGGAAGAACCCAATCACAGGATGAATGATACAATACAAATTAAAGTAAGTAAAAACAAAAATAATTACTAAGAATTCAAAACGTCAATGCGAAAAATAAATAGAAGTTAATATATGTATTAGTATAAAAGACAGTGACAAAACACAGACTAACTACAATTATAAAAATGAAAACAGATTAAAAATGAAACCTAGTTCTAACAACAGAGTACTCTTTTAATATCCATAAGAGAAGTATTGGAATAAGTCCAGACTCTTCTCCAAATTATCGTATCTAAATAGCATTTGATATATGGGAGACCACTGTAGCATATTAGTGCGTGTAGGAGGAAGACTAAACAAGCTACTTGATCTGCTATTTAGTCGAGGAACGCGGTAATTTATTTTCGATGTAAGTGTAATACAATAAATACTGTTGTTAACTAATTTATCTAGAAACATTATTAAGTACATAGTCAGTCGCCTAATTAGGCTGTTTATCTCAAATCTATCTAGTAATACACTTTGAGGAAATCTCTGAGTTGGATAGACCCCATCCGAGAAAAAACTTGTGGATTTAAAAAATTGTATCTGCAATTTTTCTAAACATGTAATATAGCAATTATAATAAGAAGTCTACAGAGGCGTAACAAAGATTATGTATAATGTACGCAACGTGGACACATTCTTAAAGTCTTTACTGTTTCGCAAAACGAAACCCAATTTTTTGTACCCCTCCATGGCAGATTGGGCAATATGCGCAGAGAAGGTTCATTTCGGGTCAAAGATAATGCCTAAATTCATAACATGTTCAGGTCTATCCGACACCTGACTACATAAACTGTAATTAAATTGAATGGGTTCATTCTACGGGAGAACGACATATCATTATATTTTGAGATGTTGAAGGGAAGCCGATTATTATCACACCAATTGGTAAGGGGATTCAAATAATGCTGAATCCTATTACAGTCAGATACAGAGGCGACATCGGCATAGATTTTCAAATCATCAGCATACAACAGAAAGTTGGCATTAAAGTTTTGCACTATATCGTTTATAAAAATAATAAAAAACGGTGGTCTCAATACAGAACCCTGAGGCATGCCTGATGTTTGATTAAATGTATCAGATGTATAATCTCGATATTGCACAAATTGAACGCGATGTAATAAATAAAATTTAAACACTTACACAAAGTATTGTTGATACCAAAACTGTGAAACTTGTTGACCAATATACCATGATCCAATTTATCAAATGCTTTGGTAAAGTCCGTATATATAATATCAACCTGACTTCTATCATCTAATCTCAGCAATAAACTGGGTAGAACACACAGTATTAGACACAGTAGATTTACCAGGCATAAAGCCATGCTGCTCAGGAACAAATAAGCTTTTACAGTAAAATGAAATGTGTTCACCACCAAAAATTTGGAGAAGTTGCATAAAATAGTTATAGGTCTGTAATTCTCAACGTTATCCTTGTTACCTTTTTTAAAGTTTCTATTGGTGGCCATACACAATTTACCGTAAGCCAGGCCTTCCGTTTAACAAACTTTCTGGCAAACGTTAGTGGTTGGAAGACCCAGCCTGAACTCGGCCTTCCGAAAAACTACAAGCACTTGAAATTTAGCTTGCCGGATTGCCTTTTCGCATGCAAGTTGAACCGTGCATGTGTGAGGAGTGGTTAGGGGATACAGACCTAGAGTTAGAATGACGGAAAGCAGTCTGCTTAACATATTCCGTGGTCTTCTAATACGGAAATGCTTATTTTTGTAAAGAATTGTTGATATGGGAACGTCAAATCATTCAAGTTGACTGCCTACAATATATTGGCAGAAAAAAAAACAATACATGCAGTATCTTCTTTTTGAAGTAATCTAGAAACATGTAAGTAATTCCGTAGGAATTTTCGTTCATAAGTAGATAATTTTATAATTAAAAGACTCCAGTTGGCGTTTGTTAGGTGCATATGAAAATACACTTGTCAATTTTTTAACCAATATTTTACTCATTTAGAATATCTGCGCTTTATCTTTGGTTTGTTGTACATCTGAGCAATAATTGTCACTTTTATTAAAGCAGGGTCATAGTCCCCGATCATGTATACAGCACTGCTTTAATATAAAACTGAATAAAACCCAGCGATTAAAAAGCAACGTGTATGCTGTAGCTGATAGTACAAATTTAGTCTTCTGGCTTAACGGCGGAAGGTTGGCCTTCCGGTCAGTCGGCTTGTGTATGGCCACCTTAAGATATACATACAATCAGTTTAGCTTCTTAAGCTTTGAAATTAATCTCATTAAATTGAACAGGAATTAACGAGATATTGTTTTATGTGAAATCGATAAATGATTCACAAATGCTATGGTTTTCCTTACAAGATTCATAGGCCGGAATATATATTATGTCTCCTCTATGGTATAGAAAATGAAATTAAAGTATATTTTTCTACAAAACTGTTAAAAGTGGGCTTTTTAATTGTCATTTTTGATGTTAAAAATGTCATTTTTTTGACATGCGTGTTAAAAGTTGTCAAAGGTTGTCAAAGTTTATTTAAATTTTGTTTTGAAAATTAATAAAACGTTTTAACAAACACATGAACAACTTTTTATTTTAAATAAGTACAAACCAACATTTTAACTAGTTATTACTATTAACATTTATAGTCAAATTAGAACAATTTGAAATTGTAATTCCCTGCGGAGTCATCATACTTAAGTTGGTTTTACTGTCAACATGTGTGACACATCTATTTTCTGTAGAAATACTACTGGTAGTACTGGTGGTCTTGCTAGTAGTTGCAGCAGTAGGAAGTATTTGGCACGCCATTTCCTTCTTCTGTTCCCGGGAATTTTCAATGTAGCCTTCAGCTACTGTCGAAGATTTCCATCCTCCATGTCTCTTGATGGTAGTAAGATTGCACCAGAATCTGCTAACAATGTCGCCGATGAACGACAAAAACAGTGTCCGGTGTAGAGTTGAGGATTTGGTAGATTCAAGAACTCTGCAATGTCGGCCGACTGGATTCTTCACACATTTATTCTTCATATATTTAAGAAAAAGTCGTCTATGGTCAGCGTTGGGTGGTTGGAGTGCCATATACTTTCTAAAAAAGTTTAAATAGAATTCACCAACAACACTGAAAGTACGCGGCACTTTTGGTTCATAAACATTGCGATCTGTGTGGTATTTTTTGATTTTTATTTTTATTGAGTTTAAAGTTCTTCCGATTGTTTTGTATAAAAAATAGTGTATGATATACGTGTCAAAAGTGATCTAAAAGAAATCTTACTTTTAACACGTATATCATAAATAGTTATTTTATTACTTGCCCTAACGTGTATCAAATTTAACTCGGATCTTGGATCAGTTCGTACTGCCAAATAGGTACTAGAAATCAAATTCAGATAAAGCCATGAGAGTATTCAAGTCTTAAATTAAATATTGCATTATCTGTTTCATTCTAGCTCCAAATGACATTCTTATTCAGGTTTTAAAATTCATAAATAATAATGTAATTATTTAAAAATCTGCAACAATACATCAATGCTGAATCTACCGATATATTATTGGTTTCTGGAAAGGGGAGACTGGGTACGAAAGTAACACGGGTTGATTGTAACAGTAAGCCTATTGTCTTTCTAAAGAGGTTTGTCTATGATATTATATCATCATAAAGTCGGCAGAAAAATCTACATTAAACAATGACACTAGTCAGAGCACAGTGCTACGTATCTTGAGGAAGGAAAAATATCATCCCTACAAAATTCAACTTGTGCAGGAACTCAATGAAGATGATCCCGATCGCCGCTTACACTTTTGCGAAATTCTAATGAATTTATGTCAAAGAAATAGAAATTTACACCGGCAAATACTTTTTTCAGATGAGGCCACATTTTGTCTGAATGGTACAGTAAACCGTCAAACTTGCAGATATTGGAGTCGGGAAAATCCTCATTGGATGGCAGAGGCACATACCCAACACCCTCAGAAATTAAATGTGTGGGCTGGAATAGTTGACGACAGAATAGTAGGGCCTTTCTTCTTTGAAGGAACCCTTAACGGACAAAGATATTTAGAGTTTCTAGAAAATGACCTTGTTCCAGCCCTTGCAGTAATTTTTCCTAACGATAATGATCCTGACATTCCTGACGATACCATATGGTTTCAGCAAGACGGTGCACCTCCGCACTATGCGCGCTCTGTACGAGATTTTTTGGACAACTGTTTTCCTGGGAGGTGGATCGGCAGACGCGGACCGATAGAATGGCCTGCAAGATCGCCAGATCTTACACCTCTTGACTATTTTTTATGGGGATACTTGAAGTCAAAAGTGTAAACCACGTAATTTAGAAGAATCATTCATAATGTGCAAGAAGAATTTCTTCACAGACTTGCGCATTGTCAAGAAGTTGGTGGATGGCAATTCGAACATTTAATTTAAGTAAAAAATTTAATCAATTATATTTTATTTTACATACCTCAGAATTGTTACTTTTTTATGGATAAAATTTACGTTTTCTAACATTCAATCGTCATTTACTCGAAAACTTTCCTATGTAAGAGGGTAAAATTTTAGTAGTCTGATAGAGAATTAAACGATCTTTCAGAATCAAGGAAAAAATATGGTGTTGCCATTTAAAAAAAATTGATGACGTCATTACTCGAAAACAAATGACATTTGAAAATCACATTTTACGCTAAAATATGTATTTTTTAAATTAAAAATCGACCTGTTCGAGGATTTTTCCCAAAAAATAATTGCTTCGTTTTTATTGATTTTATTCCATACTTTTGGCGCATACTGTATTCGTGAAATCTACTCGCCATTATTAAAATACCAATTTCGGAAAATCTCATGAATGTAATCAAGTCATCATGTTTTTGTAGTAATTATGTTCTTTCTGGTACAGGTTCTGGTAATATAAATCTTATAATTACAACCCATTTCGTAAATTGGCCTACAAAGTTTCTATTACAGAAAGATAACGGCGGCTATGCAAATAGCACAATAATTATCCTAGTGTTCATATTTCAAGTTGTTTTAAATTTATAAGAGAAATATAATTTCAAAATTAAAGATAATTGCGTACCCTAAAAATTAATAAGAATTGCTAATTTAAAAATAATATATAGATAAGAACAACAATGTTCTAAGGGTAGCAAGTGCACATAAAACCATAAAATGTAGTTCAAAGGAAAATTAAATCCAAAGTGATAAAATTTTCTGGTTTTGTGCCTGCACTCTCCCTTACTTTCTGTATGCCCATCGGAACATGTGGCAGAATCTTTTCATACACCTTAGAAACGAAATATGAGTTATCTTTACAAATAGTTTAATAATGCTTAATTAATTTTAAACTTTTAAATAAATTAGTATTTCTGTCATAATTCAAGTTTTTCGTTTTCCCCCATTCTTCAAATCTCCATACACTATTTTGCCACTTGTACCCGTCGTACAGGATTAATAAAAGTGGGATTTATAAACACGCTATCTTGTGAATCAAGGAATGTTGTTTTTAGATAAAACACTTATTTAAATTTTAACCACATTTATGGTGAGTAATCCTAATTTCCATCAGCGTATAAAACTGATACTGAAATAATTAAAACATTTTATGTCATCGTTTATCAGTTCTTCTTAATTGCTATTTTATGATTAGATTGCGATATTACACTTTTGACCAAACCTGCAAAAAATGGACCAAGTAATATTTTAGTAGTTGGTATAACTATTCAGGAAGTCGCAGAATTATGGGATATGTTAATCCAAAAGAGAAATACATGGTTAAAATCAGTTTATATCTTTTGCCGTAATTTAAACATCGTAGTAGTAACTTAAATACTACTGAAAACCGCATTTCCCACAAGACACATACTAAAATATTTGCAGAACCACCATTTTTTTTAAATGCATGTATTATAGTTGATTTGATTGCAAATTGGTTACATTTCAACTGGTTGCCACATCACCGAATTTGGTTTCTTGCCTCTTTAAGGTACATGGTCGAAAGATCTCTTCCTGCGTTATGTTCTGCAACGTCCATTTTCTTATTGCTGTTACTTCTTAGATGGTACTTGTGTTTTTTCATCCTCCTGTCTTCGTGTTTATCTAATATTGTGTACCGTATGGTGTTGTATTGTATACATCAGAACCAGTATATTACTCTTGCAGTTGGTTTAAGGAAATACTACTCGCATTTTCCTCAAGATGGTACTAGCACTGTGTTTTTAAGAGGCCCTAACTTGTCACTGCATCCGTGTACGTAAAGTAGATTGGTTGGTTTCAGATATTCCTCGCTTTACTTGATTTTAAGCGTACTCTTGACGACTTATTGAATATTTTTGTTGGTATATTCATTTCTATAAAAGCGGATTGTTGAAGATGTAGTTTTTCATCTAAGTGTTGAGGTTTATAAGTGGTCTGTACTCGATACACCAAGATGTTGACGTCTCTAGCTGCTTCTTTCGTTTGTTGCTAAATTTGCAAAATTTTCATACTTGCCTTCTGAAATAAGCCTCCAATAAAGTTCTCTCAAAGATTCCTTTCACTTTTGTGAACAATGTCATGTCAACATTCACTAGGATATTATTTGAATCTTGTTGAATCACCCTGATCTGCCCGATGAAATATGCACCTTTCTTGACATTAAACAACACTCCAATGAAGTTTTTTCAAAGGCTCCTTGATTGTCACCTGCAAACAATGTCAATGTCAACATTCACTAGGATCTCATCTTAATCTTGTTGGATCACCCTGATCTTGTTGATGAAATATTCACCTCTCTTGACGTGATGTTCTTCGGTCTTTCCCCACTAGACTACAATTTTATGCGCCACGTATCGAACAAACTTTGGAAGGCAATAAAGTTGAAGTGTTCTTGAATATCTCTTATAATCATATTTTTGTATAGGCTTTCAGGAATGTTAGAAGCTAAAACTGTAGATGCCGTTTACTTTTATAGTATTTTCATGAATTTTGTTTTTGATTTTATACAACTAACATGGATTTAAACAATTTCGCATTTTTTTAAATAAAAATTTGATTAGCCACTACAGAATGCGCAAAAAAAATAAAAATAGAAACTAAACTTAAAAAAGTTAATGTATGAGGATACAGTTTTCGTTGTTCAATTTACACGGTGCTTTATATGAGGGGAGTTCAAAGTATCAGCTCGGTATCAGTATGATCTGCTACCGATGTGGGTAATTGTATTATTGCATTAGCTAAAGTCACTATCTGAGAGTATGTATATAAAATTTCAACTAATTGTGACCATTTATTTTCTAGTAATAATTAGTAAAATACGACCATAATGACGTTACAATGTTGAAGAAAATTGAGCACCGCGCTGTGATTACGTTTCTTACACAACAATACCCGACTGTGGTTTTGAAAACCTTAACCATCCACCCCATGGTCCCGATTTAGTTCCCAGGGACTATTACCTGTTCCCAAATTTAAGAAATATCTTTGTGGAAAGCGATTTTCAGATGATGAAGAGGTCAAGGCGGCAATTAACACACATATTTTAGACAAGAAAGATGTGTTTTTGACAGGAAACTGAAAAGTTAATTTCTAGAGACGTATTGACGTTATGGGAGATTATTCTTAAAAATAAAAAATATTTCAAATTATCTCTTTTCATTCCTGCTGATACCGAGAAAACTGTGAACGCCCCTCGTATACGTATACGGGTATGGTGACTACTGTTATTTGTATAGATATAGGTACCTATCTATACTCTTTGACGTTTGTATTGATAATGTGTATTTTTATATAATTGGGTATTGAAAATAAGTTCAAAGGTTGGCATATAAAAAAGTGTGGTGTTTGAAATTACCTATTTTAAAGAATTATTTTGGAGTACTTATACAGGGTGTTCCGAATTACATATGATCTTCTTAAAAATAATTAATTACACTTTACTTTTTATCCCTTCTAAGACAAATTGGCAATAACAAATTTGAATCTTTCAGGGGTATGTAAAATTTCCATTAAAGACATTCCTCTTTACTTAAGAACTTCAAAACTTTCTTTTTTACACAACAATGTCTTATTATTTAATTACTGCCTAATCGAAAATAGTATAATTAAATTTTATTTTACCACCCCTAAACTCGCAAACTGTGAATCATTTGCATACGAAATTAGGTATAAATAAAAATATTGAAGAAACAAACTTTTATGCGAAAAAATCGAATTCTAGAATACTTACTAATTTTAAATAACTAAACATGATGAGAAATAAGAAACGAATAACAATCACTTTTGCAAGAACGTTTTGTCTTCAGGAGTTCCATCACCAGGTAAACTTTACCCTAAGCAATTGAGTACATATTTTTAATTATTGTCCTAATGAAACATTTCCATTTCTAACTGCAGTCTATAAACCAATAACTTACAAGGTTTCTATTGTTATCAGTTCACAATAAATATAAATTACACATGTTGAGGCTCAGTATATATACATTTATCTAGTTAAAAATTTATTTATGATAACAAGCCCCGCGTACATTGAGAACAACAATAATCGACAGTAAAGGCAGGCTGTAATTACGTTATCTTTGAAGTTAAAAGCGTTTTATTAAAAAAATAAATAAACATCAAGTTGTTAGAAAATGACAATAAATTTTGACGTAAATAAAAAGTGATATGATAATTTGTTTCATTTTGATACACTATCATATTTCCTATTCCTGTGAGGGAAATATATCTTGTTTCAGTGAATCGTTCTGATAAAAAGTATTCATATAACTCAAAGCAGCTTATTTATGAAATATATTTGCATTGGAAAATATTAATAACAATTCCCAGAAATTTTCGTATTATTAATAATGCATTTGCATTTGACGTATTTCCCTAAAAAAATATCATATCATGTATGTGACTTTTTTATAATATAAGTCTTATTTATAGTTATTAATTATTTAAGAGAATTAACAAGCCTTTAATCCACAAGAAGAATGGGCATTCGAGGCGCAGAAAGGATTAAAGACTAGTCCCGAATATTATTCAACGTTTTATCCACGACCACAGACAAAACTGGTCAAGGAGAGTGAAAGCCGTGTGAGAGCAGGTGAAAAATTATGGTTTTGAAAAACGTCTTATTTGACAAATTTATTTTAATCAAGACTATTGATTGCCAACTGAATACTAGAAAATCTTGGAATCGTTTCTTGACATGCATTTGTTTATTTGTCAATAAGAGTAAAAAAATTTGCAAAATTGGCACAAAAAATGAGTGAAAATGCTGAGAATTTCTTCATTGAGCGTTTTATTTTTAATTCTTTACAGGTTGCAACGATCATGGGATGTCCAAGACAAAGACAGTTACCTACACGTACCCATTCCGGATACGAAAACAGAAATGTGTGGAAAATATATCAATTTGTGACCTAAAAATACCGGTGGGAGATTTTTCTTGCGACATGTGGCTGGAAAATGTACTACACAACATGTAGGCATCAACACAATTTCGAAAACGTTTTCAATAGTGATTGCATTTCTTGGGAAAATTTTACCGGACATGGAATAAGGCGTTCTCCGGCAACATTACTGGCTAATGCTGGGGGTGATACCTATTACCTTTATGAAGCATCATAGTAGTTAGAAGTTGACTACGGTAGCGGAAAGTTATATTGAAGATTCACTGTCCAGTAAGATGTCTATTGCTGACAAACTCAAGGTTACTCCAGTCCTTTAGAAACTCCTCATCGAGTGAATTTAAATAATCCCGGTTAAAATGATAAGATCATTCTTGAGATAAATGTTAACGTTAATAAGAATAATTCTAAATAAAATCGAAGCGTGGTATTATGAATTCTAATCCCGTGTTAAAAGGTCATTAATCCACTTAAAACAGACGTATTTAATCTTTTTGATGTAGTGGTCGTGGATAAAAGGTATAAGTTTGACCAAACCTCGCTGACGTATTCTGCTGATGAAAATAATTCTGGTTTGTCCACCAAAAATTGTTGGCTCCACGTTTTCGTAGGTCGTTGCGTTTCATGATTGATTTTTTATACTTCTTATATAGGGTGTTCTAAAAGCTCTATTTCAAACTTTGGCCTTGGTAGCTGGGTTAATGTAAATTTTTTTGTCTCATATGAACATAGATCCAATTCTTTATTGGTTTAGAAGCAACAAACATTTTAAAAAATATAATTTGATATCAAAGTAGCGTGCTAAATAAAAATGATGGTTGCTATAACAATAACTACTATTTGTGTCATTTTGTTTATTTATTTGACACTTAGCGATAAAGGGCTAGACAAAAAATGCATTTATTATCAACGGAAAAGTATACAGATATTGTCTTTGTGTAAGGGCATTCCAATGGGTACGTCAAACAAGCAGCCCGAGAAAATCGAGGAAGATACTCAAATAGACATCAACCTGTTCACACAATCTTTAGTGCATCATTCCTTAGGCTTCGAGAAGAAGACTATTGGTTCTACTGAAGTGAATGTATAAAATGAAGAAAATATACCCTAATAGCACACGACGTTCAGTAGACGTCTATTTAATGTACAGACGTCCATGAACCATAAATGGACATTCGATGGATGTCCATTCCTGGACATATTTTGGTAGAATATACATTGGACATCCGATGAATGTCTTTTATGGGACATATTTTGATAGTACATATATTGGATACCCCATGGATATCCTTTATGGAACATATTTTGATAGTACATATGTGGATACCCGATGGATGTCCAGTATTGTACATATTCTGTTGCAATTTGAATTTGCCGCTAAAATTTGTGCAGCGCATGTGTATTGAAAAAAAAAATGGATCCAGAATCCAGATGTAACGTTAACCTCTAAAGTTTAAACATCATGTTCTCTTTGGTGACGCTGATAAAGAGATAAACGTTGATGAGTAAACCCTATAAATTAGGAAACCGAAGCAATATAAATCACATTTTTTAAGTAAGTAAATTTGTATTTTCTACTTTTAGTCTATTTATAAATAATTGAATTATTTGTTGGCTAGGCTAAATTCATAACATCTTTATATAGACAATTATGTCACAGTATAATTATGTACCAACAACCGACAACAGTCGTTTTCGTTTTTAGATAAAGTAATTTTCATTTTCACTCTAGTTGTTGAGTTTTCTCGTCTTTAGCTATTCTAGATTAAGTTGACTAATGTAATTATATATGGTCTTGTTCTTGTTACTTGTTACGTGTTACATAGTTGTTTTTTATTTGTATTTCTTAATTATTTATGCATTTGTTATACATGTAATAATTAGAAAAACAATAAATACATATTATCACAAAGTATTTCTATAATTTCAATGCAGACCTCCACTAAATGTACAAAACAGGACATCCACAAATTTGGTACAGAGGCGGACATCTGTTGGTCCGAAAGTAGTACAGTAGTGGACGTCCCTTGGTTGCACGAAGTTGTGACATTTGTGCGTCCGTGAGACTTCATGGACGTCCATCGAACAATAAACGGATGTCCACTGGATGTCCGGACTTCCGACTTTGGACATCCTTTGGGTGTTCATAGGACGTCCTTGTGTTATTAGGGTAATAGATGCCGTTAGTGACAACTCTTCAATTAGTGTTCGATATAGCAAGTAATGTTCATTTATCACCAAATTTTGTATGGTGTGTATTGAGCCCAGAATTTTTACATCCGTTTCATCGTCAAATGTACAAGTGTTACATACTGGAGATGTTCCTCAGCGATTAGAATTTTGTCTCTGGTTATTTCAACAATATGCACAAAATGATTCATTTCGCTTATCATGTGGTCTAATAAAGCATGTTTTAATAGAGACGGCATAAATAATAATAACTATAATGAACATATCTGGGCGGTACAAAATTCGCGTGCAATTAGATCGAGACGATTTCAACAACGCTTTAGTGTCAACGTTTCGGATGGACGTCCATCGAACAATAAACGGATGTCCACTGGATGTCCGGACTTCCGACTTTGGACATCCTTTGGGTGTTCATAGGACGTCCTTGTGTTATTAGGGTAATAGATGCCGTTAGTGACAACTCTTCAATTCGATATAGCAAGTAATGATCATTTATCACCAAATTTTGTATGGTGTGTATTGAGCCCAGAATTATTACATCCGTTTCATCGTCAAATGTACAAGTGTTACATACTGGAGATGTTCCTCAGCGATTAGAATTTTGTCCCTGGTTATTTCAACAATATGCACAAAATGATTCATTTCGCTTATCATGTGGTCTAATAAAGCATGTTTTAGTAGAGACGGCATAAATAATAATAACTATAATGAACATATCTGGGCGGTACAAAATTCGCATGCAATTAGATCGAGACGTGTCAACGTTTCGGGTAGCATTTTCAACAATAATTGATATGTTTTAAATGATCGTTTAAATGCAGATCTGTATATAACTTTCTTGGAAAACAACATTTTTGATTTAATTGATAACGTAAGGTTTGTTCAAAATATGTGGAATCACCACATAGAAGGAGTAATTGCTTGGTTAAATGATCATTTTCCGAATAAATAGATAGATCAACAAGGTCCAATAGCATGGCCACCGCGTTCCCTAGATCTAACGCTAAGTGCGAATGAACAAAATGATACAAATAATAATTATAGTTATAGCAACGATCTATTTTATTTATCAGGCTACTATGAAATTATATTTTTTTTAAATGCTTGTAACTTCTAAACAAAAAAGAATCGGGCCTATGTCCATATCAGAAAAACTCTTTGACATTAATCCAGCTATCATCTGCCAAAGTTTATCATAGAGCTTGTCGAATACCATGTGAACACATTTATATTAAAAAAATATATAAAAACTGGATAATATCTTTTAGAGTGAACCATTTTTTACTGTGTGGGTAGGATACTTTTTCTATGAAGAATGCCACTAGTATTTTGAATTTGAAAATGTGTTTGGTATTCTCGAGCAATTTATGGCAAGAAGATATAATTGAAAATTTTCATAAAATAAAATATGTTTTATGTAAATTTTGAGTGTAATGTTGTTACATGGAAAGAAAAATGCCGTAGCAGTGGCGTCATTGTCGATAGTGAGTAAAATACATCAAATATAAGTAATATATAAAAACAATGACATTGACCTAGGTTAGGTGAACACTTGTTATAAGCTGGTGGTAAGCTGTTATAGTAGACGGAAATAAAACAAACGAATTTAGTGAGACGAAAATTGTCTATAGTAAGTAAAATAGGTAGGACAGTATAAATAAATTTTGAAATATTTTGTTTCATAATGATCATTTCACAAATGGTCAGTAATTCAATTTGTAGGGTTTTGTTTTTTTATTGAAGAATAAAAAATAATTTTATGTGAGCTATTTTGCTTTAACAAAAGATGGCATCAAAATGTTTGATTTGCAAACACACGGACAATCTAAAAGTGTTGCAATCATATCAGAAATAATGTAAATGAATGTCTTAAATTGCAGAATATAAAAAAATAAAATATAGTAGCAGCAATATATTATTAAAAATCCAGAAGTATTTAGATATAATGAAATGTTTCCAGAACAATTTTCATTTGAATAATAATATATTTGCATGTAATTTATTTAATTTATACTTAGCAAAATATTAACATATATATTTTACTATACTAGGGCAATATATAAATAATACATGTTGAGTACATGTAAAACATATGCATAGTATAGTGATTGATTTGCAGTTCATGTATTTTGGATAATAAATCGTAATGCAATATGCTTCTTATGGTTCCATGTAAGTCATGTTTCTTATTATAAGTTGTTTTGCAAATAAATAAATAAGTTGTACCTGAAATAGATATTTTTCCACTGTGATAAAAAGTTTGGAATGTTTAAAACACAAAATTAATTAAATCCTGTTTCACAAAGCAGTTACGTTGGAAACTTTTTGTTGGCCACTGTTGTACGGAACAAAGAATTAAATTTTATAACTCATAACAATATCAGGATATGTTGCATTAAAACAAATTTTTCTTTGAACGAGGGTTAATGAAGTGCATGTGACAATTGACGGTGTATTTAATAGGACTAACGTCAGATTAAATGGTGGATTAATTTTCAACGTCGTAGCTGCTACACTAAGTAAATATATTTCGTTTATATACAGGGTGTAGAAGATATTTCACTTCATACGAAATGAAAACTATACAAGGACACAGATTGACATTTCTTGATTTGTGATTTTGACGGATATAATACATCCGTGCTAATGTTTATATATCTGGCATCCTACGTATTATAACTGAATTATAAAGAAATGAAATATTAGGTCTATTCGAGCAAGGAATCCAGACTGATTCCAAACTGCCAAAAAGGTTCTTCCAACTACTTCTTGCACGATTTGTACTGAAAATAAATTTATAACTTTACTGGTCGAATATTTCTGACAGTTTGACACCATTCCGGATTCCTTGTTTGAACAGACCTAATTAGCAAACTTTTTACTGAAAATATTACAAAATATTTTACCACTCATAACATGAACATGACATAACATATAATTCAAAGCTGTCAAAACATCTTAACACATTTCACATTTGATGTTCACTTTAATAAATTTAAAAACTTTAATTAAAAAACATCTACCATCATTCAGAAAAATGTTAATATTGCCGTAACTGACTACTTCCTATAGTGGGCAGCGTTTGGCTTTCACACATAAGGTTAAGTTTGAATTTCTGACATCGGAAAATTTTTGTTTAGTAGTTCATTCACGATTTTTTGAAACCAGTGTGTAATGAACATTTCATAGGATAACAGTGGACAAAAGAAATATGAAGAAGAGATAAGGAAAGGCTTGCAAGACAACAGACAGTCAATGGAATGGATAAACATCGAAAATGTCATACAAACAGCAAGTGAAAAAGTAATATCAAAAAAAGAATTTGCAGATTTGGTGGGATGAGGAGTATATCATAGCGGTGAAGAAGTGAATTAAGCTAAGGATTAAAGCATTTCAGTCAGTACAAGAGAAGGATATGGAAATATACGGGGAACAAACACGAAAGGCAAAGAAAATGTTTATACAAAAGAAGAAAGCAGAACAGGTTAAGAAAATAGATGAAATAGAACGTTATTATAAGATGAAAGGAATACCTAACTTCTGTTGCGGATAGATGAAAATATATGTGAGGGATAAAAGTGGCAATTTAATTACAAAGGAAACAGAAAAGAGATAAAAATGGAGGCAATAGTTTGCAGATAATATGTTGAATGAAGAGAGCGAAAGGGAAGGAGAGGATCAGGAGGAGATGATACTGGTAAGGGAAGAAGTTGTAAAAGTAGAAGCTACAAAAAAGAAAATAGGCATAATTATAGAAGCTTGGACAGATGCTATGATTATACCAATTTTAAAAAAGGAAGATGCAACAGACTGCAGAAATTACAGGGGTATATCCTTGCTATAAAAAGGGTACAAAATCATGGTAACGTTAATAAAATAGATAAAAGAACCTATAGCAGAACTACAGATAGGGGCGTATAGATAAAGCAAATTTTAGAAAGGGAAACATCGGGCCGAAGGATGGTGAAGGAAATCCTGACTACATTCTATGAATATGGGATTAAAGCAATGGTTTTATTTGTGGGCTTCAGGAAAGCATATGATTCAGTGGAAAGGAATAAACTAAGAAAAATATTGAAACAATTTGGGATACCAACCAAACTGATTAGACTATTGACCTTAGAAAATACTAAAAGCAAAGTAGGACTAAGACCCACTCCCAACGCTTCTTTTTAATTTAGTACTAGAAAAGGTCTTAAGAGATAGTCAATTGAACAGAGAACAACACATATTGTTTAAATAACCAAATAGTAAGTTATGCAGATGACATGACCATAACTGCTAGATAGTAGTAGGGAATTAGAAGAAGTAATCGAACGAGAAAACTTTTGGAGGAAGCACGTAAAGTGGAATTGCAGATAAATCAAAAGAGAAGTAAGCTTTTGAGAATAGAAGAACAAAACAAATATACCAATTTCAAATTGAGAACGCAGCACGGAGAGATGGAGTTTGAAAAAGTTCAAGAATGTGTGCATTTGGGGGTGCTGATAACAGTTATCTATGAAGAGGAGCAAGAAATTAATAGGAGAATAATAAAAGTCAATTACTAAATGAAATCATAAAAATTATTATCAATCAAATATTATCCCTTATTTCAGTACACCATGTATGTATTGTTTTATTGTTATATTATTTACAGTGACATTTACATTCATAAGACAGTAATATAACATTAGGATTTATAATCAACATTCGCAGGGAATTTAGAAAAGAAAGTTCCCTGAAATTCATTGTTATGCTTATTCTCATATTCATACATGATGACTCATAGTATATATTAAAAAATCCAGAGGAAGAGTATCCAAACTGTTGCAGTTTGCTTTATAAACCTGTGTCGAATTATTAACAATTTAAACGTTACGTCGAATCTAAAAAAACATCCAGCCTCCGGAAAATAGGCAGTCTTTGCGCTAGTAAAATTGAGTCACCAAAAACGTATCTGTGACAAATTTTGATAATAATAATGATAGATCTTTATTCATGTAGGCCTATCACAGGATATTAAACGTCATATAAATTAGTCTAACATACATATTATTACTAAACGTGTGACATACAAATTTGGACTAGTTACGTAGCAACATAAACAGCACAAACCAATAGACAATTAATAAATAATAGAAATCTATACATATTAACAAGAACAATTCACCTTGCAGCAGGAAAATCATAAAATTCCTGTAATGTATAAAAACAGTTTCCGACAAGCAAGGAACGTAGCTCTTTTTTAAATAACCTAATATTTGCATTGTTTTTAATACTCACGGGTAATTTATTAAAAATTGTTCCACATAAGTAAAGCGGCCCCTTCTGGTATGTTGTTAAGTTATGATTATTTAAATAAATTAAATTATTTCCTCGTGTATTATAGGAGTGAATGTTGTCATGCTGTATGAAAAATTCAGGATGATTCTTAACAAATAGTGCTGCTTCATATATCAATATACAAGGCAGAGAAAAAATTTTATATTGTATAAATGATGTTCGGCAAGATTGTAAAGGATTGAGGGATAGAATTAGTCTTATAATTTTCTTTTGACAAATAAAAATTCTATGAAATTCAGAATTAGTCCCCCAGTAAATTATTAAATATTTTAAATGTGTATATGCTAATGCAAAATAAACATCTAAAAGATAATGTTTATCCATTATATTTCTCAGGTTTCTGATTGCGTAATAGGCAGTATGTAATTTTTTACGAGATGCTCAATATGAACCGACCAAGTAAGTTGCTCATCAATGAAAAGTCCTAAAAACTTTGTGTGTTGTGCTTGCTCAATGATCGTGTTGTTTAATGAAACTACTACGTTAGGGCATATTCGTCTTTTAAAAAAGGTAATGTAATGAGTCTTCGTTGGATTAATAATAAGTTTATTTTTAAAACACCACGTATAAAACTGTTGAAGTGTGTCGTTTACTTTTCTTTGAAGCTCGGCAGCAGACGAGGCACTAATACAGATTGTACTGTCATCTGCGTAAAGAATTAAGCTGGTACCTTCGGCAGTTATATGTTGCTCTAAATCATTTATAAATAATATAAATAGTAGAGGAGATAAAACACTACCCTGAGGAACCCCCAATGGAGTCCTAGAAGAGTGAGATACGCTATTACCAATGTTTACATTTATTTCTCTGTCAGTTAAAAAATAAGTAATCCAGTTGTCAACTGGATACCTTAAACCCATTTTTCTTAGTTTGTTTACTAAAGACGCAGTCGAAAGCACGCGTTAAATCAAAGAAAAGAACTAAAATGAAATTACCTTTGTCGATAGAGTGGACAATGTTATTAATTAATGAAAATGAGGCCGTATTTGTTGATAAATGTGGTCTAAAACCATGTTGACTGTTGCATAATATATCTTGTTTAACAATGAAATTAGAAATTCGACAGTGACAAATTTTTTCGATCTGACTGATAAATTAAATATGTGACACAATGGATAAATAAGAAACTGAGAAATATATTTTACAACTTTGATCGGAATGCCATCTGGCCCACTCGAGGATTTATTTTGCATTACATTCAGAGTGTTTTCAATTTCTAACGGTATGATATCATAGAAGAAAATTGAAAATTGATTGATAAAACATGCTGTGCTTGAAATGAATCTCTAAGACATACGTTTCTGAAACTCCAATTATTTTTCAATATTTTATCAGCTCTCACAATATTGCCCTGTCTTTTTGAAACATCATGTAGATCATAATTATGTTGTATATCTGTTTAAAGAAATCATACATTGTTTGATTTATATAGACGACAGAATTTTGTCTCTTACAATTTAAAAGGTTAGATGTTTCACGTATGAATTTTATAATAAGAGGTAAACATGGCATACTAAGTAAAAAGTAAACAAAACAGTTAAGTAATTATTTGATGTAGAAATTAAATAAATAATAAAAATAATTTCCGTAGCTCCCACACTTACTTATGTAATTTTTCTGGATTTGCCATTTTATTGTGATTATGAACGAAATTGTATACATCGAAAATGCCTCAATACAAATTGCGAAGATCATTTTCGGTTAACGCGACATACTCGTATATTAAATTTCATGAATATTGCAATATTTTTAACACATGGATATGTTATCATCTTTCAAGCTGTTACAGAGAAAAACATACGTAAGTATGTTTAGTTAATAACAAGTTAATATATACAGGGTGTCTCACTTTTAAATAGCAGAACATCAAGTTCGTATAAATCTGGGTTCTAAAATACCGAGCGTTGAACTTTCATTTTTACTTACTTTTTAACGAAAAAAAAAAAACGCTAAAAATTGGCATGTTGCGGCGGATGTCATAGTACCTATTAAAACCAAATAATTCGACATTGAAAATAATCACATATTAATTCCATTGGTAGAGGATAGGATTTTATAGAAAAAAACTATAACTGAATTGAAATCTTTCAAATATTTTTGAAAAATATATAATAGCATTCAATTTTACCCAGAAAAGACCCTCTTGTCTGGAGTCGATAGACGTTTTCAAGAAAAACCGAAAATAATATTTAGATCTCAAATCATAATTTCTAAACAGTGTTGTAACTAAATTAAATAGTTCAAAAATTTAGTCAAAATTGCTTTATTTTCGGTTTTTCGTAAAAACGACACGTCGACATCGGACAAGAGATCATTTTTTGGGTAAAATTTAATGGTCTTTCATATTTTTCGAAAATATTTGCAAAATTTCAATTCGGCTGTACTTTTTTTACAATAAGATTTTTCGATACTCCTCTAATCTCCACCGTTTTTTTTAGCGGTTTTTCCGTTAAAAAATAAATAAGTATATAAACAATAGAATTCAACGCCCTGTATCTCAGTAACGAAACGTTTTAGGACCCATATTTATAGGAAAATTTACTCTCAAAACGAGATCTTCTACAGACTATTGAATCCTGCTATATAAAAGTGAGACACTCTGTATAAAAAATGATACCTACATATTGTGATGTTGGGAAAAACCACTTATTATTCTGTTAAGACGGATATATAAGTTCATAAAAATCTAGTGTCGTGGATGTAAAGTCTAATTTGAAACTGATTTTCTATCTCTTTAATTATGTAAAGTTTTATTTGTTGTTTCAATAAATAATAGTTGCAGTATTCTGTTTACACAGAAGAAATTTTAGTTTATTTTTCTCATAGTTACCACTTAATGATTATTTTTTTGGCCCCATCCTCTTCGTTTACTATATACAGGGCGTTAGAGGTTTAACTGCTATAATTTTTACATTTTATTAATATATAACTATATAAAACCTTGTACAACCCATGTTATATAAGGTTTTTTTTGTTTATATTGTTGTATACCTGCACTGTATATACACCTGTTATAATTTTGGCAGTAAGATCTTTGACATGCTGATAAAATGTGCTTGCATGAAGTAAATTTTAATTTTTAAGTAAAAATTCAGATGTTTAAAACAGGTAACTATCTATTAATTTAATTTTTTATTGAAAACAATTTTCTATTTGATACATTTTTTTTAAATATTGATTCAAGAGAAAGTGTCCAAAGAAAAATGGACAGGGTTGCGTCTATTATCAGCTTAATATTTTTTTCTTAAATTATATTTATTTCTAAGAATATCTTAAAATGTCAGTAGTCTGTTTCACATTTAACTAGAATGTCTCCAAATACTCCATTGTAAGGAGCTGTTGACTCCAGCAGAAAATTTAAACGCAATTTTTTCAGGAATTGTACATTTAGCAATGTGAAACAAGTACTTACACATTTTTCATAATAAATAAAGTGGTACATAAAATATTTACCAATAAAAATAAGAAGATGCAGTAACTATACAAAAATGTTTGAAAGTACGTAATTTTTTAAGAAAACAAAATTGTACTGAGGTAACTTCATCGGTTTTATTGTATCCAAATAAGCTACCATTGAAGAAACTCTATACAGGGTGATTCACAACTGATCTAAAAGAATTTGGGAATAGATGCGTCAGTAGGTATCGTAATTTTTTTATTTTGTTTGTAAAATCCTTATAGTTTTTGAGTAAAACATTATTGAAGTTGTAGCATTTTCAACCATTACATCGCTGCACTACTGTAGTTTCTAGACAGGCGATTCCGAATATTGAAATCCGATTACCTTTTGTAGGCACTAACATTTTTGTGACGCCAGTCTTTACATTAGTTTTCCATGTACCAATGGCTTACGTGTATAGTAGGAACTCGGAATTGATGGATATCGTTTTACTTTATGACGCTGTGGAAATACTTTAGCAGAACGATTTCCCGGTACACATGTGCCAAATGCAGCTACTTTTACCGCGATGTGCAGTGAGTGCAAGTGTAGTGCAACGCGAGGGAAATTTGAAACCGAATCATGGAAGAGATGAAGGTCCAGGACTTGCATGTTAAACTATTATATTAATTAAAACCACAAATTAAATCTATTAATAATTAATAACAATAGCTGCAGAATTGATTAAATTTACTGTATAAAATCATTTTTCAACTGTCCTTTTTAATTTTTTTTTATAAAATTGTATTTGTTACAGTACTGTACACTCAAAATTTTTTTAAATAAATTTTGATTCACCCTGTATAATTGATTTGCCTTAACAAAACAAAATAATAAAACAATAAAAATATATGGAAACACTCTATTCCAGGTATAATTTTCCACCAGTTACATATATTGGATAGGTAAATATTGAGCCGTAACTTATAGGTATAACATGACAAATAAAAATATGTATTTATCTTCATTTTATTGAAGGCTCAAACTAAGTGGGCTACGTTATTTGATTTCCCGTTATATATAATGTTTAATTTATTTATATATTTTATTCGCTATAAAATATATTTCTATATGAGTACCTACATATCAGTCATAATAATTTGACTACACGTTTCGTTCAATGGCATCCTCAGGTTAATACTTTTCGCCGATTCTACAGAATATAACAATTGAAAAGGAAGTGGAATAGGTACAAATTTGTGTTAGAGTACATATCAATGCCAGCAAATGTATATATTTACTGTTTTGTACGAAATTATGTTTTGTATCTATAAGGAAAATAAATTGTATAATTTTAACAATTGCTTATCGTTGTATCAATTGGTCTTATCAGTATAAAATAGTTCTAG
The DNA here is from genome assembly GCA_037114965.1 of Monochamus alternatus. Classification (NCBI taxonomy): domain Eukaryota; kingdom Metazoa; phylum Arthropoda; class Insecta; order Coleoptera; family Cerambycidae; genus Monochamus; species Monochamus alternatus. The sequence continues at coordinate 53,830,396 of CM073429.1, read as the reverse complement.
GTGAAGGTTCTACAAAACAAAGCGACAAAGCGTATTAATTAACGTGTACTAGTTTTTTTTTGCTTACTGTAGTACTTTTATATGTTCATGTTACGAACTGTGTTTGTAAAGAAAATTATGTTGAGGGAACTACAATAGACTTACCGGTACAAGCATCGGACACTGATGTAGTTGAGCTCGTGGAGTAGGCACTTGAAAATGTAGAGGTAAAATTATCTGAAGTTGTGGACGTGAAGTTATTGGGAGTTATAGAACTTTGCGCTGAAGTTCTCAGAATTTTCGAATCGATCAGAATACACACCACTACACCAAACAACACTCTCATAATTGTAGCGTCTACGACTCCCCTATATTACATCTGCGGACTAAAAAATAAACGTTGTGCGACAGGAAGCTTTTTATCAAGTGGATTTTGTTGTATATACGCAAAACGTTCATACAGCAGCGGTTGCTTACCACTTACCGCACAAAATTACTAATAAATAAAGTGCACGTTTTCTATATTCTCACCGATTCAGCGAAACACTGAGTATACTCGGTGCCGTAATGAGTTGACTGATAAACTTTATCAAGATTATCTAGAGTACATAATGCGGGGTTGTAGATGCTCTCTCAAGTCCATGTTGCTTTTTGTCTTTTGGTACACATTTTGGATCGCTGGTGACCGACTGAATGGGGATGGGATGCGACAAGCGGAGCCGATACCACCGAGACTGAGATAAAGGCCCCCTTAGAGATATGCGTTCTATTTATAGGCCACATTTGTTTTAAGTTTACGGACATTTTGGGAAATAGTGCAATATAATTAATAGCAGCTCGAGTTCTGTGACACAGCTGTTCGAGGCAAAGATGCTGGTGAATGGCAAAGCCCTGACAATAAGACGCCAGATCTTTAGGTAGACGGCTATTTAAATATTAATTATTATTTATTTTACTTACCCTTTTACATTATTTCCTAATTTGCAAATTTTAAATAAATACACACAATTAATAAATAATAATAAACAACTTGGGTTTTCAGTCCGAGAAATTTTTCTTTTTCATTTTGCCGTATCTCATAATACAGAAACAGCACTTTACTCGTAAAAAAAATCAGTTTCTTTAAATTACCAAGGCTTACTAGATTTTGTTGATTTGAAATCATGGCAGATTTATTTATTAAACGAGCAGAGCAGAATCCTAGAATATTTCTCAACACCAGACTTTTTTGTCTCATGCAAGATTTGTTTCATCTATCCGGGAACACCCTGTATATTTTTAAAATTCTGGTCACATCTATTTGAAACTATCCTAAATCCACTGACGCACTAATCGCTCATTTGTTTGTTTGGAATTTTGCGGTTGAAAAAAATTCAAAGTAGGCCTTGAAAATGTAATTCTTATTATAAATTTGGTACTAGAATAGAGTTATTGCAGCTCAATCATTGAAAAAATAAATAAATAAATAAATTGACCAACAAATAAAACTTCTAGGAAGGTGTCCCGCTTTCAAATGGGTCACTGTGTATGTATATACAGAATTTATAAAAAAAATAAATGTACAGAGAATTCTTACAAATAAAATTTTGTAAATTAAAAATCAAAAAGGCCACTGTAAAACCTGACCTTGCAAGGCAAAGTAACCAGTTGGCGACCGTCACGGCGGCAATGTAATAAACAATGAACGGATAAAAAATTTAAAAACAAATTCCAAAGACAGAAATAAATAACATTTTATAACACCTATTTCATATCAACAAATTCAATTGCTTTTGGCGCTATTGTTATTATTAATTAATAAAATTAATTTATAGATTCAATTAATAAAATAATTTGACATACTTGATGATACAACAACAGTTCAAAATTTTATCCATAGACGTGTAAACATATTTAGGTTCCTTTTACCCCATTTCTACGCACTAACACAAATTTTTCTACGCCTGTTTTGAACTCGTAAGTTATTGGTAGCAACTATGATACGTTCACGTAAATCCCACAAAGGAAGTTCAAAGGATTTAAGTCAGCAGATCGTGGCGGCTATGGTACCAGTTCTCCTCGTCCAATTTATAGTACCTCTAACATGAACTACATTAAGTTACTCCCGAAAATTTTGTCGAAAATGATGGGGAACACCGTCGTGCAAGAACCACATTCGGAGACGGACAGTATTTTGAAGGAACTCGAGATATTGAAACCAACCCATTCCATTTGGTAATATAAATAGTGCAGTCAAGCGATCATCGACAATCCCTGACCAAAAATGTAAAGAAAAGCGTTGTTGAAAATGATCTCGTTGAATCGCGTGCTGATTTTTAAAAACACAAACATGAATATTATAAATGTTATACATCCCATTCCATGTAAAAATAGCTTAATCTGTAACTAACACGTCAGTTGTAAATTTGGGATCTCTTCCACGATTCGGTTGCAAATTGCGGATAGATTGTAGAACACCCTGTACAATACATGAAAACTTGATAAAAATGCAAAATATCTGTGGAGGGGGGGCATGGTACCTCCTTTCCGCCTCCTGCAGGTGTTCTTGGACTAAGCTTTTTGGAACATAATAATAAAAAAGCTACTGATTTTTTCAAATGGAACTTCCTCTCTCTACGCAAACATACAGGGTGTCCGGAAAAGACGTGTACAATGGAAGACCACAGACTCTTGGGTTCAAAATAAGCCGATTTAGCCTAATTTACTTATTTGCAAAATTTCTTCGTTAGCCGCTATAAACAGCGCCAAAATTCGCGAAAAATTTGTATTTATTCCGAATATCTCGAAAACGACTTGATCGATTTTAACCATTTTTGGGCTACGCAGTTATAAGTCTATCCGATACTTTTTGACATTATTTAAAATCTTTTGCAGTCATTAGAAATATAAGAAAAATCATGTATTGTGCAAATATAAGCACATATTTTTTTAACCCCCTGTACAATTACTCTTAGTTTTTTTTCTATTAGTCGCTGACTTTATTTAGAATTTTTTTTTACTTTCAGAAATTTGAATAGATGAGTAGGTTAGACAGAAAAAATATTTTTCATATGTCAACAATTTATTTTATAACTAGGGTAGGGTGCGGATGGTTGTGCCACTATTTTGTTCGAGGATTGAAAAAAATATTATTTTTCATATTCTGTTAATAACAAGTATTTCAATGGAACCGTTGGACTTCTGACTTCATAATACTGGTTAAAAACAATATTGACAATTGTGAAAATCCGCATCTACTAAGTATAGAACAAGATGCCCAATTTACTCCATGAACGGGGTAAGTTGAACCACCCTGTGGGGCATATTGGTCATTCAGTTAAAAAGTGCCAAAGGAAACTATTTATTTATTTTAATACCTAAAACTGGCAATAAACATATTATTTCTTAAAAAAAACATAAACTAAACTGTAAGTTCTATTTGTAAATTGTTAGAAAATCATTGGCAACTCATGTGTTGTTAAAAGAAGTTTCCCTCCCGAGATTATTAGTAGTCTGGTATCTAATGGATAATTCAACATTCCTTTTTAAGAAACCTGAGAGCCAGCCTTTACGTGTTATCTTGTTGTGGATCCATAAATTTGAAAATTTGATAATCATGCTTAACAGCACAGTGTTAGACAAGTACATGGAAATTTTTTGTCTTTAATCCATAATAATGTACACCTGTAGCTTTCACCAAATAGGTAATCTTTGAAGATTTTTTGATCATTATTAAAAAGTTTCATCGGCGCAACATATCCCATTGTGAGCTGTTCTTGATTATGCAGTTTCTTTATATACCTACCTTCAAGAGTCATTCTAGTAATAGTTATGAATAAATAATATTTTATAACTGGAGAGAAGTTAGTTGAGCAATGTGTCGCAACTAACTCCATACCCGCCATTTTTCAAATATATAGATATAACTTTTTTATCCTAAAGATAAGCTCAATTTACGAATAAAACCTAGAAAATAGAAGGACTAAACAAACTATAAATACTTATCTCAATATAATAGTCGTTGTTGGTTTGCGTCGAGACCAAGAAGTAAACAAACTTTTAATTTTACTTTAACCTATCGAAAGTTGTTGTAGTCAACTTGAGTTCTCATGGTACCATAAATTCCTACAGAGTGGGATGGGAGAAGAAAGACATTATAATGTGCGTTGGTGTGCACAAGCATGTTCGGTACCGAGATATATGCATCGATCAACTTACCCCTATGCTCAACTAGTCCCACTCTACCCTTCTATTTCTATGGTAACCAACTAATTTATTTATTTAATTTACTACCTATCCTACCTATTTTTATTGGAAGAAAGATCACACTGACTGCCCATTAAGTGGTTGTTTATACAGTAACGTAATATATTTATCGATTCTGGGGCGAATTTTAGAAATATTTAAATATTAGACTATTAATAAAGTATTTAGTACTTAGATAAAACCTTTCTGTTTATCACATTTATTAAGTGTTCGTATCTATGATTCATTGATTTTATCTTAATTTATTTAAAAATTCTTGATGGAACTAGTGATTTTTAACGTATCTATCAAATAACATGAGATTTAGAGACATAAAAGGTAAATAGAAATAGTTAAAAAATTATAAACTGTATTCCGCAGTACAATAAAATTGGCCATCATTTTTTTTTATTTAACATACAATCTACAACGTATATCACTAATTTTTCCAGATTTAGCTCATTTTGTTTTAAGAAAGAAAACCTTTATTAAATGGAACATCCTAATATACAATGTATTAAATACATTTGTATTAAACTACCAATATAACAAACTGAATTGTTGCAAAGATGTACCAAATTGGAAAAATATACATAAAAAAATATATTAAATATAAATATACCAAAAAAAAAATACAAAATACAATATACCATAAATATTAATTTACTCATAACTTCAGAAAATTCCTGAGGATCATGCTACCCACAGAATCGTTCTTATATAAAAAATAGATCTACAACAACAACATCTATAGGAGTAGGCAGGATGCTATCAGAAGGATATGCAAATGCAAGCTATGCATCTCTGATGAATTTGAGCAACATTGATTTAAAAATCATTCAGTCAAAAGAAAGTAGAAAAAAATAAAATTTATTTCACGTTAATTTAGTGAAGCTTTGAAAGTAGTTTAGATTTATTTTAATTAATAGATGCAGAAAAAGTCATTATGTTCAAAATTGTATATATTAATTTCTAGTTTAGAAATGTCTCGTGAGTTTTTTACGCATTCAGAATAAGGATAGAAACCTGAACGAAATCTTTAGAAGAGCCATAAATTTTCCTTTTTATTTTGTAAATTTTAAACCTTTTGGATACGCCTGTAACTGTATATCTCTAGTACAATAAAATTGGCGCAGTAGTTTTTTTTTTAATTTAGCATACAACGTCTATCTGCATTTTTTTCAGATTTAGCTCATTCGAAAGAAAGTACAAAAAACCAAAATTTATTTCACATTAATTTAGTGATGGTTTGAAAGTAGTTTAGATACTTTTTAATCAATAGATGTAGAAAAAGTCATTATGTTCAAAATTGTTTATATTCATTTCAGTTTATATGAAGAAATGACTCAATCATGAGTTTTTCACACATACGGAATAAGAGCAGTAGCCTGAACGAAATCTTTCTCCGGAAGAGACTTAGATTTTCCTTTTTATTTTGCAAATTTTAAGTATTAAGTCCTGCATTTTTAAAAATATTTCACAATATTTCAGACTTAATATACAGGGTGATTTAGAACTTATCTAAAAGTATCCGTACCACCCTATTAGCACAAGGACGTCCTATGAACATCCAAAGGATGTCCAAAGTCGGAAGTCCGGACATTTAGTGGACGTCCGTTTTTTGTTCGATGGACGTCTATTGGAAGTCCTACGGACGCACAAATGTCACAAGTTCGTAAAATCCAGGGACGTCAACTACTGTACCACTTTCGGATCCACAGATGTCCGCCTCTGTACCAAATTTGTGCTACACATGTGTCCTGTTTTGGACATTTAATGGAGGTCTGCATTGGAAATATAGAAATACTTTTTGATAACATGTATTTATTGTTTTTCTAATTATTACATGAATAACAAATACATAAAAGATTAAGAGATACAAATAAAACAACTATATAACAAGTAACAAGAACAAAACCATATATACTTCTTTAACAAAACGATTACATTATTCAACTTAACCTAGAATAGCTAAAGACGAGAAAACTCAACAACTAGAGTGAAAATGAAAACTTTTTTATATCTAAAAATATAATTCAATTATTTATAAATAGGCTAAAAGTAGAAAATACACACAATATACTTACAAAGTGTGATTTATATTGCTTCGGTTTCCTAATTTATTCTTCTATAGGGTCTACTTATCACTTTATCAGCGTCAGCAAAGAGAACAGAACAGTTTGTTTAAACTTTAGACTCTAAAGTTTAGAAGTTAACGTTACATCTGGCAGGAATACACATGCGCTGCATTTTAGTGGCAAATTCAAATTATAACAGAACATGTACATGTACACATAATATGTACTATCAAAATATGTCCCATAAAGGATATCCATCGCATGTCCAATGCATGTTCTATCAAAATATGTCCAGGAATGGACATCCATCGAATGTCCATTTATGGTCCATGAACGTACGTTAAATGAACATTAAATGAATGTCCACTGGACGTCGTGTGCTATTAGGGCATGTACAGCATGTCCAAGCATTAACACCAAGAGATTGGACGAGGAGGACTGGTACCATGACCGCCACGTCCTCCTGACTAAATCATTTAGATATCTTTATGTGGGGATATTTAAAAAATTGAGTGTATCGCACCGAAGTGGATATATACTACTGATTATTTAAGGAAACGTATCATAGTTGCTGCCAATAACTTACGAGCTCAAAACGGACAAGATGCAGAAACATTTGTGTTAGTTTGTAAGACGGGCCCAAAATATTATTACAACATCAGGTATGTAATTAGTAATTAAAACCACAAATTAAATCTATTAGTAATTAATAACAATAGCGACAAAAACAGTTACATTTGCTGTATAAAATCGGCGTTATAAAATGTTATTTATTTGTTTCCTTGAGCGTTCCTTTCCATTTTTCGCAGATTGTCGCCTCTTATCAGGGTTTACAGTGGACCAGTTTTCAGTGCCGAGCAGACGTGTAGTTTTAAATCATTTTCGAACTGCCTTTTGTGATTTTTTCTTTACAAAATTGTATTTCTAAAAGCCCCCTGATTTTTTTTTAGATAAGTTCTGAATCATCCTGTATTTCTTTTGGATAGACCTGGGGATTTAACATTATTACATCCTAAGTTGTAAGTACGTTTTAAATTAGATGTTACCATAGACCCCCGATACTTAAAAAATATAGGAGGGGAGAGGGGAAAACGTTGGTGAGGTAGAACGTTCCTATATTACGACTCCACTTTACGTCTATTACCCTTGCAAGCCAATTTCAGCTGTCATCAAAAACAAGCGATGCTTATTTTGTTGCTAATTTGTACCATCACTTTCAATTGTGTAGTTTGTGCCGTTTTCGAGAAAAAAGATCGATCTTTGCACCATATTTTGTTGCTCAGTATATTCAGAAGTCGTTTTTTTCAAAAATCAAAAAATTTGGTAACTCAACTCGTACAGTCAGTTGTCTTCCGTTTGTCTAAAAATAAAAATCAAATAGTCACTAGTCAAATCCCAATAATATTAACCATTTTCTGCAATCACATGAATTAGGATACTGTCCTCGACACGAAATTCAATTTTTTGTTTTATCCATCTTGTGCAGCAATTCGATCTGCTAACGTAATATTACGTTACCACCATTTTTCCCGAAAACGGCACAAACTACAAAATTGAAACTAGCGCTACAAATTAGCAACAAAGTATCCAAACTCTTTTTGGTGGCCGTATTAGATTTTTCGTTTTTAGACAAACGTGTATAAGGCAGCAACAAATTTTTAAATAACTTTATACGAGTTGAATCAATTTTTTTAACAAACCTTCTAAAAGTACTCGAAAAACAACAAAATGTGATGCAAAATTCGCTTTACTATCGTTCTTAGTTGCAGATGAATTCTATGGTCTATTAGCATAATATGTATTACGCTTAGCAGCCACCATTTTTCTCGAAAACGACACAAGTAACAAAATTGAAACTGGTGGTACAAATTAACAACAAAATATCCACTACTTGTTTTTGCTACCGCTGAAGTTGGTTTGCTACGGTAATAAACATTTCCATTATAAATACATGTATTTTCAATGAAAAATTCTTGGACTTTACTATAGTATCATTAGGTGTTCCACAAGGATCTGTTTAGGGACCACTGATGTGTATACCTAATATATTATTAATACTGGCAACTTTATAGAGTGTGTGAAATATTGAAATTATTATACTTTCATTCAGATGAGTTGAGAGTGAACTATACCATACACAATAATTCCTGGTTAGTTTATATTAATGAAATCATTATGGATTTGAAAATTTTAATTTCTACTGCAAAATCACACTCGCTATATATATATATGCAAAAAAGTTATCACGTTAGTGTTTGGCTGAAATTCTGTTCTAGATTTAGTGAAAAATAGTCACACTCGCTATATATATATATATGCAAAAAAGTTATCACGTTAGTGTTTGGCTGAAATTCTGTTCTAGATTTAGTGAAAAATAGTTTAACTGTTCGCTCAGTCTCCGAAGCAAGAAACTTGGAACTGATTATTGACTGTACTCATTACGGTTTAAAAGTCAAGTGAATCCAATGATCAGAAAGGTGTTTTGTAATTTAAAATTAATATTCAACAGTCGCCATCTGCTATCTCAAAACATATAAAGTTTACTTTGTCAAAGTCTTGTTCTCTCTCAATTTATATATTTTGACGTATTGTTTGGGTTCTGTGTGGAAGAATTCGATATGAAGCGACACAAATCTGCCGAATTAAAATGTCTTAGTATGAATAATATACGTGGTTATACCACTCGCTATGTTTTTTTTTCACAAACTGATCTTGTTAAAGTGTCCTAAATATCTTCATAACAAAATATTAATTATCGTACGGACGTCTATAACTATTCGTCATAAAAATACCCTGCTTATTCCCTCTCACCGATCAGCTCAATTTCAAAGATAAATCTTTTACTGTCTGGCAAAGTGCTATAATACATTGGATAATAAATTTAAAACCATGTCGTTCTTCAGTTTTTGTCAAAAATTAATAGTTTCTTTTGAAAAATGACCTGTAGTAATTTATTTGATATATTGTTAGGCCCTATTATAAGTGGAGTGTATAATAATCTGTCATTTCAAGTTGTTGGGTTATGCAACATAACAACTGTTTATGCAATAGTAAAAGGGAAGAAAACAGCAGGTCTTAAAGACGGTGTATTATATACGATACATATTTTTCCTTTTTCTTCTGCAATAAGAACTTCCCTTTAATTTTATAAATCTAATTTCTGTAATTCATCAAACTACTTATCGTACAACCTACAATTATCATAACTAGTTCACAAACTTGGAATGAACTTTGAATAGTATTGATCACCAAACATATTTTATAAAAAAATAAAAATACTTAATTAGTACTTAATTAGTAGTACTTAATTGTATATCAGACGGGAGCAGGAATATATCTGGAAAATTGGGATACCTGGAATTTTTCTCTGGGTATATACGCCACGGTCATCCAGGCAGAAGTCCTTGCTATTTTAATGGTAAGATCATATGAGTATTTATTTAGTCATATGGGTAAGATGGTAGCAAGCAAGGAAGAAGTAAAGTATTTTGTGGAGGGGAAAGTATCTTCATCTGTTCTCAGTCAGGCTGCACTCCGGCCAGTCTAGGTTCCGGGCCGTACCTGGTAAGGAAAAGGCTGACCAGCTAGTTCATCTCGGTTCTGGGGCGTTTGCATGGGCCTATCAAATATTAGGATGGAATTGGAGAATAGAAGATGTAGACAAGCCCACGAAATTTGAATGGACCCAAAAGAGATCTACGACATGTGGCTGCTGAAACTCAGTCGATAATATAACTGATTTTTTACTGTATTAGAAAGGTATTTTAAGCTAATATAAACCAAATATCCTACAATTCCTATCAATGAAGTCATATGTATGTTCTCTGATACCAAACGTCTAGGTATGCTAATGAACAATTCCACAGACAAAGCTCTATTAGATAATTTTTGAATAGAGTTCCTCTCGTACTGAGCAGGATTACTATCGCAACGACGAGTCATCAGTAGGGTAAAACTAACCTGTCTCACGACGGTCTAAACCCAGCTCACGTTCCCTATAGGCGGTCTCTTTGATTTATATTAGCTTAAAATACCTTTCTAATACAGTAAAAAATGTTACAAAAGCTAATAATAAGGAATATATGGGTAGATATTGTGGGTGTAATTCAACACAGGTTGGGGCTTTTGTCCACTGAGTAGTTAGTTTCACACAATATTATTAATACCTAAAAATATATAAAAAATATAACTGATGTTGCAAATTAAATTGTATATATTTTATGGAAAAAATTAATCATTTTATAAGTAGTTATAACAAAATTAGTGTACTGCCAAAATTTGGCAAACATTTAATGTTTGTATTCGTTTGTATAAAGCTTTGTCTATATGCACACGAAATTCGCGGGTAATCGCAGGTTTGGATTTAAACGTCAACTTGGAAAACATCATGGAAATATTAACGCAATTTTCATCATGAATTATGTGAATTAATAAGTTTTTTTGTGTACTTGACATAATCTACTGACAGTTCTATATGATGCTTAGTAATTTAAACTAAAAAGTACAAAACTGTTAGTAGCAAATACTAAAATTTATTAAAAGCAGTCGTACAAATATTAAAGCGCACATCTGACATAAAGGCTGTCTTCGATTTTTTTTTTAAATTAGTGGCACTATGAGTACTGCCACTGGTTCTTTGATCAGGTTGAAACTTATTCATTTTGTGGTTTATCCCAATAATAAGTAAATTATGTATTAAAATAAGTATATCCTTTTGTAAACTTCAACCTTGTAATTTCCTTACAGACCCAAAATACATAAAATTTATGACCAAATGGCATAATTTTTCAAAGATCCATCGTTTCCTAAAGCTTAATTTAAAATTGAAACACCCTGTATGTACAATGCCTTCATTGTTGAATGATATTATCCGAGCCTGTCATCACAAACATGTGCAACCAAATTTACACGTAAGTTGGTAATTGTGACTTATTTTCTCTTACGAAAGATAAACCGGTGCCCTACAAGTAAAATTTTTTTATAAAAACTAAATTTTCGTCTTCAAATCACATTTTTATTTAAAATGAAAAAAATAAAACAAAATCAATATTCTTAATTTTTTTCTAATCTTTTCATGGATGTCTTTTTGCAGTATTTGTTTATTTCTCAGGGTAGCAGAATCGATCGTTTCAAGTCAGATAGATACAGCACGCCACAAAAAAGTTCTGCCATTTAAAAATGCATAAATCTTCAAAATGTATGCAAATATTTGATTTTATAGTTATTTACAAATAACGAAAAAAAAAAAGAATTTTAACTCAACCTCTTTCAACCATCAACTTTTGACTAAGACAAGTTTGCTTATATTGCATTATTTAGTCATCTCCGTGCTCTATGTGGCATTAATTTTAGAACACCCTATATAAAGAAAACAAAATAATTGTAATATTTTTTATTTTCAATACATACAAGGTAAGTATGTAAGTAAACTTATAAAAATTAATACAATCTCTGTGGAGGTCCCATCGATGATTTTACATGAAGAGACCTGACGTTCTGCCAATGTTTTTTCAAAAGGGAAACCAAGAAATTAATTGAAAGGTGCACATTTTGGACTAACTCATCAGAAGTCATATCTACATGACCCACGGCAACAGAAAGACACAACACCTAAAAAAATATAAAACAATATTAAAACAGGAAGCAAAATTGGTTCTAAAACTAACTGAATGCAACGTTACCAAAATTGGCCATGACGTAATAGAATTTGTATAACGTTTTAAAAAATATATGGCAATATTTTCAAACTTGCTGTTACTAATGGAGGGCCCTTTATGATCAATATTTTTGAATTTTGGAAAATCATACGCAAATCCATTATTATGGACATTAGTTGGGGTATTTTAGTCTACGTAAAATTTAGTAAACAGACATCCAAACTCAATTTCTCTGTCCGACTGCCTTAACACAAGTTTATGTCTTTCTACCTTATTTTAGACGAGGGAATTTTTACATTTTCTAAACCTATATAGACTAAAAGTATTGTAAATAGTGACTGTACAAGTGTGGTTAAACCTTGGCTTGGGCCAATGCGAGAAATTGATACCGGACGGCTTTTAACCATCCCCTCAATTAACGAGGTTTCCTTCAATACTGCACTGAATAATGGTTAGGACCTACCATGCAAGGTGTTTCAGTTCTTGTGAAACAAACTTTTACCACAGATAGAACTCTGTAAATAATTCAGAATTGCCTTATAAAACAAGGGTCTACCCACCGTTTTCACTGTACAAGGCCATATTGACCAATTTTTAAAATCATATTATTATTATATCTTTGGTATACTTATAACAAATTGATTCAAATTTGGTGTGGTGTTATCATTCACACGTGCATAATTTATTGTAAAATTACAAATTTTTGTAGGTTATTTTTAGATTCCATGGACAATTCTACATAAAAAAGGTATACTTGTTGAAAATCGGTGGTCTGTCGTTTTACAAAAGATCTCAATTGAATAGGAGACTGTTCTGATAAGAAATTTTGTTTCTTCTGGACTGCAAATAAATTTTAAATTAATGTTATTACGTCATATATTAAATGTCTCTACATCGAAATGACTGATAGATTTTAAATATAAGCCCGTCTATTAAGTATTATGTGGTGAATCACTCTGATAATTTTTTAAAAAATATGGACAAATATTCAAGGAAAAAATATGCCAATATAATCTTTGTGTATGGATACCGCAATGGTCATGCTCACCAAGCTGAAAGAGAATATTGGGTTTTCAAATTGTGAATGTCATTGGTTTGTTGATGTAGAGCATGCATAAGAGCTAGGTCATTTTGAACATATTTAATATTGTCTTATGTTATTGTTATCGCTGTTTATAATTTTATAAAATGAAATTGCCAAAATTGTCCCTATAACTGTTACTTATTAACGGTTTTTGTGATACAGTAATAAAAATTGATTATTTTGTTGCTTGCTGGTAACATTGTTTATATTAGAAGTTTAATTCTAATTACATTGAAATAATATTAATTTATTTGCTACCCTTTAGAAACAAAATTTTTCTTATCAGAAGGACGGTCTCCTATTCAACTGAAAATTTTGGTAAAAAGATAAACTTCAGCGATTTTCAACAAGTATATCTATGTAGAATTCTCCACAGAATCTAAAAATTAATCCCATATGATTATTAGGTCGTTTGCGTTTAAGTTGGGCAAAAAAAATCCCGCTTTCCTACCCATTCCTATGACCTATAAAGATTTATAAATTTTATAGTAAATTATGCACATTTGTGAATGTTAACACCACACCAAATTTGCAATCTGTTATAAGCGTACTAAACATTTCATAAGTAATATGATTTAAAAATCAACCAATACAGCCCTGTGCAGTGAAACGGTGGAACTGGCAATTATGAATTATTTATCAAATTCTATCTATGGTTAAGGTTTGAGTCACTTGAACTGAAACACCCAGTATACAGCCCACTGAATATGTTGCCCCCTGCCCCCCATGAGTCCCAAACTTTTAAAATAGTCCTTTCGATTAGAATAAGGAGTGGATATATTATTACTGTATGGAACATACACGTTACAATTTTGTTTTTCTTTTTTTAAAAAAAGCTAAATTGGACTGCACAAAAACTTCAGATTTATGTTCAGTACACTCAAAATAGGGGGTATAAAACTAATGCATTTTTTAAAAATGTTTTTCTACTGAAGTAATAATTACCGCCAAATTTTCACAAAAACACATTAAAATGAAAATGTCTAAGCAAAAACTGACTGTCACACCTAATACATTTATGTACAGTATATATCGATTATAACGACATCGGATATTACGTCATATCGGCTTTAACGACCAAATCTCAAAGTCCCGTCTGATTTCCTTGTTAAAATATATCTCTTAATGCGACATCGTTTAAATCAATGTATTGCTTATAACGACGATTTTACGTCATTCGTAATCGGTTATAACAATCTACTCATGCGCAGTATTGACATTAGGATGTCGTCATCACACTAGTTGTTTCTTGTTTAGTCTCATGCAGATGTTGAGCGTTTGAGTTCGATAGGCTTCGTTGAGAGGATAAGAAAAGTATGACTACAGTTTATACAGTTCGTCGAGTGAAGATTCCAGAGGGTGTGGTTAAATCGCGGCTAAATGCGCAATGAAGACCAATGAAATTCATTTGTACACGACGAGGTGGGAGAAAATCTATTTCTTGACAAATCACCGTGTCCCTTGAGCGCGCAAATGTGCGCGGTTAAATGCGCAGTCGTCTTTTGGTAGTCTAAAAAAAACGAAATCTGGGACCTCAACATCAAAGGAGCCGACGTGAAGATGCCAGACTGTATAATAAACTGTGGTATGGCTGATCAACCAAAAAAAAAATAAACGTAAGGCTGCAAAAATGAAAATAATAGAGCGCTTATCAAGTGGAGTAAAGAATTCCATGCTTGCAGAAGAATTTAGCGTACGTATAAACAGCCAGTTTGAAACACTATATATACATATGATTTTTTTTTATTATGTAGGTGGCTCATTCAACTATTGCTACAATTTGGAAAAACAGAGATAATATAAAAAATCATTTCATAAACAGTGGAAACTCCATACGAGTTAAAAAAATAAGACAATCAAATAATGAAATAGCTTTAAGATATAATAAATGGTACCAATCTCCTATAACAACGATTGGGTATAACGACGCCTTTTACATGGTCCAAGAGCCGGCGTTATAACCGATATATACTGTATTTATGAAATTTCCGTTTAAGAAAAATGAATAAAATAGAAAGTAAGATAGTAAATTACAAGATACCTTTTTCATTTGGAACTTGATAGTGGCTTTAACCTCATCGATCTTCTGCGTCATAGATTCCTGGTGCGAGAGTAGACCAGGGAACTTTCCAGCCTTGTTAAGACCAGGACCCAAAAGACGTGGAATCTGTTTAATAAGAGCCTCAGATGCAAGGAAAGCATCATACTTTTTGGCCAATTTTTTTACGAGTTTCTTATTCTTGTTCAATTTCTTTAAAGCTTCAACGTCCATGTATGGGATGTTATTCGCTTTAGCTTCGTCACAGTGCTGTTGATCGCCCAAAACACATACTTGCATTTTTGGACGAGGAATGTGCTTTAGCCTTTAAAACAAATTTTAAAAATAATAATAATAATTTTACAGAAAACTACAATTTTATATTTCATTTTCTTCATTAATGATATCCTTATATATTTGCCCACACACAGAACTTACCCAATAGTGGGCACGTAACAATTATGAATTTATGTTTGTTCGATGTCCTTGAGTAAACTCAATGGCATCTCCCCAGTTATTTTAAGACCCTGGGTACAGGTCCGCCGTTTTTTACGGCTTCCTGATTTAGCGAATTATTTGTAAAACGAATTTTTTATTCGTATAACCTACAGATACTTCGCAATCAGGTTACGTACTTGACAGTTCCGCTGAAACGTTTGTCCTTTTGGGGATCATAATTCTTCAGTCCAATCTGGATTTCCACCGTTTCCAAAAAGTTTCTCTTTTTTTCTTTAGAATTGTCCAATACGGCATTGACACATTCATACAATGTGTCACGTGAAACTTTCGATCTATAAAAGAATAATTTGTATTAAAAATTCAAAACTATTCATTAAATCTTAATTGCAGAATTATTGTCAATATAAAATGATCGTCTTTACAGAGTTTTTCTATTGGATGATACAAATAATTTAAAAAAAACTTACGTCATTTTAACTTAGATGTTTCCAAGACCAAACACAAATACGAAAAGAGAAAACGCAGAACAACCAACGACGAATATACCTAATATGAATGTCAAATTCAAATGTCATTCGTCAAAAATGTCAAAAAATAGGCGACTTGATATCAGTGCCGCCAATATCAGAATAATGACGATTTCGATTTATATGCACTTTGGACTGAGCGCGCACTCTGCTAGTAGAAAGTGTTCGATTAAGCTCGCACCGAATTGTAAAAATACAAATAATTTTGCACTGAGAAAATAGTCAGTTCAATCGTTGAGTGCGAGTTAAAAATGGCGGTAGTAGAAGATTTTTTTAATGTAATTCTTCTAGATAATTTATTTTTTTCTTTAGGTAGTAATAAAATCCATACACTTTTTAATTTTGGTTACGACTTATCAAATTATGAGGTTATGACGTGTGCACTAAAATCTGATGTTTATTCGTTGTTGCAAGCTCGGAGTATTTCGCGCAAAATTTGATAGCGCTCGCATCGAACTCTGCGTTATGTCAGTGCGCATTACACATTCTCAGTGCATGTAAATCGAAGTCAAAGGGTTATTGGCGTAGAAGATTTATATTTTTTATGGTTAGCGGTCAAGTGGTCTGTGGTCAAGATCTCTAAACCATTCTCTGCTAAATCGCGTCGCGTTTGTAATACTTGTCTGCCGAATCATCGTCTGCTAAATATGGCCAAATCAGTATTAAATATATGGATAAACCACCGCGGCCGCAAAGGCGACGCGATTAGCAGACGATGGTCGAATCACTTGAATTTCAATCTAGAATTCTAATGTGCTGTAGTGTGGCAACATCAATGTTAGTATTTAGCATAGATCTTATAAATCATGGACCGACCCTAGAAAGAGAGGTCTGCTGTCCTGATGTGTACAGGAGGCATGAAGCTAGTCCGGGCAAAAACAGATGTTCTATGACAGAAAAATATATAAACATAACCTGACAAAACCTTTCCTGTTAATATTGTTAATGATTTGTGTGCCTTTTGTGATTTAGTTGTGTTTAGTGTGTTTATTAGCAATAGTTTTTAAAGACTCATAAACTATGGTGGAGTCGGTCTGTCACCGTAAATATCATATGTCTGTCATTTACGGTTTTTGTTTTTTTTTCGGCCAATGATCTGTGGATTTTTGCCCGGACTAGCTCTATCTCTGTCGCATACATCTGAGCATCAACGATTTGTATAGGCAGAAAACGGTTTTAGGCGCGTCCATGATTTATAAGGTCTATGGTATTTGGAAACATACATATTAGGCTGTCAGAATTTGACATTTGATACTCAAATTGTAATAACTTACCAAAGAACCTACTTATTTAATTTGGTTCAGGAATAAAGATTTTATAAAGTTGATTTTGATTTTATTGGTTATGTTATGTTAAATGTTGCTCCTCTGACAGTTGGAGTTGGAAATTTTGAACATCACTCGACTTCAACAACGTTTACAATTAATTTCATTGGCTAAAAGTTATGTGACTTAGTGTTACTGGCAACACTCTACGTTGTTCTCTGAATCTGGCTTTAAACAGAAACGTATGCCTTAACAGATATTATATTTGACATAATTTCTATGAAACAATTGACGACTATGTCTAACTACGTCATTTGTGCTGTAGAGTGCTGCCACGCGCGGTGAGTCATTTCAAGCGGGCAAAGGAACAGATTAGAAAAAGCACAACTATGCGATTTAGCCAACGATGTCTAAACAAAAAAGGCTGGCTACAAAGTATATTGCACAGAAAGTACATAGTTTATATCTTGTGATACTGCAGTATTTTGGAGATATGTAGTTATATTTTTCATTCGTTTTAATAATTTTTGTGTGGATATACATACGTTGCTAGACGGTAATATTACAATATTTATTAACAGTTTAGAACAAATAATCTCAAAAAGACAGTTTGTTATGTAACTTATACACTTAAGTAGTTATATACAGTAGTATACCAAGTTTTTTCGATGCTGATATTAAATATATGACACAAGATTTCGGTTCAGATGCGTTTACCTTACATATCATAACTTTATGGCTCACTCCAGCATGATCAAGTTACTCTTACTAGGGAAGCACCATGAATTGGTACGAGAAGCAACATATATTCTAAAAGAATTACAAGTTCATCGAGTGCATATTCAGCAGAACAATTAGCATTACAATTGTTGGCGGTTGGAGTGAATAGAAAAAAAACAGTAGTTTGTAGATTCCTCTTTTATGGGATTTTGGGCCTAGATTACATTACTTTTTTTTTCTATATGATATTTGATCTTGGGTATGACAGGTATAAAACTACAGCTATTTGAATGCAACGTCGTGCTATGAGAAAAAGATAGTGCGCGAAAAATATTCAAACACAGGAACTTCTACCTTATCTAAATACTTTCTACTGAAAAATTGAATAGCCCTCTGTTTTAAAAAAGTTTGTACTGTAGAGTGCTCCTACGAGCTATTGCAACTGGGTAATGGAACAGACTAGAGAAAGCACGGTTATGCAATTTAGAAACCGATATTTTGAACTTTACTTACAGACCTTTTGCGTTGCTTGAGATATCAAATCTATTTTTACGTTAATTGAGGTATTCTATATTACAATTTACAATATTCGTTGATTGAGGTATTCTATTATTTCAGTCAACGCAATATTTCAATTAACAATTTTTACCTAGCTAATACAGACCAAAATATGAAGAGCGGCGCGACGCAGCTTTCTTGACTTAACTACAGGTGGCCGATACAAGCGCATCTAGCGCTAGGTCAATGGTCCGTCATCGCGTTTTGAATTCCCCAAAGCTTCAAACCCGTACTAGAGATTTCTAGAATCATCTTACCGATATTTACTTTAGCAGCTGATTGGTCGAGGCCGAGCTTAGTTTAGTTTTATTGTTGACCAAAGAGGCAGAGGAGAAAAATATTCGTTTACTGTTTGTGATTTTGCAGAAGGATATATTTGAGTTTTAGCTAGTGCGATTCTCTCAACATTTTAAATATAAGTTGCAAATTATTTTTATGGACCCAAATTGTGCAAATATGACGGGAGAACCTAACCAACCAAATCGGTCTTCCGTATTTGGATTTGATCCCTACCCGCCTCCATATGTAAATTGGAGTCAATCAGGAGTGTTTACTAACCCAGTTACACATTTTCAGCCTGGATCAAGTCTCCAGCAATCTCAAATATGTGTGTCGAGCACTACTGTACCATCATTTCCAGCACAGGTTCTAGCAGATCAGCAAATTGTATCTAATGCAGTTCCTCAATTTACAGTCACAGCTTTACCCCAACAACAAGGAAATTTCTCTTTTGGTACTCCTAGACCAACGCAGGATGTCGTGCAGTTCCCTTTTCAGATCGGTAATCATGGATTTGGCCAAAGGACAGTTCCATCGATGCGATGCAAAAGAAAGACTGATTCACCACCGTAAGTAGTTCACTAACAAACTACTCTCTGCTTGCTTGTGTTCCACAAATACTTTGAACTTGAAAATCATTTTGGTTTTTTGCAATCGAATTGATAGGTAGCTTAAAACGAAGTGAAGCTGACTGTTATTTTATTAATAAATAAGTGTATATATTATTTTTTAAATTTATGTAGTTTTCAATGTTATTGTTTTGCAGGTTACAACCAGTAAAGCAACACATCACTGAAGAAAAAATGGCAGAACACATGTCGAAACTTCATATAAGTTCAGAATCCATTACGTCTTCAAAAGAGTCTGAATCGGATCGAACACAGAGACTGTACTTGTGCGAAGAGATGCGGAAATTACAGACTGACTCAATTTTGCCTCAAAGCTTAATAGCTCGAATACAAAGACCATGCACAGCTTTAGTCTTATGGAAGCCACCAACGAGAATTATACCTTTAGCGAATAATGATATTGACGAAAACGAAAATAATAACGAGCAGCAGCAGCCCGATAACAATGTTACAAACGAATCTGAAATGGAGAACGATGTAAATAATATGGATATGGATAACTGTTAAGCATTTTACTTAGTGGTTTCTTAAAGACTGATTTTAGAGGTAATTCAAAGAAGTGTGTGTCGTATATAAGGTATTTCTTATCTAAACGAATAAAATGTAGATATAAAATATGACAAAGCTCAAATATAGCAAAACTGTTTTTTATTAAAATTTCAAAAATGGCTAAATATATGTAATTTTTATGCCAGTTACATGTTAAATAATATCAAGGAATGTTTGAGGTTATGTGCTTTTATTTTCAAACTTCAAATATAGGTTATTGTTATTGTGCATTTATTTCTACATATTCGATTGAAACTTGCAGCTAGTTCAGGCAGCAGTTATTTCTTATGTAGATTATTCAGAACTGATTAAATATTACAACTTAAGTACTAGTAAGTATACGAGCCATAACAACTAAATGTTCAGATAACGCCTCATGTTTTAATACGTACATCTTCTTTTAAACTTCCTCGAATATATTAATATTTTTAAGATAAACAAAACTTAAAATCTGTTGAATTAAGTAATTAAGAGGTTGTAAAATGTGACGACAATTAAATATTTCTTCAAATTTAATGAGCTTTTGGAGACAATATGAAGTTTGACATTTATTATGGCTTAACCTCTTAACTAAATGTCTGCAAAACTGAGGCATAAGTGGATTTCAAATATCTTAGTTTTTAGCCTAGATTCTATTCTATTACTCAAGGAATTTTTTGTACTGTCCAAGTATCGATGATATTTAAGTTGAGGCTACTCCAAGACCTCAAATTTTAACTCCCTGTTAGGTACCATTATCTGCTAAATCACGTTGCCTTTGTAATACTTGTCTGTCGTCTCCTGAATTTCAATCTAGAATTATGTAATGTGTTGTAGTGTGGCGACAGTAATGATGTTAGTATTTACAAACATCAGGCCATAAATGTCAGAATTTGACATTTGACATTGTAATAGGTTATCTTTTAATATAACCTAGGGACTTATTTAATTTGGTTTGCAAAAATGTACATATTTTTTATCTACTATTTTAAAATATTAAAATATGCAGCACTGATACTATTCCAATACTTCACATGAAGCTTTTGTGTCTAAATATTTAACATTTTTCATAAACCTGGTTATATATGTATTCATATTGCTATTCCTGCAATTGCACTATAAAAACATAATACTTATTACTATAGGTTGTATCCATTGACCTTATAAATCATGGACGCGCCCAAAACCGTTTTCTGCCTATACAAATCGTTGATGCTCAGATGTGTGCGACAGAGATAGAGCTAGTCCGGGCAAAAACCCACAGATCATTGGCCGAAAAAACAAAAACCGTAAATGACAAGACGTATGACATTTACGGTGACAGACCGACTCCACCATAGTTTATGAGTCTTTAAAAACTATTGCTAATAAACACACTAAACACAACTAAATCACAAAAGACACACAAATCATTAACGATAGTAACAGGAAAAGTTTTGTCAGGTTATGTTTATATATTTTCTGTCATACAACATATGTTGTTGCCCGGACTAGCTTCATCCCTCTTGCACACATCAGGGCAGCGGACCTCTCTTTCTAGGGCCGGTCCATGATTTATAAGGTCTATGGTTGTATCAGTGTATAAATTTAAAATGATACGTAAACAGAAACGTACATACACCTTAACAGATATTTGACATTTGTCATGTTGTCATGTTTTCTATGAAATGTCAAATTACAGATAAAAAAAATTGACGATTATGTCCCACTGTCCCATTTGTGCCGTGTTCTGCCACGTGCGGTGAGTCACTGCAAACGGGTGACGGAACAGACTAGATAAGGTAGAACTGCTGCGATTTAGCAGATGATGGTAGTACCTAGAATTAAAAAATATTTTTAAATTATATCTGGACATTTAGTTGTTAGTATACATACTTTAAGAAAATGGGACGTCAAATAACCAAAAGCTATTTGTGGAACTAATGACAGCCAATAGCTCCAAACTATAGGAGATCGATCAATAAGAGGGTTGGGTTACTGAGGGCAGTTAACATTATCGTCATGTACTGTCATCTGTCAAACAACACCACACTAAATTTCAGACTGATTCGTAGGTTAGTTTTTATTTGGCAGCCAAGTGTCCTGATGGGAACACCTTTGCCTTCTTCAGAACATATTCACTCGGAAAAAATCATTGCTTTAACTTGTGCTTGGTCTCTGGTGTATAATAATGTATTCAGGTTTCATCAACGATGACACCACGTTGTAAAAAACACGACTGTGAATTTCACTTAAAGAGGGCCAAACACTGCTTCGACATTGACAGCCATATCTGCTTGTTGTCCACAATGAGCATTTGCAGCACTTATCGGACCCACACCTTTCTCAGATTTAGTTTATGATGTAAAATATTGATTACCATTCTGTACCACATACTTACCGTGTCTGTTACTTTGTGCACTTTACTTTAGCTATCAGCGAAACCTCAATCAGTGTGTACCTTTTCAGTGGTTTCCTTGGTAACCACGACCGTTGGGCGGTTTGACTGCTTCTCATCAAAAACAGTTGTATTGACCACGTTTAAATTCGTTGAACCAATATCTCACGGTTGTCATAGATGGTGAAGCGTCCCCATAGATAGCATGCAACTTTGCATTTATTCCTTCGCATGTTTTTTCTTATTCTATTTTTTCTAGTAACACAAAACACGTGTGATACAACTGATTGTCTAATAAAAACTAATGTATGAATCAGTCTGAAATTTAGTTTGGTGTCTTTTGACGTCAACTTCTCGCAGCAATGCTACCTATCTTCAAACACAGGTACTTATTGATCGACACTCTTATATGAAACACTTAAATTTTGATTTCATTTGTCTGTCACAACGGGTACAGAGCTGTCATGCAAAAACGTTAGATTTGGTTGTAACTTTGCAACCGAAGATATCAGAAAACTGAACTTACATTCCTTGACTAATTTTTCACAAAGATTTAAATTAAAAAAATAATAAATAATGAGACATTGATATTAACTTTGTTTTTCTTATGAAAGGTCCTGTTTTCTGATATTTGCTAGGGTAGTAAAATTACAGCTATCTAACGTTTTCATATTATTGCCCTATTGCACAATACTTGTGGCGATTTTTGCAACTATAAGTTGTTATGCTGTCGACAGTATTATTTTGTTCAAATCGTGAAAATATTTTGCATATTCAAATAATTTTGAGTAATTGGTACTTTATATTCAATACAATTACTCTAGACTCTAGAAACATTTAATTTATGCACAGTATTCATAGTTAAGAAAAGTTGCTTTACATGATTATCACAGGCATAATAGTCATTTATATTTTAGCACCCAGTATATACATGTCTCATTGATCTTCCTATGGAATCTGGCCAAAAGAATGTATCATACGCATCTTCAATTGCTGGATGACTAAATTATTTTTCATTGTTGTATTTTTTGGTCATATTATCCTTACCATTAGGGATAAACGTATTAAACCTTACATCATTGTACTGACCATCAAGTGACATTAATTCAACAGTTTTTAACAGTCGTTTGTTTATTTTAATAAATTTAAAAAATAATAGTAGGTATCACTATTTACTCTTTATCGAACCAATTAAATGCTAAATTCGCCTCTAAATTTGACTATCGTTTGGCTACTATCATGTACCTGTTTCAATCCTAAACTAGGAAAATATTTTTATATATCCGCTATAGTATTACAAACTTTTTTTTAACATTTTATCCATTCCTTACAGCAACTTAGTTGAGATGGAGAGGTAGTTGCGCCTTGAACTAGACTGCAGTTTTATAACAGAATGCTGCATTTTGTTGAAGTTTATATATCAAAGTGAAACTGATATTGGTCTCTAGCTATGATAAGTGCCAACATTGTAGTGTATAAAGATTCTTACAAAATTATGTAGGTATTGTATGTGGCACATATATAATGTTTGACGACACTTATGAAACTTGTTTAAGCACTGCATTGTCTTGAATTAACCTTAAGATTTTTCACATCTGTTAATAGTATTTGATAAAACATTTTTTTTCAAATTTTTTTTATAGAAGATTGGAACCATTTATGATTCTCAAGAAACTGTCTTTGCATGTTTAAAATAACAAATTGTATATATGGTATAGGTATCTAAATTAAAAAGAACTAAGAGATGTATAAATATTTTATAAAATAACATTAATAAATTACGAATTTGTATTATTTTCTTCATGAGAAAAATAGCATCCATATACAGGGTGTCGGCAAATTTCACTGACAATATTTGGCTGTATATTCACGACGATAAATACAATCTACGAAAAAACTAAATAAAAAAATGTTTGCTTTTTGAGTTACAGGCTTTCATAATTATTGTCAAAAAGAAAATGTATTTAATTAGTAACTTTGTAACCCCTTTACGAATCGCGTTGAAATTTGGAACATTTATTTAAACTATTATGGCGTATTGTCTCGTAAAACTTTACTGAAATTGATATACTAGCAACAGCAAATAACATTTTGTTTTCATCGCCTGCTGAACTCAAGATTTTAAATCCGCTACGGAAACAACAGCATGCAGACCTACAAATAAAGCCATTTTTCTCAAGAATGGTTATCTCTAGACAATATTTTTTTAGAATAATATGGTCTTTACAATATTGCTGCCCATTAAAAAAAAAACACTAAGTTTTTATTGCTAAAAGGGGATGGTAACCTGAGAAAACCCAGTATATAAAGTTCTAAGAGAAAATACGCCATAATAGACCAAATAAATGTTCCAAATTTCAAGACAATCAGTAAATGGTTAGGAAATCAATTAAATACGTTTTATTTTTGACAGTTTTGAAGGTCTGTAACTTCTTATTTAGCTTTTATTTTGTAAATCATATTTAATTATCATCGTGAATACACAGCCCAACATTGTCGGTTGTGAAATTTCAACATTGACAGTGAAATTTGCAGACACTATGTACTTTCTCATAGATTACATTAATATGTATTAAATTTAATTGACAGCAGAAAATGTTATGATTGTTCCAATGTAAATTTTTCAAGAAGACATTTTGTGTTTGTTACATTCAACATTAGTTTTCTTCAGTTTTTTCTAACTCAAGGAATTCCATTCTGTGAAAGAACTTAAGTAGTCAAATTCATCATAAATATTATTTATGTAGATATCTAAGTTTGCCTCGACAAACTAAATTACTTTCATCCAAAACCAAAACTTAGTCTCTTGTTGCCTTATTGAAATATTGCTTTGATTCCTTGAAATGGAATTCTTTGAATTACTATTGTATTCAGTTCGTACAAGCATTTGAAATATCTAAGATCGTGTTTAACCCATACTGTTGGACTGCTGTTTCGTTTATATATTTTTTGGAATTTCGTCTATTTTAAATACCAAAGAGGTGGTAATTACAATATTTAAGTTTAATTTAGAATGAATTCAATTGATTGATACTAACATTGTGGTTGTTTATTTAATGTTCACTAAAATACTTGCACAACAAAAAGTTACACAATTAAATATTCCACTAAAATCCTTCAATTTAAGAAGACATTTTTTTTTTAATTATTGAAGTGCCTAGTAGATAAATGCATAAAATTTGTGTGTAAATTTGTTTTTAAATTCATGTAGGTAATAAGCCCCTAATGCAAAATAATGCCCAAAATTCATTATTCATAAGATTTTCTTAACATTTTAGCTAGCAATAAATGTGTAATTACTTCTCTTTGATAGTTTCTGTTGAATTACCTCGTAATGTCTCGCTGCTACTTTTAGAATAGGTTATTGTTTTATTTTTATATTTTTCATAAAAATGTGATTTTAATATGCTTTTTATATTTAGTATTAACTGTCGTGATTTATTTTGGTTTAATTTATTAGGCCTTCGTTTATTAAAGTTTTTATTACAATTTGGTGTTGGTGTTTTCTTTAAATCCATTCCTTATTTTTTGAAAAATTATCTCGAAAACTAGATTTAACAGTACAAAAGTTCAAATGAATTCAGATTTGAAACCATCCGAAATTTTAAGGTTTGAGAATAATTACCATAATCTATAAACAGGTAATCTAATATTTTACTGTAAGGTAAGGTGACGGTTTGTGATAATGTTATAAATATTTCGTATACATACATGTATGTAATTGTGTAGGTAGATACATCATAGGTAATGATTATTAATTTAAAAATAATAATTGCAATAATACTGTGAGATATATGTGTGCAACAACCTGCTTCAAAAATGTTTCCAGGTAAAATTATGAAAATATAGAACAAGAAAAATCAAATTTCCATAATACGGACTATAAGGTTAACTTCTACTCGATCTCTAGATTATGTATTATGTTCTTTATGTTTATTGACGTTCAGTTGCCGAGCATACATTTTCCATACTTCTTCGCAGCTGACTGCCGGCGCATGCGTGTACTTCAGTTTGAAAATCAGCATGGAAGTCAGTGTTCTGGGTGGTGTAATTTTTTATATAAAAAACACTAATTTAAAGTACCTCCCAGTGTAGAAAAGTGTTTTCATTGTAAGTGAACTAAAGACTAACTCTCATCATGAATCGAAGCGATGTATCCATTTACATATAGCTACACTTATTGTCGGTAAGTGATTTTGTTATTTATTATTGTTTATAAAATTTATCTGCCAAGTATTCATTGATTGCAAGCGTTTAAATTTGAGAAAATTGCCGCGCTCTTGCCGGTAAACAAATTAATTATGAATGGTTTGATACTGTTCACTTGTAGGTTATCTTTCTGACCTAGATATTCTTTCACTTGTATTATAATATATATTGTGGTAGGTACCCGTTCCAGAGGTATTTTAAAAATATTGTTACATCCGAGTTTAAAAAATTATGTTGTTAAATAATAAATATGGCTTGCACATCTTAGAGAAACTCATCAGCCATGAATAAACAAAAGGTCACTGCTGTCCTATTGGATTTCAAACCAGAAACAGCTGACTGATCTAATTTATTTAGCCGGAGGGAAAGTTATCTCTGTTTAGTAGCAGAGGGTAGTTTAAAGGATGTATCTATTTGCTTAAATAATGGCTCGATTTATTTGTGCTCACACATCTTTTTCTTTTGTTTCCCGGATATTTCCCTTATCTCTAATTCTATTCTTTTCTGCTTCACCAGTTTTATTTTCTTTTATTTGACAATCATTTGTCTTTACGACAGTCAACTTATATGTAAAGGCAATCCAATTTGTTTTTCCAGTTTTTTGTCTTTGGTGCCGCTATATTTTCTCGGAACGCTTCTTTATTTTAGCTTAAGGAAACTTTTGTTTAGCTTTGTTTTATCAAGAATAAAAAGCACACTTACATCGTGCACCTATTTACCTACGATTTGATAATAAATAGGTATCTAATAGGTATGACTTTTTTATATAATTCTAGCTGGGGCAAATGCTATCCATTTTAATTAACGAGTGACACGGTTTGACATTATGTGATTGATATCAATTCTAATATACCTGTTGCTTAAAATATTTAAGTAGGTGTAAATTTAAAATAACTAGTTTGACATTGGCCTGTATCAAGGTTCATACAATATATATAATACTCCTAATAGTATTTTGTGTTGGGTTAGAGTATTCCCCAGGCAATTTTTTACCTACTTTCCCTGCTGTAGATTTTCGAAATACAATACTAAAATATCATTATTATGAAAGTAGATACCTAGTGCAGAATACTAAAACTGTTTTCACTTTATGTTCCGTTCTTAGTATATATTTTTTAATAATTAAGTTACGCTGACATTTGTGAATTCCCTAAATTTAGATTTTTATAAATGTGATGAAGTAATATGCGTGAACTTAGTTCCCCATTTTTTGATTAAATAAAAATAAAGCTTTGCTGAATTGTGCCTCCCACTTTTTGATATCTGCATCCGTTCTCCATAAAATCCGGAATAAATTTTTTTGTAGTTATGATAGATAACACAAGTACTAACTTCAGTTTTTCGTTGACAAAAATTACGAGGATGATTCAAAATCAATTATCGACCAAACTATTAAAATACTGAAAAATGTGCTTTATACAGGGTGATTCCAAATATTGTGGAAAAAATTGAGGGTGGATTCTATGATCGATTTTAATAGAGGTATTTCATATGACATATTTTGATTTAAGGCCAATAAGTATTTGATTTACACATGAACATGCATATATTTATTATGTTTTAATAGTTATCATCTAAAGATAAACATTTATTTTCATTGGTGACGACTTTTAGACTGCTTTTGATACAAGAAATGCTTAAAACTTTTCAAAGTGACAATCATTTGGTACTAAATCCAAACCGGGTATACGCGGGATAATCTTCACATGAAACGCTGATGTAATTCTTGAGTCTTCACAGCAACATGCGGGCAAGCATTGTAGCATAAAAGCACAATCTCTATCTTAGCGAGAGCAGATTCTGATGTATAGTAAGTAATGGCTCATGGAGGTATTCTAGATTTTTCACTTTCATCAAGGTTTTTATTAAAAAATCTTAAACCTACATTGTTTATGAGGAAAAAAGTATACTTGTCGTCAGTCTTAGAAATTGAATATTAAGTAGCTTTTCAACAATCAGCTGCATAATTCCTTGTACAATATTTTAACGTAGTAGCCACCAATATATGTTAAATTTTAACAATTATTAGACAAAATTTATGTTAAAGTTAATAAGTATTTCTCGAGGGGTAAACCACTGTTTGAAATTACAATGAAATACCATTTTTTAAAAATATTACCCGTAAATTCCTTATTTTCCCAATAAAATACCTAATCAAATAAGTCAAAAATACCCAAAAACCACGAATTACCCTCAAGTGCCCAAAGAATACCTATGACTATTACCCAATAATACCCTTAAGTACCTAAAAATCCCGTGAAGTACCGAATAGTACCCAAAAATACCCTTAAATACCCAGATATCTAAGAAAAATAAAATACATTAAATGACCCACGATTTTACTTAATATACGTTTAATTTTCCAAAACTGTCTTTCATTTCCTTAGAAATTATTCCAGTTACAGATCTACGTAAATAATATAGATTTTTTAACTTTGACTTAATCTGAATACATCTGGAAAGAACATTTTGGATTATATAAAATGTATCATAAACTCATTGGCGCACCCAAGAAGGGTGCCAATACCTACACCATGCCCCTTCAGGCTAACTAAAAACAAACTTCTTCCTCGTACATGAAATAATAATATTCGGTCTATACAGGATGTCTCTACAATTATTGTCCGGATCCCAAATACTCATAGGGTACCATCGGTGTCTTCAGTATCACTAAAATCTTTCATTAGCAAGTGTAAATACATGGGTATCGAGGGAGAATTCAATTTTAGCCCCAGCTTGCTTTCCGTCATGTGATTAGAATTAGATAATTGGCAGTTGTTTACATAAAAAATCTTTTTTGTTAAATAGAATATGAATGTGACAGGAAAACCTAATTTAGCAATATTCTAATTTTTATTATAAACTTTTATTCACTTTTTATTACATATTTTTTATCAATAGAATATGTCGGAGAAGTTTGACCAAACTTATCGTTGCAACTTTTTTTCCCACCATGTATATTATTTTGAACTAGAAAAATCTCTTCCCCAGTTTTTTATAGTTAAGAAAGGTTACCTAAAGGGTTGAAGTTGCTTGGAACAACGGTTTCTGAGAAAAACACATACACAAAAAAAATAAGTAAACGCAAACATAAATAATTAAAGCAAATGCTCTCGAAATTACCACCATTTTCTTGTATGCAGAAATTTATTCTGCATACAAGAAAATGCATGTCTTCATTCGTAGCGATATCTTGAGCAGCGGCAGGAATTCGTCCTCTTAGCTCATTTTCGTTATTTATAACGACAGAATCTCATAATAAATCTAATAGGCCCTATTGTTCAATTACAGATAACTATTTGCACTTTCTTCAAGAAAAATTACCAGTGTTGCTTGAGGATAAATGAATAATTTTGAATTTTGTAGACACATAATAAGTCACCAGCTTTAGATGTGTTTTTCTCCAAGCGACTTCAATAAGGTAACCTTTCTTAACTATAAAAGACTGGAGAAGAGATTTTTCTAGTCCAAAATAATATACAGGGTGGAATAAAAATGTTGTAACGGTTTAAATGGTTCGAAATCGTCGCCGGTGGCGCCTTCTAGAATATATAACAAAATGGACAATAAAATTGAATTTGCCATTCTAAGAAACCCCTAGATACAAAATTACGTGAAATTAACGTGAAACAGTCGAAAGTTATTAAAGAAAACGCGATTTATTGTTTAACCTTTGACATCCTGTAGCTCCGTGATTATCAACTTTTGGACTAAGGCAAGTTTAGTTAAATCGACTTATTTTCAGCTGTACTTTATGTGGAAAACGCTGTCCCAACTTTTTAGGGACACCCTGTATAAAAATACGGAAGAATGCACGGTGTCAGATCTTTGTGACGTTGTTTCACATGACGTGACGTGGCGTGGCGTCAGAGCAATGTGTCCCCGGCTTAATGCGAACTGCGACCTACGTTATTAGCGAAATGGAGACGAGAATAAGTATAATAACGTCAATAATGACGCAAAGTGACATTATTGTCAGTCTACTCCATGAGCGGTTACCCCTTCGGCCATTACTTACGAACCACCCTGTATATTTATATCTGAGGATTATTGATCCGATCCGATGTGGAATCTAACAAAAGTAAACGTAGGTTTTGAAAATAGGTAGGTAGGTGTTATCATAAAAACATGATTTCCTATCTTATGAGATGAACTGGATATATCACTGTGTCGGTATGAAGGCTGCTGAGACGTTGCTATTAAGTGGGCCCATTCACTTTTAACCATATGCAAAATTAGGTTGTGTATTATTGCAAATAAGCTGAAGAAAATAGAAGTAAACAGTTTAAGGGCGATTGATAGTTGATGTTGTTTTGACGTGAGCATCATTTGTTTACAAACTAGATTCTAGATGATTCTCGTATTTTCTTCTATTAAGGAATAGCTCCCATGCGACCTATGTTGGACAAACGCTCACCTGTCTGCTGGAACTATTTAATTAAAAGTTGATGAGATGAGGGTTAATATATTCTTGTATTACCGTGTAACATTAACAGAAGCTCAATTAGTTGAAGGAACCTGCAGTGCGCCTACCAAAGTAAACAGGCCCCGGCTAAAACTAGCGGATTTAATTATTCCCGAGTTAGATTTACTAACTGGCAAAGAGGAAATGAAGCTCTTTAGTAAAATTGCATTTAAATTGCTGTTTTTCTGTGGGCGATCTCCTTTATAGAGAACGTGTGAGATAAACTGCCTCCGGGCTCCAGTATTTCCTTGTTTCAAATTGCATGGGATCTAGAAACTACACGGTATCATTTTTTAGATAGATTGGGTTGAATGCAGTAAAACTAAACTGGGTTCATGGTCTGCTCTGTTTTAAATAAATTATTAAAGAAGACAATAATTTGTATTATTTCTATAAGTACTTAGAAGACATGTTTTAATTCCTTTACTGAAACTATAAATAACCTAATATTACATTTTTTTACTGGTTTCCGTATTGTTTTGTAATTACTAGAGAAGCGCTAAATATGGAATATAATTTTGTATTTTCCGAATAATAGTTTTTGACAATCAAATTTATTATTTTTTTATTTATTATATAAAAATTAATCGTTTTTTAATACAAATTAATACATTTGGTATCAAATATGGAATACCTAATTAGGTACAATCTCTTGCAATAACATTGACACAATTTTTAAACCAGATTTGCCGATTTATTTTGAATTGACATATTTGTAATGGATCTACTTTCACCTTTACACATTAGGTTTGTTCATACACAGAATCAAACTAGCAGCAAACTGTCACGAGTTTGCGCAGTACGAATTTAACCGTTCCAACACAATCAATCCGGGAACTAGTTGTAAGATTTTTTATTCCAACACAAAAGTGGATGGTTTGGAAACTGTTTGCTGACAGTCAAATCGGTTTGACGATTATTAGGAAACCACTAGTCAGACGCATACGCAGATAGAATCTAATCGCTAACAGAAGTCAACTTTTGGTAGGCTAGGTAATGAACGTAACTAAAATTGTATGTAATAATGCTATTTGAGAAAGTTATTATAGTTGCACAATTAATTTGCAGATTTTTAAGTATGTAATTTTGTCGAGGGGTGTTTCACGTATTAAAAATTTGTACACCACTGCCAGTTTTAGGCAGCGCTCTTTAAAAATTACCGTCATTACACCAATGCCCTAGGTACTGCCTATATGCCCGGCGACACTACCTCAATGCCGGCAGTGTCGACCATAATTCTGTTAATGTTGGTCACCACTGCCTTAATGCAGGTCGTCACTGCCTCAGTGCCGTTCTTCACTGCCTCAGTGCCGTTCTTCACTGCCTCAATGCTGACCGTCACTACCTCAATGCTGACCGTCACTGCCCCAATGCCAATCGTCACTTCCCCAATACAATTTTAAACAGTATTAGAGAAATTGGGCAATGAAGTGAACGATTATAGGATATATTGTGTGTATGCAATTGGGAAACAGACAGCCATGTATCTGCTGGCGAACTGTCGAAATATTATTACTAGCTACAAATAATAAAATACCTCGTAAAATACACAACTTACCTCTTTACTTAATTTGCTAAGATTTAGATAAATTTTTCGATCTCTTCGGTTGTATAGCAAACGTTGCTCTTTTGATTGAATCACTTTCTTCACTACTTATGTTTATACAGTTCTTTCGAAAAGTAACAAATAAATCCATTTTTTATGAAATTTAGAAGTTTTCGAAAAAATCCCCTGGCACGACGATTTTGTTTTTAAAAAAGGCACTTTTTGACATACGACCCACACTCGGACCCACATTTGTGACGTCATCGTTGTTCAAGATATGACGTCATTGACAATTTTTTGAAATAGCATTCCCCAATTTTGACCATGTCATTTGAAAGAGCGTGTCATTCTACATACATACATCATGAAAAATTATGTTGTTACATAACAAAAATTTCAAGAAAATAATGTTTAAAGATTTTAAAATTTAATTTTCACAATACTGAAAATGATAATGATTATGTAAAAAATCGACCAAATTAAATATTCAAATTGTGCACCGTTGGCTGCCTGACAGTAGTCAAGACGATTAATAAATTCTGTTTGGACATTATCAATAACTTTAGGAGATATACGATGTATCTCGTGACAAATTCTTGCTTTTAAATATTCTAAATTAACCGGTCTAGTAACGTATACTTTGCTTTTTAAGTATCCCTACAAGAAATAATCTAGGTGTGTCAAATCAGGAGTGACTGGTCACTCAATCGGCCCCCTTCTCCCTATCCAACGATTCGGGAACAGCTCCTCTAAATAAGCACGAATAGGTGTTGTATAATGGGGAGGTGCACAGTATTTACAGAAAATTAAATTTTAAAATCTTCAAACATTATTTTCTTGAAATTTTTGTTATGTATAATTTTTTATGATGTATGTATGTAGAATGACACGCTCTTTCAAATGGTATAATCAAAATTGGGGATTGCTATTTAAAAAAATTGTTGTCATATCTCGAACAACGATGACGTCACAAATGTGGGTCCGAGTGTGAGTCGTATGTCAAAAAATGCCGTTTCAAAAACAAAATCGACGTGCCAGAGGATTTTTTCGAAAACTTCTTAATTTCAAAAATAATGAACTTATTTGTTACTTTTCGAAAGCACTGTATATCATTGCCATTATTTACTAGTTTAATGCCGCAAAACTACTATCATTTCCGACAATTACGGTGCCACTGCTGTAACTGCCTAAAGCACTGCCAACAATAACGTCTACTGCCGTTCACTACCTATTCAATACCTTCAACTACCTAATCAATGCAAACATTGCTCACAGCATTGCCTTAACTGCTGTATTCACTGCTGCTATTTTGTACACCACTGCCGATTGCGAAACACCTCTCAAATTTTGTAGTTTTTCAAAATGCAATTACAGCAGTACCTCGGATTCTAGTGATGATGAGATTTATCACTTCCTTATACATGAGTGACCGAAAAATGAAAATTACTTCAAACTATACCCCTAACGGTTACTGCTTGAACTAAACGTGTCGTTCCAACAAAGGAATTAGAAACTGATCTCAAACTAGTACATGAATTGCACTTGCGCATTAAAACGGTGCTGTAAACTATCAGTCATTGCTATGTAGGAACAAACCTATTAGTTCTTAGTTGTTCACTAATAGAGAATAGAGATCTAGTGAAATTTCTATTTAGAACTTCCAATATTTCAAAAACTGTTTTGAGTAAGTGCTATTGTTATTGTAATAGATTGTACCTACTATGGAATTGGCGAGAGGGTAACCACTCATGGAAATTTTGTCACAAATCTTGTGAATCACGCAAAATTCCCCGACATCTGGAGTTAAAGATCTGTAAAGACTGATAATACTGTCTACCTTGCGTCATTATCAACGTTATTGAACTTATTCGCGTTTCCATTTCACGAATATATCACGGTTGTTTGGAACTACTGGAAGGATGTTTGTCTTCAAAGTTTAATGTTTTTTTGTTTCATTTTATTGACTTCTCACTTCGACGTTAATTTTTGAATTAATGTCCCTATCTACTAGTTTCTCTAAAAGTTTGTAAATATTAAAACCGGACACCCTGTACCTGTGAGGCGGATCAAGTCGAGGATTAATTCGAGAGTTAACTTCGGCGCTTCGCATTTTGTGAAACAATTTAACTGTTGTGCAAAATTTGGACCAAAAAAATTTGTACTTCTAAGAGACTGTCAATTTCACATATTTTGTCAACCTGAGAGTTTCAGCCAATGTCGTAATTTTTTACAGTTTTTTTTCTTGTTGTACAGGGTGTAACTAGGATCAAAATCAAGTTTTTTGACCAAGAATGTAATCTTAGAAAGATTATTTTTTGTCTTTCTTTCTATATCTCGTGTATACAGGGTGCCTGTAAGGTTGGGAAAACTACTACCACATACTTCCAGCGCCAAAATGTTTTGATCTAAATTAAGTTACTTTAGTCCAACATTTTATAGTTTCCGAGACACAGGGTGTTGAAAATACAATTTTATTTTAGTTTTTCCTTAATAACGTCATATAGTTAATTTATAGTAAATACACCCAGCCTGGTACAGAGGAATTTTCTGTCACGAGAAATTTAAATATATCCGCGGAACATGCATTTAAATCGTCATAATTTTTTATGCCTGTACATCCAGTACAGAATGTCTGGACAAAATGTTGCCACATGTTTCTAGAGCCAAGATATGATAATCTAACCCAATTTACCTTAGTCCAAAATTTGATAGTAGTTAATTGAATAAAGTATGAAAGAAGACAATGGGTTGATGTTTATGACATAAAACCTTAAAATCATATCCAAAAAACGGTTAAGAAAAAAAATATCAAAGAATAAAAATTGTTGTTTAGAAATCTGTAAAATTGTGCAAATCACGGAAAATCACATGAAATCAAGCGAAATCTTGTAAAATTACACGAAATCAGGAAAATCGTACAAAATTAGGTGATATCTTACGAAATCAAATAAAATTATAGAGAAATAATATTAACCTCCGCTTTATAATGCATTTGATAATTGGTTCAATTGCGTTTGTATATAATTTGGCACCTCGTTTGGGATCAAGACAACGCATGGCATATGAAACTAGAAATATTTCGGTAATTTTAAGTCTCACTTGCAGTGTGTCGTGCAACTCGCGGTACTTTCTAACAAAAGAAATTACATTTCATTCAAGTGTTATTATTTTAAGTTTTATAAATTAAATATTTGTTTCAAAAAAAGGACGGGCGAATTTTGATTATCTCTTTGTTAATAGACATATTTAAGAGATTTCTTCACTTGCATTCGGTAGAAGAATGTTATTTGTTAGTTTTTGGACCAACTTTCGTAAAATGTTTCTTTCTTACATGTTTCAAATAAACTTACTTCTTACTTCATCAATCACAAAACAGAATTAAGCTCCTAATAATTTAGCAACTTATTTCATTTGGTATAATATGAGTATTTGTCACCTGTCAGAAAACTTTAACTTACAAATTTGAGTATTACTATGTTGATTTTGTATTTTTTTTATATTTTTATATAAGTACGTTTAATCTGCTGGTATTAAAATATAGTTGTAATTGTCAATGTTATATGTTTAGTGTTAGTGCAAATATGTAGAACTGTTCAAGTTTAGCTTGATTTAATTAAACTTTCATTAAAATCAAGAATGGACAAAATTGTAGGTATTCAATCTTTTATACACCTTTACATGATCTACTAAATAATATATATTAAATCAGTGTGGTAATTGAGTAAAAAAAGATAATATTAAGTGTTATCTTATTGATTTTATTTGTTGACTATATCATCTTTCCGTAAGGTTGAATATTGCAAGTAAATTTTAGCGCCAATTTTCTTATAACACTTGCAACAACGGTTGATCAGCTAGTGCAAATTCAAAATTCCATATCTAATTCCACCGTTGTTTATACCATGAAGCATTAATAAAAAACTTCTAATTATTCAGAAAAATATACTATTACCTAAGTTTTAAAAATTTGTTTCGAAGATCTGTTTAAGTACTACCACGTATTTTAAGAAAATAATTAATTAACCAAGCTTAAGATATGAAATTTTCCATCATCAAATTCAAATGGAATCTAAGGAAATCAAGTGGAATCAGTAAAATTGACGAAATCGCGCAAAATCAGCGAAATCAAGTGAAATCATATAAAATCATGAATTCATGTGAAATCTGATCTCTTGATTTTGCTGATTTCCATTAAAGTAATAGGGAATCTGAACTCAGGTGTACAAAATTCTAATAACACTTGTTATTGGAGTTTTGTACACCTGAATTGTAACTTAGTGTTACATCCCTCCTATGTCTGAAATATACAATTTTTTTAAATGAAACACACTGTATATTTTATGCAATTCAGTTGCATTATGTTTTTCTTCCTGTTTGTAGTTTAACTTATTATTTATTATCTGAAACAAAACATCCTATTTTCAGAAAAACCAATTTCTTTAAATCGGTAATCGGTAAATGGGTTCTGGGCCAACTCTAATGCCCTAAAGCTTTGGCAACTGCTAACAAACCCCTAAATGTGTCCGCAGGCATTCCGGCTATTAAAATTTGAATAAGTAAAATCCAACTCGCCAAAGTCGCCGAGCAGATTCCTAATTTTGTTAATCCTACATCGAGAACAATAATTTTCTTTAATGGTCAGCAACTGTTAGTAACGACGCGATCCAAAGTTGGTAATTGGAAAAATTAAAGCGGATATCCGGAGAAAATAATAAGGGAACCGGGTCGTTAGTACCGTCAGAAATTCGGCTGGATTTCTCTTCCAAGATTTATGAATCAATTAATTTTATTTTTAATCAAACTGATTAATAGAAACGGGTATACAAATTGCGTGAGTGAGCTGTCCTCGCATTTCAAAATATAGGGTGTTGTGTTTAAAACTTCCGAGGTTGATATCTCGAAAGCCAAGCGATATCTGTGCAGCATGAATACACGGTGGTTCTTCCTTTCATGGTTCGTTCACCATTGATATCTCGGAAACCACAAAATACACAGAGTGGCTGAAATGAAATAAGTTGCACCTTTTGATGACCATGGAAAAACTGAAAATAGCCATTTTAAAAAATGCCATCAAACGTCATTATTTCTCAGCAGAAAGAGCCGAAATTTAGTAAAGGGGATATCAATATAATGTAAAATTGAAAGAAAATTTCTACGATTACTAGTTTCAGTTATAATAACGTACATGTATATTGGACCCACGTCTCTTTTCACTTTTTTCCTTTTATTCAAAACGTAGCATAACATCGCAGGCACTTATAAAAATCATTTTATATTTTTTACGCTTTATTTATAATATTAGTGCTTAGTCATACTATCTAGATTTTCGGAGATTGAGTGTAGATTTTATGTAACGTCATTGTATAACTTATTTGCCAAGAAACTGATAATGCAAACAAAATTACAGATCAGTATTTTTTTTTCAAGGAACAAAAATAAAAGATATCGGTCACCTACATAAATATATGTTTTTGTTTCACCAGCCAACTACCAATACATGTTTAGTACGAATATTTTAATACACCTATTTTTTTAATCCGATTTCTGATTTGGCAGTGGTAATTTTAATTCTGTTCATAACCTATGTTTGTATGTAGCGGCTTATAGACAAATATTTCCTAGAGAATAATGCCAAACTAAATGTAGGTACCTGTCTACATTTTTTTATACAGAGTGAGTGAGAAAGAATGGGTCAACACTAAGCTGGATATACTAGACACCAAAATATTATATTTGAGATTTTCATTCCTTATATGAATGTCGCTGATTTAAGAAGGGTGTTGAAGGTTTATATTTTATTCTGGAATTTCTCAATAATTGCACAAATAATAAATCACACGCACGCAAAATACGCTAATGACAAGAAAATTTGACACAAGTCTACTAAGAAAAGAAATAGCAATACCAGCGCCTGAAAGGAAATCACTACAAAATACATTGAAACTTTCAAATGCAAATAACTAAACCGATATAGCTAGGTGACCTAAATAAGAGTACATTTTTTATGAACGTTCTTTTAGATTTTTAGTTTTTATTAAGCATAGCTAAACAAATAAAAGAATATCT
Source organism: Monochamus alternatus (assembly GCA_037114965.1). Lineage (NCBI taxonomy): Eukaryota > Metazoa > Arthropoda > Insecta > Coleoptera > Cerambycidae > Monochamus > Monochamus alternatus. Next base: position 53,791,708 of record CM073429.1, on the reverse strand, counting down.
TTTGATTTACCTAAATAATACAGTGAAACTAGCGTCCTCTATTAGCATCGTCACAATAAGTTTCAAATTCTCACACCAAAAACCCAACATTACCAATTTTCAGTCATGCTATTAAAACTTTCTCAATTATTGAGAAATGTCAGAATAAAATTTACACTTTGAACACCCTGTATTTCTTAAACCAACTCAAACGTAATATTGCAAAAAGGCCTGTCTTATAAAAAAATAAATAAATAAATAAATAATAACTAATTTTCAGACTTATAGCTTAGGTGCACAACATTGTTGTTTTTTTCTTCTAATACGTAATTATAATACGCATTATGAGTTCAATAATGCTAAATACAAGCCTGCAGGTGTTGCAGGCATAAGCCTCATAACCTTGAGCCGTTCTCAATGTAAGTAGAATGTTGCGCGCATGCGTTACTATTCAAATTGACTCTATTTATAGCAGAAACAGAACTTTTGACACCATACACTGCCAAGTATTTTATTTTTTTGTTATAGTACCTAGGTATAATATTTTGTTATGTTTTTGAAGATATGATATATGGATGGACCTTATTAAAATACATATTTATTTGTTTCCTGTTTAATATTTTTCTGCATTTGCCCCTCTTTGAAAAAATTTGTAACGACGCCCATGATGCCAAGTGAAACAAATAAATGAATCTGTCCGTTTACATACCATAAGTGAGTAAGTGAGTTTTGCTTATATTTAATCATTTTTTAATTATTTTTTTTTATTTTGCTTCAAAACTGTCAAATTCAAAAGTATTTGAATTATTTTTGAAGGCTGTACTGCACGAGCCGTAGGCGAGGTACGTAAATATATTTTAGCAAACGTTGTACTCATAGGTGCCCATTTAATGGAGGAAGAAGCCCCCCACCTGCAAATCTGCAAGGGGGAAAGAACCCTCTTAGCATTTTTTACTAAAGTTGTATAAGAAGTCACCTTAGCTTAAAAAAATTTAAATGCATTGTTGAGAAGTCGCAACAAGCGGTTACAAGGTTACTGTAATGCGAAATAGTCCGTTTATTTTGTGTTGTTACATACTTCATATTTTTATGAGTAAGAATTTATACAATAAATAGATATTTAGCTTTGGATTGCCGAGCAATTCAATGGTAACACAACAGCCAAATTTTTCTCGAGAACTGCACAAGATTAGTTCTATATTTAAAAAATGGGGCAAAACTGACTGAGATGGCTTAGATCCATAGATAAAGCTTACATCTGTCAACAATGTCAACTACCATGCCGTCGTCTTTTTACAGCGTTTCTAAATGCAGAAACGACAAAAATTAACATTCTTATTAGTAATAATACCTGATAGATAGGTAACAGTTAATCCAGTTAGCTCCTGTATTTTGCATTCGTTTTTCATTATCTGGTTACAAACTGGATACATTTTCACTCAATACAACCACTCACTACCGATAAAACACACTTCCCGTAGGTGCAGTTAGATAAAATGCCTTTTAAGAAAATCGAATGAAAGGAATGGGTAGGTACTAATAGATAATAGAAAACTGTTAATGTGAAGGTGAACTATACCTATTGTGGAAAATATCTGTGCGCGACACATATTTTTTTATTTAATAACTATAAAACGTTTAAAATTATAATAAGGCACTGAAAACTAAATAAGAACACAAAACTACAACATAAGCACGTAACACGTAATTGAATTATGACATAACATCGAATTTCACTGTTGCTTGCTGGTTGCCTACTCTGACTCTGTAAACTTGCGACGGACGGGTCGCATAGACGGCGTCAAATAAGGATTTAATATCGAAAAAAATTATTTCTCTCTTTATAAATAAGTTCGGAATTCTTAATTTTTTCTACCCCAAAAAATTGCAAATGTTGAAATGGAATATTCTGCGCTAGTTAATAATGTATTATATGTAATAAGAGATGTAGGTAAATCAAATGATTTTGTTTTAAGTTAACTTGATTTTGTTATTGACGTGCATGTTGTATTGTCTTACGTTTAATTTTTAATTAAAGACAAAAAAAAATATTTTAAAAACATGTGACATTGACAATTGGCTGATCAGCTGATCTAACTAGTAGTTAACCCTTTGTTATCCGGCATGTAACTATGACATCACATTCTAACTTACTACTCTCATGTAGCTACTTCAAGGAAATAGCCCTATAATATACAAAATCCAAACTGTCAAAACACCTTACTTTCAAGTTTGACGACATTTCTCGTTCACTTGATAAATTTAAAAAAGCAAATTAAACTTCAGCATCATTCGCAAAAAAATGTAAATATTGCCGTAACTGGTACAGTGAGTAGTAGCATTCGGCTTTCACATAGAAGGTTCAGGTTCAATTGCTAACACCGCAGAATTTTTGTTTTGTTAGTTCACGATTCTTTGAAATGAATAATAGATATTATTATTTAGGAAACACGTTTTATAAACTTCATTCATCCATGCTATCTCGATGTCTACAGTTTTTTTTATAATTCTACTGGAATTTATTTTCCTTTCACTTTTTGAAGATCGCATACTTTTCAGCACGGCCCAGAAACTTTTTTTGCACGTCTCCATGTGGCAGACGTTTTTAAGTAGTAGTTGAATGAGTTGAGGAAGAAGCCAGGAAAATGAAAAAGTTTTGTATTCACCCTATCAATAAAAAGAGAAAACTGTATGGTGAATTTCATCATTTATTTCCAATCAGCGTTTTTTCCAGTACTGTCACAAAATTTTTTTTGAGCTCTTGGATCGTCCTCGCCTATAGGACCAAAACCAATACAAAAACACAAAATTTCACAGAGCAGTGTCATTCGAGGTAAATAAATAGGGTTTGTTGATAAGCGATGGTGTTCGATAGTTCACACTTAACTGGTCGACTATTTCTAACAGTTTGAAACCAATCGTTGACTTCTGTGGAAACAGACTTTACGTCGGACTAGTGCTGCCAGACGTAGAAATTGCAGGTCATCTACACGACCTATAGTGACGGTCGTTGCGGGTGACGGTACGTGCTGGTTGCTGGTCTAGTGTGCGCTGCTCCATTAAATAACCTGGATACCTTCATAAGCAGGCTTTCACTGTTGGAGAATTTTAAAATGTTTGTTGTCGATGAGGGAAAATAAATCACATTAAAATGTCTGATTTATTCTCGGCATAAAAATTTAATCTTAGTGATATCTGAATAATCAATGAGATTATTATTAGCCTGGAGCCCAAACGTGATTTTCAGTGTCCCAATTTGAGCGTGTAGACGAGTCCATGAGTGCTCAAGTGTTTCGAACGCATTATCAAAAGCGTTCTCAGGAAAATGTGCGTCAAGCTCATTGTGCACCACGCTTTCCCCTAGAGCATCTACCGTGTTTCAAGTTCAAAAACACCGCGCCTTCGCAACATCTTTTTCTATTTTCTAGCGACTTTTTGGCATACAACAACAATATAACCTATAAGTTTCTTGTTTCTGTTTTTCAATCTGAACTTTTTGAAAAATTGTATGTACTAGTAGATAACAATTTTAAGAATGTGCTTCGTAATCTCCAACCGCCAAATTTGACTGGAATTTATAGTGTTCCGGTGGCGTGTAGATCTCATATAAAGAATCTTAATCGCATCACTATTGGTAATCTTTTAAGATAGCATTGACACTGAGACTGATATCTATTGATCTTTCCATTAAGCCATAGTTTCTTTCACACGATATACAATGACCTGTTACTGAAATCAGTTTGGGAACTAACAATATGCAGAAGATTGGAACATACAGGGTATCCCAACGAAAATTTGACCCCCCCTATAATTGGAAAACCGAATAATATTTCAAAATTCGCCGAGACCCGTCGATTTTTGTTCTTGGGGTGAGCTTTTTTGACAGTCAAGCCAACTCGATATGTGCATCCCCCTAATGCCTAGCAACCCCAACTTAAAAATGTCAAATGCAACTACCCCACTTGTGGCACATCATTTTAAAGCTCTTTTCATTGCGAATACAGTGACGTACCGTTTTTAGAAATCGGTTGAGATTTGACAGAATTATTGGTTACAAACGAAAAGATGACAAACCAACTTACGCGTAGTAATTTCTACACAAATGCCCACCACTAATAAGTTTTTCATCTACTACACATGACCGCATTACCTAATTGTTATTGATGTGTCTATCAGTTTACAAAAAAGTCAGAAATGAAATAAAAACACTGAAGCAAATAAATGGCATTAGGGGGATGAACATATCGAGTTGGCTTGACTGTCAAAAAAGCCCCCCCCCATGAACAAAAATCGACGGGTCTCGGCGAATTTTCGTTGGAATACCCTGTATATTGTAGAGATTTTCAGACACATTGTAGTTTTAAGTACGCGTAAGTAGTTCTAGAGTCACAATAGAGCCTTTGATATATCGTTATGACGTGAGATATGTAGGGGATTCAACAATGTATTTCGACACATTCAGAAACGAAATGGAGTGCATTACGAAGAGACGTACTTACTTCGCACTAGGAGTTTTACGAGCCATGCAAATGGGCCCGTGACATCGATTTCAGGTGATACTGCGATATTATGTGCAATGCAACAATACATTGTCGCAGACAGACCTGCCCTATCCGCTCGCATTCATTCTCGATGCGAAATACCAGAGTTACGAGGTGGATATTTACTACCGCGTTATTTAGATTTTACGTGGAATTTAATACCCATCCGGTGGGACAGTGGCGTTATTTTGGGGCAGGCAGGTAGGTAGCAGGCGTGAATTGTAACATACCACGAGAAAAAATAAGTTGCAAAGGTGTATTAAGTTGGGCACAACTTGGATTTTGAGCTTATACAGGGTGATTCATTAAGAATGGGCAATCTCTGAACTGGAGATACTGCACACCAAAATATGTCGATTGAGCCAAATATGCGTTATCCGAATGTTGCTGGTTTAAAAAATACAGGGTGTTCAATGCTAGAATTTTATTTTGAAATATCTCAATAACTTTGAAACCTGTCGGAGTATTAAAAAAAAAAATTGCCACAATTATGTTTTTTGGCACGGCAAATAAGCATTTTTAACTAATTTTGACGTCATTAGTAGAGGGCACAGCATGTTTATTTTAAATGACTGAACTTTTTTGCTGTTTAGTGTATCCATCTGTCTATTGAAACAGTCGATTCTACTACCTGTTGTATACCTTGTCGATGTCGTTAGAAGTAACAGTTTTCAAAATAATCCTATTTGAAATATTCAGTGCACCAATTAACTGTTATCGTTTCAGGTAAAATGCCTTTTCTACTGAAAATGTTACTTGTTGTTCAGAACTGTAAATTATGGGGACGTGTAAAATTTCAAGAGGATCGGCGTGCTTTGATAAAATCTTTGTGCTATGTTGAAAAATGGTTTCAAAATAAAACCTCGCTTTTAAAGTCAGGATATTATGGCGGCCATGGTACCGGTCCTCCCCGTCCAATCTTTTGGTATAATTATTATTATAATTACACCTAGTGTATGATACGCCACACTACTGCAATACGCCGTGGACGTCCTGGACTTCCATCGCTTTCACGATACGGTTTCAAATTTCCCTCGCGTTGCGTTGCTACACTTGCACTCACTGCGCACCGCGGTAAAGATAGCTGCATTTGGCATATGTTTACGCGAAAATCGTTCTGCTGCAATGGTTGAAAATACGACAACTTCAGAAATTTTTTTCTCGGAAACTATAAGGATTTTACAACATTTTTTTTACGATATTGACATTTTTCATGACGCATCTTTTCCCAATATAGTATATTATCGCTCGCCTTCCGTAACCGACTTTAGAGAGTCAGTAGAAAGTAGATCCACTTACTAAAATATCATTTTATTAAATTATACATTTTTCTCTTGGAGCTTTCGTTTGGAAATATCGGACATAAAAAAATATTCAACCAATTTTAGTATACTACAATTATAAGTTATACTACAAGACATTATAAATTACATTTTCTATAATTGTGCTAGTGGTAAGTTCTATCATTTTTTAATAGTAAAATCTGTAAAATGCCGCTGGGTTCTGGAATACTTTTGGTCGACGATACTATGTTTTACTGCTAATAAATTCTTCGGTACACGATATATGAAAAATTCTTTCCTGATATCTCGCACTTTATAAATTTACGTTATGAGGCTCGTCTGCAGAATTAAACGCCCGTTTTCAGTGCGGTCTGATATCTTTTACGGCGGTTTTTACTTCAATTTTTATTCGTACTCGTACGCGCGACTGAGCATGCTACATCAAAAGTTTTACTCCCAGTAACGATGTTTACAAAATGTTAAATTGTAGAAGGCAGTTTTCCATTTTCAACTTTATTTAAATAGGTTATTAGATTGAAATCAACGGTTTACATTTTTTTGAGGAGGAGGGTTTGTTATCAAATATTAATCTGGAAAACTTGGAAAGATAAAATGGAATATATATTTTTTCATTTGAATAAATTTGCTGAATAAACTTATTAAATAATTCACATAAATCATATTAAATGTAGTGCAAACGGCCGTAAGGGATCCATCCAATGCGACATGAATTCCATGAATTTAAAGGGTTTTTAGAGAATGGTTCGTTATTTTTAAACACTCTGTATTTGCTCCGTTAGTTAGTGTCATAATAGATCCTTGATAGAAGTTTTATCAAAAAAAATTTTTAATTTCCTTAATTTTTAGTTTTTTTTAACGATAACATTTTTTCAACACTTTGTATACGAAACAGTCTTTCGCACGTTCGACAACCGTTCCGAAGCAAAAAAACAGAAAATTTCCTCGAATTTGGAATTTTATTTTTTTTTTGTCAATTTTTATTTTAACACTGTCTATCAAGTCTTTTTGAATCACTCTATAAATTGAAGCGACACGGCAATGAAATGACTACCGCCATATTGTCTAGCTCATTTTTACCACGTTTTCACTCGTATTTAAACAAAGGTCAATGTAACAACAACCTCAAACCCCAGCGCTCGAGTACGGGAAACTTTCTAGAGACTTCAAATTTACAGATTTTGGTCTTTACCGGCCTTCAGTCGGCCCATTTTTCCAAATTTCCTACGTTTTATTCCGAGATGTCACCGCCGGAGCATGCGTATGACGTTTCGGTGATTTTGGTCGGCGTTGCGCCTCGTAGTTAACTGAAACTTAAGCAATTTTCGTTATAAAATCGAATTTTAAACCTAGACCTAAGGTATGCTGAATATTTTAGAAGGTTCAAATTTAAAGTTTATATATAATATTTTATAGAAATAGATGTAGGGATACATACAAATTTCGAATTTCCATTGCTTGTCACTCTCACATCGCATCTGTCATCTCGTCTGACGTTTCTCGATTTTCCTTCAAGGATAGCTTTCTTGTCTTGCGTCTCGCTCCTACACCGACAATCGTAGATTAGGCGCGAGGATTCTCCAGAAAGACGGAAATTTATCTACGAAAACGCGAAAATATCGGCATCAAAATACGCCGTAGGCAATCTAGAAAGACGACGAAAGGCGTAGCGTAGCCGCTCGGCGCTGCACGGCTCACAAAAAAAGCCTTTGTGGCAGTAAAATGGGTAATTTTCGAGTGAAGTGTGCGAGCGAGAGTTACCTACAGCTTTTGATATACAGGTTGTATCACATAAGAGGGCCACTCCCATGTATCTCGCTTAATATGCGAGATACGTCAAAAATCTTTGATTGTTTTTTTGTTGCATTTTTGGAGGCCTTTATGCTCGTAAAAGCAAATTTGAGATCCATGGCCAACTTTATGAGTAATAACAAAAAAACTTATAAAGTTCCAAAACTTAAGGCTGTCTAACTTTTTTATTTTAAGAGATAGAGAAAACTTATTGGTAATAAATTTTTATTGCAAAATTGATACCTTCCACCTAATATAAACAGATTTTTGAAATATCGTATGTGGTTCGCTGCTCCCTCTAGGCAGATAAAAAATTTTTTTATTGAAGCTGGCTGTGGCCACAAAACATTGCCTGTTTTTTCGTCTTTCATGCAATATACTACATGTTGCCCTTATCTTTTGTATTTATTACATTTTTTTCAATTTTAGTTAAAAAAAATGTACCTAAATATTTTCGTGTTGCTCAAGATAATGTAGAACCTGTTTTAAAGACGTCAACTGCAAAAAAATAATAAACAGAATGTACTTTTATATGCAAAATACAGATTTTCTTATAATATTATTTTATTGCTTTTCACATTAGAAGCAATTGGGTCTTTAAAATTATTTTGACACAGACAATGTAATAAAATAATATTATAAGAAAATATGTATTTTGCATAAAAAAGTACATTCTGTTTATTATTTTTTTGCAATTGGCGTCTTTAAAACAGGTTTTACATTATCTTGAGCAACACGAAAATATTTAGGTTCATTTTTTTTTAACTAAAATTGAAAAAAATTTAATAAATATGAAAGATAAGGGCAACATGTAGTATATTTCATGAAACACGAAAAAACAGACAATTTTTTGTGGCCATAGCCTGCTTCAATAAAAATTTTTTATATCCGCCTAGAGGGCGCAGCGAACCCCATACGATATTTCAAAAATCTGTTGATATCAGATGGAAGGTATCAATTTTGCAATAAAAATTTATTACCAGTAAGTTTTCTCTATCTCTTAAAATAAAAAAGTTAGACAGCCTTAAAGTTTGGGCACTTAACAGGTTTTTTTGTTATTACTCATAAAGTTGGCCATGGATCTCAAATTTGTTTTTACGAACATAAAGGCCTCCAAAAATGCAACAAAAAACAATTAAAGATTTTTGACGTATCTCGCATATTAAGCGAGATACATGGGAGTGGCCCTCTTATGTGATACAGCTTGTATAAGGATTGGTCTTCTTTGACTAGGTGTTCAAGTAAATTCAAACACTACAAGGTGTTCATTGAGGGCGAGTCACTCTGAAAATTATACAAAACTTTTCCATTAATCGAACTTAAAAAGAATGATAATATCCCGCGTAAAATTGAATTTAAAACACTATTTTACTCCTGTTAAATTAAAAAAAAACTAAGGTTTTCAAGAAAAAATGCATTAATTAAAACAAGATTTTAATAGTGTTTATTAGAAGAAATCAGGAGTAGGCTTTGTCTTTAAAATTTGATAGTTCTAAAACTATTTTATTTCTGCTACTGTTTGTTGTCGAAAATTTACATCCAGCGAACAAGTTGACATGCTACTTGTGCTAGGTTTCTGTGAAGGAAACTTTTGAGGCAATGTGGAAGAATATCATAGGAGATTTCCTAATCGAGTGATTCATCATAGAGAAACATTGTCTAATGTTGAAAGAAGGGCTCGAGATACAGGAAAGTTTTTCAATAATATTCGAGAATGTCCTAGTATAATAAGGGTACAAGATGAAGAAAATATTTTGCAAACAGTTGATGTTCACAACTTTCCGATGTAAATCCCTATGCAATAGCTCCTACACATTTTCAACGCGAGTGTAAGATAAATTTTTTTTGCCGGTATTATTGATCGCTATTTGATTGGAGTAGTTATTTTGCCAAATCGATTAAATGGCGAATGTTATTTGGAATTTTTGCAAAATACCATCCTTGATTGAATAGAAGATTTACCGTTGCAACTTAGATTATTATAGAGTTTTGGTTTATGCACATGTTACTGTTAGAGATTTTTTGAATTTTAATTTTCTAAATAAATGGTTAGAACGAGAAAATAATTGTTCTCAGAGTTGACCAACATTCACTCTTTTTAGATTCGATCAATGAAATAAAAAAGTTTGGTATAATTTTAGAGGTAACTGACTCTCAGTGCACACCTTGTAGTGTTTCAATTTACTTGAACTCATAGTCAAAGAAGACCAAGAATAAACCTAAATCATGTATCAAATTTTGTTATTCCAAGTTAAATTAATTCAAAGATATTAATTTTTAATTACGATCACAATTGTATTGGAGGAAATATATACTCGATATTTTCCCATGCACACACCCATGGTAGCGCTGCAGATGGTACAAGTGGATCCGTCAATTCGTCATAACCAATAGAAATCGAGCATTCTGATGTGGTGCATGCGCAGTATTTGCTGTAGCAGAAGCTGTATAATCGGGCATGCATTCCCAGATATGCGAAACATACAGTATGCGCCAAAAGTATGGAATAAATTCAATAAAAACGAAATAATTATTTTTTGGGAAAAATCCTTGAACAGGTCGATTTTTAATTTAAAAAATACATATTTTAGCGTAAAATGCGATTTTCAAATGTCATTTGTTTTCGAGTAATGACGTCATCGATTTTTTTTTAAATGGCAACACTATATTGAATGTTAGAAAACGTAAATCAATTAAAATAGAGCAGAAACGTTATCAAGTTTAGTTTTTCGAATTCCATAGTTCTTTTATGGATCACGTAGGTGCAAATCTTTGCAAAGTGTCATTGTCACACCGACTTTCTAATAAGTATTGTAAGCGACATAGAAATTTTTATTCAATTTAAAGTATTATGGCACATTTAACTGTTACTCAAAGAATTGAAATTTTAATTCTTATCGGATGCGGGAATATGACTAGAACTCAGCAGGAAGTTTGCGATTTATTTAATGAAAAATATCCAGATCGCCCTATCAGCCAATCAACAATCAGTAAGGTAGAGTCTAAATTTAGAGAAACTGGCAATGTTGTAAATATTCCAAAACCTGGACGTCCAAGCATTAATGAAAATCAGAAACAAAACATTTTGATAAGTATGGTGGATAATCCTCATAATTCTTCACGATTGGTTGCATTAAACAATGACACTAGTCAGAGCACAGTGCTACGTATCTTGAGGAAGGAAAAATATCATTCCTACAAAATTCAACTTGTGCAGGAACTCAATGAAGATGATCCCGATCGCCGCTTACACTTTTGCAAAATTCTAATGGATCTATGTCAAGGAAATATAAATTTACACCGGCAAATACTTTTTTCAGATGAGGCCACATTTTGTCTGAATGGTACAGTAAACCGTCAAACTTGCAGATATTGGAGTCGGGAAAATCCTCATTGGATGGCAGAGGCACATACCCAACACCCTCAGAAATTAAGTGTGTGGGCTGGAATAGTTGACGACAGAATAGTAGGGCCTTTCTTCTTTGAAGGAACCCTTACAGGACAAAGATATTTAGAGTTTCTAGAAAATGACCTTGTTCCAGCCCTTGCAGTAATTTTTCCTAACGATAATGACCCTGACATTCCTGACGATACCATATGGTTTCAGCAAGACGGTGCACCTCCGCACTATGCGCGCCCTGTACGAGATTTTTTGGACAACTGTTTTCCTGGGAGGTGGATCGGCAGACGCGGACCGATAGAATTGCCTGCAAGATCGCCAGATCTTACATCTCTTGACTATTTTTTATGGGGATACTTGAAGTCAAAAGTGTACATTAATAAACCACGTAATTTAGAAGAACTTCAAAATCGCATTCGGGACGAAATACGCAGAGTTACCCCAGAAATCATTCATAATGTGCAAGAAGAATTTCTTCAGAGACTTGCGCATTGTCAGGAAGTTGGTGGATGGCAATTCGAACATTTAATTTAAGTATAAAATTTAATCAATTGTATTTTATTTTACATACCTCAGAATTGTTACTTTTTTATGGATAAAATTTACGTTTTCTGACATTCAATCGTCATTTACTCGAAAACTTTGTAAGAGGGCAAAATTTTAGTACTGTCTGATAGAGAATTAAACGATCTTTCAGAATCAAGGAAAAAAATATGGTGTTGCCATTAAAAAAAATCGATGACGTCATTACTCGAAAACAAATGACATTTGAAAATCGCATTTTACTCTAAAATATGTATTGTTTAAATTAAAAATCGACCTGTTCGAGGATTTTTCCCAAAAAATAATTGTTTCGTTTTTATTGAATTTATTCCATACTGGCGCATACTGTATAATTCAATACATAGAAAAATGTACGGACAGCATGTAGTTCTCTTTGTGTTAACTGCTGTAAATTATGAGCGAGTATATAACATGAATCATTCTCTACTAATTTGAAACCCGACTATATAGAATCTCAATCTATATAGAAATCATAAAGTAGGATCTGTTTAAAAAATTTAAATTTATTTTCATTAATTACAATGTTACCAATCCATACCCTTCATCCACTCCTATACTTGAAGACGTCAAGGAAGTGAATTATTACAGTAGGCGGAAAATGGAAAATCCTTATCTCATCCTACATATATGAACTAAATAATGAAAAGCTAATATCGATTTTGTGTCTAGAATAAATACATTAGCAATACATGTACCGTAGAGATTTATTCACCGGCTCTTATATACCTATCTTAATCGAAATAATTTAGGAACTAAACCTTATATCATTCCATTCCATTCCAAGTATATAGTAATGGAGTATTTTTTTAAATTGATTTTTGAGGGCATTAAACAGTTATTTCATGATCACCTTATAGGACTTGGTTTTAAAGAAAGAAAATAATAGAAAAATAAAACAGTTTTAGAGATACCGAATGCTAAAAATAAAGGTAAAAATTTACTGAATAGGTATATCAATCAAGTGGAAAAGTATTGTGAGGTTCCGTTACTAAGAACTTACTCTACTCCACTAAGTATCTATTTTAGAAATTCAGTTCATTTGACTTCTAAGTTCATTTAAGAGAAAATGATCTCTAGCATTTCTTAAGAAACCTATGTTATAAACTTATTTTCATGTTTTCATGTTAATGAGTTTGCAAAAAAATTCAGGGGATAATTCTGGACCAAAAATAAATGCTACCTCTTTCTATAACATTTTTTTGCAAAACTGATTATTAACGGAGTTAAAGTTAAAATTTTATTTTTGCTATTTGTAAATAACTTCTTAAGACATCCAAATATTTACATAAAATTTGTAAATCGGGAGTTTTTGCGGACGAGAAATTCAAATATGTTTCTAATTTTGACGTCACTAGTAGAGGGCGCCACTTATGGGACATCATGTGTCAGAAAAAATGTAAATAGAAAGAGGAAGCATTTATTTTCGGTCTAGAATTATCCCCTGAATTTTTTTCCATCATTTCCGGACAGGTGTGAGTTTCCACACGACGCATTTTCTTAACAATTCGAATAAATATTTTATTAAAAAATATCGAGTACCTAACCACAACAAATAAAAATTCCGATTAACCGCTACACTGCACACCGAAGCTTATTGTGTGTAGTGGCGGAACTAGTAAGTATATCAAAACGTTAGTAACATTGCCATAATTCCTCTTTATTGTGTTGGCATGGAATGACAAATAAATAAATCATATATTACCTTGGTGCAAGGAAGTGTTAGTACACTGATAAAAATGACGCATTGTTCTTATCATGCATTAAAGTAAAATATACCACATTCATACCTATTGTATAATCTCCATGTGACTACCGTAGATTTATATTTTTCATGTAAAATTACATGATTTTCTTCTAAAAACATAAGAACGTTGTAAAACTATATTTTATGTTTAAAAACACGGTTTTACTATGAAAGAATGCATATTTATTAGTAATTTTCTATTACAATTGTAACATTACATTCTGGTGTGTTATTTCACACTATTGATCAAGGCAATAAATAACAATCAATCCATATAATATCCCTAATAACTTTTATCACTGTATATTTAAATTATAATTAAATATGTTACCATATGATATTTAAGCCAGAATTAATTAATTATAGATCTGCAAATTGCTGTATGAATGAAAATATGGCCGAAACTCGATCTCAGTATGAAACTATTCAGTCTCCCAGAATAATACGAGGGTCAGTGAAAATTTTTGGATGTGACGCCACTGGTGTTGCTATTGCAATAAAAACTCTCATCTGATAATGTGCGTTATATTAGTTGTTCACCCTTAAAGTTTTATCGCGGAATTTCAATGCAACGTCGGCTCAGAGCAGTATGAACAAGTTTTGTTTAACAGTTCTTGTGTGCAAAGATGGAGCTGAATAGAGAACACTATAGTGCCATAAGTTTTTTCGACTTTAAAAGTGGTTTAAACCAAGCATAGTGTTTTGAACGGTTGAGATCTGGATTCGATGATGCATATCCATCGCGTTCTAGTGTTTTTGGTTGGTATGCAGAATTTAAACGAGACAGATCATCTTTAAAAGATGATAGGCAAAGCGGCCGACCAAGGACAACGGTTACGCGCAAAAATGTTGAAGCTGACAACGTCTGCTAGAGGAAGACGCGTATTACGTATGCTCGTATCGAGCAGAGGGTACATATTGGTTCGGCAACAGTTAATAAAATATTGCGTGAAAATTTAGGTGGTCGTAAGGTTGCTTCTCGATGGGTCCCCAAGCTTCTCTCTGAAGAACAAAAACAAGCTCGCATTGATTGGTGCAGACAAATGATGGATACGTATGCAAATGTGGTTCATCAAAACGCAATTTTGACATTATAACGGGTGATGAATCGTGGATTTATCAGTTTGATCCTGAACTAAAAACGCAATTTGTTTGGGTATTCCCACATGAGAATGCCCCAACAAAAATTAAGCGAGCACGCAGTGTTGGAAAGGAAATGGTTGCTTCTTTTTTTTGCTAGTGGCCATATTGCTACAATTCCTTTAGAGGACCAACGCACAGTGGCTGTAAACGCCACTGTGCCAGCCTGTACACCCCTTAGGGTTGGGCCGTTTGGGGTGATTTTTTTTAAATGTTTGTCATAAAATTCCCTATCGATCCCTCTTTCTCAATTTTCGCTTTGGGTCTTGATTTTCGCTGAATTTGACTCCAAAAATGGGTTTGCATGGAAAAAACTAGATTTTTCGCACAAAAATTACCCTACGGAACACGAGATTGAGATTTTGCCGGACTTTTTTATAGGGGAATGCTCGTCCAGAATTTTTGGACACATTTTTGGACATTCACCAAAATGGCCACATACAGATTTTCCGAATTTTCTCGTAATTCTGAAGAAGGTCAGAAAGGTTCCATAAATGATTTTGAACACTTTTTGGGAATTCAATTTTTTGACGAAAGTGGCCATTTTGGATACAATAGTTCTTTGTTAATGAGAAATGATTGATTTTTCCTGGAACTGTTTGGATGGAAATGTGAAAATTTCTCCCCGAAATTTAAGTGGACAGTCTTGTAGGGCTTTCCAAGACGAGCATTCTCCGGCAAAACCTCAATCTCGTGTTCCGTAGGGTCATTTTTGTGCGAAATATCTAGTTTTTCCATGCAAACCCATTTTTGTTGTCAAATTTCCCGAAAATGATGACCCAAAGTGAAAATTTAGAAAGAGGAATCGTGCCTATCGATTTTATGACGATTTTATGATGATTTAAAAAAAAATCAACTCAAACGGCCCAGCCCTAAGGGGTGTACAGTAATTTGGGTGGCACAGTGGCGTTTTGCGCTGTCAATAGTGAATGGTATGTCACTAAATGTTTATACTCGCATCAAGAATTCAGACGTCTTACGTCATGGTTGACATTAGGCAATTGTCTTTATTGTCAACGTAATTTTCGATATTTGGTCGCGTTAAAATCAACAATTTTTTGCAATTTCGTGCAATATATAATGCAAACATTTAGTGTAGTATATAGTTTTATTACTCTCAGTTGCAGTTTCTTAAATATTTTGATAGAAATATAATGAATTATTCAATTGTTCGTATGACGTAAGTCGTCTGAATTCTTGACGCGAGTATACCTGCTTAGTTTGAAAAAATCCCGGAACGTCGACCTAGAGCAGGCTTGCGCGGAATTTGTTTGCATCACGACAATGCAATTGTCCACTCTGCAGCGCACCTTATAGTCCCGACTTGGCTCTCTGCGACTTCTTCCTCTTCCCATAGACCAAGAAAAAAATTCGTGGACGCGCATTTTCAACACCAGAAGATGCGGTAAATGAATTTGTAGCCGAGCTGGAGACTATACCGAAAGAAGTGTACCGTCTTTTCTAAATGGTTTCATCTATTGAACAAATGTATTAAAGATGAAGGGAAGTACTTTGCAGAACTATAATATATTTTTTCTCCCATATGTGTTCGTTTCATTTTATCCAAAAATTTTCAGAGTAACCCTCGTCACTAGAATGGCAGTCTCTGATTGCTTCAAAGTGTAAACAATTGCGTCTCTCTTTACTAATAATATTTATGATCTAAACAGTGGAATAGACTTCATACGCTTCGATTTATCTTGTTGTCAGCTCTTTCTGTTGAGAAGCAATGACACTAGATGGCATTTTCTAAAATCGCTATATTCAGTTTATTCAAAATATTTCAGCAGCTGCAGCAGCTGCATCTTGGGTTTGTTTAGCTTGTCTTGTCTTTAATAGCCATGAAAAGGAGCAACTTTTTTTCTAATGTGAGCCACTCTGTATATTTTACAGTTTCCTGGATGTCAATGGTGAGCCATGAAAAATGCTCCACCCTGCATAATATTCAAAATTTCCTTTGCATCTGCGTTATCGAAATGAAATTTTGGTATCAGTTTTTGTTTTGAAATCGATTAAATTAAATGATAAACAAATATTATATTATTACTTATTAGCAGACTCAATATTGCTTGAAAATTAAAAAAATTTTAGGGATCATACCAAAAATTTTAATCATTTTAATTGTGCATTAATTTTAAACAAAATTTTATTAAAATATATTTTTAATAATGCTGTAGATATACATGTACATGGTGTTTCCTAAGTATAGATGGAAAATTCAGGAGCGTAGTTATAAGCTAGAAAGATCCAAATTTTGGTTTAAATATTTGTCATCGTTTTAAAAGTTTTGAATTCATTACATACATATGAATAATTGTGTAACCTCTACGTTGACGTAACCAATATACTTCAAATAATTCTCAACTGTCAAATCTTTATTTTAACGTTTCTGACTTCGCGTTGGATTTCTGAACATATTTATATGGTTCTCGAATATGGTATGGAGTATTCTAGAAAACGTCAAATTAAGGTATCACAAAAATTATAAATGGCAACACAAACAGGAAAATAATTAAAAAGTAAGTAAAGGGTAGGTGCAACTTGTTCACACTATTCATGGAAATATTATATACACATTTTTATTTTTTTATTTTGTTTTGCTTTATCTAAGTGAATACAGCTTAAATTTATTCTTTTCTCGATATATTTTTTGCTTCCGTTTAATTCTAGAGCGTTCAGGCTGACGCAATCTCTCAGAATTCAGAATTTAAGCTTTTCTAAGGGAATTGAGTATTTACCTTTAATACCCGCCAGTCTCAACGTCAGGGTAGATATTCAAAGCCTAGCCCTAGAGTATGTCAACGTGTGTACTTAACATACTTAATGATAACAGGGTGTATATGGCGTGGAGGTATTGTAAACCGAAGACAATGGCCCCCTTTCAAGCGATCTGCTGCCTCCCGATGGCTAAATTGTGTACTCTCATAATAGTCACAATGCATTCCCTGCTTGTCTTCCGGTGTGGGAGCTTTAAGCCCGAGGCCCTCTCCTCCGATTGTAATTGTTACCGCGGCTTGCATTAGTGCTAAAATACATTCGCCATAACGAAGTGTTTGTGTTTCATTCCTGACATTGATTGATTCTGGCGTCCGGTAACTTGATATCATTATTGTGTTTCTATCGCGGGAATTTGAGGAAGGGGGGTTTTTGAATTTTTTTTGGGTTACTGTGCCGTTTTTACGTCAGTTTTCAGTATTTATTAATATTTACATACGACCACTACTGTAAATAAACACACCGTCTGCGATCAATGTACGATTCCTATTACATACGGTAAAAAAATCGCACAGCTTGGTCAAAAATTCGTACAGTTTTCCTAGCAGCCGCCTAAGCAACGGTTAATACAAACAAACTTATTCAAAAACTGTAATATTATAAAGTGAAATTAGTTTGATTACATAAAAAATGTTGAGTGACAGTGAAACAGAAAATTTAACTCCACCCAATATTAGAGAAATTGCAGAAGCTGCTAAAAACATAGATTATATTTGTAATAAGTGCAATAAACTATTGGGTTTCTTAATAAGAACGTGTAATAGTTATTTATGCAACAAGTACAAATAGTAAGTAATTTCCCGTCGCGTGCAATAAACACTTTTTGTACGAGTTGCATACAATATTTTTTCTACGTTCATGCAAAAACCAAAAAATGTTTTATTTAGATGACACTAAGTCTAGGAAAATAGACGTCGATTTGATCGTTTATGTTTGTCATGGTGACAAAACGCGGTAGTAGAATGGCAGATGAATGCAATAAACATTTTATTGCACTAGTGCAATAAAGAACCACTTTTTTATAGTTCAATAAAGTTTTGTTTTTTGCATGAACGTAGAAAAATATTTTAGACAGGAGAAATCAATCAAGTCGTTGTTTTATGCATATATTCACAGTAGACTGAATTTTGCTAGCGTCATCTGGAATCTGACATACAACATATATACAGGGTGGGCCAATGGAAACTTTCCACCCCGATTTTTTTGGTTTAAAATAAAAATCTGGGAAAACGCTTGGACACGTCGACTTTTGATTTGAGGGGAAACTATTTTTCAGTTTTTTTCATCCCCGTAGCTTTAACCCCATATATGGAGAGAGAACAACCCCCCAAATTTGAATAGGGCATAGGGGTCGTGCCATACCTCTTTTTAAAGATCTCATCGAGTTCTTTATTACCCTACAATTTCGCCTCATTATTTTTATCCGTTAACTTTATCTAACAAGCTGCTGTGCACAAAATGTTCACCCCGGTTTGTTTAGGAGTTTCGTTAGAAATAATCTCACCGGCAGTAATTATCGTTGCCATGGTATATCCGAATATTGACATAAAAACAACCAACAAAACATCCGTTTTTTTTTACTTTTGTAGAAAAACTTTTTACAAACTTTGTTTACTACCATTGTCGTACGATCATTTTAAGTTTCAAGATTATTATCGTTAGTTTGTCAGATTGTAACTAGATTTAATTATGGTGATTACTTCTAAAACAATGATTGTGCAAGACAAACATCACGACAATTTAATGAAAGACATCAGGATAAAAATGTCTCGCATACTTACGTTATATAGGACGTACATTTTTCAAGAAAAATGAATATAAAGTTTTTTGGTTATATAAAAGTAAAGAAATAAATTTAAACATATTAACATACAAAATATCATGTTACTATAGGTTTAGTATAATTCGACAAATATTAATGTCATAAGTGCGTGGTACGCTTGTTGAGACATTATTTGATTAGTAAATATAAAATAAAATGTATAATGATGTAACTGAAAGCATTGTATTATAATGTACTTATGTTCTTTTTAGGCCTTAAGTTTAGTTATTTAATAAAATTATTCATTTGTTAAAAATTATTTTCCGAATTAATGCTTCCTAAATTTCATATCCTTCATTTAATATCTAATGAATATTTTACGTGTATTGTTGAAAAAAATTATTTTCTTTAAAAAGATATCATAGATGTCATGTAACCATATACATTATAATACGCCAGCAGCTCAGGGTATCGCAGACAAAAGCACTCGTTCTTGTTTAACATAAGAGATACTATTCCCTGTATTTATTTAAAAATATAAATACGAATTTTCACCACACAGTGATGGAATTTACAACTTATAGCTAGTAAAGGTATCCAAAAAAACAACTCAAAATATATACTTCTATACCACCGACTAATTGGTATCGGTATAACACTATATGTATAATAATAATAGTTATTGTAGCCAACTAGACTAGCATAACGTCCAAACATCAACAACGTCCAGCCGCGCGTTTACTCCACCAAGCGACGACTGCCGAGTCTCCCGCCTCCTGCTCATCACACCACCTAGTATTAACGGATATACAGGGTGGGCGTTCTACAACATCAGACCTTGCATCAGATCCGGTAGTTCTGATTTTTTGTAGAAAATGTTGCGATGGGCGCTCGAGGTCGAAAAATTGGAATATTCATTGATCCAACATCATAAACAACTCAAAAAAGCAAAAAATTCTCAGACCTACTACGGCGGTGATGCACATTACCAAATAAATAACTTATATATTGAAAACCGGGAAAGATAAGTGTCATGTATAATAGGTTTGTTAAAAGCTTATTTGGCATTCTTCCAACGGCATATAAATAGGATTTCGATTAATAAAATGTAATTGTGAAAAAGAAGGGGTAATTTTTGTGTGACCATCATGTATATACACATAAATAAGTTTTAAATTTGATGTAAAACAAGACGCAAATTATATTTTTCATTATTAATATTAGTCCTTATTTTTAAAACGTTACAAAGTATATTATTAATTAACAAATGGTGTAAAAAGTTTAATTTCGAGAAGGCGCTATCGCTGCGGTAATATATTAACTGACCATTTTTAAAGGCCGTAATTGGTAATTGGATGTACAATACATTTTCTAATGCCCTTTGGTAGAAGCTCTTACTATACCCACCACACCTTTAATATATTTGTTGTTGCATATGCCACTAGCTTCTGTGCATTCTATAGAATACTAAATGTACTATTTGTTACAGAATAATAGAAAATGAAACATCCGTTATGTTAATTTGTAGCTACCTACTTTGTATATGAAATTATCGATCTTTAGATTTAATATATTCTTCAGAAGTTCGATATTTCTGGGCATGGCTCCCTTACTAAGGATGAGAGTTATAAAAAGCTGCTGATAAGGACATGTATCCGAAAATCCCGAATTTATGGCAATGCCTGTGACAAAAGGCCGTTTTGCATATTACACAACCCATGAAGCACACTGCACGTAGAGGGGTCTCTCTATTTACGACATATATGTCATATTTTCAATTTAAGATATGGAAAGCAATCTTCCAGTGAAAATTGTTGCTGTAGATGTTTAGTATTGAGAGTACGAGGTTTTCTGCAACATGTTGGTAGATATTTATTTTAGAGAATGGAAAATGTCACTTACATGTTTATTTGTATACAGGGTGAATCTTAAATAAGTACAAATATTTTAACTGCTGGTGTAGTTTGTCATTTAAATCAGTCTAGTGAAAGCCATTTTTAAAAATTTCTAATATTTACGGAGATATTAATTTTTAAAAAAAATACCCACATTTTGAGGACCGCTGACTGATTTTTCATCCAACAACGTAATGAAACATATGATTTGTTGCGAGGTTGCCATATCTCCTCCATTATAAATATTACGTTTCCTTTAACGTAATAGTTCTATTTTAAAAATACTTGTTTTAAGCATAAGTACAGTAAAATTGGGTATGTAGTATGATACGCAGCAATATTAACATAAATTTTAACATCTGAACTAACCTTACTATACTTCAACGATTAAAAATGAATTTCCGCAAGTTCAATACTACCGTAAAATATTTAGGAAGATATTACGTGATATTACTATGTCCAATGTTCAAAAATTATACATAAACGTGCACACAAGCTTACCTGTTTGTTAAAAAATTAACTATTTAATCAGTAATCCATATTTCACAAGTTAAATGTCATTGTACACTGTTAGAAAGGGACACAAAACACAATTTCCTTAAGTTATTTTATGAAGAATAACGAAAAACTATGCACGCGTTTTTTATTTAAAATGGAAAAAATGTCAACTTTTAGCAAATTTTATTGCTATTTTCATGCATTATGTGGGGTTAACAAGTTTGACTTGGGCTTCCGATAATCTGTCATGACAGTCAATGACAGTTTGATAATAAAAAATAATATAAAATGTTACACTTGACAAAATTCGCTAAAAGTTGAGATTTTTTCTTCCTTGAAGCAAAGACATTTGTGTAATACTGGCAACACTGTGAACCACACGTTCAGTCTGCAGCACTATGACTCATAAAAGTATGAAGGGTCGGTCTAGGCCAGCGGTCCTCAACATATATTCTACTGAAAAATTACGAAATTTATTTAAAATTTCACTTTTTTATTTCTGATTTTTTTGTAAAAAAACTATTAATTATGTGTTCTACACACAAAACTATACTGCTGGTTAAAATATTTGTACTTATTTAAGATTCACCCTGTATAATATAGCAGATATTCAATTGAAGAAATAATAATTAGAAAGACATTAATTTTATATTTCAGTTCTTTTGTCAGCGTTTTGATGTACCAGTTAGAAAATTACAATAATTTTTATTAAAGGACTTGTACTCGTTTCACAAAAGTATTAGGTATTTTGTTGTAAATGGGTTTGAATGCAATATAATTGTTAAAAAATAATAATAAATGGTCTCTGTAAAGTTAGGTTTCTGCGATTGCGACTTCTAATGACTAGTTTATGCTTAAACGAAACAGAAATGCCAATGAAGTGTTATTGACAATGACAAATAAGTTTCTATTCTTAGTTTCACTATATTTTAAATATTAACTTATTCTACTTCCAGTAAGATTTGAAATAAAATACTAAATTCTATTTATAAAGCGAAATAAGGGATCTTAATAAAAATTATTCTATTATTGAAACAGTTCCGGTTATTACTTGCGCATTTTACAGCTGATATTGTTTGATTATTTCATTCTTGGTGTACGGAAAAACGCTATACTAGTTAAGACTAATCCATTTATTCACACCAACATAGTTTCACTATTCCACAAGTATGGTAATACGTTATTGAAAATTAACTTAATCTTGTATAATAAAAATATATATTGGTTTAAGGATACAAATTACTTGATATCGAGAAAACTAATATACTTAATATGAGACGAAGTTCCGTTTGTAGAAAGAATAGTTTTGTTTTATTTAAAGACAATAAAAATTACTTGAGGCGACAATATTCTGAAAGTTTCTTTATTTAAACTTTTAAGTGATTTGAAAGAAAGACTGCAAATATTTGAAATAATATTAAATAATTTGGAATAATGTGAATAATAACATTGCACTAAGAATAAATAAAACTGGGGTAGATAATTTTTGCTTTAAATATAGACTGTATTCTTTTCTAGAGTAGTGAGTAGTATTTAATTATTTATATTGTAACCTCTACGTTGTATTAGCGTGAAAACACGTCACGTAGACAAACAAACTCTATTGTCACTCTTGATTATACAAGAAATATCCTTCAAACCAATTTTACAACTGTCAACGCTTTACTTTGGCGTTTGTCACTCACGTATAACTCGTATTCGGCAGCTCAATATAAACTAACTGTGTCAGCGAAACCGATCCGCTTATATAGGTTTCTAGGGTTTTCCGCGGTCTCGATTATATAACTTAAACAGGAGCATAATTAACAAACTAAAAAGGTAGGTGAGCTTCCGTAACATTGCCGCCCTCTTAGAACTGATCGTCCCCATCAGTTTACTCCATTGTCCGCATGGCCTTCTTGGTAAGGTGACAAACGATCGATGTGGACAATCTTTATCTTCGCTTGGGGATTCCTCTGGATCCTGTACACTACGTCATTCAATCTTGATACGACGGTATAAAGAGCCTCCCACGATTTCGGCAGCTTCGGAGATTTACCCATGCTTCTTTTTGGGTTATACAGCCACATTTTGTCACTCTCTTGAAACCCGCTGCTGTTGGCACGCAAGTCGCTTTCGATTTTTAACTTCTTTCGTACTTCTTCGTGTGCCATCTTTATTCGATCTTTCAGATGTCTGAGATAATCATCTAAGTTTTAATCGTGTTGCGGTCGGTTCATAATTAGATCTATGGGTAGGCGCAATTCTGTGCAGTAAATCATGCTGGCTGGTGTTTTACCCATGCTCTCCTGAATTGCTGCTCGGTAAGCCAGTAAAAATGGAAGAAGGCAAGTATCCCAGTTGGTCTGTCTCTCATTGACGGCCGTCCTCAGGAAGTTTTCAATGGTACGATTGAATCTTTCCACAATTCCGTTTGACTGTGAGTGAAGAGGTGTAGGTCTGGTTTTGTGGATGCCTAGCAGCCCATATTGGCTGGCGGCAAGATCGTTAGGCAGAGCTGTCATATTCAACAGAATAACTTGAACTTTAAGTGTAATAATGGTATGTTTCTGTGACGTTATGTTAAGGGTCATTGTTCAAAATTTATATAAATATGTTATTTATTTAAACGGAAAATGTTTATAGAATAATAATTTTAGGGCAAGTCAGGAACAGTGTACACTGATATAAATGGGTGAAATTTTCCATGTTTTGTTATGCTCTTTTTATATAATATTTACTTACTGGAAAATTTTAATATACATTATACAGGGTGAGTCAGAAAAAAATGGGTCAACACTAAACTGGAGATACTAGACACCAAAATATTATGTTTGGGCACATACAGGGTGTTCAATTTTATTTCGAAATGTCTCAATAATTGAGAAAGTTTTGATAGCATGACCGAAAATTGAGAGTGTTGTGTTTTTTGGTGTGAGAATTACGAATTTGAAGCTTATTTTGAGATAAATCAAAATATACTTTCTACATAAAAATTGTACTTTTGTTTAGGTCGTCTAACTTTATCGGTTTTTGAGTTATTTGCATTTAAAAGTTTCAATGTATTTCGTGGTGATTTTCTTTCAGGAGTTGATATTGCTATTTATTTTCTTAGTAGGTGTGTGTCAAATTTTCATGTTAATAAATATTAGCGTATTTTCCGTGTGTGTGATTTATTATTCGTGCAATTATTAAGAAATTTCAGAATAAAATTTAAATTTTGAACACCCTGTATTTCTTAAATCAGCGACATTCGTATAAGGCATGATGAGCTCAAACATAATATTTTGGTGTCTAGTAGTATCTCCAGCTTAGTGCTGATCCCTTCTTTCTAATTCATCCTGTATATTAAGGAATAATCAAGTGTAAAGCAAACATTCTGAAATACTTCAGATTCGAAATTCCTCCCTTGGTCGGAATGGATCTCTAGGGACCCCATAACGGCATATCCAATTTTCAAATAAAGCTTCGGCTACGGTGACAGGTTCTTGATTAGGTAAGGGGTATATTTCTGGCCACTTACTAAAGTAGTCCATCACTACCAAAATATAGCGATTTCCACTGATACTACGAGGAAAAGGTCCAGCTATGTCAATAGCTATTCTCTCGAATGGAGCTCCAACACTGTACTGCTTCATCTGTCCTCGGCTTCGAGTCCTGGGTCCCTACTACTGGGTACTAGAGGCACAGGTATCGCAACGTCGGCACCATTCTTTCACATCGGACCGACTGCCAAGCCAGTACAATTGTTCCCTAACTTTATTCAAAATTTTGTTTATTCCAAAGTGTCCACCATCGACCCCACTGTGCAGTGCTTGAAAAACTTCTGGAATTATTTTCTGGGACAGTACTGTTTGATAAATCTTTTCTTTGCCGTTGGGACTCTCCCAGACTCTTTTTTTAATAGGCCGTTCTCGATGGCTAAATAATTCCATGACGCCCAATAACTTTTTAGAGACGGTGATTTATCAGAAATATCCTGCCACGTGGGTCTGTCCATGTTTTTCATCTTGCATTGATCCAAAATCCGGGTCTTCGCTTTGTTCTTTAGCGATGATTTTACTATGCCAATCATCTGGGCCCTGGATGGTTAATTCTTCGGCAAAGAAATTTATTTTCTTCTCTAATTTATTGTCGAGGACAGTGTTTACAGTTTGGAGGGCAAGGTCTTCTGGATAGAGCATCAGCATTCCGATGGTTAGATCCTTTCCGTTGTTCAATTTTGAAGTCGTACTCCTGCAACCGCTGAAGCCATCTTGCCACTTGGCCTTCCGATTTCTTGAACTGCAGTCGCCACTTCAAAGAAGCATGATCGGTCCTCAAGACGAATGGCTAACCATGGAGATACTTATGAAAATGCTCCGCAGTTTTAACTATGGCAAGAAACTCTCTTCTGGTTACGCAGTAGTTCATTTCTTGCTTAGAGAGGACCTTGTTAAAGTAAGAAATCGCTTTTTCGCGCCCATCTTCAATTTGTGATAATACTCTTCCAATTCCTGTATTACTAGTATTCGTGTCCACGATGAATGTCTTTCCAGGCTTGGGATATGACAGAATCGGAGAACAACACAAAGCTTCTTTTAATCTTTGAAAAGATTGTGGAACATTGTTCCGTCCAGATAAATGACTGATTTGTTTTCTGTGAGTCGCTCTAAGGGTTTTGAAATCTAACAACATTTTTCACAAACTTGCTATAGTAAGTGCGAAGTCCCAGGAAACTCCTTAATTCATGTTTGTTTTTTGGTACTGGCCATTCCCATATAGTTTCAGTTTTCTCTGTGTCAATCTTCACTCCCTCAGAGGAAATTATGTGACCTAAATACTTTACTTATTTTTGAAAGACAATGCACTTCTCAGGACTTAACTTGAGTCGGGTCTCTCTCAACTTTTGAAAAACTTCTTAGACATTCTTCAAATGACCTTGAAAGTCTTTTCCAAGTATTATTATGTCATAAAGGTAAACGACTAGTCTTCCAGGTCATTCCCCGCAGAATCGTTTCCATAAGTCTTTCAAAGGTGGCTGGTGCGTTGCATAGGCCAAAGGGCATACCGTTGAAGTGCCACAACCCTGTCCCAATGGAAGAAGCTGTCTTCTCTTTATCCTCTGGGCGAAGCTGTATTAGCCATGTCTCTCAGAATTGTGGATACCTCTTTTTGCGTCGTCAATGGAATACGTCGTGGAGCTTGTTTAATTGGAGTGGTGTCGCCGGTAATTATTCGATCTTGCACAAGATTAGTCCTTCCTCTTTTTGATTTCATCGGCTTGTAATGGGGACTTGAATCGGTTAACAAGGCTTTGAAGAACTTCAGGTAGTTTTTCAATATTTCTAGGTGCTGTTGATGATTCCATATTGCTGAACACCGATGCAACTGTTTGACAAATTCCCAAAGGTTCGCCGTTTTCGCCTGTTGTGGGTAGTCTTTCAAATGTAGTATTCTCACCAATACCAAACTGTTTTTCCTTTCTGTTAATGTCTTTCCCGTTAATATGCCATTCCTATAAGGGCTGCTCTCTGGATCTAGTTCTACAATTAGAGTTTTTTCAACTGCCGACGGACTGCTACAAATAGCTTCAATTACCACTTCTGAACTTGCTGGAAGTTGTCTGCTGACGCCTCAACAGTTTTAATAGGAAGTTTTCTGATTTTGGGAAACTGCATGATAATTTCTTCATCTTTGGTCAAAAGTATTCGTGGAAGGTCCAATACAAAATTATGTTGAGTCATATCAAGTCCAAGATTGACATCGTCAGTTATATTTGCTACTAAGATGTTGTGTTGGAAAGTGGTTGCCCCCAAGATTATTCTAGCTAGATGGATGCCTTTCACTGTTATTATTTCTCCATTTGCTGTCTCCAAGATGTAGTTCTGGTCTGGCTTTTGTATTCTGCAATGAGCGACAGTGTTCGATCTTACTCTGGTGTGACTAGAGCCTTCAAGGACCATTTCACAATCTGTCCGCATATACACCCTGGTACTACCAAACTGGTTCCATTATTTGTGACGGGTTATCTTGATCTTAACTGTTGGTGGGGCTTGGTAGTACATAGCCAGCTTTCGTCCCCCAAAGCTGACTAGTTGGCGTTTTCCTGGCGCTGACTAAGTGTATTCTTAGGGCATCGATTCCTAAGATGCCCTCCACAATTCTAACACTGCATAATTAACAAACTAAACAGGAAGGTGAGTTTCCGTAACAATATAATGTCACAGAAAAGTGACACATGTGTAAACACCTGAAAGACTTATAGCAAACTGCCAAAGACATTCATTAGCAGCACACCAGACATATACCGCTTTCGAGCAGGTGAGGCAACGGAGGACTTATCCGAAAGAAACGAATCTGGGTAGACGTGAAGCAGCATGCAGCTACATCTTGTGATCACATGTTGAACCTGACGGTTCCACAAAAAAGCACGTACTTTAATACCATTTGTAGTAATCTTAATTCCCGAGCTCTGGTGCTCTCTGCTTGTGAGGGATAGTCGGATCGGGTTTGTTTTTTTTTTTTGTGAAAAATAATATATTAAGTTAATTTACACTAGAATACACCGAGCTGACCACCGGAAGTTGAACTTACCCCCACCCGTAGTAACAGTATCTCCAAAAAATAAAGATACGGACTCGTCAAGGTTTCTTAAAGGGCTTTCGAGAGCAAAGATTACGATGGCGATGACATTTTTTGTTCTACCCTTCCGTAACTACCACTAATGTACAAAATCACCCCCTCCTATATTTATTGGATCAGGGTTTTTATGAGAATTTCAGAAACTAACCATTTCTGAGCAACCCCTAGAGGTGAAATTAGTTCCGAAACTATTGCCTTATTAACTTAGGTAACATTTCTTTGAAAATTAAAACAGCACTAGAATTCCCCAAAATTTAAAGAAAATTATTTTATATTAATAACTATTAAACTATTTCTACTTGTCTATTCTAATAATCACGGTGTGATTATTTTTGGTCTGAATTGTCGATGCGTAAAAGAAAAATCACTCATTCAGAAAATGAAAACTGTTTTTTTTTAAATTCATTTGCTGATATTCTGCTTGATTTAAGTACTGTTTGAAAATTCAATTTTGTTTTTGACTTTGATGCCCTGTAGATAGCAAAGAGCAATATTTAATTAAGATATCTTAGTCTTAGTATTCCTATTAAGGAATTTCCTTCCTATGTCCCATTCTTAATGAAACACCCTGTATTATAAAAAATATTAACTGTGCCACATTAGAACCTAAAAAATGTCAGGTATATCGTACATTTTCACTGCACCTACTGTTTTTCTTTGCTAAAAACTTTAGCACCCTGTTTCTCCATCGATTACAACATGTTTTTTTCCCTTAAAATCTAAAGAATTATCCCTCTATTTTCCGAATGTATTTATGACGGTCCCTGCATTTTGGAAATCCGGCACTCTCATTGTTTTTATGGCTCTTGTATTGGAGCTTCACTTGGTTAAATTCAAATTTCCACTCTAAATTCAACACTCGACAATTGAGATGACAATTCTAGAAAAAAGTATTATTTATAGTATTACATATTACCTATTTTGTAATGCAATTTTCATGAAACGATTTCCAAGCACATCTCGGTAATGCATAACTGTTGAAATATCCAGCGATCAGGCTGCGCATAAGGGAAATGAATTTAAAATTGGTTTAGTTCAATTGGACGTGGACATCGCCGCTCCGGTGGCGGATTGACCCCATTTCCGCTGCGATGACGATCATCTCCGGACCGTGATGAACTGGCTAAGTTCCAAATTACCCAGTAGAATCCCTAATGGTAATTAGAGAGAGGTGGACTCATCACGGATAATACACTCGTAGAAATTTTCCTTCTAGAATACTATCTCTGTATTACTATCATGTAGGATTGCCATAATTTCTCCAACTCATATCGGAACAAGCCAAAAATTATTGGAAGAAAAAAAATAAATTTTTTAAATAAGAAAAAAATCTCTGAAAAAAAAAACATTTATTTGACGAAAATATATAGGGTTAACTATGGCTAAGTACAAACATTTTAACCACGTGCTTAGGGAGACCTAAAATACAATAAAAAAATTTTTTCGGAATTCTTAATATTTAAAATACCTACCTGTCGTTTTTTACAGTAACGGCGTTGACAAATGTAGAAAATAAACTTTGTTATTAATAACAATTTTTATTAATAATAGTAAGTACCTGATAGATAACAGTTAATCCAGATAGCTGCAATATTTTGCATTCGTTCTTCTTCCTTCGTTGCACACAGGTCCGTCAGAATAATCCACTAACAGAATACACAAACCGTGTTAAGTAAAATAAACCTTTTATTCTATAAATTTTGAAATTTATTATAATGAATACCTACTAACTCCGCTGGATTTACCCTTTACTAGAAAAACAAACACATATCATAGGGGAACCGTGTTATAGGAAAATATCTGTACCCAACATAAATTTTATTATTTAATTACCATAAAACTAGGTTTCGATTATGACAATTTGACATTTTGCATTGCTAGTTGCATACCCTACAAACATAAAAGAACATTGATCAAAGCTTAGAAGGAAGAATAATTGATCTTAGGATGTTATAGTTCAAAATATTACTAATTATTTTATGGAAACATCGGAAATTGTTGTTAATATTGTTGCTGTTATTAGTATTAACATAATTTAATTTTCCAGCAACACAGGAAGTTAAAAAAATTATCGGCGTGAAGCATGTTTTGCACTCGTGATCTACAGATGGTGACTGCAGAGTGCATTAGCACAATTTATTATACTGTAGCATCAGATTCATAGATCTTAGAAGTCTATGATCAGATTCTGTCAAAAATAAGGTATCGTATACGGTAATTAGTTTGAATTAATTTTTAGTACTTGAATTCGCAAATTTAATTTTTACAAGAAAGAGAGGAGCTTAATGGATCATAATCTTATAAGAGACAGGTGGATTTTAACGTCTTGATGCATCCAGAGAAAAAAGATGGAGGGAACAACGAAGCAACTGCGGACAACGTTGTTTCTGGGTTTTTGCCCTTCATCAGCGCAGTGCAGCTTAAAAACAGGATGGAATAAGAAGGAAGAGCAAAGGACACGAACACAAGAGAATGACAAGTAGCCTGCTTATCACTATTTGCGGCTTCGTGTCACACAGCCTCGGTATTGAGGCCAAGAGCAACAGTCGCCGCGGAAGAGAGTCCAGCAACCACTGTCAGGGTCTCAGTCAGGAAATATACAAGAAGGAAAGGAGCTTAATGGATCATAATCTTATAAGAGACAAGTCATTCTCTTGTGTTCGTGTCCTTTGCTCTTCCTTCTTATTCCATCCTGTTTTTAAGCTGCACTGCGCTGATGAAGGGCAAAAACTCAGAAACAACGTTGTCCGCAGTTGCTTCGTTGTTCCCTCCATCTTTTTTCTCTGGATCCATCAAGCCGTTAAAATCCACCTGTCTTTTATAATTTAATTTTTTGCGCATTTTTTGTGTAATTTATGAGAAGTGTCACAAGTGCATATTATCATGTGGCAGCGTAATACCAAAAACGTTTTCCGAGTAGACAAAATATGATGCCGAATCCTTTTTGAATCACAATGAACAACTGCTGTAATGCTTTGGCGGTAAACGTGTGGCACTGTGGCAGCGTTTTTATGTATTTGTGTACATATGGTCGAGGGACAGAGAGGTCCTCAAGAAACGAGAGGTAGCACGAAAGAAAATCGTTTCAACAAGTTTTAATGGAAACAAGTAAGAACATATTCTTGAATTTTCTCCAAATATCAATCCTGGAAATAAATATCAGTAAGCTACCATATCGTGTTTTTCATTAAATCATTAATAATTATCTACATATTGCAAATATTTTCTTTCTTTCAAAACTGAGTAAATCGATACACGTGACAAAACGGTACCCTGTCACTACTTTTGACACCTTTGACTTGTGCATATATCTAACCTCAAGGCTATCAGAAGGCCAGATTTGGCGAATAATAAGGATTTAAAAAGAGTTCCGAAGAAGAGTTTTTCTTCGCTTTATAAATAAGTTTGGAAATTTTTTTAAGGACAATTCCGTTAATTCATATTTTTCTGTACACCTCTTAACATATTTGTTCTTAGTAATAGTTTATCCTGTATATAAAATATATGGCTAATAATCTTATGTTACGGTTAAAGTGTTAACTTGGTTAGTTTGTAAACTAGCTGGCTAGTATCTTATTTAGAGATCTATATCAAAAAACAAAAAAAAATATTTTTTTAAAGTTCCTTTATTTTTATGTTAATCTCGAGTCTTAGCAAACATCTTTAGGGCCACTTTTCGTTCTATACTCTATGTCTGAAAACTGAGCTAAAAACATTAACTGCGATATTTCGATTTTTATAAATCATCAACTTCATTTTTTCTTATGGGCGCCACATTTGATTTTTATGTCGGAAAAGAATACTTCATGTTTTTTATATTTTGATATAAAAAACAAATTTTGACTTCACTCGAAGATGTTAGATTCGGCTGTAACTTTACTACCCTATGATATAGGAAAACTGAAACGTGCATTCCTTGGTTAATATTTCACAAGGATTTTAATTTTTTTATCAAAAAAAACATTTCAGCATCGCGCTATGATTGGTAGATGATTATGACAATTGACAGTAAAAAGAACTTTTGAAAAAATCTGTTTTCATATAATAACTGACAGTCTCGATATATCGGGACGAATGGTAACCCTAATTATGACGGACTTAATCATACTTACTTAACTTTTACATATATGTAATGTTTTCTAGGTAACCATAAACAATTTTATGCACTTGGGTAATTCATAAAAAATGGGTAATATTCTATCTGTGGATCTTGTAGCGGAAGATATTAATTTTTTGCTTAATAATTAATGGTTAAATATAAATACTTACTGAGATACAGAGCGTGAGTTATAAAAATAATTCAATAATGTTGTTATATTTTAGTTATTTTTTCACACATAAACTTAAAAGTCGGTTATGTTTTTAGTTGAGGTCTGGCCTATTTTTGCATTTATTATTATTTAGCTTATTAAATACCTTTAAGGCCGCATTTCATTGACGCTGGTCCCGCCAGGCTGGTCCGGTCTAGGTTAGTGGCTGGAACAAGTGCAACTATAAACTAATTGGGCTGCATTTCTAGCATATTTTTTTAGTTACGTACACTCCATAGACAAACTTTTCATTGGAATTATGTTCAGTATACTGCTGCTTACGTTCTTTTAAGATCAAAAATAAAACGAAAAGTTAAAAGATACTGGGTACACGATATTTAAAAAAAACGAGAAGAACAGGGCGATTTTAATAATTTAGTGAGAGAACTCGAAAATGATGCCGAAAGATATTGAAATTATTTTCATATATAAACAAAGAAGATTTTAAAGAAGTGTTATATCTCATTTACGAGGACATAGAAAAACAAACACCTGTTTGCCTGTTTCATCAACAGAAAGACTGGATGTGTGCATAACAGATGTTTGTTGTTCTATCAGTGTTAATTATCAAATAAAAACAAGTTCGTGTTTTTGATGTTTATTATAAACAGGATTGCAAAATAACGTAAGCAGAAATATGTTTTCTGTTGAAAATACCCTTAACAGTAACTCAGAGGTTATCAGCACTTGCATCAAGAGAGTAAAACATTTCGGATTGTTCTGAAAATGGTGCAGAAGAGGAAGGTTTATAAGAAGATTCAGCAGGTTGCAACCTATTGAAGTTACTTTGATAATGATGGTAGTAGGTGCTCTGCTGGTTAGAATAAGGCTGCTGAATATTCAGCTGTGAGTGTGGCTGAAGAATCGAAAACACGTTTCTGTTTGCAGCATCCTGGGACTGTCTGTCTTCTTCCATTATTAGAAAACAAAACTAACCTCGCAGTAGATCCACAACTATGTCACACGGCTGTCTACTAGTGACTGAGATTGTACAGCGACGTAGATACTCATGTGGTATAAAAGCAGAAATCTGATTGCTCTATACAGGGTCCCGCATAGCTGGTCCCGCTTGAAAATGTAAATTATTACAAACATCGCTTGTGCCGCCTAAACTCGAAAGCAAGCTCATCGTGTACCAGCCTGTGTGAGTGTATGACCGTTTGCCATTAGCCTGGCTGGACCAGTCTCAGTGAAATGCAGCCTTTATAATACAGTAAAACAATCAAAAGAACTTAAAAAAATTTCCAAAAAAAAAAACGTAGTATGTAGTGCACCGATAATTCCTTTGTATTTAGTGACTACTTGAGTCAGTGATACCACCAATATTTTACGAACAACAGTGGCTTAGAGACAGGGCCAACGTAAATCTTTTTTAAAAGTATTTTTTACGCACTCGTAATTTTGTGAAATGGTTCCAATTTCCGTATAAAATGTTCTTATCTGGAAAATTTTGATAAAATCACCATTTTTAACACGTGTAAATTATTTTGTTGGTTCTATTTTATTTACTCCTGCCTCTACACCACTGTTGTCCGTAAAATATTGAGTAGTGCATAAAATAATATTTAATCTTTAGGTGCTAATTGCATGTGGCAATTTCGAGATGTAACGTTAAGGCGTTTTGAAATTATCGAAGATAAATTTAAAGACACTTTAACTCCCTGTATCTCGTTAAGGAGCCATCTGCGACTTCCTGTTTATTAGGAATTTTTGCTTTAACAGCGTTTTTAATGTTTTTTTTAATTACTCTGTATACTTGCCTTAGAATGGATGCACATGTTTAGTAAAATTGTTGACAATATGAACGAAATAATATATGTAAAACCTGATAACTTACAGTTATCGAAAAATAGACAATGTTGTTGATGTTTTAAAAAAATCAGATATCATTAAATTTGAAATAATAAATATATCTATTTATTTGTAGAAAACCGACCTTTAGTAGATATTTATATTGGTAGTATCTGTTGTTACCGGCAGCTTCCTGCAACTTTTTGCCTTAATAAATTATTGTAGTTGTATTCTCTGCAGTTGGTAATTTATTTTGCAAGTACTGGTACCAACTTGTCATTTTAGGTTATGTTTGATTTGCACAAGGTTAGTTATTTATTTTTGCAGTTGACAGCCTAATATTGCTGCTGCGATGCAGTAAAAATAGCTCAGGATTTGTTTTCAGCAACTGCAACAACTGACTGAAAAAATATCACTGCGCATTTGTATCATAAAAAAATTGATGCATCTATTAGGAGTATAATTACCGCCTGTCAAGCAACCATTGGTAAGATTTATTTTCGCATTTATTTATTTATTTTATTATTTATTTATTTGGTACTACAACCAACAGCCAGAAGGCCAATTACAGGTTGAGAAAACAAAACAGTTAAATTAGATTAAGTTAGAATTAGATAACAAAATATATAGCAATATACAGTAAAGCATACAAAAAAATAGGATTGAAAGACACTCAGTAAAGCGTAATCTATAAAATGTTAAGAAAACACTTGTCTAATATCATTTTCAGTACAAGCAAATATATCAATGTCGTTCTGCTGACTATTATAGTTGGTGCACATAATAAAAATTGGCGAAAATTTTAATAAATTCGTACGCGGGATCGAAAGGTAAAATGTTATGTTAGACCTTGCTTCAATTCTCGGCACCAGAATGTTCAGATGTGACAAAATCTCGGGACAGTAGTCATATTTGTTGTTAATAATTTTATATAAAAACTAGGTGACCCGGCAAACGTTGTTTTGCCATATGAGTTATTTCTAGTAAATATTTTGGACAGATCAACTAATTGTAAGTGTGTGGAGATGTGGTATATGACTAAAAGAGGAATGAAGCGCTGTGAAGGATGACGGCCTATAAGAATAACAAAACACGAAACATTCATTTTTTGAATTTTTTCGCATGCCTGCAATTTTACTTGTTTGACGGTCCAAATTAGCCCCTTTACGTCTTGTTGGCATTGTTCACTATACAAAAAAATAACCATATAGTAAAATAACAGCCGTTGTTGGCGGGAGCTCGTGACACGTGTTGCATACTTTTGAGGTTATGTAGATCATTTAATTAACTAATAATGAGAACTACACTTAAAATTAATAATTTTATTCATTATTGATAAAATAATTATGGCCCAGCAAATTAATAATAAATTTACTTGAGAATTACACTTAGAAGGTAAAATGATAATTGTAAACGTCACTACTACGCTCGATTCATGTGTGAGAGAGATAGGAGACCGGCTTCGTTCTCATCCCTACTCCGTACTGTTTACTGGGTGAGAAGTGACACCGGTAGATACCTGGCGGGTATAACTGATCTAGTGATAATCGATCAGTTTTCGACCAAGGTTAAAAATGATTAAATTACTAAAATGGTTATTAAAGAATAGGGTTTGTGATAGAAGGATGAAAATTAAGGGTTGTATGTATTTTTTAATGCCACATCATAAAAAAAATAAAAAATTTTGTCCAAAAATTTAAAAAAATTGTTTGGGGTGGACCACCCTTATCACTTAGGGGTATGAAAAATAGATTACGACCGATTCTCAGACCTACAGAATATACATATAAAATTTTATAAAAATCGGTCAAGCCGTTTCCGAGGAGTATGGCGTCTAACACTGTGACACGAGAATTTTATACAGTATGCGCCAAAAGTATGGAATAAATTCAATGAAAACGAAACAATTATTTTTTGGGAAAAATCCTCGAACAGGTCGATTTTTAATTTAAAAAATACATATTTTAGCATAAAATGCGATTTTCAAATGTCATTTGTTTTCGAGTAACGATTTTTTTTTAAATGGCAACCATATTTTTTTCCTTGATTCTGAAAGATCGTCTAATTCTCTATCAGACAGTACTAAAATTTTGCCCTCTTACATAGGAAAGTTTTCGGGTAAATGACGATTGAATGTTAGAAAACTTAAATCAATTAAAATAAAGCAAAAACGTTATCAAGTTTAGTTTTTCGAATTCCATAGTTCTTTTATGGATCACATAGATGAAAATCTTTGCAAAGTGTCATTGTCACACCGACTTTCTAATAAGTATTGTAAGCGACATAGAAATTATTATTCAATTTAAAGTATTATGGCACATGTTACCCAATGAATTGAAATTTTAATTCTTATCGGATGCGGGAATATGACTAGAACTCAGCAGTAAGTTTGTGATTTATTTAATGAAAAATATCCAGATCGCCCTATCAGCCAATCAACAGTCAATAAGGTAGAGTCTAAATTTAGAGAAACTGGCAATGTTGTAAATATTCCAAAACCTAGACGTCCAAGCATTAATGAAAATCATAAACAGAACATTTTGATAAGTATGGTGGATAATGCTCATAATTCTTCACGATTGGTTGCATTAAATAATGACACTAGTCAGAACACAGTGCTACGTATCTTGAGGAAGGAAAAATATCATCCCTACAAAATTCAACTTGTGCAGGAACTCAATGAAGATGATCTCGATCGCCGCTTACTTTTGCGAAATTCTAATGGATTTATATCAAGGAAATAGAAATTTACACCGGCAAATACTTTTTTCAGATGAGGCCACATTTTGTCTGAATGGTAGAGTAAACCGTCAAACTTGCAGATATTGGAGTCGGTAAAATCCTCATTGGATGGCAGAGGCACATACCCAACAACCCAACACCCTCAGAAATTTAATGTGTGGGCTGGAATAGTTGACGACAGAATAGTAGGGCCTTTCTTCTTTGAAGGAACCCTTACAGGACAAAGATATTTAGAGTTTCTAGAAAATGACCTTGTTCTAGCCCTTGCAGTAATTTTTCCTAACGATAATGACCCTGACATTCCTGACGTTTTAGCAAGACGGTCCACCTCCGCACTATGCGCACTCTGTACGAGATTTTTTGGACAACTGTTTTCCTGGGAGGTGGATCGGCAGACGCGGACCGATAGAATGGCCTGCAAGATCGCCAGATCTTACACCTCTTGACTATTTTTTATGGGGATACTTGAAGTCAAAAGTGTACATTAATAAACCACATAATTTAGAAGAACTTCAAAATCGCATTCGGGACGAAATACGCAGAGTTACCCCAGAAATCATTCATAATGTGCAAGAAGAATTTCTTCACAGACTTGCGCATTGTCAAGAAGTTGGTGCGGATGGCAATTCGAACATTTAATTTAAGTATAAAATTTAATCAATTGTATTTTATTTTACATACCTCAGAATTGTTACTTTTTTATGGATAAAATTTACGTTTTCTAACATTCAATCGTCATTTACTCGAAAACTTTCCTATGTAAGAGGGCAAAATTTTAGTACTGTCTGATAGAGAATTAAACGATCTTTCAGAATCAAGGAAAAAAATATGGTGTTGCCATTTAAAAAAAATCGATGACGTCATTACTCGATAACAAATGACATTTGAAAATCGCATTTTACTCTAAAATATGTATTTTTTAAATTAAAAATCGACCTGTTCGAGGATTTTTTCCAAAAAATAATTGTTTCGTTTTTATTGAATTTATTCCATACTTTTGGTGCATACTGTATATTAGATAACACAGATTGCTGCCTACGACGATCGACCAAACTAGGTAGGAAAAATCTTCTGAGAAGATCTAATCTATTTGTTACTAAACGTAGATGCAACTTAAAGAAAATTAAATATGGATTTGTATTAGATATATTTAATTGCAAAATAAACGTTTTCCAGTGTATTTATTACCAAAGTTTCTAACGGTATATTAAAGCGAAGCATCAGAGGCGCTATATCCAGATTGCCTTTGTTGCAACTGACAGCGTCGGCCGTGGTCTGAGCGACCATAAATTATATGTTTATTGACAGCACATTGTTCATGTCAAAATTGGGGACCGACGTAATCTAGCGCTGTTGTTGGTTCATTATGAAGCGATGAACGTTTTACTTAATTAAGGATGGTTAGAGATAACTATGAACGTTATAGTTACTTGAGAAACTGCGAGAAATATCCCTTCGTCAGTTGATTTTAAACCACAAGTGGTCAATTCATATTTATCATCCAATTTATCGTAAACTTGAAGTCGATTTGAATAGATCATGTTCTGTGCACAGTTTAAAAAACGTTTTTTCAATAGATAATATTTAAGTTGCTTTTCACGCATTAAAAATCGTAAGCAACGTAGTACTTTAAGCGCAAGGGTAAATAAAATGAAAATTAATACCAAGAATATATAAAGATCTTTATTTTTTAAGTAAGTACTTATAACTACTAATTTAAATCATTACCTGTTATTTGTGGATACAAATATTAATATTACAATTGACATTATCAGAAATATGGTAAGGGAAGAATATTTTTTTTGCTTCGACTAAGATACCGATGTGTTGGGGCCAATGTCCAGCTAACAATTTACTGTTCTATAAAAATCGTAAGAACGTTTCCAGAGCAAATTTTATAGAGTAATATTTGTTCTAAGAACATTTTCAAAACGTTCTTACAACACTTTATGGTATAAGTGTATAATGGGCACCGTTCTATAGAACCTTTTAGTTCTTTAAGCGGTTCTGTAAGGTTTGCAGGAAATATAGAATATAGAATAAACGTTTTCACAGGTCTTAAGGAATTTTTATAACGTAGTTACAAAGCAATCTCATAAAAATTCTATAGCACTTATACAATTTTTGTGTTGCAGGGTGTTCTATTTAGAGAACTTTAAAATCGCTTAATTGTATCTTCTAAAAACAAAATGTTTCTGTAACGCACATGTTAGAAATAATATGTAGGGGCCAATAAAAACCATTAAGATGCATAGGAGTACTCACATTACGAATTGCTTAGTTGGTTTGTCCATCAGGGAGCAGTACATTTTAATGCGGAAAAAGTTTTATTGTGCAATATGTAGTACATAATGGTAATTTTTTGACGCGTCCTCAGTCCGCGTCCTATGCTGCTGGAAATTTAATAAAAAAC
This sequence comes from Monochamus alternatus, assembly GCA_037114965.1. NCBI lineage: Eukaryota > Metazoa > Arthropoda > Insecta > Coleoptera > Cerambycidae > Monochamus > Monochamus alternatus. Next base: position 53,752,459 of record CM073429.1, on the reverse strand, counting down.
AAAAATGTTTTCTATATTGATGAATTTATAAACCAACTGTATATAAAATTGTCAGAAAGCAAGTATATCCATATTATTGCTATCATGTCACCTATTTATATTGTATATATTTTTAATTAAGATTTTTTTTTTCTTCACAATATGACGACAGAAAGAAAGGCATTATTTTGTACTTCCAATGGATTATCACTAATATGACATGCTTGGTAAGCAACTACTATAACCGATCTATGCCACTTAATATCCACAGTGTTGTCATATTTTAATGTGGTATTTCAATCTTATTTAATAAATCTAATAAAATTCTTTAACTTCAACATCTAGAAGTGCAAATGGATAACGTTTGGAACAATCTAAATTAAATATGTTACTAAATTTCTATAAGAAAATCAATTTCTATTAGCAATCAAATAAACGACTATGTTATACAAATTTCCCCATTATACTTTGATCAAAATATTTCGTACTTTTACAGGCAGGTCTCGTCGGATGGAGGTATGGGAAACCTACATATATAAAAAATGATAGTTCTATAGCGTTTCTTTATGGAACAAAAAGGCTTTTCTTACTTATTTACTCTATAATGATTTTATAACAACTGTATTATTATTCTCTAAAACTGTTTTAAAGAGCTTTTTCTCTTAAGTTCGATAGCAGCTTCCATATTTAATTTGTTTTCCGCAGCAGAACTGTAACTTAACAACGCCTTATACAATAGTTCTATAATTAAACTATAAGCGACATTACGGAATAATTTTATAAGAGTATCACAGGAGTTGGTATAATTCTATAAAGCAGTATTTTGCATCGGTTTTACAGTAATTTGATTCTACAAACACCGTTGCTGCAAAATTGTGTTATTGTACACACTTATAGGGCTACATTAGCAGTTATGTTATAAATGCTTTATAAATTATGCTCTGAGAAGGTTCTTGCAACAAATTTAAAAGACAATTCAACAACAACAATTTAGTATTCTGAATGCAGCTATAAAATATTAACAGAATATAAAACTCCTATTACTCTAAATTTATAGAACTACTTTGCTAGCTGGGTGTGGTCTGATTTTTGATGCTGTTAAAGTATGCATTCCCATACGAAAGAACAGTGCCAACTACCCAACCGCTTTTAATTGGTATAATAATTTTTATACTTAGATATTTGACTCAACTTAAAGGAGGCCACCTGAAGAAGCAATCCTAAAACTGCAGAAATAGATCAGATCTCATCTATTGTCGTTCAATTGTCGAGTTACCACAGTTTCAAAAGTGAACTTAGATATTTATAGAATGTTTTCATTAAACCAGGTTAGTAAATTTAGCTAGATTATTTTTTTTAGATAATTATTGAATAGAGCTTTGTCTGTGGAATTGTTCATTAGCATAACTAGATGTTTGGTATCAGAGAGCATAAATATGACTTCATTGATAGAAATTGTAGGAGATTCGATATATATTAGCTTAAAATACCTTTCTAATACAGTAAAAAAATCATCATTGTTATTAAATTGATCAGGAATATATATTTTTGTTTCTGTTACTAGCCTTAAATAGAATAGTAGTTGAACTCGTTTGATATTATATTTTGATTATTTGTTCTTCGATTTTATTTTTGATTTCGGTTCGTTCACCTCTCGAGATCTGTGGCGCAATTGTGGCTCTAATTAAAATCAACAAGTGTAAAATTGCAGTGTATTTTTTAGAGTGCGCTCTAATAATGAAAGATATACGAGCCATCCTCCCCATTCCCTCTCCGACGGCGAAATTAAAAGGTTGGTTTTATAAAACATTACGAAATTAACCGTATTTTATCCTTGTCTAGTGCTTTTTATAGATTAAATCTACTGCCCGTTCTCTCCTTTATTTTTAACCAACCCTTTCGGCCGGCGCGGGAGCTTTTAATTTCGACCGTAGATTTATTTTAGCGGGAAGGGAGCCAGATATTTATGCGTGCGGTTTTTCTCGTGAATTTGTGTACCCGGCTATTTTTAAAAGAATATTTTTTGCTCAAATAATGGATATGTATGTATAAAGCAAAATGGTCCTTTGGCCTTTTTCTGAATTTTTTATGCAGAATGTGGATAAGAGTCGATATATGGATATTCGCTTATAGGTTCGCTTCCATAAGAAAGACTGTATATAAAATATTTGGTTCTCCAAGTGTTACACAACAATGCCATATTTTAACTGTCAAGAGTCTCTAAGTTTGACATTTTTCTTACTGAGAAAAAAATGGTATCGTAGCAACTAAAGTATTCGCTTTTAATTCTAGGAGCTAAAGGTGACACTATTAATCCTTAGATTAAAGTCAAGTTTTGATTTATGAAAGTTAATTCAACAATATTTACAATAATTTTTGTTTATCCACATTGATATAAAATACACAGTTTGACCAAGTATTAAAATTAAATAAACCACTGAAACTGTCACTATCCTCATTCTTGGAGCAATTATCAAAGCAGGAAAGGAAAACCTACTGAAAATTTTAGTTTTTCATGTGAGTAACACCCCCTCCATTGTTTTTGTTTTTATTTTTTCACACAATTGTAATATAGGTAGATCGTAATAAGTTTTATAGTTAAATTTTTTAATTAATTTCAAATTTTATAGATTAATTTAAAAGAAGAAAAAAAGAAAAAGTGCTTATGCTCCTAAATATATGTATATTTGGAATTTAAATATTTTAGATGATAATATCGATGTGTTTTTCCTTTTTTTTACTAAATTTCATTAAAATTATTGTAGTGTCCTGAATATGTCACAATAAAAGCGACGAAACGTTGACAAGGAAACAAATTTGTGTTTTCTTTAAATTTTAGCCTTATTTCCTACCATTGACTACCAAAAATTAAAATTTTTCTTTGCGGTTATCGAATCAAGTTGTTTGTATTAACATTTTTTTGTTTGTAATAATTTAAAACAAAATTAAGTGACCTTGAAGAAAAATCATTCCCCGACTTTTACAGCATAAAAATCTGAGGGTTGTTTCTTATAAAGAATCGTTTGTAGATGTTTGTAGTGAAAAAAATTTCGTTTTGTAGGTATTTTTAATATTTTCAATATATTCTCTGAAAAATATATAAAACCATAGCCGAGGCTAAAGAATCGTTTGTAGTAACTTTCATTTCGTTTGTAGTTCTTCGAAATCTAAAGTAAAGTAACTATACTTTAAATGGAGGCTAAAAAATCGTACCTCGTTGTTTGTAGTAACTTTCATTTCGTTTGTAGTTCCTCGAAATCTAAAGTACAGTCAATATACTCCAAGCGGAGGCTAAAAAATCGTTGGCACGATTTTGTATTTTGCATTTCTGAAATTACTAGAAACGAAAATTTTTTTTATCAAGATCACATAGCCTGTACCGAACACCTTTACGATTGTTTTTAAATTTCATGAGATTGTAGGCCTTGTTGAAAATTTTACAGTTAAATTAAAACTATTTTTACTTTTTTACCCTGCAAATAAACCATATTATATGGATGTGATATGATTTTGAATAAATATTTAACGAAACAATTTACCCAGTAAACAGAATGTGTGCTCTTTAACATGTTAAATTGAATGAGATTTCCAATTCAGTAACTATTTAATTTCCAGGGTCCATTTATTATATTCCACCTTGTCATGGAATATTGATACTAGATTTCCAGGAAATTTCGCCCCTACGGATTACTTTTCTTGCAACGTTTTTTATGGAACTGCTTGGATAGGGGTGTTTTTTGTTCTGTGGTGCAGAATTAGTTTCCGAAGCCATTATAAATAGTTCTACACATATATCGCTGTAAGGGGATAGGGGACAACGTGAAATAAAAGTTATTCCGATTAATGTGGAATAATGGGATAACGATATAAAACGTGGATAAGAGAGGAAGGCATATGTAACTGGTTGAGTCCTAATTTAAATTTGATTTATTTTTTTTTGTTTAAAGTTAGTGTCATAATATTCGAGTGAATACAAAGCCTTTAATTTACTATTTGGTTGTTACAAGCATGCATGTACAGAGTGATTGAATACATTGAAGTCTGTGCGCAGTGCGCTCTCTCTCCACAGTTCACAGGCCAAATACTGAATTTAGTATTAACGTTTTTGCAATAGTGTTTACATTAGTTTTTCAAGTGTCAAAAAAGGGTTACGTGTATAGCAACTCAGAGTTGATAGATATCGCTTTAATTTATGGTGAAGTAATAAAATGTTTTAGCAGCTTCTCGTCTGTATACAGAACGATGTCCCGCTAGACATGTGCCAAATGCAGCTACTTTTACCGCGGTAGTGCAACGTGGGTGTAATACGGGAAATTTGCAACCGAAACGTGGAAGAGATGGAGGTCCAGGGCGTCCACGGCGTATTGCAGCAGATGGCATTTTAGAAAATGCTGATATTTTAGAAGCTGTTGAAGGGAATCCCCAAATATATTTTAGAAAGATGACCACTTTCGAAATCTGAAACATCCAGGTCCGTAATTAAAAAAAAAACTGAAATTGATGATGCCCCAGAAGGATTGAAACGTCGAACTCCGCAACTGATAATGCCATTTTGTAATAAATAAAAAGTGCGGATGAGAAAGTGCAATTCGTTTCTAAAACTCTCTTCAAATGAAGAAAATATAAAAACCAACTTCCAAATTTTTTTATTTGGAATATCTTCGGAAGTATTCCTAATAACTTCATTTTAACGACATTGTATTGGACAACCAATTGCGCATCTTATGTTTCTCTTATAGTTTTCAAATTTGGGACTACCTGTATATGGAAATATAGGTTTGCAAAACGTCATATTAAATTTAAAAATTATTGATATCACTTGACATTTTCTTATTCTGAATCCTACTTCAACTATAATTTTGTTTGTTCAGTTCTATGCATATAGTTAGTTAAAGCTGACATAAATGAAGAATCGCACTATTTTCCGAGGGAAAAGGGAATTTTGCCTCATTTTTTAAACATCGAGCTAGAATTCCGAAATATTTTTTTATTGTCTTCTAGGCCTCTCCGTAGTTAACGTAGTTAAGTTAGTCATAGTTAAGCCTGTATAGTCTCGGAACAAATCTAATCCCAATTCAATATTACGTCCTGGAGATAACCTTATCATCCAATAAAGTAAAAAAAAATAAACATGAAGTAGAACCCTTATTTTACATGTGCAATTGTACAGGGTGTACCATTTTCTCTAAAACATAAATTTACTCTTCGCCGAAAACTTACTGTGTCTAATAAATGATGATCGTTTATTATAACATTACATTTATTAATACGATTCCACAAATCTTCTCGAGATTCATTTGTCAAGGAATAAAACAAAATCTTCAATGTTTCACCAAGAAAATAATCACATTTGTTGAGGTCTGGTGATCGTGGTGGCCAAATTTAAGACAATCATTTCCTTGTCCTAATAATTTATTTGGAAACTTGAAATTCAAAAAGTCTCTAACACTAGCACTACAATGAGGCGGCGTCTCGTCATGCATAAACCAAACCTAGTCTAAGGTGCACCGTTAAATCTTCGATTAAATCAGAGAGAATATTTTGCAGAAATTCCAAATAACTCATCATTTAATCGATTTCACAAAAAATAACTAGTCCAATCAAATGACGATCAATAATAGAGGCCCAAACATTTATCTTAAACTCGCGTTGAAAATGTCTAGGAGTTATTGCATAGGGGAATTTAACAAGAGTAAAAAAATGTTTCAAATTAAATTCTGCCCAAGATATTATCATTCTTTTTAAATTCTCTTTTTAAATAAAAGTTTGGTATAATTTTAGGGATGACTCACCCTTAACGAACGCCTGTAATGTTTCAATTTACTTCAATTCATAGTCAAAGAAGACCAATAATATACCAAATTTGGTTATTCCAAGTCCAAGAGATATTTTTTTTCGAGTTCGAATTTTCTTCAAAATATTTGACCCCACTTTGAAGGCCTGTAACTCCCTCTGTGTGCAACGTTGTTTGGTTAAATTGAAATATTTTGGAACCCCTTACATGCATCTGCATTGTATCGTTTCTTATGCGGAACACCCTGTATGTTTCGAAAATATTGACACAGTTCAGTACCACCCTGTGTTTTACTTAGATGGATCTATTTGTAAAGTTTTTATAATAGCCATTAGATGCAGTAGAGATATACCAAGCTATCAAACTGTTGCAATTAATATATTAGTCTGTTCTCAATTTCCCTTGAAGTATTTGAGTTATGTGTGAGTATCCATAAACCTTTCTCTCTAATTACAGTAATTTCTAATAATTTCAAAACTGGAACAGACCGATCTCTCTGTTTCTAAACATCCTGATGTTCTCAAAACAAGCACCGGCATTGTCAGAGCAGTTCGGATAATTTCGACAACAAAGCCATTTAATTAGCAGTATGTTAAGTGGAGAACATATCCCGATGGCCCATTCCTCTTGCCTCGGTAAATTTGCATACAATGACGGCGTGCGCGTCCGCGATGGCCAACAATAAAGATGGGCTACAGATAGGGCCCCGTATAGGCGTTTCGGCGCCTTTTTTATCGGCTCCGATCGTTTGATGGGTATCGGCGATCGTTCGACCATTCAGTAATTTGACGGGGCCACCGACGAAGAAGGCTGTTGCCAAAATTTCTTGTTAATTTTTTTTCTGACGTAAAGAGATTATCGTCCACAATTGGTTTCACGGTTCACGATTTTCGTTCTTACTGGGTCTACATATAAACTGACTCTGTATTATACAGTGTGGATCACCGAAAACTTACCGTACGGAAAGTTTTAATGATTTGGAAGGGTTACTGCAAATATTTGAAATAATATTAAATAATTTTGAATAAAGCAAATAATATAGAAAAAATAAAACTGAGGTACATAATTAGTATTTCAGTATTATTGCTATATTGTATTCTTTCTGGAATAATTACTACTCTTCCCACCTTATACAGGGTGTTTTTAAATGAAGTAGCAAAAATGAGACCACAGATTCCTTAGGTGAAAAAAAATCGATTTATCCTAACATACATATATCGCATAATAAAAAAGATACAGGGTGCAAAGTTAAAATTTTATTTTCGATATTTGTAGATAACTTCTTAAAAAATCCAAATATTTACATAAAATTTGTAAATTGGGGGTTTTTGAGGGCGAGAAATTCAAATTTGTTTCTAATTTTGAGGTTACTAGCAGAGGGCGCCATTTATGGCACATCATGTTTCTTTTAAATGGTAGAACTTTTTGCTGCTTAGTATATCCATCGATTCTCGTGCTTTGTCGATTAGTTTGCAGGTCTGATCTATACTCTATTCGATCAACAATAAAAAAAATACAATAGTAGATAAGAGTTCAAGTCACTATGATTTGCATCGACTGCAACGAGCTGTGGAGGTCTTGTTTTAGCAGTGTTGATCAACATTGTTTGATTTTTACCGACTATAGATGGATAATATCTAGCACGTTATATAGCAGCGAAATTTCCTGAATTTAATTAAAAAGGATGTAAAGTTGCTATAACTACAAGTGTGAACCGTGCATTAGACGAAAAACTATGTAGACTAAATATGAGTAGCACCTAATAAGGGAACTTGGGAGAGTATCGACCGCGTGATAATAATCATTGAAATTTAAAAAAAATTATGCTATGATGTATCTAAAAGCTAGAGGATTTCATTTGAACACCACAACCATATATAGTGAAGTGGTACAATACCTTACTTTCTGACGCTACACATTTTATTATGGTTATATTTATTGTAAGAAATCGTTTGTCGTTGTTAAACCAATAAATTGGTAGGTGTAATCCATAATAGGTTTTATATTTATGCTTGGTGTAACAGCCATGTCCCGGTTTTTCTAAAACCTTCTAGAGTGCAAATTCCTAACTGTAGTCACTAAATATATTTTATTGAATAAATATAGTGTCAATTTTAGTTACAATTTTATTTCAAAGGTATAGTTTTTTAAATGGTTAGGATATCTTCTTTTAATATATTTCAATTACACTGAAAGAAAAATTATGCAATTGTAAACCTGTGTACCTACAACAATTACAATTTGTTGTGATTATAGTTCCAGATACAATTTGTGAAGTATTATTTCACATAATATTATGCTTTCAATTTTGTAGTAATAATCTCCAAACACTACTACAACAGAAATATTTCCAAAAACTGCATATAATATTGTACCATTTACTAAGTTTTGTGAGTTTATTGACACAAAGACTGCAACAGTTTACCAGCATTTTTGTAATCCCCACTACAAATTTTTTTATAATAATTGTTTGTTAAATACATTAATAATTACTACTGAATTATTTTAAAAATTACACATTGGTAGTTATAAAATTTTGCTTTTTCTGTTGTGAAAATGGAATTTCAGGAAACAGCTATTCTGCGATCTAATGCCTCAACCCCCCTCCCCCCAATCAGCATGATCACCAGTGTTGCCAGTACCATGAAAATAAAGGTACTAGATCAATGAACGAAAAAGTACTGAATATGTCTAAAAGTACTGATGACGTCATCGTCGGAGTGTGTAAGATCCAAAGATTAGAAAAAAGCTAAAAAATCCAATGGATTAGATAAAAAATATAGTAATTTTTATCCATTTATGAGATTTTTATATCGTTGATGGATATATACAAGTAATTTTTGTGTAATATTGCAAACATGACAATAATTTTGCCTCAATGCCTTATACTATTACAAAAAATTTAACTGCAAGGATAGGCGATTACGAAAATTCAATGTAAGTGCTCAAATTATTATATATTTTTTTTTTGTAATATTAGAGCAAAAGAATGATATGCTCAGATCACTTTATAATAATCGATAAAATAACTCAATATATCTGTTAGAATAGAACCTTAGTAATTATTATTATAATTGTGGGTGAAATATAACACCTAAATGTGTTATTTCTTTAATGGTCAAACTGCTGCCCAATGCCTGGGCCTAGACTATGGCTCAAATGTCATACTGATGAAAGTTAACATGCTCGAAACCGGTCTATGTCTGGTGGTACCATTAGCGAATGATCTTGACTATTTATAAGATATTGGGCATGTAATTCAATGCTGGTCCGGTCATACTGATGAAAGTTAACATGCTCGAAACCGGTCTATGTCTGGTGGTACCATTAGCGAATGATCTTGAATATTTATAAGATATTGGGCATGTAATTCAATGCTGGTCCGGTCATACTGATGAAAGTTAATATGCTCGAAACCGGTATATGTCTGGTGGTACCATTAGCGAATGATCTTGACTATTTATAAGATATTGGGCATGTAATTCAATGCTGGTCCGGTCATACTGATGAAAGTTAACATGCTCGAAACCGGTCTATGTCTGGTGGTACCATTAGCGAATGATCTTGACTATTTATAAGATTGTTACACACAACATTAGCAGTTATCACATTATTATAATTGTATTAATTATTATTATTATTATTGTAGTAACTCAATCATACACACATTTTTAATAAATAACTTTCGATTCAGTTAGACAGTTAAGAGATACGATTTTTATGGTCTGTGGATTAGATCACAAAACAAACTTGGATCTGAGGACAGAATGAATGTCTACCGTCATACTGACACTCTCGAAAAGTACTAAAAAAAGTACTGAATGGCGTAGCTATTATAAATAAGTACTAGATTTTTAGGCGGTAGCACTAAACTCATACTTTGTACAAAAAGGTACTAAAATAGTACATATGTACTGACGATGGCAACACTGATGATCACCTGAAAGGGTTGTACCAAATAGCCAAAGTCGTTCGCCCGTGCCACATCCGACATCTACCGGATTCGAGCTTGTTGGCTGTCATAGTCACCTATATGCCATAGGGTTAGGCAAAAGATCTCTCGATATATCTCTAGCTGTTCGTGTCTATTACATCCACAAGTTTTATCCAACAGAAATGAATGATCTTTGCATATGCGACGGAAGGTTAAGAATGCGCGAGACGTAAGTGTCTGCATTTAGCGGCTACTGATTTACACCATGATGGACTTGGCGGTCTCACAAAATCTACTTTTATATAATTTGTAGTAAATTATGCTACAATAATTGAGTATCTTTAGTTTTGGTAATGATGACTAAAGGTGTTATATTAATACAATTTATAAAAAATATTGTTATTTTGCACTATACCCGCATTTTAAATTTTACAATGTGACATTTATTACAAAATATAGTAAAAAGTTTTACAATTTTATTAAAATTTACAAGTCAACTACTATAATACTTTTGCTTTTACCACAATATGGAACTTGTATGGTGTACTACATTTTTGTAGTTTATTCTGCAACAAAATTGTAAGCACAAATTTATAGTAACTGTATCGATAGTATTTCCTTCAGTTTATGTTGGCAAATTTGCTTTATTTTTGGTGACCCGACATGAGCATAAGCTTATTAATACTCTTGAAGAATCCGAGCAAATCTCAATAATATTTATTGCATGTTACTTAAACTCTTGTTACTTTAAGAAAAAAAAAATTTCAGTATTGAAAATTCAAATATAGCTTTGATTTTAAATATAGCATACAATAGGGCAGTGTTCCAAAAAATATCATTTTGTTCAAATCTATAAAAAAATATGTTATAAAATGATGGTGGTAAAAGAATATTTATTAATAATAATAAAAGTTTAAATTCAATTGTAATCCATGTGTGTTATCTATTAAAGCAAATATTATTTCTATACATACTCAAAATATTAATTATTTCTGCGTAAATAAAAATATAAATATTCATTACTGCCAGCCCCAATTTACCTTTGGAAATTGGCAGAGCATTATTAAACATTGAATATTTATATGTTTAAATATGTAAATTACAAAGCTTGCTATAAGGTTTATTCATCGCAAAAATTTATAATTGAATCGTTTATTAGATATCTATAGAGAGGTATAATTTCAACGGAATGACAGTAAAAACGAAGAGCATATACACAAAGAAAAAATAAGGTGACTAAAAAAAATTTGTTTCATGGAAATAAAATTTTTATTTGTAGATAGGGTCAAACAAATATTTCTCTCTTGGTATACCAAATCATTTTTTTTTTAAACAAAAATACAGTTATTTTGTGTAAAGAAAGCATTTCTTTCCATTAAAAAAACACTATTTCCTTTTGCAATGAACACTTCTGGTGTTGATTTAATAATTATATTTTATAATGAAACAACATTTGTAAGTATATTTCAAATATTTTTGTTTTCAATTAAACATCTGTTTATTTAGCCAACAACATATTGCTCAGGTATTTCAGGAAACAACTACTCCCGACCAGCATTAAGTTACACTTAAAAACTTATAGCAAATAGTCAACATATACCGGTTTCGCAATTATGAGTTCTCATCAATACGCCATTGGTGAGGTAACTAACGACTAACCCTGGCTGTCTCTCATTTTTTTAATTTCAAAACGTTATTTTTTCACAAATTTGAATAAAATTGTCTAGGGAAATAAAAAAATATTTATTTGAAAATCCTTTTATAAAACTAAGTCAAAAAAAACGAAAATTTCTTACTGAAATCAATTTATTTTTGACAAGAAAGTGGCGATTTTTATCCCACGAATAAATTATGTTTAAATAAATTTAATTGTGAAGGAGGAAATGGCAATGTCAAAAAGTAGGTACTACATAGTTGGTATAGTCAACTATTACATTTTTTTTACTTCAGGGGAAACTAGCAAAACTCCAAATAAATCAAAAAGTGTTGCAATGAAAATATAAATATCTTTGTAATTCCACCTCCATGGTAAATAAAGTTAGGCAAAAAAACTGTGTGATACTTGTTATTTAATTTCATCCAAACAGCTAATGTAAAAAGCATGTAACATCTCAAAATTATTTCTCTTACCTAGATTGATTTTATTTTCACACAGTATTGCAGTAAAAAACAATACAATTATTTTTTGTGTGGATATATAACTAACCATACACCACCATTTATCGTTAAATGAATGAAACATTAAGTATGGCCATCTCTTCTAGTATGGTCAACTCTCCTAGGACGGTCAGATATCCTGGAGTTAATAATCCTAATCTAGCTCTGGGAACCTAGAAGGTTCATGGCTTGGTTGATCCTTCTCCATTTCGTTCTATCCCTTGTTACCTGTTAGTTTGTAGATGTTGCAGGTCTTTGTTTTCCGTATTGTTTTCGGCCACCCTCTCCTCTTTTTATATCATCAATTATTCGTGCCATTACTATGTTTACTGATCGTATCTCTATCAGCCCCTCAATATGTTCTAGCCACCTTTTCCCTCAATATTTCCATCTTCCAGTCTTGCTTGTTCTGCGTTCTTTAGTCTTATCTTTGTATATAAAAATATTTTATTTCTTAGTATTCCTTACAGTCATGCGACACATTTATTTTCTATTATTATTCGGGCTTCAGCTTCATCCGTTATATTCGATTTTATGGCAAATATAGTTCCTAAGTATGTGATTTACTCTACTTCCTCAAACCTGTATGTTTTTCCTTGATTTGTGTTTATTTTTAAAAGCTTGTCTTTTTGATATTCTTCTTCCGTCCACTCCATATAGATGCTAAGTTTTTTTTCTCATTAATATATACACGTAGCTTCCTGTCACTGATTGTTAATCTATTCTATAATAACTTGCTTATGTAATTTTGTGGCATAAAATTAAACGGTACTTAATATAAGTGTGTTTGAAATTCATAATAAAATTTTAAGTTTTTGCCGAATGCGCCAGTCACAAAATGCGGTAAAATATTGAAATTAATATTTAATTTTGATTCTTTTAAAATTTGTTAACTATCAATAAAACTAAGAAATAATCTTTAAATTGCAAATTCGATTGTGTTTTACAATTTGTGTTTATTAAATTTCATACACGCCTTTAGTTCCTTTTTTTTGTTCTAATTAATATCGCTGGGTACAAGATTAGATTGCAACTTTATACAGGGTGTCTGTGAAAGGTTGGGAAATCTTGGAGCTGGAGGTACTGGTGACCAAAAAAAGTCGATTGAGCCAAATATGCCTTATCCGAATGTTGCTGGTTTAAAAAATGAAGGGCGTTCAATGTTACAATTTTATTTTGAAATATCTGAATAACTTTGAAACATGTCGGAGTATTAAAAAAAAATTGGCATAATCATGTTTTTTGGCACGGTAAATAAAATTTTTTAACTAATTTTGACGTCACTAGTAGAGGGCGCCACTTATGGCAAATCACATTTCTTTTAAATGGCGAACTTTTTTGCAGCTTAGTATATCCATCTGACTACAGAAACAATCGATTATCCTACCTGTTCTATCTGAAAAAGGTATACCCTGTTGAAGTCGTTAGGAGTAACCGTTTTCGAAGTAATCCTATTTGAAATATTCAGTGCACCGATTGAAACCTGTTGCCGCTTCAGGTAAAGTGCCTTTTCTACTGAAAATACAGCAAAATGTTACTTGATCGGCGAGGTTTGATTTCGAAACCATTTTTCAACAAAGCACAGATTTTATCAAAGCAGGCCGACCTTTTTGAAATTTTGCACGTCTCCATAATTTACCGTTCTGAACAACTTTTTCAAGTAACATTTTGCTGTATTTTCAATATTTCAGGGAAAGTGCCTCCCTGAAACGATAACAGTTTTCAATCGCTGCACTGAATATTTCAAATACGATTATATCCAAAATGGTTACTCGTAACGACTTCAACAAGGTATACTTTTGTCAGATAAAACAGGTAGGAGAATCGATTGTTTCAATAGACAGATGGATACACTAAACAGCAAAAAAGTTCTGCCATTTAAAGGAAACATGCGGTGCCATAAGTGGCACCCTCTACTAGTGACGTCAAAATTAGTTAAAAATTCTTATTTGCCGTGCCAAAAAACATGATTGTGCCAATTTTTTTTAATACTCCGACAGGTTTCAAAGTTATTGAGATATTTCAAAATAAAATTCTAGCATTAAACGCCCTGTATTTTTGAAACCAGCAACATTCGGATAAGGTATATTTGGCTCAATCGAGTTTTTTTGGTCACCAGCATTTCCAGCTCCGAGATTTCCCAACCTTTCACAGACACCCTGTATACAAGTGTATAGCCTGTGTTTTAGTTTTAAATGATCAAATTTAAGGAGTAGATAGAACAACAGAAAACAGTATCAGTTTGCATGGGTACATATATATTTTTTCGAAAATACACCGTTTTCGAGAATACAAGGTATTCAAATTGATAAAAAACTATACCTTTCTATCTTGGAAACTAACACACTATACTTATTTATGCAACGAGTACAAAAGTAAGTGTTTATATTGCATGCGACGTGAAATTGTCCAACGAGGCCGTCAGGCCGAGTAGGACAACACGTCGAGTGCAATAAGCACTTTTTGTACTAGTTGTATACAATTTTTTTTCTACGTTCATGCAAAAACCAAAAAAAATTTTATTTAGATGAACGTAGAAAAATTATTTTAAAATTATATGGAACATATTCTACTAAATCATTCTATAAAATTATCACGTCAATTTGAAAATATTCACTCACATGCATCCATTAGTTTCAAATACCTCATCAAAAATAAAAGGTACCTACCAAATTTGAAAAATACGTTTTCCTATAAAATTATGTACTATAAATTTACCACAAAGAATTACTTTTTCAATCATTTTCGTAAATAAGTATTTTAAAAAAACTGCTTGTGTCGTACGCGTAAATCATACGGGGCTTACCATGTTACCCATATTACAGAATTGTAAAAAAACGAATTAAAAAATAATTATTGTATTTATATTTCGGTTATCAAAATCGAAGCCAACGCTGCAGATTATATAAATCAAGCTAGTGATAATATATCGATGAACATATCATATATTCCATATGATACCACTGTTATCGTCTCAGATGAATTCAGTAAGCAAGTAGAGCATGTGAATTGAAATTTGAATTGAGTTCCTTCCGTTCCTAAATATCTATTTTGTTTTCGTTTATTTGATTGGATTGTATGCACACATTGACTTCAATTTAAATTTTCAACTTTCAAATAAATCTAAGAGTAGAATTTAATATGTAGATACTTAGTAATAATTTAGTTGGTAATAAATTACCATAAAATATCTTCAGTCGGAGGAAATTTCAAACACAAAATTAATATCTTGCTGTGACGTCAACAGTGGCATAGGCAATCTGCCCTATAAGTTAAAACTTAGAGACAAATTGACTTCAAAGTTGATTTTATTTTAGCATCCATGTTGTATCAAACACTAAATGTTTTGTTTGTTATTTCTAATTGATTAATCATTAAAATTACGTTAATACAGATAAAATCAATTAATACATTTGTGATGAAAGATTATTAAACACATTTTATCACGAAATACATGTCTTTTTTATTTTAGGTTATTTTTCAGTATAGTAATAATAAAAATGTATATTTATAAGGCACATTATTTTTATAAAAGTTTGGTCATACGAACAAATTTTCTTTGTTGTACAATTTGTTGAATGGAAACCGAAATTACAGACTTTATATTATATTAAAATCTAAATATCTATGGATACCCGTATACCTACTCCTACTCTACTTGTAGCTTTGTAGCCTGACTTATAGTTTTTCTCTCTTCCTATTCCTGTTCGCTATTAGAATGTATATAAGCAAACATATAATGTCGTCTCTCTCTAGCAAAAGTAGGTCATATAAAGGACATAATTAGGGTATATTTTGGTAATAATGTCTTTTATATTTTAATATTTTAACATAAAATTGATCTGAATTTCTTTTAGGTCCAATTATCTTATTGGAATAAATTTCTTTCCGACCAATTATTAACTTAAGTAACGTAATTTTAACTTTAAATGTTTGTTGGGTTATATTACAATAAAACACGAAGTAGTGCGTATTATTATTTTGGTATTAATAAAACGTGAAATATTGTTACAAGAAAGCAATATAATTACTTATATCCGAAATTCCGTTGTGATTACAGTTTTTCTTATATCTGCTGTAAGAAATAGTTTAACAAGTTAGCTTTAGCTAAAAGGAAAACAATAAATAAACAAAATCTTGCAAAATGGAGCATTTAAAAAAATAATGTACATATTGATGGAATTATAACCTTAAAACTAAATTTAATGAAATATGTATATGTATTTCTTTTGCAAGTGTTGATTTTTGATTAATATAATAATATACCTACCTAAATTGATATTTCACAGTGTCAAAAGCATATTCTACCTACATTCAATTTCTTTAGAATCTCGGTAAACATAAATATGTTTAAAGCTTTCTCGAGGATATGAGAGGATGATTGTATTACGAAGGCCCTTTCACACGATCCAATTGGCAGCGCCTCTGGCTCTACGCATTTTTTCTTTAAGCACGCACCGTTATTGGCTTTTCGAGTTTAAAGTCCCATTACAATGGCTCTTTCTGTCTAGCATAAGGGCATATTTAACGCGCTTGGCATACCGTATATTGAATTTGCCCTATCGGCTGGATGGAGTGAATATCTCCCAACAAAGGACCGTTTAAAGGGTCCAGATTTGATCCTTTTTATTCTTCAGCGGCTTCGAGAAGTTTCGGATTTTCGAGTCAAATTATATATGCAAGCAGGCCTCAGGCGCTACCTTACGGGCCACGAAGAAGTACACTGTTAAAAATTATGAGTGGTATTATACAGTAGACTGTTCGTTATTTCTTGCATATGTAAATAATGTAAAATCTGTAGGGTAAAGTCGGGAGAGATGGCGCACCTTTTTTCAAATTGATATAAAAAATGTAATTTTACGAAAAGAAGTACTTTATTGTTCATGTATATTCAGCAGACCACAAAGTATCAAATTTTGAATAGTAACGGCGAAAAATTATTACGAGTTTTATAAAAAAAATCGAAACAAAAAATGCTTGAAAAACCATCTCACCCGTTCTAGTATATGGGTGTGATGCTGCATCACATAAAAATCAATGATATATATATATATATATATATATATATATATATATATATATATATGTGTGTGTGTGTGGAAGAAAAGTATGGAATAAATTCATAATTTCATTATTCCTAAAACAACGAAGTTTCATTCGAACACGTCGATTTTGCTTTTTAAAAAGACTCTTTTTTCTATACCAACGCATTTCCGACGTTCATTTGTTTTCGCGTGATGACGTCATCGGATATTTTTTTAAACAGAACCTCTATATTTTTTCATCGGATTCTTGTAGAGCTTGACTTGTTGCATTGAAAAATGTATACTTTCAACACTTTATTCCTTCAATAAAGGAATGCCTCATCTGCCTTTCTTTCTGCCACATCGCAAGCACATATTTGGACAGTTGGTGTATCCCTCATGAAGCCATCTATGACAAGTAATGCACTTGATCCAATCTTCCTGGCATAAGGTGGTTAGATAATTGTCACCACACCCTACGCATTCATTTTCGTAATTATCTTTCTCAGAGCATTCGCTATCTGATTCCAATACAATCTCAGTGTCGCTCTCTGAGGAAAAGTAGCTTTTCTTGTCACGTTTTCTTAATTTTTCGTTTCTAATTTTCTTTCATCTTTTTACGACATGCTTCCAGTACGCTTGCTAATATTCTCATCTCCTGTTAATACGGTAGCCGACTGGCTGCCACGCTTTTTGGCGAATTCAGAAAAGCCATAGCACGCACCATAGACCTGGTTGGAGCTGATCCATTTTTTTTTGTAATTTTTTTATGTGTTACAATTTTCCGTTCATTTGCTTCGCCTAGTAATGGTCCGAGAGCACCTTTCTTCGTGCTACCTAAAAATTTAAGTACTCCTTAATATACTGCAGAGCTTAAAATACTATCAGAACCAGGGACCTACTGACCTTGTTTGAAGCTGCGTCACAATGTTGTGCATGACACATTAAATTGCCTGGAAGCATCATTTTATTCCCATCCCATTTTGAGAAGCTTCAATAGCAAATTTTAATTGATCTTCTGACAAGGAACCTCTAGAATTGCTGCCTTTTCTTTTATATTGTGTAGGCATCTATAATATAAACGGGCATTTCTTTTTAAAAATCTTGTTATATTTAGGTCGAGTGTGATGCCTGTGTCAACTAACCCGAACAATCGGGTTAGACGGTTTACGCCATCTAACCTGACTTGGTCGGGTTAAATGGAGCATTCTCTTTCTCTTTTATAAACCAAGCGATCAACAAAATTTGAGGTTAAGAGCACTAATTAAACATTTATCAAGCTAAATATGCAAACTAAATACACACAGATTAAATCAGTTACTTTTTACAGGCATAAATATAAAACAATAAAAATATTTTCAGGATAAATTCAATATATAGTTAATTCATTTTACCTTTTGACGAAGAAAATACCACTTCGGTAAACATGCACTTATTACGTATACGCACTAGTCACCACCGTTGTCAGTTAAACAGTCGTTGCGGTCTTTACAAAGAAATTATTCGACTACGCCGTCTCACCCGCTGCGCCATCTCACCCGACTTTATCCTATATATACTAGGCGACCCGGCAAACGTTGTTTTGCCATATGAATTATTTCTAGTGAATATTTTGGCAGTTAAATAAAAAGTAACTAACTTAATGTAAGTGTGTGGAGATGTGGTATATGACTAAAAGGGGAATAGAGCACTGTGAATGATGACGGCCTATAAGAATAACAAGACACGAAACATTCATTTTTTGAATTATTTCGCGTGCCTGCAATTTTACTTGTTTGGCGGCCCAAATTAGCCCCTTTACGTTTTGTTGGCATTGTTCACTGTACAAAAAAATAACCATATAGTAAAATAATAGCCGTTGTTAGCGGAAGCTCGTGATACGTGTTGCGTACTTTTGAGGCTAAGTAGATCACTTAATTAACTAATAATGAGAACTACACTTAAAATTAATAATTTTATTAATTATTGATAAAATAGGAAATAAATAATTATGGCCCAGCAAATTAATAATAAATTTACTTGACAATTACACTTAGAAGGTAAAATGATAATTGTAAACGTCACTACTACGCTCGATTCATGCACAATAATAATGGTCGCAAACTGCGTGGGGAGTGAGAGAAGACTTATTGCGTGAGAGAGACAGGAGACAGGCTTCGTTCTCATCCCTACTCCGTGCTGTTTACTGAGTGAGAAGTGACACCGGTAGATGCCTGGCGGGGATAACTGATCTAGTGATAATCGATCAGTTATCGACCAGGGTTAAAAATGATTAAATTACTAAAATAGTTATTAAAAAATAGGGGTTTGCGATAGAAGGATGAAAATTAAGGGTTGTATGTATTTTTTAATACCACATCATAAAAAAATAAAAATAAAAAATTTTGTCCAAAGAATAAAAAAAATTGTTTGGGGTGGACCACCCTTACCACTTAGGGGTATGAGAAATAGATTACGACCGATTCTCAGACCTACCGAATATACATATAAAATTTCATACAAATCGGTCAAGCCGTTTCCGAGGAGTATGGCGTCTAACACTGTGACACGAGAATTTTATATATTAGATAAAACAAAATCGTGTTATACCCGCGACAAGAATTCAGGCGTCTTACGTCACGGCTGGCGTTACACATTTGTTTTTATTGTCAACGTAATTTTCGATATTTGGGCGCGTTAAAAACAATCATTTTTTGCAATTTAGTGCAATATATAATGCAAACTTTTAGTGTAGTATATAGTTTTATTACTATCAGTTGCAGTTTCTTAAATATTTTGATGAAAATATAATGAATTATTCATTTGTTCGTATGACGTAAGTCGTCTGAATTCTTGTCGCGAGTATAGTTACACCGTTTATAGCTCAAGAACGGCTGGACCAGTTTTTATGATTTTTGTGTTTTTGGATTTGTCTTCGTCGGGAATAAGATAATAAGTAGTAAAATATGATATTAATCAATAAAAAAAAGAATAAAAGAGAGAAATCATCTAAATACATAAAACAAAATCGGGTTAGTTACACCATTTGTAACTCAAAAATAGCTGAATCGAGTTTAATAATCTTTGATTTGTTAGATTCGACTCCGCCCCGAATAGCAGAATAACTATTAAAATATCGAAAAAATTCAGGGAAAGAAAATTATACAGAAAATTATTTTTTTAATAAAATAGTAAATAATTGCGGAAGATGGCGGAGTTCTACGCCATCTTCCGCAATTGACAGCTCACGTCACGTTATAGCTTATTTGTAATAATTGACACACGCCTCCTATGTGTTTTTATGTGTCCACTTTGAAAGGGTGGGAACTGAAAAGAAAAATTTTTTTTACTCACAAAGTATTAATTTTTTGGAAACATTGAAAGAGCAAGAAAAGTTTTTAAGTTCATAGGTCCACAAAACCGTAATTTTAATTTTGATCCATAGCCATCTAGAAAAAAGTTCTGATCAACCACTTCAAAGTGAAGGGTGCAAATAAAAATTTATTGTTAAAACGTAGTTCCATCAGTAGAACATACGTACCAAATTTCAAAATTGTAGGTTAAGCCGTTTTTGAAAAAAAAAAAATGAAAACCCCACCAACGCGAATATCTCTGCAGGGAGGACTCAAATCGAAAAACATATAGAAAAGACCCCTCTTAAATTAGGCCATACAATACCCTCCTTATTTACGTAGAATTTTGGGATACCGTGTATATTATCCTAATAAAGTATTGAACGTCATACATTTTTTGTATTCATTTTATTACGTTAATAAAATCCTAATTTGAGTTTAACTAAAAGTTAAACATGACATTACGAGCCCCTTCCCATTTCAGTTGGCCCACCTATTGAAATATTAGTTTTTTGGCCAGCACCAAAACATAACAAATACTACAGGTTGTTTTCAGGCCCCAAAGTAATTAGCAGAGTATATTAAATAATGTCCAGTAAAAAATACCAAAGTCCTTGCTCTCTATTTAAATTTGCAAGGAAAAGCAAAAATTTTGTAAATACAGCAAATCAACCTATGTTTGTTCTGGTACAAAGGATGCCTATAATTCAAAGATTGCTGTGGAAAACTGACACCGTGACAGTTGCTAATATTCATATAGCTGTCAGTACGCATTTAGTATAGCTTCAAGTACTTAAGTAGTTGTGTTTTTTTTAAATGGGTAGAGGAAAGGTTATTGATGAGAAAATTCGTTCACTTATTATTAAATTTTTCAATTCCGGCAAATCAAATTCGGAAATTGCAAATTTATTAGAGTTATCGCGGTATAGTGTAAGAAACATAGTTAGACTGTATAAAAATACCGGCTCAGTTGCTGCAAGGCCCCAATATATTAAAAAAAGCAAAATTACAAATGTGGATAGACGTTCGTTGAAGAGGATTATCCAGAAAAATAGGCGAGCTAATTACTTAGAGCTAAGTGCTCTATGGAGTGACGCTATTGGGAGACGAATTTCGAGATCCACAACGCACAGGGAGGCTCATAAAATGGATTTTGGCACTTATAAGGTAAATTTTTTAATAAGCAAAATTGCGGTAGGAAAATAAGAAATGACAATATTTTGCTTTAGGCCAAAGAAAAGCCGCTTTTAACACTGCAGCAGAAGAAAAATAGAGTAAGGTGGGCAAGACAACATAAGGATTGGACAACTCAGCAATGGCGTGCAATACAATGGAGTGATGAGGCCAGATTTGAAGTGTGTGTTGGAGACAGTCGCAGTCGAGTTATTCGAAAAAAAATGAGGCGTTTCATCCGGACTGTCTCAAACGAAAGGTGAAATTTCCTGCATCAGTCATGATCTGGGGTAGCATGTCAGCTAAAGGAGTGGGAAAACTTCATTTTATTGACGGCATTGTGAATACGGACAAATATTTTGGAAGAATCGCTCTTACCGATCATGGAAGAATGCTTGACATCCCGCCAAGAATTTGTGTTTCAGCAAGATGGTGCAGCATGTCACACCTCAAAGAAAGCATTAAAGTGGATAAAGGATAATGGTATTGCACTTTTAGAATGGGTTTCTAGCAGTCCGGATCTATCACCAATAGAAACTTTGTGGCATGAGATGAAAAAGGTGCTACGAAAACATCCTGCTAGAAATATCCCTGAGCTGAAGCAAAGACTTCAGGAAATATGGGATTCTTTTACACCGGAATTATGTCAAGGCTTGGTTAATACTATGCCCCAACGAATTGCGGCTGTAATAAAAAATAAAGGCGATGTTACCCAGTGGTGAATTTTAAAATTGTTTTGTTAGTTTTACGCTACTTGTTCTTATTTTCTCTATTTGTCTTTATTTTCTGTTAGATATTGGTTTTCGTTGCTTCATATTTATTTATTATGTTTAAAATACTGTTTAAGAGATAAATAAATTTACAGGTTAATGTTGTACTTTTATTTTTGCTTCATAAAAACAAAATTTCTGCCAAATCCTATGGTGGGCCAACTGAAATGGGAAGGGGCTCGTATTTCATTGACTATTAGGCAGCTAGTAACTCAATATAAAGTATTACTACAAATCTAATAGAAAATTACTACCTTTGAATATGCATTTTTTCATAGTAAAATTGTATGTTTGTAGCTACACATAAAATGCAATTTTTCAACCTTATTTTGAGTTTATTAGAAAGAATGATATAATTTTGCATGAAATATGTAAATGTACAGTTTTCTCATGGAAATTTACTGCAATACAGTATGGATTTGGTATTTTCTTACTTTAATGTTTGATGTAAATAACGTGTAAATAAACTATATTTTTGTATCAGTATATAATAAAATTCTGTTTCCCGCATCATTTAGTTAGTCATATTTTCAATTATATTTTAGCAGTTATCATTGATAGCTCAGAATAAAATTTAAACCTTCAACACCCTATATTTCTTAAACTAGCGACATTCGTGCAAGGCATGATGAGCATAATATTTTGGTGTCCAGTATCTCAAGTTTAGTGTTGACCCATTCCTTCTGATTCACCCTGTATAAAGTGTGTCGACAGATGAAACGGAAAAGAGGAAAAACTTTTTATTTTTAATGTGACAAAAGTTACTAGAGTAAAACAATATTTTTGTTAAAATGTACAAACATACAAGATGTCTCTTAATAACAAATTATTGGAATTACAGGAGATTTTATTATTAGAATAAATGCGAGTTAAGAAATACATACACAGCTATACATTTTATTTTTAAATAGTTAAGGAGGCCTTGTCAGGACAGAAATAACTTCTCTGTAGGATTCTTTTTTGGTAGAATTTGCCAATCCATCCTTTAAATGTGAATTATCCATCCCTTTTTCTAAAGGTGTATTGTTTATCCATTATCTAAAAACGTATTACTATATATTTCATTACAAGTATTCATTAGAAAATGTGTTGAAATGTTATATTTGAAAATAATATCTTATTCTTGGAACATTAATGTTATATTAATTGGTTACTGCAAATAGGTATTCATATATGTACCTACCTTCGTATATCTATGTGAAAATAAATATTTTAGCTCGACTTTAGTTACAGTAAATTTGTAAATAACATAACTACAACTAATATTATATTGTAAACTATTTTTACAGTCACAAATCTGTTGTTTGAAATGAATATTGTTTAGAGACATAAGTAATGGGTTTTGATGCAAGCATCTAAACAATATACAATATACCGTTTCAGTTTCTATTACATTTATGACTTGCATAATATTTGAATTGGCACAAGCTACAAGTGCACATTTACAAAATATGATCTTATACTTACTCTTTTCTGAATATCCAACAAAAAGTCCTTATTAATGAACCATGCATGATTGTCTACCTTAAACAAATAAAATGTATTAGGTTAGGTTGATGTGCCTTTACACATGTGCAACTGAAATTAAATGAAATATTCTGAAAAATTGTATAATAAATTGAGTAAAAGTAAATAGTTCCAAAGTTATACTTTGCATTATTCCGGAAATTTCTTAATTTTATTACGTAAAAACACAAAAATTGTAGTATAATATGTATTAGCATCGTAGTATAGATATACTTTAAATATGCCATGGGAGGGCGTAGTCCTCAGTCTAAATCGCAGTTTCATAATTAATATAATAAAAAATAATAAGAATTCATTCGGCATAAAATTCAAATTATTTTTTACTAGTAGAAATGTTACAGCCGTTTTTTTTATTGTAAGCAAAAGTGTTATAATTACCTTGCCTTAAAAAAAATAAATAAAAATTAAATTCTCAGTGTTTTACCTAAAATTGACCAAAACTTTTTACTGTCTGGCTAACTTAAGTTAAATTATATATATATTTTACTTTTGTTCTACGTCTTCGTTACTTCTTTCTCTCAATTTTGTGGCAGTAACGGTCGATTTAGGTCCAAAAACCATTAAAAAACCCTCCTTTAATTGCCACAATGAAAAACATTTGCGTTGGTGTGGAGATATAAAACGAGGACTTTTTATGGTTAATAATCGAAACGCCTCCTGCGTACAGAATAAAAATTTCTAGTCGGGCCGGGAAAACTGAACTGGGCTATGCATAAAAATTCCAATTTCGTGTGTTTTAGTGAAGGCACTTCTTCGGGGCATAATTAAATTTAATCATTAAATGGGGTGTAAAAAACGGTCCCTATAAATTTATAATGTATCCACCTCGGTTTCCCCCCGGCTAATTTTGCTTTTAATATCTCTCGGTTAATATATTCTCGGACTAATTTCAGCGGAGATACTACTGATTACTTGGAATTTTATTAGTTCCAAAGTGTCACACGTTCTCTTTGAAGTCTGAGGAATTTCCGCTTTATGAGGGAAATGTAAGGAACCGCCCTTTGGAAGTGATTGCATATTTCTCGAGTGAATGTGCCGCGTTTTTGAGAAAAGCTTCGAATTTAATTAGGAGGTTCAGTCGGGTGTCGTCAAATTGACGAAGGCACGGTGTGAATGACATTAGGAAGGGATCTTTAACGTTACTCCTACTAAAATAGTTACTTATGCAAGTGTTTAAAATAACACTGGTGTCACTAGTCGCAATTTTGTTATTCTTTGTGTGGAAAAGGGTTTTAGTTGCATACGCTAATATACAAAATACGTACACAGAAAAAAGTTATACCTCAAGATTAATACACTTATTTCATCACTAGCTTAGTATCACTATTTCTCAAGTACAGTAATACTTTATTGAAAGATTGACTTATTCTTGTATAATAAGAACATATATTCTATTCTAAATATTGACAGCATTTTCTAGTAATATTATAAGTATAATGAATAATCTCGATAATGAGCGTAACGAATCCATCCCTGCTGAAATCGAAGAAGCCGCCAGTCGAGCAACATTGGAATTATTGCCGGCGAAATCAAAGG
This sequence comes from Monochamus alternatus, assembly GCA_037114965.1. Taxonomy (NCBI): domain Eukaryota; kingdom Metazoa; phylum Arthropoda; class Insecta; order Coleoptera; family Cerambycidae; genus Monochamus; species Monochamus alternatus. The sequence continues at coordinate 53,727,233 of CM073429.1, read as the reverse complement.
AACAGTACGAAATCGCTTATAGACGCTTTTCGGAATGGTGCAACATTAAAAAGGTCCCTTGGAAATGTAACGAAAGTGTTTTACTGGCATATTTTGAGGAAAAAGCCAAGATATGGAAATCGTCAACGCTGTGGTCAAATTATTCCATGATCAAAACTATGTTAAAAATAAAGCAAGATCAAGATATAAGCAAACATTATAAATTTATTGCTTTTTTAAAACGGAAGGGTGAAGGATATCAAGCAAAAAAGTCAAAAGTTTTGCCGAAGACGCATATCGACAAATTTTTCACAGAAGCAGAAGGCTGATGATGAAAGTCGCTGCAATAGTGGGTGTCTTCGGGGCGTGTCGCCGGGAGGAATTGTGTCAGATGGCCATCGACAATATCGAATATTTGGGCACTTCGGTTGTTGTGACCATACCAGATACTAAAACGAAAGTGCCTCGGACTTTCAGTGTTGTTGGTGAATTCTATTTAAACTTTTTTAGAAAGTATATGGCACTCCGGCCACCCAATGCTGACCATAGACGACTATTTCTTAAATATATGTAGAATAAATGTGTGAAGAATCCAGTCGGAATTAACATGTTTGGTAAAATGCCTGCCGACATTGCAGAGTTCTTGAATCTACCAAATCCTCAACTCTACACCGGACACTGTTTTCGTCGTTCATCGGCGACATTGTTAGCAGATTCTGGTGAAAATCTTACTACCATCAAGAGACATGGAGGATGGAAATCTTCGACGGTACCTGAAGGCTACATTGAAAATTCACTGGAACAGAAGAACTGACTTATGCAAGTGTTTAAAATAACACTTGTGTCACTAGTCATAATTTTGTTATTCTTTGTGTGGAAAAGGGTTTTAGTTGCATACGCTAATATACAAAATACCTACGCAGAAAAAAAGTTATACCTCAAGATTAATACACTTATTTCATCACTAGCTTAGTATCACTATTTCTCAAGTACAGTAATACTTTATTGAAAGATTGACTTATTCTTGTATAATAAGAACATATATTCTTCTATTAGGAATAAAGATTACTTGAAATCAAAACAACTAATCCCAATAGGCGCATGTACGTTTATATAACATTTTCAAAAAGTTTTAGTGGTTGAATAAACGTTTTACATTGAAATACTCAACGTTTATTTTTAGTTAAAAATGTAAAAGTATAAAATATGTCGTTTAAAACACGACAATAATAATATTGGAATTTCATCTAGAGGTCGAAATGAACACTAGACCTTCTTGCTGCTGTACACAAACGTATTATATACATTTATATTTTAATACTATTTTACTGCGTGTGCAACGTTTATAAAACGTAGAATTAACTGTTTTAAATACATATATGAATTTAACGTATTAAACGTATTATCTAAATGTTAACAACAAGTTTTAGTAATATATAAATAAATTAAGTCTGAAAGACCCGGTAGTTTCACAGTATAGTTTTAAAATATTTAGACTGCATGAAAACATTATGTTAAAAAGTGACATTTACATGGTACACTGATAAAAATGATTGTAAATTTACACGTTGCTCATATTTTACATTAATGTAAAAAATACTAAATCCATACTGTATTACAAGAATCTCCATCTGAATTCCGTTCATTTTCATCTTTCATGTAAATTTATATGATTTTTCTAAAAATGTATTACGTTGTAAAGTTACATTTTATGTGTACAAGAACACGATTTTACTATGAAAAAAATCATATTCATAAATATTAATTTTCCATTACAGTTGCAACATTACATTCGGGTGTGTTATTTTCACTATTGACCTAGGCGATAAATAACCAGCAATCCGTCGTGTAATATCGTAAATAATATTTATTAGTGCAATAAAGGAATAATTTCTTATGCGGTATGATCATGTAAGTATGAAAATTGATAAATCGATACCCAACTAGCAAAATAAATTTTATAAAGGTTGTATAAATTGCTATAATATAAATCTTATAAGAGCTTCAAATTCATATAACGTGGTTAAATGCCTTTATACGATACTTATAGAATCGAAAAGGGTCCACTTTTATAAAACATTTTGGTAATGTAACAGTTCTATAAAAAATGTATACAACATTTTTAAAACAATTTTATGCAGCAACTATACAAACGTTTTGTAGTCTGTATTTTGGTATTATTTAAAGAAACATTAAATTTTTTAGTGAAAAATTTTATAACCAAATCATTTTAAGATTGGTGTATAACACAGATTCATAATTATTTGTTATATTTAAAAACGGGGTCACAACGGGGGCGATCATTTGTCTAAATGGTAGATATGTAGAATACTTACAATATTATTATTTCAACAATCAGTGTTTTAACAACGAAAATTTTATTGCGCCGCAAATTTTATTGATAAACTATAGATATGTTTGTGACAAAAAAATTATGCGCTTTAGTTTAGACCACAGTTGCTTTAAAATTATAAAAAATAAATTTAAAAAATATTAAAATTATGCTTCCTTTATAATATCGTTATGTAATTATATTTAATGATCTTGTTATAAAATAGTCTTCCAAAAATAGTAAAATGTTTTAGATATAATTTTAATAAGGCTTTCAACTAATTTTCCATAATGGCGGCAGTCGCTGATCTAACAAATCTTCATTTAAAAATGGCAGCTTATAATACAATGATTTCATTCCACATAAAAGCATAACAAAATATTTTAGTGTAAATTAGAACTTTTTACGATAAAATGTTTTTATAGACTTAAATATATTTAAAAATTTGTGTGCGCAAGTAGATAATGTTTGCATTGAAAGAAGTTGCCAAGTTTTATAAAAAATTTAGAAATTTAAAATATTATATACTATCATTACCTATATTAATATTGTTAGGTATTAGCTAAGTATTATTAGTTAATTATAATAATAGGTATTTAATTTAAAACTAACCTAATTATTGCATTACCAAAAATTAAGTCAAAGTTACTTTCTCGTACTGGTTTTTTGTATTTTTTCGCAGCTATGAAGCGCTTTTAATGTGAGTTCTCGAACATGGACACCATCATTATTTATATAATAAAACCTATAAGCAAAATTGAACGTCGGCACGTTTGACTGGAAACGTTACTTTCAAGAATTTGTTTCTATTCTTTCTTGATTAGTGCTTGGTAATACACTATATCTTAGGGGTTCAAAAATTAAGGTTGGGTTTGGAATTTTATTACGAGGTATATATAATAATTTTGTTTTCTCAAGCCACAATGTTGTTCTATAACATATTTATAAAACAGGGAATATTTTTATTAATTTCCTTATATATCCTTAATAAAACACGTTTATACAACTATTTTATAAGATTATAATTAAAAGTCATTTGCCTAAGTATACAATATATAATTTTTAAAATGTTGTATAACGTATTATAATGCTTTTATAAAAATTTTAAAGAACTGAAAATTATTTGTTCTTTAAAACAGGTTGTAAAAACTATTATAAAACAATTTTACACAATTACTTTCTTCAGGAACAAAATTATGGCAATTATTTGCTCTATAAAATCAAACTGTTCGTTAAACATAGTTATAAAATAATTCGCTTGTTTTAAAGTTCCATTTTGCTAGTTGGATACTATTTGAACTATTTCAACTGCCATGGGTATAAACAATACATTAATGACTTGGCTGATTAAGAACAATATAAATATAATGTTACATTCATACTTGTATCAGAGAGTTATTAGTTTTTCGTTTCGTAGTTTTAGAACTGCAAAATACGAATAAAAATATTGTCTCTTTAAAAAAATGCTGTTTACAGTAACGTTAAGTAACATTTTAGTAACTTAGTGTTATGTATCTTTTCCAAAATTTGTTAGATGTGCGTGCGTACTATATATACATATAATAGGATTAGATAATTCAGTTTTCATGTATTTTCTCATTGACTGCGACTGGGAGAAGCAGATCGAAAGAAACCTCATTAGTTTAAAAAACGCAGTTTTTCATGCAGAAAATAACTTTTCCATCGATTTTTACAACACGTGCGTGTCAATAATAATTTGAATTTTTACATCAAATATCTATATTTATGCCTATATCTCCAGTGTCGTGTCATGAACTAGTCCGGGAGACATGCAGATATAAACCACATAAATGTTTTGTTTTGAAGTAATCAACAAATACAATGGATTATTTTTTCACGTTTCTTAAAACCAATGAAATGCTTCTTTATTTGTTACAAGGGCAAATTTCAACCAATTATGTCATTATTATAGTGGGAATAAATCTCTTGTGATTATTCTCGGGAATAATCACTGTGGCTTTTATTTGCCTAGCAAGTGTCAGATAGTTGTCAAAATAATTACCTAATTGTGTCAACGCGATATATAAAATGGGTGAAAATCATCGGTTTAGTACCTTTTCTGATGCGGAAATAACAAAAAAGATTTTAGAAACTACTTCGAAAAATACTCTAATAAGTAATCAGTCTATATGGAGACAATTTAAGACCTTCACCAAAGAAAGAAATTATATTCTGGATCAATCTACTACAACAGCTACTCTGGCATTGATTTTGAAAAATTGGGCTTATACCATGAAAAGAAAAGACGGAAATAATTATAAAAAAGCAGTAATAAAGACAATGTGGAATAAAACGGCAAAATTAGTTCAAGAACTTTAATAAGTATAACAGGTCCTTTGATTCTTTTCATGATATAGAATTTAAAAATGCTCGAAATGCAAGAGATGAAAAAAGAAAAATTTTACAAAAACATCCTGAAAAGCACAAACAAAGTTCTGTGGCACTTTCTAATACAGAATTGTTGCAAATTTTATACTATTGGGACGAAGATATACCTTGTGGATTGCAAAGAAAGCTTTTTCACGTTGCATCGTATGAACTAGCTTGGAGGGGAGGAGAAGCTACGAAATGTTTAGTTCATTATTTTAAAAAAGAAACCGACATAATAAGATTAAATACTGGCCGCATTGAATGCAATCCCATCTTTACAAAAACTGCACAGGGTGGAGCACAAAGGTGCGCTAATAGTAAATGGTTGACTCCAAACATAAATAACCCAGATATTTGCCCTGTTCGTCTTTTTGAAAAATTAATGGGTAAACGTGAAGAAAATATTAAAACCGAATGCTTATTTCTTACTCCAAATCCGGCTTGGCAAACTCATGGTTCTTGGTATAAAAACGTTCCTGAGGGAATAAATTCCATTTCAAAATGGATGAAAGCATCCGCAGAAAAAGTAGGTCTAGACACAGTTACTAAAAAAATAACTAACCATTCTGCCAGATCAAGTGCAGTAAGTAACCTTTCAAAAGCTGATGTAGGAGAACATGAACTAATCCAGGTCACTGCTCATAATTCTTCAAGTTCGATTAAACCATACTTACAATTGAACCAAGAACTTCATTCAAATATAATAATAAATAATCTTAGAGAAAATACGTAGGAGGAAACACTTAATGTAACAAGCAATTCCAAATCCTCAATAAATAATGAGTCTCGAAATATTTTTAATAATTGCGTTTTTCATTGTACTAATTTGAATTGTTAATTCTTTTAATATATTCACAATGTGTCAACGATATTTTCGTATATTGTAATAATTAATTAAATTAAATTTTTCAATAGTTTTATTATAGTTTTATTGATCTTTTTTATTGTAAAAATTTGTGAATCAAAAAATAATCTAGTCAAATATAACTCGCGAGTTCCATAAATTAGAAAATAATTTGCCAGATTTTGTTCAAACTTGTTGCCATTTGGAAATAGCCACTAGAGCCCTGCAGGCTCGTGACTATTGCCTGGCAACAAGTTTTCAAAAAATCTGTCAAATTATTTTCAATTTATTCTCACTCTCTTGTTATATTATTACTGAGAATGAGACCGATTTTATATTTAACAATATTTTACTTTAGACTTCAGAAATTAGTTATAGCGTTCTCTAAATTTTAGACATAGTTTTAATTATTCAATACAAATCATTGGTTTAAAGTGTCGCTAAGGTTAAGAATTTTTATGCGAAATATAGGTCGGTTCTATTCTACTATGTTCTAACCTAATTCATTAAGTTTTCATGTTTAGCGACGCAACATGTGATAAAGACAATGGTCAGGCAAGATCCTACATCACAAAATGACTTTATTTAATGTAGACATATCGTCAGTTTGGAACAAGACTGTCATAACTCAAAAAATGTTAATTTTCAGGAGAGCTCGGTAAAGTTTTATAAATAATCTTACTCTACATATTGGAAAATAAATAAATATATAATGTTTGAGTCATGTTAAAATGTTTGGGTGGATAGTTATTAGTATTTTTAATAACATTTTTTATATGTTTTGGTTTTCGTCACTTTGTTACTGTTATTTTTGTTAAATAATTCCGAGTTGTGACTCTCTTTCACATATTTTTCAACATGAGTTTAGCTAATAAAATGAAATACATTTCTAATAAACTAAATTATTTTATTAAAGTAGACTAAAATAATACAATTTTAAAGATTATTATAAAAATATTTGTAATACTGCGCAAAATATTATGGTTTATTGTATGAAATGGGAACAAAAAAGGTACTTAGCTTATGAGAATGACTGGTCTATTTAAAGATGTGACAGTTTTGCATATAAATATACATAAAGAAACTAGTTTCTTACTGATATTATTTCGACTTGTGACACTCTTTTCCAAAATTTGCTCATCTCATCTCATTAAACGTCACAGCACGACTAATTGTGACAGTTTTGTCTAAAGCACAAAACCAATGTTGGAGATGTGATATTTCAACGTAGCGCCATTCGACGGTTATTAAGCAAAGCTCACTTGTAAATCTTGTGACTCTTTTACACATAAAAATATGCAATATTTGGAGTTGATACACCACTAAATCTTGAAAAATGAAAATTTTGAGTTAAAACTGACTTGTTCCAAACTGACGATATGGACAAAAAAATGTATGTAACTAACTATGCGCCGGAGCACTTTTTCGCTTTCACGGTTTGTCAAGTTTCTCCTTAAAATGTCCAGTTAAATTTTGAACGATTTAAATTGGCTTCCAGAGGATGAAAATGGAGACTCTTAGAGAATTGGAAGAAAAATTCGTATCGCCAAAAGTACGCGTCAGAGCACTCGTTTTCTCTTCGAAATACATGGTGACTTGTGTAGGCAATAATATACGCAATCGCTACGTATACCTCAATGGATACCAATTTTTCAAGCTTTGAAAGCGAAAAAGTGCTCCTGCGCGTACTTCTAGCGGTACGGATTTTTCTTCCGATTTTCTAAGAGTTTTTCTACATTTTCATTACCTGAAAGCCAATTTAAGTCGTTCAAAATTTAACTGCAGTTTTCTAAGGAGGATATTAAACCCTAAAAGCGAAAAAGTGCTCCAAAGCGTATTTCCGGCGATACGAATTGTTCTTCCAATTTTCTAAAAGTATTTCTCCATTTTCACCCCCTGCAAGCCAATTTAAGTCGTTCAAAATTTATCTGGACATTTCTAAGGAGAAACTTAATAAACCCTGAAAGCGAAAAAGTGCTCCGGCTCATACTTAGTTACGTAATTTTTTTTGTCTATTTTCTTTCATTTTCACCACCTAGGGACTGATTCACTGACTAAAAAATCTTAATATATATTCAAATAAAACAACAACAACTATTCTTCCTGATTATTTAACTGATGTGAATAAAGTTAATGATTACTTTATAAAGTCCAGCAAATCTGAATTTCCAGTTGATTTGAATTCTGTAAGTTACTACTTAGGAGCAGTAAAAGATGATATGAGGCATGATGTAGGATGGGAATAGTTTGCGTATAATATTAGAGCTATGTCCGTCATTGCTACCGGTACTTACGCATATAATTAATTCTTGTTTTGAAAAAAATGTTTTTCCGAATCAGTGGAAAATTGGTAATGTTATACCGTTGTCCAAAATAAACGATGTTACTGACTTTGCAGATCTTAGACCAATAGGTATTCTTCCTACTTTATCAAAAGTGTTTGAAAAATTAACCAGTAAACAAAGGAGATCGTATTTGAATAATTTTGAAATTTTACCTAAACATCAATCTGGATTTCGACCTAATTATAAGCTGCTGTACATCTCTTTTGCAAGTGATAGATGACATTGTAAGAGCCACTGATAATAGTAAATTAACTGCCTTGATTTTATTGGATTATAGCAAAGTCTTTGATAAAATTAATCACCGCCTACTTCTTTCAATATTACATTATATTGGTTTTCCAATGATTCACTTTCTTTACTTGAAAATGATCTTACTAATAGAACACAGGGCTTTATATACAATAATATTTGGTGTAGCCATGCCTTTAACATGTTTTTTGCTAGAAATATAAAAAAGAAAAGAAGGCCACAAGTTGGCTCGCGCGACGCGAGAACGATATAGTTGTACCTACTAGTGGTAGTATTAACACATATTATATACGGTTGTTGTAGTGACAGATTATTGTAAGATCCGAATGTCCTATTTTCCATTCTCCCGTTTTCTCCTGCATCATTGATATTCGAAATACAGTGCCAGTTACCAGTCCATGGGGATTTGGTAAGTGGATATTTATTACTATTTGTAATTGTAGATTATAACCAAGAATACAGTTCACTTTTTAAAAGTGCAAGTTGTAGCTGCACCACATTTTGGTACCTTCGACCCGTATTATTCTTAGTGTAAACTATTATTAACATTTTGATTTTTTCCATTTATTATAGTATAGTTTTGTAGACAAATTACATTCAAAAGTTATTTTAATGTAAAAAAATATATAATTGATATTTTTTTTTACTAAGTAAATTCAATTTTCAGTTTTTTGGTATGAAGAATTTATAATAATAAATTAATATTTTATAATTTTACTTTCGCCAACATTGTGGTTTTCTTGGATAGGTAGATATAAAAAAATATTAATATTTTAAGTATATTAATGACATCTAAATATTTTTTCATTATAGTTTCCAATTGGTATTGATTTGGAACATTTTTATGTGAATATCACGTTTCCTAGCATTTTATAAAAGAGATAACTTTTTATTGTATTTCTTTACATTCCACATTTGATTTTCTGTTAAAGTTCTAACAAGACTGTATATTTGAATATAGATTTACATTCAAAATGACGTCACGAACTAATAAATTAAAGGTACTCATAGCAAAATGAGAAACATTATTTCAGAGAATACATTATTTGATTTAAGTAAAAAGACAGATGAAGTGTCTTTAAAAAACTTTAAAATTATGTACGTAAGGCTGTATCAAACTGAGTCAGAATTTCAACAATTAATTAAGGACATTAACATTTTACAATTAGAGATGGATTCCGATTTTGAACCTGATTTTAATGTAGTTGAATCTGTTTATGAGTTGTCTTGTCATATTCGCTCGACATATAACGAAATAATTCATAAAGAAAATACAGCTGCAGTGGCAGCAGGTTCTGTACATGTGCAACATAATAATTCCAATAATTCAAAATCTATAAAATTACCAAAACTTAAATTACCTACTTTTGATCCAGATAAAAGAATGCATTTGTGGCCAATTTTTTATGAAAGCTTTAAAAATTCTATACATCTTTGTAAAGACATTAGTAATAGTGAAAAGGTTCAATATTTAGAGTCACGTTTAAAGGGAAAGGCTCAATTTGCAGGATTGCCACCAATAGCTGCTAATTATGAAATTTTATGGCAAAATTTAGAAAAAAAATACAATGATAATAGGACATTAGCCAATCAATATTTTGAGAATATGTTAAATTTCAAACCTTTAATCAGTGATGATTTAAAATCGTATAATATGTTTTTAGAAAGGTTTCATACATGCGCTCAAGCATTGCAAAACCTTAATATTTCAAATCTATCAGATTTTATGTTCACTTCATTAGCTTTATTGAAATTAGGACCAGAGACGGTTAAGATGTTTGAATTAATTCTAGAAAAGGGTAAAAGGGATGTTATGCCTGCATATAATGAAATTATTGATTTCTTAGTTACTCAAATTAAAACTTTTCATAGGTCACCGGTAAAACCTATTCGTTTTTCTAGTAGTTATAGTAGTTCAGATACTCCTAAATTAACTTCAACACGGTCCTTTATGGTAAATCAAAATAGTAATTTTGGTAAAATTTGTGAACGTGATTCGCACGTTATTAGTCGTTGTTCGAAATTTTTAAAACAGTCTCCTAAAGAGAGATATAACACACTTAGAGATTTGGGTGTTTGTATTAATTGTTTAGGCTCAAATCACCAAATAGCACAATGTTTCTCAAAAATTACTTGTGATAAATGTAATTTAAAACATAATAGACTTTTACTATTCAAAAATAACAAAAATAGTGCCGAAGGCAATAATAGTTGTGGTGATAATAATTCTGGAAATTGTTCTAAGGATTCAACGGAAGGCAATAATAGTGGTATAGTATATATTCCTACATGTCTTTATTTAGTTATAAATAATAGTGATAACATGAAACAAAATCGCTTTCGATATACTGTTTTGCTTTCGACAGCAGTAGTTAGTGTAGTAGATGCTTTTGGAATAAAACAAATTTTACGATTTTTAGTGGACATGGGTTCACAATCGAATTTTTTAACTTTACAAGTATCTAGACGTTTGGGTCTTTCTGTAAGCAAAATATTTTCACAAGTTAGTGAAAGGTAAAACTAATTTGGTTTGCAGATCTCGTTTCGATGACGAAATAAAATACTCCGTAGATTTCTTACTTATAGACAGAGTAACTGAACATTTGCCTACTTGTACTTTGGATAATAAATTACTGTGTTTAAATAATTTAAATTTAGCTGATCCAGATTATTATAAACCATCCAAAGTGGACGGAATTCTGTGAGCAGCCGTTTTTGCACAAATTTTACAGTCAAATATAATCAGGGGAACTTCAGAAACACCAGTTGTTAGACAAACAAGTCTAGGCTATATTATTTGTGGAAATATGCCTATTAAAAATAATAGTGTGACAAATAGTTTAGCATTTTGTACTTTTACATTTTTAGAACCACTTATAAAAAAATTTTGGGAATTAGATGATAATATTTCTACTTGTAATAGCACAGAAAATGATATTTGTGAAAACATGTTCATTTCAACTTGTAACCGTGACACTAGTGGTAGATATTCTGTAGCTTTGCCATTTAAAGATAGTTATGATAAATTAGGAGACTCACTTACAACTGCCAATAATAGATTTTTAGCACTAGAACGTCGATTAAAAACATCTCCTCAATAGTGAAGTTTTACAGAATTTTATTACTCCGCATCATTGTGTTTTTAAAGAATCAACTAGTACACCAATTAGAGTAGTTTTCGATGCTAGTGCGAAAACAGATAATTCGATTTCTTTGAATGAAATTTTATATACAGGAACGAAACTTCAAAATAATTGATTCATAATATTATTAAATTTTAGATTGTGTCCAATAGCTATAACTGCGGACATTAAACAAATGTACCGTCAGATAAATATTATAAAACAACATCGTAAATTTCAGAGAATATTATGGCGTTTTAACTCAAATGAAAAAATTGTTGCATATGAATTAAATACGGTTACTTTTGGTGTTAAATCTAGTACATTTTAGGTCTTTTGTTCTTTACGATTTAAATCGCATCATTATGCTGATGGTACTCCCCTGTATTACTCTTTTGCAGAATCTGATGTATAATTAGCTAATCAGAGAATTACTGACGATTCAAATTCCCTTTTAAATATTTCTAACAAATTATGTCTCTTTATTAATCCATCAAAATCCAAAATTAAGTTGTTTGGCCCACGTTCTGCTAGAGTTACACTTAAAGATTTAATTGATGTGAAACTATCAGGAAATCAATTGCAACCTGCAGAAGATGCTAACAACCTGGGTGCAACTATCGACACTTCTTTACTTTTCACTGAACAAGTAAATATGATTATTAAGCTATCATTTAGTAATTTCAAATTAATATTTGCAAATATAGAAGTGCTCAGTAAAGAAAATAGAATTGCTTTGTGCGAGACATTAGTATTGTCGCATTTAACCTATTGTGATATGGGTTTATTATCAATTTTTGAGAAAATGTGATAAGACATGTTTACAAAAAATTCAAAATTCTTGTGTAATATTAATATGTAATGAAGCCGTGAGGATATTTCACCAAAAATTGAGGAAATTGGTTGGTTAAAAATTGAATAGACACATCCTTCACAGTTGCTGTCTATTCCATAAAATTATAAGTTTTAAAACACCACCATATCTTTATAAAAAAATAGATATAAAACAATATTCACAATATAAATATAAGATTTAAAAATGTGTTATTTGTGCCTATTCATGTAACGTCTATATTTCAATTTTTTTTCATTATTATTATTATTATTAAATTCTTTAAAATGCTGTATAATTAAACACGTTAATGAAGAGATGTTTTGTCTCTCATTAACTTTTTTTAGTTTAAAATTCTCACCACGAATTACACGAAAACTTTGTTTTGGGTTCACACACTTGAGACATCGGTACAAATAGATATCATGTCCTACACTTGTATGTTTGTAATTTATACACAGGAACGTTAATGAGAGCAACAGGAAACTATGTCTGAGATATTTTAAGAAATGTTCAGTCGAGGTTAGCATTTAGAAGTAGTTATTTTTTTCTTGCAAATGTAACTTTAAGAGTGCAAACGAAATATTAACATCGAAACGGCAACGACTACAATTTCATAAGGTAAAGTTTTTCTTATACTTTGTGTTAATAATTATAATTTCTTTTTATAGATGTTAATTCTTAATTAAGCATTTTATTGGTTAGAAGTATGATATACTCGCGTCAAGAATTCAGACGTCTTACGTCACGGCTGACGTTACACATTTGTTTTTATTGTCAACGTAATTTTCGATATTTGGTTGCGTTAAAAACAATAATTTTTTGCAATTTAGTGCAATATATAATACAAACTTTTAGTGTAGTATATAGTTTTATTACTATCAGTTGCAGTTTCTTAAATATTTTGATGAAAATATGAGTTATTGTTCGTATGACGTAAGTCGTCTGAATTCTTGTCGCGCGTATATGTTGATAAGTGTACTGTATAAATGACTACTTGCAAAAAATGTAAAACAAATGGGGAAATAGAAAGAGATTAGATATTTAAATAAGTCATAAATATAATTAGTCTTGTTTTCTAAAGGTACGCACCCACTAAACGGGTCGGGTCGAGGCGGTTCGCATCGTAAAAAACCGTATACCATAGTTGCAAATGGAAGTACAATGCAATAGTGACACTCTTTGAAACGAATTTAGCGACTTGTTTCGAACTGCTGACGTAGTCGTAATGAAATCTATTGGTGAGTGGAACAATTAAGAACTAATATTAAAAATTGAAAGTAAAATTCATTGCTAATATGCCAGAGTTGCTAAATTCATTCTAAAAAGTATCATTATTATTGTAATAGTATGGTACCTTCGTCCGATGGCAGACAGTTTGGCAGTGGACCCAATATATTAGTTCCCAACTTTCTCAACAAATCCATAGTGCTAATTAATTATTAAATATTTTGCTATTAAATTACGTGTTGCAACTTAAAGTTGCATAAAATTAATAATTATTAGTGTAGATTTGTAAAAAAGTATATAGAATTGTTATTATGGATATCCTGGATATGAATTTAGTAAAAATAAATAATATTACATAGCATTAAAATAATAATTTATAATTCTATTATCAAGTATAAAATAAATTTTTATAAAAAATGCATGACGTTGACAATTGTTATCACTCAGTACATAGAGAAAAAGGAATTTAAACCCAGACCAACTTATATAAAATGAAAGGTGAAAGTCTATAGATTAGCCTGATATACATGTTGTAAGCAGACGAGTAACATTATTGAAGATATATCCATTCAAAATAAACCATATCAAATTTTAGAATTAATTCCAGAACTGTCAAGACTAAAGGTGTAAATGACCTAAAATACAAAACAAAGAGTATTTTCATTAGTAAAAAATAAAATTGTACAATAAAAGCAAAAGGACATTTATAAAAATGTAATAGTTATAAGAAATTGTAGTATAAAAGTGTATAAAAAGGACATCCAAAGACTGTGTAAACTCATGTGAAAGGACCTTTAACACGGAAATCTCCAGAAAAAGGTGCAGCATCGCAAGATAGCTCCCGAAAATTTGCAAATTATTTCTGAAAAAACAAGTTTATAAAGAAAAATACCTACTTACCAGCGAAATTTACAAGTCTCCATGCTCCAGAAAAGATATTTTGTCAGCACATGAAAATTTTCCAACAGGAAAATTGCAGTTCCAAAGGACCCTACAAATAGTCTACAGGACGTTTACCAGTTTCCAGAAACCTCAGGTATCTTTAAAAATAAAGTGCACTATAAAATTTCTATAGCTATATAAAATAAAGCAGATTTTCTTTCTTACTAATCTTTGCAAAGTATAAATAAAATAACCACATGACTTACCTGTACAAAATTAAGTAATATCCAAGCAATAAAAACAACAAAATTTCACAAATTATAAGAAATATCAATTTGCATAACTCATAAAATTCTAATTAAAAGTCAGTAACAAAGGTTCTACCTTATATTAGTTTGTGGAAATTCTCGACAGAGGAGAAATTTAGTAATAAGAAAATATTCTTTATTAACCAAAATTTATTTTGAAAACCAAAAATATTAATCTTTAAATGTACTACTATATGTTACAAAAATAAAACCCTGTAAACAATTTGAAAAAAAGTAAATAAGGTGCGACAGAAAAAAATTAAAAGGTTTTTATTGAGCCTATGATAATAGCAATTGAAAAACACCTAGTATATCAGGATAGGGAAAATTATAACAGAGACTGCGAAATCATCTAGCACTGAAAATTACTATTCTTATGGTGTTCAAGAACGACGTATGTCCGTGGGTTGGTAGACAAAAAACAAGAGAATAGTTACCAAGTTTTTTGTTGCCTACGATTCATAAAATTAAATGACCTCTTAAAAACGTTATTGCGAATTTGTGAGGTGCTAATAATTTGAAATGTCATATATACCTTTGATATCTATTACAAGACTAAGTTTGAAAAACAAAGACCCATTTCCTTGGTGTACAGAAAACAATGATCTTATTTTTGTGAAATGTTGCAACGTTGCATTCAAATAACGGCTTGTAGCCTTCGTTCCAAGATAAGTGTCTATTTATTTATTTATTTATTTATTTATTTACAATATCCAACGGGCAATGCCCAATTACAGGATAAGGAACAAGACAAGTAAAATACATATTAATACAAATAAACAAGCAAGACAACAGAGAAAAGTATGATATAAAACAGAAAACTTATTTTATGTATAGCTACACCTACACATACTCACATATTTACTGAAAAGTTACATACAACACAGTAAAGTCATAAAAACTCAGAATAACACTTTTTAATATGAATAATACTTGAAGAGATTCAATTTGAGAATAATTAATAATCATAAACAGGTGTCCAAACCACAGAGGCATACTCAAGCTTCGATCTAACAAACGTATTAAATAGTAAACATAGAGTATCTAGCTTTTTGAAGTTGATCATGTGCGAACAATAAAACCCAAACTTTTATAGGCATTTTTACAACATGTCCAATGTGCTTAGTGAAAGATAGTTTCGGATCAAAATATACACCCAAATCTTTATCAAGGTCGGGTCGCTGAAGAACAAACCCATTTCGTCTGTAGTCATACTGTATTTGGTCACATCTACTGAAGGTCATAACATTGTATTTGGTAGAATTCATGGGCAGTTTGTTAACAGTGCACCAGGATTTTAATAAATCAAGATTTCTTTGGAGATTCATGGCGTCTAAAACATTATCGATGGAGCAAAATATTTGTATATCATCGGCGTACAATAAATATCTCACATTTAACTGAGTAGCAACATCATTGGTGTACAATGCAAACATTAGCTGCCCGAGGATAGAACCCTGCGGAACACCTGACCTTTGGGCGAACTCAACAAATTGAACTCCAATTATCTGAACAAACTGAGTTCTGTCAGACAAATATGAGTACATAAGTCCGAGTAAGTTTGATGAAAGCCCAAACGAACTCAGCTTAGTCAGTAGCAATACATGATCAAGACGGTCGAATTCCTTCGAAAAATCCGTACACACAACTGCTTGGCTTCCCCAATCAATAGCCTCGCTAATAAACTGAGTAATGCAAACCAAGTTAGTAACCGTCGAGCGTCATTCCATAAATCCATGCTGTCCAGGCAATATAACATTTTTCAATTGAAAAGAAAGAACACGGTGTAAAGCAATCTCAAAAATTTTAATAAAATTAGATATATGTAACTGCAATAGGTCTATAATTGGTGACATTGTTTTTCCTTCCTTTTTTATATACGGGGTATATTCTTGAAATTTTCCATTGATCAAGGAATATACATGTAGATAGAATTAAATTAAATATGGTAAAAAGTGGTTCTGAGAAAACGTTAGCGCAATCTCTAATCAAGAAAGCGGGTATTAAGTCTGGGCCCATGGTCATCTTGGGTTTTAATAGATTAATAGAAAATAACACGTCTTCGAAGGATATATGGGAGTATGTAATTGGAACTGCATTGTGCAACGAGGTCGATAAATAGTCAGCAAAACCATGAGCAAGTTGTTTGTTGTCACTAATGGATGTTTCATTATATACCATTGAAGATGGTACAGTGAAATTACCTTTCTTTGAATTGACAAAAGTCCAGAATCTACTTGGATTGGATTTCAATTCAAATTCCTTAATTTTCATAAGCTGTATGACTTTTGTATTTCACAGAAGAACGCAGACGCTTAAAAGTATTATAATCTTCATCATTCAAGGAGAAGCGATATCTATACCATGCATTATTTTTTAATTTAATGGATTTAATTAAATCACTATTAAACCAGGGGGGATAGCTCTTACTTGAGAAAATTTTTTTCGGAACGTGTTTAATAAAAATTGAATTCAATATTTCATAAAATTTGGAAATAAAATATATTCAAGCAGTGAGTTCAGTCGGGGTAAAATAATACTGATTTGATGATATAAAATATTTCCTTAATAACCTCCTCGCAGTATAAATATGAGAGGAGTTTTTTTTATAGAATATTCAATTTGTAATGTGTCGTAGAAAAAAACTGGACGAAAAATTGGTGCGTAATCCTCTTCGGTATTTATTTAATCTAAGTGAGGGATGGTACTAAATCAGCCAATAAATCACACCGCTGCAATTTTGATAAAAAGGCGGTCATCAAACACGTTTGCCGGAGCTGTCATAAGTGTTCTCGGGCTTTTCCGTCGCCATATACTTTTTGTATGCGTTTTTCCGACGGCCCGCCGATAATAAATGGTTCTCGTTATAAAAAGGGGGGCAAGACTGACCGTACACTTTTTGCCGCGCAGCAGGCGTGGAACTGGAAAACTTCCTAAGAAAATACACCGAAACAATGTAGTTGGGGTGTGGGGGTTCTTTTATGAAAGTCACGCGCTATTTATCTCTCTTGAGCCATCTGCCTGCGAAGATAATAAAAGGAAATTAATAAATGAAGTTATTAGAGGGAGTAACAACTGTTCGTTACCCGCTAAAGTAATCCGTAATTTCTGCTATTCATTTTTATTTTCGTCCTTTTAATTGAAACGTTATTAAAGCGTAATTCTTTTTGCAGATGAAAGGAATATAACCATAGCCTCTAATTATTGTTCTCTATCAGACAGTACTAAAATTTTGCCCTCTTACATAGGAAAGTTTTCGAGTAAATGACGATTGAATGTTAGAAAACGTAAATCAATTAAAATAAAGCAAAAACCTTATCAAGTTTAGTTTTTCGAATTACATAGTTCTTTTATGGATCACGTAGGTGAAAAATTTTGCAAAGTGTTACTGTCACACCGACTTTCTAATAAGTATTGTAAGCGACATAGAAATTATTATTGAATTTAAAGTATTATGGCACATTTAACTATTACTCAAAGAATTGAAATTTTAATTCTTATCGGATGCGGGAATATGACTAGAACTTCGCAGGATGTTTGCGATTTATTTAATGAAAAATATCCAGATCGCCCTATCAGCCAATCAACAGTCAGTAAGGTAGAGTCTAAATTTAGAGAAACTGGCAATGTTGTAAATATTCCAAAACCTGGACGTCCAAGCATTAATGAAAATCAGAAACAGAACATTTTGATAAGTGTGGTGGATAATCCTCATAATTCTTCACGATTGGTTGCATTAAACAATGACACTAGTCAGAGCACAGTGCTACGTATCTTGAGGAAGGAAAAATATCATCCCTATAAAATTCAACTTGTGCAGGAACTCAATGAAGATGATCCCGATCGCCGCTTACACTTTTGCGAAATTCTAATGGATTTATGTCAAGGAAATAGAAATTTACACCGGCAAATACTTTTTTCAGATGAGGCCACATTTTGACTGAATGGTACAGTAAACCGTCAAACTTGCAGATATTGGAGTCGGGAAAATCCTCATTGGATGGCAGAGGCACATACCCAACACCCTCAGAAATTAAATGTGTGGGCTGGAATAATTGACGACAGAATAGTAGGGCGTTTCTTCTTTGAAGGAACCCTTACAGGACAAAGATATTTATAGTTTCTAGAAAATGAGCTTGTTCCAGCCCTTGTAGTAATTTTTCCTAACGATAATGAACTTGACATTCCTGACGATACCATATGGTTTCAGCAAGACGGTGCACCTCCGCACTATGCGCGCCCTGTACGAGATTTTGTGGACAACTGTTTTCCTGGGAGGTGGATCGGCAGACGCGGACCGATAGAATGGCCTGCAAGATCGCCAGATCTTACACCTCTTGACTGTTTTTTATGGGGATACTTGAAGTCAAAAGTGTTAATAAACCACGTAATTTAGAAGAACTTCAAAATCATCATCAGAAATCATTCATAATGTGCAAGAAGAATTTATTCACAGACTTGCGCATTGTCAAGAAGTTGGTGGATGGCACTTCGAACATTTAATTTAAGTATAAAATTTAATCAATTGTATTTTATTTTACATACCTCAGAATTGTTACTTTTTTATGGATAAAATTTACGTTTTCTAACATTCAATCGTCATTTACTCGAAAACTTTCCTATGTAAGAGGGCAAAATTTTAGTACTGTCTGATAGAGAATTAAACGATCTTTGAGAATCAAGGAAAAAAATATGGTGTTGCCATTTAAAAAAAATCGATGACGTCATTACTCGAAAACAAATGACATTTGAAAATCACATTTTACGCTAAAATATGTATTTTTTAAATTAAAAATCGACCTGTTCGAGGATTTTTCCCAAAAATAATTGTTTCGTTTTTATTGAATTTTCCATACTTTTGGCGCATACTGTAAATTGAATATTATAGAGTCTTTCAAAATACGTATTTTTTTTAATTCAACTGTAGATGTAAATATTATTATAACGTAAACTTACATATTTTATACTGTATAAGAAAGGTATTTTGAACCAATATAAATCAAATCTCCTACAATTCCCATCAATGAAATCATATGTATGCTCTCTGATACCAAACATCTAGGTATTTATTTATTTATTTATTTATTTATTTATTTAGAAGTACATCACCCAACAACCTAGGCCATTAATAGGGTGGGAAAATACAATACAAAAAGACAAACAAATACAAAATCGCAGTAACTAATACATAACATCAAAAGTACAATATTAAATGAATTGAGAATATAAACATGTATACCAAATGAATAATCTATAAATCAATAAATATGTTAAAAATACAATATTAATACATTGGAGGGCCAAGGAATGCCTTCTTAATATCACCAGATCTACAAGCAAAAATGTCAATGCTAGCCTGTACGAGACTAAAATCGTTTAAAATCTTATGCATCGGAGAAAAATCTAAAATGTTAGTATGTGCTAGCGGAGGGTAAAACACATTTAAGTTCCTGCCTGGTAATCTTGGTACATGCAAATTAATAAGTGATAGCAGTTGGGGAGAATCAATTATATTATTTAAAATTTTATATAAAAATAAGACTCCAAAATATTTTCGACGTGTTTCCAACAACTGTACATTAAATCCATTGTTTAGCACATCCTGCAAAATACCACGACATGGATAGACACCATCAGCAGAAAACCACAATCAAATACTACTCCGAAGTCATTAAATTGGGAACATCTGTTTATGTTAATGTCATCAATAGTATAGGCAAAATTAGTTAATGTTTTTTTTGCGGGTAAAAGATAAAATATTACATTTAGAAACATTGAGATTAAACAAATTAACATCGCACCAATTAACCAGTTTATTAATATCCTCTTGAAGGATTAAGCAGTCATCTAAGGAGGTGATTTTGCGAAACAGTTTGCAATCATCGGCATATAAAAGAACTTCTGAATTCATAAGGCAAAGGTCATTCACAAACAAGTTAAAAAGAAGGGGACCTAGGACAGATCCTTGCGGTACTCCAGACTTGGCAATAAAAGTGACAAACTTGAAACCGTGATATTGAACAAATAATGACCTCTCGAAGAGATATGTTTGAAAAAATAAAACAAAGTTGTTACATAAACCAAAGCTCGAAAGTTTTCCAAGAAGCAAACCATGGTCAAGTCTGTCAAAAGCTTTAGAAAAATCAGTGTAAACGACGTCTACCTGGTATGATACATCTAAACGGTGAGCAATATATTGTGTGACACAAGCTAAATTAGAAACAGTTGACCTTCCCTTAAAGAAGCCATGCTGGTTTTCAACAATCTGTGATTTAACATGAGAGTAAATCACATCATGCCATCATCCATCATCAAGGTATGCTAATGAACAATTCCACAGACTAAGTTCTATTCAATAATTATATAAAAAAATAATCTTAGTTAAATTTACTAACCTGGTTTAATGAAAACACTATAAATATCTAAGTTTGCACTTTTGAAACTGTAGGAACTCGAAAATTTAATCACAATAGATGAGATCTGACCTATTTCTGCATTTTTAGGATTGCTTCTTCAGATAGCCTCCTGTGAGTCAAATATCTAACTATAAAAATTATTTTACCAATAAGTAAAAACTATTTGAAATTAAATATCGAGAATGTCAAAAGTGACTTTAACCTGTCAATGAATTTTAAATTAAACACCTACTTGAACAATAATAAAGTGTACCCTTTATGTAATCTTTTTTTATATATTTTTGGTATTAACAATATTGTGTGAAACTACGATTACATAAAGGGTACACTTTTTTATTGTTTAAGTAGGTGGTTGTCATGTTTAATTTAAAATTAATATATTATCATCATATTCATATTTCATCATATTTTTTGTGCCCTATTGTATTTTCTATTTTCTCTTCGATCTTGCTTTATAATTGGGTTTATACCTGTAACGCAAGGAATAAAGGAGAGGAATGGTAAGCGAGAGCCATCCACTCGTCCATTAGATTTCAAACAACTTTAACTTGTCGAAATCCTCAAATCATAGACCTCTGAAGTCTCAAAAATTCCATACAAAGTTAGCATGTATAACTATCGACATATGACATAGAAGATTACACAGTTTTGACATTTGAAGGGTAACTCAACTTAAAAAATCACATATTTTTTACTGATTAAATAGGTAAAATACTAAATTTTGAAACCCAAAATATATGGATGGAGGAAACGTATATACGGGTTTCTTTCCACAAGAGTTAGGGATTGGTTTCAAATTATTCGACCAGTTAAGTTGTGGATGTGTTTTCAGTGCATCTAACTCGAGAAGTAGTTGAACGAACACTTCTTTCAAACTAGTTCGTGACTGATGTGGAAACAGGCCTCACAACTGCCGGAAACGAACACTTCTTTCAAACTAGTTCGTGACTGATGTGGAAACAGGCCGGAAATGTGGAGATTCTTGTTGAAATAGTTGAAAATCACATATTGGGGCCTTATTTTTTTTGAGGAAAGTTCGGTAGCCAATATTTTTTTGGATTATTTGCATATTGAGCTGATTTTAGCCCTGAAATTATTATTTTTAAAAACATATGCCTGTTGATGATGTGTGATTTCAACAAGATGGTGACTCCACATTTTTGCCTTGGTGTAGGGAATTAATGAAGTTTTTAGCAAATAGATGGATAAGTAGAACAGGACAGCTTGAATGACCACAACGCTCCCTGACTTATCTCTAGATTTTCTTTTTCGGGGTTATCTAATAAGTAAAGTGTATGTGAGCTGTCGAAAGATTGAAAAATGGCGTCAGACATGTTCGAAACAACACCAGATAATATTCAAAATGTAACTGATAAATTTGAATACCGAATTGGTTGTGCAGTGGTTAATTTTATACATGTATTACAATAAAATAAAAAGTGGTACTAGGTATCATAACTGTTGTTTTGTTGACGACTTTGACAAAAAAAGTAGATACAACCTTATATCACTAAATTCGTCTTTATACTATGGTACTTTATACAGGGTGTTACGCATAAGAACCGACATAGAGCATGTATGCATGTAGAGCGTCCCAAAATATTGGAATTTAATAAAAAATATCTATATACAAAGTTGAACCACAGTATAGGGAGACCAATAGAAACACTCGGGCCGAAATAATAAGTCGCGCATAGCAGCTCGCGCATCCATTTCAAGCTGCAGAGACCTCAGTTTACATCCAACTCTGGGAGTGCGAACATCGGTTATACAGAGCCGTATTAAAGCAATATTTTGAGTCTGGCTGCGCAGCAGTTAGATGTTTAAATATATCATCTGTAAATAGTAATTTAAGTTTCTTTAAATTTCCTAAAGACATAAATAAGTAATAAGTAATCTATAATATACTGTACAAACCATAAATGATATTTTACTGCTATTGCATTACCTTATTTCTTAAGTATAACATTGGAATATAAATACTTCTCATGAAAGTGAAGTTTAAAATATTCATATTTATATTTTTCACAAATACAAATTTTTATTTTAGAGCAAAGTTCTGTGCAGAGGCTTCTAATAGAGAAGATTTATTAGAAAAGCTGCTCAGGATTAGTAATAGTTCATACAAGCTATGTCAAAGACATTTTTAAAATAATATGTTCTCTAACGATTCGCGCAATAGATTACGCAAAGAGGCCATCCAACGTTTCCTGCACAAGACGGCTCATCTTCAAATTATGTAGATGATCATATTTCTTGTAGTCACTATAATGAGAGTCTCAAAACGAAATAATAAAAAATAATTTTTTTCTAAATTTACATTTTACTGCACTTTTATCTCCAATTTAACAATTTTCAAAGTTAAGTAAACATAATTTTTCTGTTCTGAAAAATACTTGTTTTCTGGTTTACGTAGATCATTTAAGACAAAAAAAAATATAATAAATTATTTGTCCACTAAACTTCAAACGTCAAATTTTAAATTTAAAAAAATCCCAAAAAATTTAATTATCACTAATAACAAAAAAAGTAAGTAAATAAATAAAAATGTTTTGTAGTGCAATAATATATATTTTAAACTCTTTTTTTTAAAGAATCCAAAGAAGTAAATCGAATTTTCACACTGTATATTAGTAGCAGTAGAGAATAGTATATAATACATGTTGAATTACCCATTTATAACTGTATAATGAATTATTACATAATGTGGATAGATATAACGTAAACTTTCATGTGGAATAACTACGCTTTTACGCGCAAATAAAAAATTCTTATTCCGGTCCTGATCAGCGATTCTGTAAATTCTATCGGATGCGCTATCGCACTCACATTTCGAGGTCACCGCAGAAAAGTTAAAGCTGTTCAAAGTGCCGACAACGGAGTGAAACTGCTGGTCTACCTATGCTGTGGTTGAACACAGGCGAAGTTACAAAGCTTCAATGTGGGGCCAAATATTTCGAAAAAAGAAATATATCTGAATTACTTTAACTGTTTGGAATAACCAAATAGGGTACATGAGTTAGGTTTATTATTGGCCTTTTTTGACTATGAGTTCAAGTTAATTGAAACACTACAAGGTGTTCAGTCACTCCTAAAACTGTCACAAACTTTTTGCCATTGATCGAATTTAAAAGGAATGATAATATCCCGCGCATAATTTAATTTAAAGCACTTCTTTGTACTCTTGTTAAATTTTAAAAAAGATTTAAAGGTTTTCAAGAAAAAAATGCATTAATTAATTGACTCTAGAACGGTCGGTCAGTGGTCGCGCGGTTTAAGGCGTCAGTACTTGAATCGAGGTGACTAGATCGGAGTTGGTTCGAGCCCAGCTGCCGGTAGACCGTGTATAAGCTATATTCGTGGAGAGGTTTGGCGCCTCTCTGCGGGTATGGTAGGGTGGAAGAGTGTTGGGTCAATGTGAGAGATTGATACCGGTTGATATTTGACTACCCCCCTAATTAATGAGGTTTTCCAGGTTTCCCTCATTCCTGCACTGAATAGTGGTTAGGGCCTACCAACGTAAGTCGTTCCTGGGCGCAAATGCGGCCTGCTTAATAATAATATGCCGCCCCCTCTCCCGCACAAGTCTCCGATTTCTGGGCTAATCCCTGTGATTAGAATGAGGGGTAGAGATATTATTATATTATTATTATTCAAACATACCTTTATTAAGCAAACCCTACTTATTTACCACAACCATGTTATTATTATTTGTATTAGTTCCATTGTCCACCTTTTGAATATCATATTGTTTAGTTATTCTGCTACGTATCACCTAAATCTTAATATAATTTCCGTTAATTTAGCCATTTAAATCGAGCGCTATTTTAATGATGACACATTTCAAAACGAGGACGAAAAGGAAGTTTTAGTTAAATATACAAACTCGCCCGGTTCTCGTTTTTCTTTTTAGTCCAGGCGAGTAGATGCAGCTGCATGCATTTCATTAAACTGTTACGAGCGTGAATTTCGTTAAGAATAGCAACAACTCTCTAATTAGACGGCAAGGTGAGTATTGCACTCAAATGCTCGCTTCAACGTAAATTCCATTATTCCAGCATCCAAAAGTGTAATATTTCCCCAGCGGAACTATTCACGTGTATACGGTAAATTATGTATTCGCTGCTGCATTTTAATGAATGTCTAGTATGATTTTCACATTTTGCTGAAAACTTACCAAAGTAAGTTAATGCATTTCGACGTTTGGCATATTTAGAAACGAACTAACGTGAACTTATAAATTTAGAGTTATTTTAATTTGAGATGTGTATTCAGTATATCATTTGAAATTTGAGGATTATCTATAATATCTCTACCCTTTGCTCTAATCACGAGAATTAGACCAACGTTTTTCTATCCTACCATACCCACACAGATAGACCAATCCTCTCCACATGTATAGCTGATCTACGGTCTTCTGGTCGCGGTATTCGAACCCGATTGAATAGCAAACATCGATTCAAGGCTGACACCTTAAACCGCTCGCCCATTGACTGTGAACTACTGATTGATAGATTGCTTTGAAGTGTCTAGTGATTTGTGTGCTGTATCATATTTTTCACATTGAAAATTAAATTTGGAGTGACCCTTTATTCACTTCTTGTCCTCTTCAAAAAAATAATAGTTTTTTAATGGAATAATTTTATGCATTTTAGTTCATTTCAACTAGAATTTTGACATTGCATTAGTAACTTGGCAGGATATTTTCAATATCAATATCCATTGAAGCTTAGTCATCACCATTCCACTGTATAATCAGAGCTGCCTAACTTCAAGTGGTCCAAGGAACGCTGTAAATAAAATTGCGGTTGTGAGGGCTGCATCATAAAATACTTCCTATGCAACTTTGTCAGTGATTTGTAAGGTATAATAACAAAAAAAACGAGTTTGCATAATTATTTTTATTTGAGAAGTGACTTGAAAAAGTCCAATCCTACTTCAATTTTTCCTTGGTAAAATATTCTGCTGTACCTTCAAATTTAACTCGTTAAGGTGAGATGTCAGGCGGTTGTAAATACCGAGTTTGATAGAAATTTTGCATCTAAAATTTGATTTTCCAGTTTCGTAGTGTCGGACTTCACTTTATTTTTGAGAAAAATGGGAATTTTCATTCGTAGAGTGAAGAAACGTTGCAAATAGTTTTCCTGCTTAACCAACTAATATCTGTGTGAAGTAAGTCCCCAATGTGGCCAAAAAGTCACGAAACTTTCTGTGAGTCAAAGCACTTTCATGACATTCATTGACGTAAGGACTTTCTACATGAGCCTTTTGGAGAACAATGCATTATATCACAGGACAGTTGATATGGTTTTATTTTCAGAGTCCTGCAAATCCTATTTCAATTGCTATTATAGCTCTGGCTCCACCAATTATGCAGATACAGGAATATTTATTGAATCTCCCATATAGTCTAATACCACTTTATTTACAGCTTCAAAAATACCCGTAACGTTTGTTGTACTATGAAGAGGAATAAGATCAAACATCTTCTCCGCTACACTGAAGTCCTCTTGAATGGTTCAAACAAAAATTACAAGTTGGCTGATATCAGATAGGCCAGCAGAGTGAAAAATATTTACATTTTTCAATTGTGTCGTGCAATTTATTAAATATATATTGATTAATGTGGTCTACATGTTTTGCAGTTGTTTGATGCGGCACTGAAACTGTTTCTCATGTTTCGTCAATTTTTGTTTCATTGAATTATTTTACCATTTTGATTGCATAATTTTTAATAAGCATTCCATTACCAAAAGGTTTGTTCAATATAACAATTTCCAGTGCTACGTCATAGAAGGCGGAAGTTCTGCATTTGTTAGACTTTTTGGAAAAATGTGTTTATTGTTTTCTTTGTTTCTTATAATCCGTAATGGTAGCGTTTCTAGACTTCCCTGTATACTTTTGTAACATTTTTTTATGTAACGTAGTGTAGTGTAGTGTAGTGTCGTTTTATATTTTGTTATTTAGGAACTAATAGTACTTGCATACAAACAATTAATTGAAGTTTTTTAGTGATTAAATAGTTTTTCATTATAAACATTATATCATCATCATTATAAATTCATAAATATTCATTATAAACTCATAGCCATTACAAACTCGATATTTGTTCGTTATTTTTGTTAAATACGAATACATATTTCATTTAAAAAACCTTAAATGGACTCGCTGCGTACCGCACATGAGAATAAAATAACTGCAATTATAAAGAAATAAACACTTGACCGTAGCAATTAACTTTGCGAACCGTTTTTCTGTCTATGAATCTATATTCCACACTATTAACTATTAACTCTTCTCATCTCTCTTAATTCGTATTTTTTTAGTTAGTGATAGTGTAAATATTTTTAAACGCTTGACCACAACAATTAACTTCGCAAACCTTATTCAACGTTTTTCTGTCTATGAGTATCTATTCCACACTATTAACTATTACATTTGCTCATCTCGCTTCATATTTTACTTAGTCGTAGTTAAGACTATATATATATATATATATTTTTTTTTTTAACACTTGATCGGAACAATTAACTTAGCGAATCTTATTGAACGTTCTTCTGGCAATGAGTCTCTATTCCACACTATTAACTCTGCTCATCCCGTTTAATTCGAATTTTTACTTACTTTGTACCTACTTATAGTCTATTTGGAAATGAAAGAGAGTAATAAAACCCCGAGATAAGAACCGGCCATGGGCGTGGTAATATTTCGTTTCAGGTAATTATCGTAATTTTATTTTAAAAGAGAAATACCAACGCTAAACAAAATTTTAAGTGAAATTTCGGAGGACAACGATTTGCCAAAAATCAGTAGAAGCAAATTATGGGCCGTCTTACGAGAGTTGAACTTTTGCTGGGAAAAGCAGAACAGAAAGTCAGTTCTTATCGATAAAGATGAAATTATTTGTTGGTGAAGATCCTACTTAAGATCAATTAGAAAATTCCGTGACGAAGGGAGGAATATTTATTATCTAGACGAAACTTGGGTCAACGAGGGATATACTGTAACAAAAGTATGGCAAGATAAAAATGTAAACAGTTTTCGACAAGCATTTTTGGATGGACTTTCCACAGGGTTCAAGGCACCTTCAGGTAAAGGGCGAAGATTAATAGTGGCACATATAGGTAGTGCCAGTGGTTTTGTAGATGGCGGTTTACTTTTATTTGAATCTAAAAGTACAGGTGACTATCACGAAGACATGAACGCAGATGTTTTCGAAGAGTATTTTACACAGATGTTGGATCTTATTCCTCCGGGGTCTGTAATTGTCATGGATAATGCCAGTTACCGCCAGTTACATGCCGACCGAGTGGACGCCTACGACTGCTTGGAGGAAAGCCGATATAATTCAATGGTTATCTGGAAAAAACATTTCTTTTGAAACAAATATGGTGCAAAAGGAACTTTTGACACTTGTCAATCTTAATAAAGATCAGAAAAAATATGTTATCGATGAAATGGCAACAAATCGCCAAATAACGGTACTACGGTTACTACCTTATCACTGTGAACTTAACCCAATCGAATTAGTCTGGGTGCAGGTAAAAGGAGATGTAGCACGAAATAATACGACGTTTAAATTAAGTGACGTGAAAATTTTGTTAAAAAATTCCTTGGAACGAGTAACTGCAGATAACTGGCAAAGACGTATACATCATGTACAAAAAGAAGAGGAGAAAATGTGGGAACTCGATAATTTAATTGACGTTACTGTGGAACCTATCGTTATCAATCTAGGAAACGAAGATAATTCATCAGAATATTCAGAGGATGAATTTTAATATACCCACTTTTTTATTTTCTTTATTGTACATTTATACAACACAACATTTACTCTCCATAATTTGAATTTTCAAAATACATATATTTTTGTGTGGAATAAAAAGTCTATTCATTAAATTTAAGTAAATATTTTGATAATAATATTCTTTCTTTATTGTACATTTTACAACACTACATTTACTCACCATAATTTGAATTTTCTAAATACATATATTTTTCTGTGGAGTAAAAAGTCTATTCATTAAATTTAAATAAATATTTTGATAATAATATTAAATAATTTTATTTGAATTACTAAAAACCCTCTTAACCCGGTTATGATGCTTAAAGTTGCCTCATGTTTTGAAATGCTGTTTTTATATTGTTTACTTATAAGAAAAATGGACCGAGAAATTGAAGCGGCATAGACAAAGACGCATTGTCGGGGATTAAATGTTAGCTACCTGCTGCAATTTAGTATGGTTCAATCACACAAAGTTTTTTTAAAAGTACACCTCATCTATACCGATAATACATAATATAAAAATATTGAATATAAGCTGCAGTACTACATTTATTTACGATTTGCATACATAATAAGCTTTTATTACTATCTTTCATTTCTAAACAGATTATAGTCATAGTTATCCCGTTATATATTTTTTCATATTTAGCAATAAATTACCTGAAAGTGGTGCTCGTAGTAATTTTTCTCATAGTACGTCATATATCTACAGCCTCCTACCTGGCATCCTGGAGTCGCAAATAAAAAGCACTTCGGGTAAATAATGCTCCCGATTACGCCTATCGCTTATCTCTCTCGGAGGGTCACAGTAACCCCTGTCCAAGTCACTTGTTTATATCGCCTTCGTCTTATCTTACTTCCGTTCGCTCGCCTGCTTGCTCGGGTTTCAGCGGGATTTTTTAACTTATTTAGTTTGCGAATAT